>JASDDO010000031.1:99670399-100870399 GCA_030015575.1 Agapanthus africanus | reverse complement strand
CCACATTGTTTCAATTATACATTTAAACCATTAAACTTGTTATACCTTCAAGTAGATCATGAGGTAACGACCTACCTCCTCACACACTCATATGCAACATAGTACGATACCCTCGGGAACATAGAACACGGGAAATCGAATTCATTACAAATAAATAACATTTGAGCTAATAATAAAAAAAAGAAAATATATAGACTCAGCCAATTAAGAACTGTCGCGCTCATTAGGACAGAGGAAGGTTGTGGGCATTCAGTCGTTTATCTAAACCTGACTTTGTGACTCTTAGGCTAGACAAGCGAGAAAGGTAACTTTAAAAGGCTCGTCTCACGGTGATTCGTGAGCGGATCCCTCCTTTCTTCACTTGTACTTACCTGGCCACAATTGGCTGTGAAGAGGCGATTTGAGGGATATCTCACAACTTGTCGCTTTGGACCTGTTAGGAGCAGTCTAGTTGACTTAGGAGACCCTAGAACATAGAATACGGGAAATCGACATCTTTACAAATAAATACCATAATTAATAAAACCGTTTTTCCTTAATGATTAGTATTTATACAAATCTTTGCAAAGCGCCGCTACAACCCATTTGGGGAACCCGTTCGGGATAGTGCGGATTATCGCACATCCTCGTGCTTAGTAGTGTGAGATTCAGACCTCCGCAAGGAGCATTCGGTCTCGAAAGATTTAAAACACGATATCTTAAGAAAACGAGATTTCTAGAATATTATAGATATATACAAAAATTATTTTCATATAAATATATGTATATGTAACATAAACATATCTATTTTTGAAGTATTATAAATATTCCACCTTTTCTACAATATCACAAGAATCATTTTACACTAAAATACCATAAATTCCATATAATCAATATTACAAATAAATACCATTTATTATGGAAATAGGATATTTTCACTAGAAATACCACAATATAAAATCTACATTCATTACAACTCTAAAGACGAATAAGAGCAGTCTAGTTGACTTAGGAGACCCTAGAACATAGAATACGGGAAATCGACATCTTTACAAATAAATACCATAATTAATAAAACCGTTTTTCCTTAATGATTAGTATTTATACAAATCTTTGCAAAGCGCCGCTACAACCCATTTGGGGAACCCGTTCGGGATAGTGCGGATTATCGCACATCCTCGTGCTTAGTAGTGTGAGATTCAGACCTCCGCAAGGAGTATTCGGTCTCGAAAGATTTAAAACACGATATCTTAAGAAAACGAGATTTCTAGAATATTATAGATATATACAAAAATTATTTTCATATAAATATATGTATATGTAACATAAACATATCTATTTTTGAAGTATTATAAATATTCCACCTTTTCTACAATATCACAAGAATCATTTTACACTAAAATACCATGAATTCCATATAATCAATATTACAAATAAATACCATTTATTATGGAAATAGGATATTTTCACTAGAAATACCACAATATAAAATCTACATTCATTACAACTCTAAAGACGAATAATAAATACTTGGGGTATATTTTGAAAAGTATATAAAAGTATTTTTACATAAAACCCCCTCAAGTTCTATAAATTACCCTAAGGACCCTAGCAAATATAGGTTTAAGCGGGACCAATCTCTTGAGCCTTAGGGAGCCGGAGAAGTGGGTGCTTGCCTATCTAAGGTAGACAACTTAACAACGGTGTTATCAATACGGTAATCGTCTTTGAAAAAGACACGAAAGATTACCGATAACATCAAAACAATCAGGACTTCAATTTACTTTTCTAATTGTCTGACTCAGATGAGTCTCATTATAATCTGACTTGAATATGATTCAAGTACAATTTACAATCTACAATCTACAATTTACAACATTCCAATTCAACATGAATCCATGAATCCAATTATCAATATATACAACTTGACTGAACCGAACCATGGATATACATTCCATTTACATGATCTCCAGTTTACATCCATTTACATGACTTTACGGTTACATCCGTTACAGATATCATGGTTTTGGTCAGTCATCCAATTATACAATCTATACAGTTTACAATACAATACAATCAAAACACTACGGGGTTTAAGGGGTAGACTGGTACGGAAGGTGTTAAAAGTGGCACGAGACTACAAGATTTAAGACACCTAACATGAATCCAATTGCCGTTGTTCCGGGCCTTCTAACGGAGCCTTGTACTCTATATTCCGTTTGCCCTGGTCTCTAGCATACTGAGACTCCTCTCGTATACACTGGCATTCTTCTGTACCAAGCTACAAACAACAGCGTTAATGCAACATTACAACAATATAATACAACTTTAAAAGATACCTTCTTATTCGGTCTATTCTACTTTCCTCTTATCTTTGGGACTTACCGAGAGACCTATTCGCTGACGACATTCTATTTCTTTCTTCTTTGAATGTCATCAGGTGATTTGGACCCGTCAGAGATCGAGCCCACCGCTGAAGACTTGGACCAGTTCAGTGAAGACCTCGAGCTCTAGTCATTATACACTTTCCATTCGGTACTTTCATTTCTGTTATGACATTGTTTAGGCATTGCTTTTTATTCATTTGTATTTACTTTTCATGCATTGTACAAAAGAATATTAATAAATAAAGTTGATGTTCAGTTTATATCTCTTGTCTCTTGTGCTTACTTTTATATTGCTTAAATACGCTTAGCGTATTTACTTCTCAGTAAATACGTAGCGGCCTCGTCGCGTCCTCTCTGCCCGTATACTGGGAAGCGGGGCATGATATATATACAATGAATTTTACATGAATGAAAAGATAAACTCTCGTCTCACATAAAACCCCCGGCCATTCGATCACGACGATCCTATACATCATATCACATCAACAATTGAAAAGTATAGACGACGTTAAAATATATCAATCAACACATCAACATACCCACTGTTGTAATAGATCTCAACACTTGAACCTGCATAAAAATTCCCAGAGAGCATATATAGTACCTACGGATCAACGCAAGAACGCACGGTCCAAGCCTCACCAACGGCGCCGCGGAACCACTTCAAATACCCCTATTTGGCCGCAGTTCCGCGGTCGTTGTGTCGAGTTAGGCGCTCATTTTTCTTGGGGATCCACAGAAAACCCTGCTCTATTTTCTGAATATTTTTAATTACAAAAATTTCAACTTTTGAAAAAATTTCCAGTGAGCATGTAAAAATATCATTTTTCATGTTCGATTGAGTTTTTAAACGTCGTCTGGTTTACCCTAAAGCTCTAACCTAGCTCTGATACCATGTTGGTGTGTAGTAGCGACTCTAGTTGGGTTACAACATCATATAGTAGTAAACTTTCTTATTCTAGAGGGCTATTACAAACGAACTACGAATCGTAGCTAGAGATTAGGGTAATATCAACATAATAAGAAGTCTAAGCTAAAGGAAAAGGAAATACAACATTTGTAGCCAACTCCTTCAGTCTTATGGACTCCTATGGCTTAGCTCGAAACTTGGATCAACTCCGCTAGAGGTCCTTCGTCGTCTACGATGATCCACCCGGAGATTTCTAGGTCAAGCTCATTGCTTCACAAAATCAAGATGGAGTGAAACAAACACTCTACACTAAAGGGTTAGGGTAGTGCATAATGGTTATGTGGTTTGTAAACTCAGTTAAAAACCCTTTCTTTTTGGTTCCTTACTCTTTTAACAAACTCAAGTAAGCTAGAGAGAGGAGGAAGATGAAGATGGCAAAAGCTTTTGTGAATATAATGAAAAACTTATTTTCAATAATTGAAAAGAAAAGATTATATATGAGACACTCTCAAATATAACCATGGTTGGCTAAATATCTAGATATTATTTGGATGGGTTAAAGAACAAAGGAAATATAACCATAGTTAAAGTCAATGGTCAAAGAAGAAGTGTGTAGAAAAATGAGTCATTATAGCTAATTTCCTTTTCTTTAAATCATTAACAAAATGTAACAACCCTAATTTTCCTATACAAAATTTTTCAAATAATTTTTCAAAATCCATAAAGGGGTATTTTAGCCTGAGCACAAGATATAAGTAATTATTTTGCTTTTTAATTACAAGTTAAAAGAATGTAACAACTCCATTTTTAGTGTAAAAAATTTGCTTAAAAATTAATGTATACTTGGGGTATTTACATTTTCTGTAACTTCTTTAAGTAATTAAATAGCTCCATAATTACAAGAAGGAGCTTGTAGCTCATTGGTAATACCTTGCACTGCTGAACCAAGCCACCAGAGTTCAAATCCCATGCCCCACATTATTTTTAATATTATTTTGTTTTAAATTTTTTAGAAGTCCAACAGTCAACACGTGATAACTCCCAAATTTTCCACTACATATGAAAAACTAAATATACCAGAGGCTACACCAGATGACCCCCTACCTCCCTGACCTCCGACTCGGTCCGACTCAGCCGACTGGGACGGCGGACCAGCCGACTCGGGACGGCGCCGCCGCCGGACTCGGCCGGACGGCCGAGTCCCCAACATCAAAGTTGGGGCTCTTCATCTTCTAAACCCCTCTGTACACTTTATTTTCCTAGATCGGTTCCAGAAAGGTCATAAAGCCCTATTTACTCCATTTTATTACAATTTATCATATTATTTTTACATTTTTTTCAATTTAACTCTTCATCTATCCTAACCCTAGCCTAACCATATAAATACCACCCTACCTTCTACCCTCTCACCCCCAAACTTTGAGCCAACTCTCTAGAATTCTCAAAAGAACTCTTGTGTGTAATCGAATTGAGCGAAAGGCGAAGCTCCGACGAATTCCCGGCGGAACTTCCGGCGATCATTCTAGGAACTCACGGCGACGACGCAACATATCGGTGATTCCACTACTTCCCTCTCACCCTCTTGTGTGTCCTAAAACCGTAAGTCCCATTTTCTACCTCTCCTTCCTATTCAAGAAAAAATACAGATTTACGAAACCCGACGGAATCGGAACAAATCCGATTTCCGATTCGGTTTCTTCATAAAACTTCACTTCTCGTTAATACAATTATCCTTAAACTCCTTCATGTTGACCATTAAGCACTAATCAACCAAATTGATCAAGTTTCATTTCATAAAATGATGGCTATTTCAATTTATCATATTTTTCACTTAAATACCACATTGTTTCAATTCTACATTTAACTCCATTAAATTTGCTATACCTTTAAGTAGATCACGAGGTAACGACCTACCTCCTCACACACTCATATGCAACATAACAAGATACCCTCGAGAACTTAGAATACGGGAAAACAAACATTTTCATTTAAATACCATTTACTTAATAAAACCATTTCTAAAAGATTTAGTATTGATACATCTTTATAAATAAATACCACTTATTATGAAAATAGGATAAGGTTGTGGGCATCGGTCGTTTATCTAAACTTGACTTTGTGGTGTTTAGGCTAGGCAAGTGAGAAAGGTAACTTTAAATACCATAATTAATAAAACCGTTTTGCTTAATGATTTAGTATTTATACAAATCTTTGCAAAGCGCCGCTACAACCCATTTTGGGGTACCCGTTCGGGATGGTGCGGATTATCGCACATCCTCGGGCTTAGTAGTGCGAGATTCAGACCTCCGCAAGGAGCATTCGGTCTCGAAAAATTTAAAATACGACATCTTAAGAAAATGAGATTTTTAGAATATAAAATATATATTAAAATTATTTTTGTATAAATATATGTATATTTATCCTTAAAATACCTATTTTGTTATGATATAAATATTCCACTTTTTTAGAATCACAAGAATCAATCTTACACTAAAATACCATGAATTCCATACAAAATCAATATTACAAATAAATACCATTTATTATGAAATTAGGATATTTCCACTAGAAATATCACAATATAAAATCTACATTCATTACAACTCTGAAGACGAATAATAAATACTTGGGGTGTATTTTGAAAAGTATATAAAAGTATTTTTACATAAAAACCCCTCAAGTTCTATAATTTACCCTAAGGACTCTAGTAAATATAGGTTTAAGCGGGACCAAGCTCTTGAGTCTCATTAGAATCTGACTTGAATATGATTCAAGTACAGTCTACAATCTACAATCACAATCTACGATTTATAATATTACAATTCAACATGAATCCATGAATCCATTATTCCATATATTCAATCTATTAACTTGACTGAACCGAACTATGGATATACATCCATTTACATGATTCTCCAGTTACATCCGTTTACTGATATCATGGTTTCGGTCAGTCATCCAATTATGCAATCTATACAATTTATAATACAAGACAATACAATACAATCAAGATAACACTACGGGGTTTAAGGGGTAGACTAGTATGGAATATGTTAAAGGTGGCACGAGGTGGTCACTTAAGACGTAATTACATCCATGCCGTTGTTCTATGGTATTATCGACGGAGCCTTGTACTACGTGTTACCAAAGTCCCCGGTGTAAGTGGGACTCCGCTCGTATACACTGGCATCTTCTTGTTAGTTATATGTATGCCCTAGAGGTCATTACTGTACATACGATGTATATTGTAGTGGATGCTTGGACATATATAGGGAGGACTTTCTTGCTCGACATGATAGTACGCTATCTGGTTACTCTTTATCTTAACATGTACTCTGATTGTCTCTATGTCACATGTTGATAAAGCCCTTAGGATGAATACTTGACTACCAGGACTATGATGCAGATCATACTAGTGGGCACAGAGTAGTCGTCAAGTACATCCTTCAAATGTTCCTAGTCATGGGAGTACCGAGACAGGGCATCGATACTCCAGAGTAGACTAGCGTATGCGCTTCTTGACCCATATGATGGGCGATGGATGGTCCCATATCCATTGGTGTTTGACATCAGAGAAGGTATGCGGGTGCTCAGTGGAGCCTGGGTACACTGGACGGACTCGCCGAGAACTCCCATATGGTATTATACCTCACGTCAGATGGCAGTTCTCTGGTGACACTGGTACAGGTTAGTCTGTAGACCCGAGATCGTCATAGAGTCTTGTGTGACTCCCACTGTGCTTTGATTTCCATCATACCACGTCCAAGAGGGCGTGCAAAAAGGTGGCTTTTGGGTACAGTCCCGAATCACATGGAGGCAATGAGCGATAGGAGGGGTTTTGTCTCTCCCGGTATAGGGAGTTGATGTTGCGCTGTGTTCGATTGGCTATAACTGGAAATCTCTGACCAGGGTTGCTGAGATTTACTGGTAAGTGTTATCAGTAGTTTCTCGAACTGTTATAGACCTCATATCGACACGACTTATCAAGCTACTGGGGTCTGACATTTACCATCCCTAGGCGAGATATGCGACATATCAGACGAAGAGACCGGACTGTACGGGAGTGTTACTGATTGGATTCGCAGGAGAATGTACAGACTTGCTTGTTGATCTTCTGATCGCTCAATACCTGGGTGGCTGTTACGTTTAGCTGACCGCTTGCAGCTTGTGGGTGTTTGATATGATCATCACCTACTGCCGGCGTATTGACGATTCTTTAGAGTCCTACACAGAGGTTTCCTGGCTCAGGCAAAACGGAATAGGAGCATATATATGATATGTGCGGGACCGAGAACAATACGTGTATGTGATACCATATTAGATTCTCGCGATATGAGATATCGGCCGGGTATATGTGATATAGCCAGGTCATTGGATCAAGTGTTGATTCGATGAACTGATACAGATTATATTAGTCGGTTATTTGTGAAATAGCCGGATTATCGGATCAAGTGTTGATTCGATAATTTAATGTATAATTATATATTTGATATATTAAATTACATTAACTAATATAAGCTCACTAAAAGATTCTTTTTCTCACTCGGGTAATACATTGATATATATGCGATATATGTTAATTGTATTATTTTATTTTGTTACAATAAATATTGTATATGTGATATATAATATTGTAACATGTTAGGGTTATTAATGCAACATATTTAGTGGAGATTAAACATGGTTAGGGTTTGATTTGGGTTAAACTTTCTAGTAGCTTCTAGAAGCTTTGCTTTTGTTTTAAGCAAAGATATTTGTTATGATATTTTGCATAGATATTTGTTTAACCCAACCAAACCTTTTAACCATGGTTCAATCTCTACAAGGGTTAGTTCTTCTCACTTATACCATGGTTGCATTTCTAACCTCACACAAGAGTTATTCATTATTCATCACAAAAGGTTTTGGACATTCTTCTTATTCTTCCTTGGTGAAAAGCTCTCTAGCTTTTTTCTTTGTGATGAAAATGAGTGAGATTAAGAAAACAAATGAGGGCTAAATTCCTACTTCATCATCCTAATCTATTCTTGCCAATTAGATTAGGGTGTTCACTTCATTTGTGAGTGAGAGCTTGTGTTAAAGAAACTTCAAGGTAGATCATCTTTGTTATCGAAGATCGGAAGCAAGCTTGCATCTTTCTCTTCGTGGAGCCTCTCTAGAATCTGGGAACTTGATGATCGCAGCGAAGGGACTTCTATTCGGAGCTTATGAAGCGAAGGACCGGACTACAAAGGTTGCAATCTCAAACTCTTAGAAGTAAAGTTGTTTACTTGCTATATGTTTCGCCTAATCTCTAGTCTAAGATCTTGGTTAGGATTGTTCTGCACGTCTAAAATTTAAATCGGGCATGGTTGATGCCTTATAGACCCTTGTGACAGTGCCTAGTAACCCTACAGTGGTATCAGAGCCAAGCTAGAGCTTTAGGCGAAGTCTAGGCGAAATTTAAAGTCCGATCGAACTCCGAATACCCGATAAAACCTAGTTTCTGGAAAAAATTTCAAAAGTTGACATTTTTCATATTAAAAATACTCAGAAAATTAAGCAGGTGATTTTATGGAGACCTGTGAAAAACGACCCCCTAAATCAATCAAAGCGCCGCGGAACCGCGGCCAAACCAGGGTATTGGCGGCAGTTCCGCGACAAGTATTGAAGATTGAGGGATAGTTTTTGAATAGTAAACCCGTAGGTACTTTTGCTTGTTTCTGGGAATTTTTAATTCTACTCAAGTGTTGAGTTTTCTGGGATGTATTGGGAACTCGTTGATTCGATCGGAAAGTTTAACTTCGTTTAAGTTTTTCCGGGTAATTTTAGAACGTGTTAAAAAGTTCGAACGGATATCAATAACTCACTTTTTCCCCTGCCGGAAAATTTCCAAGTGTTGGATTTTTCCGTAGTTTAAGAACATTCTAAGTCGTGCAAGTAACGCGGTGGACCCTCTAGAAGAACACAAACCTTAACTCGATTATGTGACCGTCTGAACCGCCTCTAAACCTTAGGGTTTGTGGCAGTACGACGTTGCCACATGTGAGGCGTTGGCTTGACCCTTCTACGGCTGGACCATTGGTACTGTGGCATATGATGGATGTTTTTTTTAAACTAATTTCAAGTGTTAAGAATTATTTGGGAAAACTTGGGTGTTTTTTTATTCGATCAGAAAGTTTAACATTGTCTATTTATCTGGAATGTGATACAATATTTAGAATCCACAAGTAGTTATGAGATAACTAATTTGAATGTTATAAATCTAGCAGTTTAGTCTCAATTGATCGGTTGCCACGGGATTTTGATGTGATCAAAAGTTCGTTGCAATCACGTAGCGTACGCGGATACTCGCCGGGTAAACTTAATAGATAGCCACGTCCTATAGCCCTGACCAAGTGAATGTAGGAGAACCCCGTCGCCAAAAGCATCCGTTAGGGTGCTCGCGGCAGCGGTGTTCTGCCTTAGTGCACTTCGTCGACGGCATCCGGGTGTGCGGCCGTCTACTAAAGTTTGCGACAAGCATTCGATCAAGATGTCAGGAATCTTATTGAATTGCCCAACTAGATATTGAAAAGTGTTTTCGATAATGAGACTAAAATGCGGGGTTTATAATTGTTAGGAATGCGATGTCTAAGGAATTCATTTGGTTAGGCATGCGATGTCTAAGGAGGTTGCGGATTCCAACTGTTGTAGTTTTACACTTTCTTTTCTGCGACCGTAAGTGTAATATGTGGTGTATCGCCAGTTTTGTTGCTATACATCAACGACAATTGGGATACGCATATTTACTTACGTTGATGATATGTGATATTATGTGTTGCTGTGATATGTTATATTGGATCGTCGTGTTTTGAATAGCCGAGGGTTTTATGTGAGATGAGAGTTTTTCTTTTTCATTCATGTAAAATTCAATTGTATGCAATATTCTTTTATTGGGGCACTTCCGGGCTGAGGATGATGTCACCATTGTATATTATTTATTTTTCCGCATTAGGTAGACCCAAGGCGGGGAGCACAAGTAACCGGGTTCTAGGATCCAGTGGGAGACCATCTCGAGGAGTCGAGACCGGGTCTCCTAACCCTAGAATTGGCAGTGTTGCTTGTCGCTCTCGTAGGGGTCCAGGGATGTGGGTTTGGCTATTCATCGCGATCGTGGAATCCGCGTTTTATACAGGCTCGCATAAAACACGGAAATCCTAGTATATCCAATATTTCATATATGTTCTTCTGCTGCAATGTTCTGTGATGAGATCATATTACTGCTTGAGACGAATATTTATATTATATATATGAGATATATGTTATATTGCAGATTTCGTTTCAAATGTGATGCTTGTGAAGCATAATAAAATGGGACTTCATTAATGAGATTAACGAAACTAAAAGAAACCTAAAGATGTTGTAGAAACTTGTTTAAAAACTGATAGCTCTAGTTCTTGCTTTGCATAGCGGTGTTCCTTATAGAACATCCAGCACCTTATTCGATAAGGAAAGAGCCGAGATCCCTTCACCGGGAGTGACCTCTTTAGCGAAACTAGCAGATGCTACAAACTCGGTTTGTCTTTTGATAGTTTTTATAGTTTTTGCTTTGCATAGTGATATTTATGAAATATCCTGCACCTTATTCGATAAGGAAAGAGCCGACGATCCCTTCACCGTGAGTGACCTCTTTAGCAAAACTAGAAAAGGCCTAAAAACATTCCATTTAAAATCACTCGATTCTACAACGATATCAAGTTCATTACGCAAAGGGTTTTCTTAAAAACCTGTCGTAGCCCTCCGTCATTTCAGATAAGTAATAGTTAGTATTTGTACTATGTTTGTTGACCTCTATCAAGGCGTAGTGTGCGGTAGCTGATTAGTGCTTATCTGTATAAGCATATGATGTGATTGATTTAGGGTAGTCGTGCGACCTTGTTGACCTCTGTCAAGGGTCGTGCAGGTAGGTTTACTTCAATCAGGAAATGACGGGTTGAACTTGACTTGCAGCCTATGGTTTGTTGACCTCTGTCAAGGTCATAGGACGCTTGGGGCAAAATATTATCGGGAATTTAAAGTGTTGAAATTTGCAATGAGATTGCATACCTTCTATGAGATAGTTGGATCCCGATACCCGCTGCGAGTAAGAGTTACTCCTGGGAGAGTTTTACACATTACAATTAGCCGATCTAGTAGGTGTTAACGGTGTTACGCCCCTGGAAAAACGAGGTTTACTTTAATTAGGTCCGTGCGAAAGCGCGGGGAACCTCCCTCAAAGTACTGGCACTGGCCTGGCTGAAAGATTGGCGTACTTGTAGGGTGTAATTAATCCTGGCTAGTCTTTCCTTTTAGGGTTTGAAGAAAGCTTTGACTAAAACAGTGGGAGACATCCTGATTAGATAAATTGATAACCAATCTAATCTTATAAAAGCGCACGCTGAGTGTTTTCTTCTCTCTCTCTCTCCAGGTAGCGACCATGTCACGCCTTAATCAAGATAATAATACGGATGTATTGACCGAACCCGCTTGTTATACTGCGCTAGGGAACGTTGGTCCCGCTCCAACTTATAACTGTTATAAGACCGAGCAGGAAATAGGGAATTACCAGAATTCCCGTGCCGCCCAAACAAAGAAAGTGCATGCTGATGCATCTTCTTCGGATGTGTTCATTACATAGAACTGTTTCTCAGTATTCTTTACGTCCTGGGTATGAGATACCGGATCAGGATCCCGCAAATGTAATTTGTTACATGGGCTACAGAGAGATAGAGAACTGAGAACGGGTAATAAGTTTCAAGAGTTGGAAATGATGCAAGTGTTGCAGCCAAGTCTGTTGGCAGTTATCACCCTGTATTACCAAATACGTTGATTCTGAACGAATGTTATTAGATACCGAACCTGATATACAACATCATATCAGTCTCTTTATTAGTAAAGAAAGGATATAATTTTGTATTGTTGGATAATGTTTTGAACATTTCCTATATCAAGAGTTGATCGGTTCAGACACGTTATCTAAAAGCATAGACGTTCTAAATCAAACCACAGTTCTTAACGTACAGAACACACACAAGAGGAAGAGTTCAGAAATGAACGAATCCTTCTTGAGGCATTGTAGACTAGGTCATATCGATGCGACCCGACTAGCTAAAGTTACATAAAGATCCATATTTAAATTAGTTTGGATTTACATCTTGTAAAACTTGTCAGTCATGTCACAAAGATAAGATGACCACAGCTCTGTTTATTGGAAACAGAGAAAGAGTTAGTGAACTCTTGGGATTGATACATGATGATGTATGTAAGGTCCCCTGTCTACACATGCCAAGATCGGTTCTTTATACTTCATTACATTCACTGTTTATCTCTCAAGATTCGGACATATGTTCCTGTTGAAACACAAGTCTGAACCTTTTGAGAAATTCAATGAATATGAGTTAGAAGTAGAGAACCAAAACGGGTATAAGTATTATGTCCTTTGATGAGATCAGGGAGGAGAATACTTGAGCACGGAATTCCTGGACTATTCTAAAAGAGAATGAGATTCTCTATCAGCAGTACTCCTCCGTATACACCATAGCACGATGGTATATCGGGGCGGAGCAATAGCACCCTATGTGATATGGTGTGCTCTATGATGAGACTACTGAGTTTCCTATTTCCTTTTGGAAGTTATGCACTTGTGAAGCTGCATACCTATTGAATAGGGTTCAAATCAAATCAGTTGCCTACCACTTCATATGTGATATGGAATGGGAAGAGCACATATCTTAAGTAAGTTAAGATTTGGGGTTGTCCGGCCCATGTCTAAAAGCATAATCCAGACAAGCTCGAGGCAAAATCAGTTCTGTAGAAGTTTGTTGGATATCCCAAGCATTCGCAAGGGAATATCTTCTACCAAATCGAGGAACAAAAGATGTTTTGTTTCTCAGCATGCCACCTTTGTGAAAGGGAATTTCTTGTGAAGAAATTAGTGGTCATGATGTAGAACTGGAAAGAGTTCCAGCTATACAAACTGCAGCTGATGATTTGGTAGAACCAAAGGATTCAATAGTTTCCAACGAACCTCAGCCTCTCCGCCGATCCAGTAGGGTTCCTCACCCACCTGAGAGATACTTCGGTTTTCTCTATAACAATGGGAGCGAGGATTGCATCATGAGATGATGACCCAACTAGTTTTAAGCAGGCCATCAGGAGTGGTGACTCTGTGAGAATGGCTGGATGCTTAGTGATCTGAGATGGAATCCTTATACACCAACAAAGTATGGACTTTGGTTGCTTTATCTGAAGGGTTAAATCCCCATCAGGAGCAAGTATATCTTGAGAAGATTACTTGGTGTACATGGAAAAGTTGAGACTTTCAAAGCTATGCTTAAATCCATCCAGATCCTACTTGCCACGGCTACATACCATGACTACGATATCTGGCGGTTGGGTGTCATGACTGCTTTTCTAAATGTTGATTTGGAAGAGAGCGTCTATAAGTATACAACCAGAGGGCTTCGTAGACAGTGGGAGCAGCAGAAACGTGTGCAAGATGTTTTATGTGATAAATCAGGCATCGCGGAGTTGGAACATCTGTTTTGATGTAGTAGTCAAAGATTTTGACTTCATCAAAATGGTAGATGAACCTTGTATATACAAAAAGGGTAGTAGGGAGTATGGTGATGATCCTCGTAGAGTACGTGGATGACATAATCTTGATAGGGAAGGAGTTTCCTATGCTACGCTCGGTCAATCTCCGCTTATCACAAGGATTCTCCATATAGGATCAAGGTGATACCTACTAAATCCTAGGTTTTATATCTATGAGATAGATCTAAGTGGATGTTAGGATTCTCACTAGTTGTAGTGAGATGGTATCAATCGATCCTGGGGAGAATCACTGGAAAAGGTTCCAGGATGATAAGGACGACTGAATGTCAGTCGCAGGCATTGTCTTTACCCTCAGTGGAGGGACGGTATGTTGGAAGAGTTCCAAGCTAGATACCGTGACTTACTAGACGATTAAAGGCAAGATACATCGTTACCAAGGATGCTACCAAAGAGGCAGTCTGGATAAATATAAGTTCATGAGATGAACTTCGTTCCTACCATTGTGTGACAATGGAGTTGTGGTTTATGCCTAGGAACCCCCGTCCCATCTGAGATCCAGACATATTCTTAGGCAATATCGCCTGATCATGGAGATGGTTGATCTCCAGGGAGATCGAGGTTAGGAGAGTAGACACAGAGGACAACAGCGTGGATCCACTCACAAAGGCCTATTTCCCAGTAGAGACTTTTATGGGATGAATGAGTATGAGATACTTCAACCACAGCTGATTGTTGGGTATGCGATACCACAACAGATGGCCCTAGTAAAAGTGGGAGATTGTTAGTTATATGTATGCCCTATAGGCCATTACTGTACATACGATGTATATTGTAGTGGATGCTTGGACATATATAGGGATGAATTTCTTGCTCGACATGATGGTACGCTATCTGGTTACTCTTTATCTTAACATGTACTCTGATTGTCTCTATGTCACATGTTGATAAAGCCCTTAGGATGAGTACTTGACTACCAGGACTATGATGCAGATCATACTAGTGGGCACAGAGTAGTCGTCAAGTACATCCTTCAAATGTTCCTAGTCGTGGGAGTACCGAGACAGGGCATCGATACTCCAGAGTAGACTAGCGTATGCGCTTCTTGACCCATATGATGGGTGATGGATGGTCTCATATCCATTGGTGTTTGACATCAGAGAAGGTATGCGGGTGCTCAGTGGAGACTGGGTACACTGGACGGACTCGCCGAGAACTCCCATATGGTATTATACCTCACGTCAGATGGCAGTTCTCTGGTGACACTGGTACAGATTAGTCTGTAGACCCGAGATCATCATAGAGTCTTGTGTGATTCCCACTGTGCTTTGATTTTCATCATACCACTTCCAAGAGGGCGTGCAAAAAGGTGGCTTTTGGGTACAGTCCCGAATCACATGGAGGCAATGAGCGATAGGAGGGGTTTTGTCTCTCCCGGTATAGGGAGTTGATGTTGCGCTGTGTTCGATTGGCTATAACTGGAAATCCCTGGCCAGGGTTGCTGAGATTTACTGGTAAGTGTTATCAGTAGTTTCTCGAACTGTTATAGACCTCATATCGACACGACTTATCAAGCTACTGGGGTCTGACGTTTACCATCCCTAGGCGAGATATGCGACATATCAGACGAAGAGACCGGACTGTACGGGAGTGTTACTGATTGGATTCGCAGGAGAATGTACAGACTTGCTTGTTGATCTTCTGATCGTTCAATACCTGGGTGGCTGTTACGTTTAGCTGACCGCTTGCAGCTTGTGGGTGTTTGATATGATCATCACCTACTGCCGGCGTATTGACGATTCTTTAGAGTCCTACACAGAGGTTTCCTGGCTCAGGCAAAACGGAATAGGAGCACATATATGATATGTGCGGGACCGAGAACAATACGTGTATGTGATACCATATTAGATTCTCGCGATATGAGATATCGGCCGGGTATATGTGATATAGCCGGGTCATCGGATCAAGTGTTGATTCGATGAACTGATACAGATTATATTAGTCGGTTATTTGTGAAATAGCCGGATTATCGGATCAAGTGTTGATTCGATAATTTAATGTATAATTATATATTTGATATATTAAATTATATTAACTAATATAAGCTCACTAAAAGATTCTTTTTCTCACTCGGGTAATACATTGATATATATGCGATATATGTTAATTGTATTATTTTATTTTGTTACAATAAATATTGTATATGTGATATATAATATTGTAACATGTTAGGGTTATTAATGCAACATGTTTAGTGGAGATTAAACATGGTTAGGGTTTGATTTGGGTTAAACTTTCTAGTAGCTTCTAGAAGCTTTGCTTTTGTTTTAAGCAAAGATATTTGTTATGATATTTTGCATAGATATTTGTTTAACCCAACCAAACCTTTTAACCATGGTTCAATCTCTACAAGGGTTAGTTCTTCTCACTTATACCATGGTTGCATTTCTAACCTCACACAAGAATTATTCATTATTCATCACAAAAGGTTTTGGACATTCTTCTTATTCTTCCTTGGTGAAAAGCTCTCTAGCTTTTTTCTTTGTGATGAAAATGAGTGAGATTAAGAAACAAATGAGGGCTAAATTCCTACTTTATCATCCTAATCTATTCTTGCCAATTAGATTAGGGTGTTCACTTCATTTGTGAGTGAGAGCTTGTGTTAAAGAAACTTTAAGGTAGATCATCTTTGTTATCGAAGATCGGAAGCAAGCTTGCATCTTTCTCTTCGTGGAGCCCCTCTAGAGTCTGGGAACTTGATGATCGCAGTGAAGGGACTTCTACTCGGAGCTTATGAAGCGAAGGACCGGACTACAAAGGTTGTAATCTCAAACTCTTAGAAGTAAAGTTATTTACTTGCTATATGTTTCGCCTAATCTCTAGTCTAAGATCTTGGTTAGGGTTGTTCGGCACGTCTAAAATTTAAATCGGGCATGGTTGATGCCTTATAGACCCTTGTGACAGTGCCTAGTAACCCTACACTTCTGTTCCAAGCTACAATCAACATCATTAACACAACATCATAACAATATAATACAACTTTAAAAGCTACTCACTCTCTCTCTTTCTTCTTTTCTACTTCTCTCTTTGGGACTTACCGAGCGATCTGTTCGCTGACGACATTCTCTTTCTTTCTTCTTTGAATGTCGTCAGGTGATCTGGACATTTCAGAGATCGAGCCCAGCGCTGAAGACTTGGATCAGTTCAGTGAAGACCCCGAGCTCTAGTCATTGTACACCTTCCATTCAGTACTTTCATTTCTGTCATGCCATTGTTTAGGCATTGCTTTTTATTCAGTTGTATTTACTTTTCATGCATTGTACAAAAGAATGTTAATAAATAAAGTTGTTGTTTTATATCTCCTGTCTCTTGTGCTTTACTTTTATATTGCTTAGATACGCTTAGCGTATTTACTTCACGGTAAATACGTAGCGGCCTCGTCGCGTCCTCTGCCCGTATACTGGGAAGCGGGGCGTGACACAAAATCTAGATATTTATCAACCATGTAAGTCTTGCATTGCCATCTCTTTTGTATCATCAACCATGACACATATTTATGTGTGTATGTGTGCATGCACATCATCATGTGTATGTGTAAACATACATGCATACATCCAAAAGAAAAAATGGTTAATTAAAAGTGAGCTAAAAGATAATATTAAATCAACACTTGATTTAATAAATCAGTCATATCAGATACGACCCAACCAATAGTGAACGCCCGATTAAAATACGGTATCACATATTCGTATTTAATCGAGCTCTTACGCATATCACATATGCACACTACATCATTTCGCCTGAGCTAGAAAAATCCTGTGTGGGACTCTAAGACTCGTCAATACGCCGGCAGTAGGTGATGATCATATCAAAACACCTACAAGCCGCAAGCGGTCAGCTAAACGTAACGGCCACCCGGGTATTGAGCGATCAGAAGAAAAATAAGCGAACCCGTCAAAACTCCCGTTGAGCCATTGGCAACACTTACCGTACAGTCCGGTCTCTTCGTCTGATATGCTGCATATCAAGTCTAGGGATGGAATCGTCGAGCCCTAATAACTCAATAAGTCATGTCGATATGAACTATGACCGGTCGAGAAACTACTGATAACACTTATCAGTAAATCTCATCAGCCCTGGCCATGGACTTCAAGTCAGAGCCAATCGCACATTGCACAACATCAACTCCCAATACCGGGAGAGACGAAACCCCTCCTATCGCTCATTGTCTCCATGTGTCTCGGGACTACACCCAAAAGCCACCTGTTTGCACGACTCAGTAGAGCTGTGGTAGGGTGGAAATCAAAGTACAGTAGGAGAACACACAAGACTCTATGACGATCTCGGGTCTACAAACTAACATGTACAAGTGTCACCAGAGAACTGCTATTCGACGATAGATATAATACCATATAGGAATTCTCGGTGAGTCCGTTCAGTGTACCCAGTCTCCACTGAGCACCCGTATACAATCTTCGATGTCACAACACCAATGGATATAGGATCATCCATCGCCCATCATATGGGTCAAGAAACGTATACGCTAGTCTACTCTGGAATATCGATGCCCTGTCTCGATATACCTATGACTAGGAACATTTAAGGATATGCTTATAGACCACACATGCCCACTAGTATGATCTCCATCATAGCCATGGAAGTTAAGCAAATATCCTCAGGGTTTTATCAACATGTATCAAATGAACAGTATCAAGTAAACATGTCAGATAAAGTAAACCAGAACTATCATGTCGAGCAAGAAAGTCATATATATAAATATACATATATACATGTCCAAGCATCCACTATACATATAATGGCCTCTAGGGCATACATATATCCAATAGATGTACCCCCCGCCGTCGCGACCATGATTCTGGACGAGCCTCGGCTCCTTTCGGTGGGGCCTCTTACGTCCCCTGGCGGGGTTGTTATTGAGCTATCGTGGGGAGTCTCACGTGAGCGACCCCGTCGAGGGAGGGGGTGCCGGTCATGCCTGCGAATCGAGCTGACCGCCACCGCCTCGTAAGGGACATAGGTGCGACGAGACTCTGGGCGAAACCCTCTGGCGTAAGACCTCAGAGCCAAACTTAGCGGTGCCCACCGGATTTTCGAGTACATTGGCAGAGGAGGCTCGTCTGTGGCACCGTTGAGAGGGAGGCGGCGGTTGGCGCTTGGATCGTCTTGATGATCGCTCGCCATTGGAGTGAGATCAGGACGTGAACTTTTATTTTTGTGGAATCTATGTTCCCGCATACGGCGCCAGCTGATGGAGGGTGGAATCTCCTTCAAATGTTGCTTCCCGTTGATCTGCGGATGGCTGCGATGTGTGGCTGAGATTGGATCTGGAGGCTGTCGTTCCTGAAGCGTGCGGATCTCAATGGGTTGAGGTTGTGGTTGCCGAGTTACCTGCAAGGAAGCCCCGGGGTGGTTGTACCACCGAGGACCCTCCGACGATCAAGTTAGTCTAGAGATCGAGCAGAGTAACGGCTTGGTGGAGTAGAATTGGCTTATCTTGACCGTCTGAAAGAGGGGTTTAAGTAGTGGTGGCAGCAGACGCGAGAATCACGCCGGCCGTTATACTCCCGATGTCACGCCCGCATGATGAGCGGGACCTCCCATTAATGGCGAGACAGGCTCGTTAATGGGGGATCGTAGTGGCGTGGAACGTGGGATGTGGCCGGCGGAGTTCTCATGCGTGGCGAGATTTGCAAGATGGCGGTTATGCCTGCAAGCGGTGCTGTTGGTCGGTCGATGAGACCGAGGAAGATGACCTCAGCGGGAGAGCTCGCGGACGAGCGGGAGAGCCGAGGTATCTAGTTTCTGCGGTAGCTCGGGAATGAGCTGTGAGGCCGAGGAGGCCAATTGTGCTGGGGCTCGGAGGCGAGCCAGCCTCGTCGGTAGGACAGGCATAGGAGCAGTCTGGTCGCCCCCTTTAGGTCCTTTCTTGCATGCTCTGGGACACGTCATCTGCCACGTGTCATGATCTGGGAGGTCACCGATATCGAGCATCATCACTGATGATGCTCAATATTGGTGATCTTCAAGATCAGGACACGTAGCAGATGGCATGTCCCAAGACCCAGAAGAAAAGGCCCACAGAGGTCGACCAGGCCACCCTTGTACCCGACCTACAAGCACAAGCTGGCCCTCCTCGGGGCCCCCTGCAAATTGGCCTCTTCGACCCTTCAGCTGGCCCCGAGCTGCCACAGGACCAAGACTCCTCGGCCCTCTTGCTCGTCTCATAGCTCCCCAGCCGAGGCCGTCTTCCTCGGTCCCTCCGACCGACCAACTCCACCACTCACTGGCGTAACTGCCGCTCCGCAAATCTCGCCACGAGCAGATTCTCCGCCAGCAACGTCCCACGTTCTACGCCATCATGATCTCCATTAATGGGCGATCCGCTCTTTACGCGGGCGTGACGTCGGGAGCGTAACTGCCGGCGAGATTCTCATGCCTGCTGCTGCGTGCCGCCGCCGCTATATAAACCCCCATCACGGAAGGGTCAAGTAAGCTATTTTTTACTCCACTTAGCCGTTACGCTGCTTGGATCTAGTACTAACTTGATTGTCGGAGGGTCCTCGATGGTACCAAACCACCCCGGGACTTCTTTGCAGGTACTCGATGCTAAACTCCTCAAATCACCAATCTCCTCAAAACCTATTGAGACCCACACGCAACAGGGGATCACCTCCAAAATCCACCAGGAGATCGACGGAAGACAACATCTGAAGGAGATCCGAAATGGACCTCCATCAGCTGGCACCGTCTGTGGGAACACAAAACTCCACAAAAACAAAAGTTGGCCTTCCGATCTCCGTCTACATGGCATGCGATCACCCTGAAGATCCAGACACCAGCCACCGTCTCCCCCTCATCGGAGGCACGGATGAACCTCCTCCGGCGACCATCATCAACGCTCTCGCCGGCCGATAGACCGACTAAAGTCCAAATGGCCAGGCCAGGGCCCCAGATCGCCGCTCCCCCGCCTCCAGAAGACTCTGCCCTCATCGGCATGGCTTACCACCGGCAGGCTACGTCCCATGGCCACAGATCTCATGGGCCGATACTCGTCCGCTGGGCGATCATTGAGCCTCCTCTGGAGGAATCGAAACGACGCGACCCTAGCACTTCGCCTCCTCGCACAATCGATGCGCGTGCTATGTGCACATTCACCACGACCATTCCTGTTCCCCATACCTGCAAATGGATGGTCGGGCGAAACCTCATGAAGAATCAGCCGAGCAGCTACCCTGCTCGGTTATCCCTGACCGGTAGCTTCCCTACTCGCAACGCCAGGGATGAAAGCCCTCGCCAAGAGGCAACCCAGCAGCTACCCTGCTCGGTTGTTCCTGGCGGGTAGCTTCCCTACTGCAATGCCAGGAATCAGAAAGTCCTCCCAGAGGCAGTCGAGCCCGACCCTCGCTCGGTTATCCCTGGCGGGTAGCTTCCCTACCGCAACTCCAGGGGTCAGAAAGTCCTCCCAGAGGCAGTCGAGCCCGACCCTCGCTCGGCTATCCCTGTCGGGTAGCTTCCCTACCGCAACGCCAGGGATCAGAAAGTGCTTCCAGAAGCAGTCGAGCCCGACCCTCGCTCGGCTATCCCTGGCAGGTAGCTTCCCTACCGCAACGCCACGGATCAGAAAGCCCTCCCAGAGGCAGTCGAGCCCAAGGATCCCTCGCTCGGCTATCCTTCAGGACAAAACCCCTCGCCAAGAGGCACCGGGCAGTAACCCTGCCCGGCCAAGGGTCCTTGGTAGGCTTCTTACAGCCCCTCCCACGCCAAGGACTAAAGTCCTCCCAGAGGCATTCGAGTCCTTGCTCGGCTATCCTCGGCTGGTAGCTTCCTACCACAACCGACAGGGATCAAAGTCCTCGCCAAGAGGCACTGGGCAGTAACCCTGCTCGGTCCCCGTCCTGAAGGATCAAAGCCCTCGCAAGAGGCAACCGAGCAGCTACCCTACTCGTTCATCTTCGGCTGGTAGCTCCCTACCCATGACGCCAGGGATTGAAGCCCTCGCAAGAGGCATCCGGGCGGCTACCCCGCTCGGTCATCCCAGGATAGTAGTTGCCTACCCACGACGCCAGAGATCAAAGCCTTCGCTAAGAGGCAACTGTGCAGCTTCACTGCCCGGTCATCCTTAGTAGGCTTCTTATAGCCCCTCCATTGCTAAGGATCAAAGCCCTCGCCAAGAGGCACCGGGCAGCTACCCTGCTCGGTCGTCCCCGGCTGGTAGGTCCCTGCCCACGACGCCAGGGATCCAAGCCCTCGCCAAGAGGCACCGAGCAGCTACCCTGTTCGGCCATCCTCAGCAGGCCTCTCACGGCCCCTCTCACGCTGAGGATCAAAGACCTCACCTGATGCCGCCGAGATCCATCTCGCTCGGCGCAACCCCAGCGGGCATCCTCCTGCCCATCAGACGCTGAGGATCTCAAGCCCTCACCATGAGGCCGCCGAGATCCTTCTTGCTCGGCGCATCCCCAGTGGGCATCCTCCTGTCATTCAAACGCTGAGGATCTCAAGCCCTCACCGTGAGGCCGCCGAGTTCCTTCTGCTCGGCGCATCCCCAGCGGGCATCCTCCTGCCCATCAGACGCTGAGGGTCTGAAGCCCTCATCGCGAGGCCGCTGGGATCTTTCTTGCTCGGCGCATCCCCAGTGGTCATCCTCCTGCCCATCAGACGCTGAGGATCTCAAGACCTCACCGTGAGGCCGCCGAGTTCCTTCTGCTCGGCGCATCCCGGCGGGCATCCTCCTGCCCATCAGACGCTGAGGATCTGAAGCTCTCTTCGCGAGGCCGCCGGGCCCCTTTCTGCTCGGCGCATCCCAGCGGGTAGCTTCCAACCCAACAAAGACAGGGATCAAAGTGCTCCTTAGAGGCAGCCGAGCAGCTTCCCTGCTCGGCTATCCCTGGCCGGTAGCTTCCTTACTCGCAACACCAGGGATCAAAGTCCTCGCCAAGGGGCAACCATGCAGCTTCACTACCCGGTTATCCTTAGCTGGCCTCCTATGACCCCTCCAACGCTAAAGATCGAAGTCCTCATTAGAGGCAGCCGAGCGGCTTCCCTGCTCGGCTATCCCTAGCCGGTAGCTTCCCTACCCGCAACGCCAGGGATCAAAGCCCTCGCAAGAGGCATCTGAGCAGCTACCCCGCTCGGTCATCCCAGGCTGGCGGTTGCCTACCCACGACGCCAGAGATCAAGGTCCTCGCCAAGATCAACCGAGCAGCTTCCATGCTCGGTCATCCCCAGCAGGCATCCTCCTGCCCAACAGACGCTGCAGGTTTGTAGCCCTCATAACGAGGCCACTGAGCCCATCACATGCAGCGGAGCCGAAGCCCCAACAAAAGACATCAGGTCTATCTAAGTCTGAGTAATCCCCCCTCGACTTCGGGGCCATGAAGATGCCTCCTTCTCAGCAGCGCTTGGCACACTTGGCAAGTGATCGAAGTCAACTCGACGACCGACTGCTCCACTTGTCGTTCCGGCACTGGACCGCGCCCCATCAGATGCCACAGGTTTGCACACGTCGCGTCGGCCAACCGACGCTTGACATGTGGACCGTCGCTTCAGTGGCAGGATGCATGAACCGGCGCACCTTTCTTAAATGCAGAGATCTCGCCCTAATTCACTGGCAAAAAAGACAGCTGACAGCCCGGGGACTGTTAGTAATATGTATGCCCTAAAGGCCATTATATGGATAGTGGAAACTTGGACATATAATCTATAGAGATAGATGACTTTCTTTCTCAACATGATAGTACGCTATCTGGTTTACTTTATCTGAACATGTAGATTTAATCATTTACACATCTTGATAAAGCCCAAAGGATATTTGCTTGACTACTGTGATTATGATGCGGATCATACTAGTGGGGCACGTATAGTCTATAAGCATATCCTTGAACTGTTCCTAGTCGAGGGTGTATCGAGACAGGGCATCGATATTCCAGAGTAGACTAGCGTATACCATTCTTGTCCTATATGATGGGCGATGGATGATCCCATATCCATCTGGTGAGGAGACACCAAAGATTGTATGCGGGTGCTCTGTGGAGACTGGGTACACTGAACGGACTCGCCGAGAACTCTTATGTGGTATTATATCTATCGTCGGATAGCGGTTCTCAGGTGACACTGGTACAGGTTAGTCTGTAGACCCGAGATCGTCATAGAGTCTTGTGTGTCCTCCCACTATACTTTGATCTCCACCCTACCACGGCTCTACTGAGTCGTGCAAACAGGTGGTCTTTGGGTACAGTCTCGAGGCGCATGGAGGCAATGAGCGATAGGAGGGGTTTCGTCTCTCCCGGTATTGGGAGTTGATGTTGTGCTATGCTCGATTGGCTATAACATGAAGTCCCTGGCCAGGGCTGCTGAGATTTACTGATAAGAGTTATCAGTAGTTTCTCGATCTGTTATGAGCCATACACCAGCATGACTTATTGAGTTACTGGGGTCGACGATTCCATCCCTGGACTCGATATGCAGCATATCTGACGAAGAGACCGGACTGTACGGTAAGTGTTGCCAGTTGGCTCGACGGGAGTTTTTACAGCTTCGCTGGTTTTCTTCTGATCGTTTCAATACCCGGGTGGCCGTTATGTTTAGCTGACCTCTTGCGGCTTGTAGGTGTTTGATTTGATCATCATCTACTGCCGGCGTATTGACGAGTCTTAGAGTCCCACAATGAAGTTTCCTGGCTCAGGCAAAAAGATGTGGTGTGCATATGAGATATGCGCGGGACCCAATTAAATACGGTTTTGTGATAACGTATATTAATCGGGCATTTTCTACTGATCGGGTCGTATGTGATATGACCGGTTTGCTAAATCAAGTGTTGATTTAACAAATAACATTTAGATTAATTCTTTAATTAAATCCTTTTGTATGCATGCATGTATGCACATGATGATGTGCATGGACACATACATGCATACATAGTATCATGGTTGATGATACAAGAATGGTGGCAATGCAAGACTTATATTGAAGCTTTTATTTATATTTATCATTTTAAGTTAATGTAAAGAAAACCCACTCATGCTCCTTTATTCATTAGTGGGTAAGCTTTATTTAACTTAATGAAAAGAATTTCCACCCATGCTTAATTCTTTATGAAAAGAATTTCCACCCATAATTATAGTAGGAATGGAATAATGATGATTATTCCTTCTCATCACTATAAATAGCTTCATATGTGATATGAAACAAGATACACAACAAGGTGTACAAATGACAAAGGTAAAATTGTGAACAAGGGTGTGAAAACAAGTTATCATATGTGATATGATAGAAAGCTCAAGCTTAGCCACCATAATCTTCTTCTTCCTCTCTTGATTTTTCTCTTGAGTGAAGTTGATAAAAGAAAGGGTTTTAATTGTTGAATACAAACCACATCATCATACTATACACATCTAGCCGATTTGTGTAGGGTGTTTGCTCTACTTCGTTCGCGAAACAAGTAAGACAAGGAGCTTTGGGCAAAGGGACTTCGGATGGATCATCGTGGACAAGGAAGGCTTCCATCGATCCGTTCCAAACTCTCATAGTGCCAAGGAGTCACCGAGGGAGATCTACAAAGGTTGTAATCTCTACTCTTAGTGATAGTTTTACATTTGCATGTGATGCTTATTTGTATGAATCCCTAAACTTCTATTTCGATTCTTGTCGAGTTAACTTAGCACCTCTAAAATTTTGATTATGGCATATGTGATGCTACCAAACCCTTGACGAGGTGCTAGGCTAACCCTTCAGTGGTATCAGAGCCAAGCTAGAGCTTTAGGCGATGTTAAAAGTCCGATCGAACCACGAAACACCAATTTGGACCGCTCTCTGGAAATTTTTTGAAAATTGGATATTTCCAAATTAAAAATTCTTAAAAAATTCAGCAGGCTTTTCTATGAATTACTGTATAAAATTTTTTCAACGATCTCACTAAAACGCCGCGGAACCGCGGCCTAACCATGCTTTTTGCGGCGGTTCCGCGGCCGTTTTGTGGAATTACGAATAGTGTTTTCTACAGTAGACCCGTATGTAATAGTACATGCCTCTGAGATATTTTAAACTTACTCAAGTGTTGAGTTTTCTGGAGATATATTGTTTTTGGTGATTCGATCGGAAAGTTTAACTTCGTTCAGATTTTCAGATTATTTAGAACGTGTTAAAATGTTTGAACGAATATTAGAAACACATTTTTTCCCGTATTGGAAAAATTCCAAGTGTTGGATTTTTCCCGAGTTCGAAACTTTCGAAAAACATGCAAGCGTATCTGTGGACACTCTAGAAGAACATAACCTTAACTCGATTATGTGACCGTCAAAACTATCACTGAACCTTAGGGTTTGTGGTAGTTTAGCGTTGCCACATGTGAGGCGTTGGTTTGGCCCTTCTACGGTTGGTCCATAAGGGGCTGTGACATGTTCTAGAAATTTTTTGAACTCGGCTCAAGTGTTGTGCAATTAGGGAAATCTAGGGTGTTTGTTTATTCGATCGAAAAGTTTAACATTGTCTATTTATCTGAAATGTGATACAATATGTGGAATTCATATAGTTAGGCATGAAATACGAAGTATGTGATATTTCAAATTTATGATGTCTAAAGTGATTGTGGATTCCAAATGTTGTAGTTTTTCATTTTATTTTCTGCGACCGTAAGTGTAGTATGTGGTGTATCGCCGTTTTCGTTGCTATACGTCAACGACAATTGGGATACGCATACTTACTTACGTTGATGATATGAGATATTATGTGTTGCAGAGATATGATGAGTAGGATTGTCGCAAATGAATAGCCAGGGGTTTTTATTTGAGATGAGAGTTTTATTTTCATTCATGTATAAATCAATTGAATATTATTTACTTTTCCGCATTAGGATAGACCCAAGGAGGGGAGCACAAGTGACCGGGTTCTAGGGTTCAGTGGGAGGCCATCTCGAGGAGTCGAGACCGGGTCTCCTAAACTCTAGAATTGGCGGGATCACTTGCCGCTCTCGTAGGGGTTTAGGGGTGTGGGCTTGGCTATTCATCACGACCGTGGAATCCGTATTTTCTATTGTTGGCTCGATACAAAATACGGACATCCTAGATATCCTTTTATGTGCTTCTGCTGTTGATATTCTGTAATGTGATTACTTAGTATCTGAGACGAATGGATTATTATTATATATATGATATATAATAAACGTTGCTTATAATTTACACCCTCGCTAGTCCCGCCCCGCTATGCCGTTAGTTAAGTAACCTAACGGTGCATAACGGGACACTGTGGCGAATGCGGATGGTATAAGTATACGTTCTATTCTGTGATGGCTTAGGAACTTAAATGATGGGATCACATTAATGAGATTAATGTAAAGAAAAGAAATCTAATGATGTTGTAGAATCAGATTTGAAACAAACTCGGCTTTTTATGAAAAATGCAAGTTTCAAAAGGATGCGGAGCTTAAGCCACTCATTTTCTTAACTGTTTTGATCCTACAACGAGATCAAGTTCAAAGCGTTAAAGGTTTTCTTAAAAACCATCCGCAACCCTCCGTCATTTTAGGAAGCAGAGTACTTAGTATTCGTGCTGCGTATGTTGATTATAGTCAAGGCGTAGTGTACGGTAGCTAAGTGATGTCTTCCTACAAAGCATATGATGCGATTAGTTAGAACATTCATGTGATTATGTTGATCATAGTCAAGGGTCATATGGGTGGGTCTAGTTAATCACGAAATGACGGATAGAATTTGACTAGTACTTATGATATGTTGACCATAGCCAAGGTCATAAGTGACTAGGGGTAAAAACCATATCGGGAATTTCAAGAGTTGAAATTTGCAATGAGATTGCATACCATCTATATGATAGTTGGATCTCGATCTCACTGTGAGTAAGTGTTACTTCCAGGAGAGTTTTGCACTTTACAATTAGCTAATCCAGTGGGTGTCTAGATAGACTGACCGGTTAGCGAAACTGTAGAATGTAATTATTCCTGGCTAGTTTTCTTTTCAGGTTTTGAAAGAAAATTTGATAAAAGCAGTGGGAGACATCGATTAGATAAAATAATAACCAATCTAATTCTTTGCAAGAGCATTTCGCTAAGTGTATCCTTTTCTCTCTCCGAATGGCAGTTACAGATGTCAGGACTTAAGCTACTACTTGAGAAAAATAAACTGACAGGACCAAATTATAAAGAATGGTTGAGGAACTTAAACATTGCACTTTCATATGATAAGGTATCATATGTCCTCAATACCGAAGCCCCACCCGTCCTAGGACCTGAATCATCTGTCTCGGATAGGGAGATCCGGAAAACTTAGGAAAATGACTGCAACACGGCCAAGTGCCTCGCGCTCGCTTCTATGGACAATGTCCATCAGAAGCAACACGAGAATATTGATGTGCAATCCATCTTTCTTCACACAAAGGAGTTGTATGAAGAGCAATCTCGTACTTTGAGATACGAGGCATCTAGAAAGCTATTTCAGATGCGAATGGCCCCTGGTGCATCAGTTGAAGACCATGTTTTGAAAATGATTGGTCTTGTTGAAGAACTTAAGGAACTGGGATGGACTATGGATAATGAGCAATATACGGATATTTTCTACAGTCTCTCCCCCCTGCCTTTGCTCCGTTCATAGTGAATTTCAATATGAATGATTTGGAGAAATCATTGCCTGAACTTCTCAATATGTTGAGAAGTGCAGAGAACACGTTGAAAACGGCAAGGACTCCCGCTCTGCTTGCTGGGCCATCTTCCTCTTCATTCCCAAAAGCTAAGGCCAAGAGAAAGAAAAAGAAGAAGTCCATCAAACAGAAAGGTGGAGTTAGAAAGGCGAAGGGGAAAGACAAAGCCGGGGCTGTGGGAAGCAGGAAAGGAGAATGTTTTTACTGTAAAAAGTCAGGACATTGGAAACGCAACTGTGCTGAATATCTTGCTGATCTCAAGAAGAAGAAGCATGCTGATGCTTCCACATCAGGTGTGTTTGTAACTGAAAACTGTTTTTCTTTAAACTCTGCATCCTGGTTATTGGATACCGGTTCTGGTTCTCACATCTGCAATTGTATGCAGGGATTGAGAAATAGTAGAGTTTTAAAGATTGGAGATCATACTCTGCGGGTTGGAAATGGTTCCAATATACATGCTGTATCCGTGGGAGAGTATCATCTAGGGTTGCCTTCAGGAAGTATTTTGGTTTTGAACCCGTGTTATTTAGTACCAAGTATGCTATGTAATATAATATCCGTTTCTTTGTTGAACAATGAAGGATATCATTTTATATTGCAAAATAATGTTATGAACATTAACCTGAATCAAGAGTTGATTGGGTATGGTACACTAAATAACGGTATTTACGTCCTGAACCAACACACGGTTTTTAATATACAACATACTAGTAAAAGAAAGTTTTCAGATATAAATGAATCTTTTCTTTGGCATTGTAGACTTGGTCATATTAATGAAACAAGACTAAACAAGCTACATAAAGATGGATATTTAAATCCGTTTGAATATAAATCTTATGCGACTTGCCAGTCTTGTATCAAAGGTAAAATGACCAAAACTCCGTTTAGTGGACACGGAGAGAGAGCTGGTGAACTCTTAAGCCTCATACATAATGATGTATGCGGACCAATGTCTACACTTGCAAGAGGTGGTTTTTCATACTTCATCACTTTTACTGATGATTTCTCAAGATTCGGACATGTGTTTTTGATAAAGCACAAATCCGAAGCCTTTGAGAAATTCAAGGAGTATAAACTTGAAGTAGAGAAGCAAACAGGCTTGAGCATCAAGAAACTTCGATCGGATCGAGGTGGAGAATATTTGAGTACAGAGTTTCTAGACTTCTTAAAAGAGAATGGGATTCTCTCTCAGCTCACTCCTCCTTACACACCGCAACACAATGGTGTGTCAGAACGGAGGAATCGTACCCTATTAGATATGGTACGATCCATGATGTGTGATGCTGAGTTACCGCTTTCCTTTTGGGGACATACATTGGAGACAGCAATGTATCTATTGAACAGGGTTCCAACCAAGACCGTGTCTACCACTCCATATGAGATGTGGAATGGAAAGAGACCATCTCTTAAAAGGTTTAGGATTTGGGGTTGTCCGGCTTTTGTTAAAAAGCAGAATCCAGACAAACTCGAGACACGATCGGTCATGTGTAAATTTGTGGGGTATCCAAAACATTCGTATGGATATCTATTCTACCACAAAGAGGAACAAAAGGTGTTTGTTGCTCAGCATGCCACATTTTTGGAAAATGAGATCTTTACGGAAAGTACTAATGGCAATGTGGTAGAACTAGAAGAGGTTCTAGAGACACAAATTACTCAGGAGGAATTGGTTGAAACTGATGTTGCAGTAGAACTTCAAGAACTTCAGCCGCTCAGGAGGTCTAGTAGAACTTCCCGCCTACCAGAGAGATACTATGGGTTTCTCATAGATGGTGATAGAGAAGATTGCATCATGGATGATGATGACCCTACTAGTTTTCAGCAAGCTATCACGAGTGGTGACTCAGTGAAATGGCTGGAAGCAATGAGATCCGAAATGGAGTCAATGTACACCAACAAAGTATGGACTTTGGACGTTGCGCCTCCTAGGATAAAACCCATTGGGTGCAAATGGATCTTTAAGAGAAAGATTGGTGTAGATGGACAGGTGGAGACCTATAAAGCAAGGCTTGTAGCGAAAGGTTTTCGTCAAAGACCAGGCTTGGACTATGATGAAACTTTCTCTCCAGTAGCAATGCTTAAATCCATTAGGATCCTACTTGCTATTGCTGCTCACTATGATTATGAAATCTGGCAGATGGACGTGAAAACTGCATTTCTAAATGGTGATTTAGAAGAATGCGTTTTTATGGATCAGCCAGAGGGCTTCATTGATAGTGGGAGCAGCGGGAAAGCGTGTAGATTGCTTAAATCCATTTATGGATTAAAGCAAGCCTCAAGGAGCTGGAACATCTGCTTTGATGATACAATCAAAGAGTTTGATTTTATCAGAAATATAGATGAACCATGTATTTATAAGAAGATTGTAGGGAGTACTGTCACATTCCTCGTATTGTACGTAGACGACATTCTCCTGATAGGAAATGATGTTCCTATGCTACAATCGGTCAAACTATTCTTATCACAAAGGTTCTCCATGAAGGACCTAGGTGATGCCTCGCGCATTTTGGGCATTAGGATCTATAGAGATAGATCCAAGAGGTTATTGGGACTGTCCCAATCAAAGTACATAGACACCATTCTAAAGAGGTTTAGTATGGAAGATTCCAAGCGTGGTGCCTTGCCTGCTAGTCATGGAATCACTCTTTCTAAGGACTTCTGTCCGAAGACTGATGAAGAGAGAGCTCGCATGAGCGTTATACCCTACGCTTCAGCCGTAGGATCTATAATGTATGCGATGTTGTGTACTCGCCCTGATGTGGCTTATGCACTGGCTGTAGTAAGCAGGTATCAATCCAACCCAGGGGAGAAACATTGGATAGCAGTGAAGAACATTCTTAAGTACTTGCGAAGGACTAAAGAATTGTTCTTGGTGTATGGTAATGGGGATCTCCAGTTGGATGCCTTTACCGATTCCAGCTTCCAAAGTGACAAGGATGACAACAAATCTATCTCAGGGTTTGTATTTACCCTAAATGGAGGAGCGGTTAGTTGGAAGAGTTCCAAACAGGGCACCGTTGCAGACTCCACGATGGAAGCTGAGTATATTGCTGCAAGTGATGCTGCTAAGGAAGCCGTCTGGATGAAGAAGTTCATTGCGGAACTGTCACGCCCCGCTTCCCAATGTACGGCGAAGTGGTCGTGACGAGGCCCGCTACGTATGTACTCAGAAGTACATACGCTAAGCGTAACTAAGCAATATAAAATAATCACAAGAGACAAATGAGATTGAGATAACAGCAACTTTTATTAATAACATTCTTTATACAATGCATGAAATGAAAATACAACTGGAATGAAAAAAAGAAAGCAATGCCTAAACAGTGGCATAATAATAAAAGGAAATACTGGAAAGAACAAGTACAAAGTCTAGAGCTCTGGATCTTCTTGGAACTGCTCCAAATCTTCAGTTGTTGGCTCGGTCTCAACTTGGTCCAACGCACCTGACGACATTCAAAGAAGAAAGAAATAGAATGTCGTCAGCGAACAGGTCGCTCGGTAAGTCCCAAAGAAAAGTGGAGTGAGAATGGCAGAGTAACAGTATTTTCTAGAGTATTATGTTGTAGAATATTATGGAATATTGTTTAACGCAGTTGTTTGTAGCTTGGTACAGAAGAATGCCAGTGTATACGAGGGGGATCTCTATATGCTAGAGATCAGTGCAAACGGAGAGTACAAGGAACCGTTATGCCACGGTACAACAGCAACAATATTCATGTTAGGTGTCTTAATCTGACCACCTCATTCCACTTTTAACATCTTCCGTACCAATCTACCCCTTTAAACCCCGTAATGTTTTAACAGTGTTGTAGTAATGGAATATGTAAATTGAGTGACTGACCAAAACCATGATATCAGTAAACATGTTGCAACTGTATAATCAGGTAAATGGAATATCAGGATAATGGAATGAATATCCATGGTTTGATTCAGTCAAAAAAATGAATATATTGTTAACTGTATTCAGGGATTCATGATTTCAAGTTGTGTTGGAATATGATTGAAATATAGATTGACTTGAATTATATTCAAGTCAGAATTAGTCAGACTCTAACCCGAGTCAGACTAAAAGAAAGATAATTTGAAGTTCAATATTAGCTAGGGGCCTTATTGTAATTTGTGAAACTTGAGGGGGTTTTATGTAAAAAGTACTTTTGTATAGTTTTCAAAATATACCTCAAGTATTTAATAATCGTCTTTATTATTGTAATGGATGTGAATTTTATTTGTGTTATTCTAGTGAATATATCCTAATAAAAGTATTAATTGTTTATTTGAAATTCGTGGTATTTTAATGTAACTTTTAATCTATGATTTTTAGGAAAAAGTGAAAACTTGATATTATAACAAAATAAGTGTTTAAATGATAATTATATATAATAAAACACTTAAATGATTTTTAAATGAATATTTTATTTACAAAAAATATTACTTTCCTTAAATATTGTATTTAAACCTTTCGAGACCGAATGCTCCTTGAGGAGGTCTGAATCTCGCACTACTAGCCTGCGGGTGCACGATGAACCGTGCTATCCCTAACAGGTTCCCCACGAATGGGTTGTAATGGCACTTTGCTCAGGTTTTATAAATACTTTTAATTTAGGGAAAAGATTTTCTAAATATAGGGTATTTATTTGTAAAAGTATATAGTTCTCCATATTTTAGTTGTTAGGGTTTCCTAGACCATCTAACCTATATTCTATGGTCTAAACGATGAGTCATTAGAAGCCTCAAATCGCCTCTTCACCGTCGAATGCAGCCAGGTAAGTGCTAGGTAAGTGGGAAGGAACCACAGTCGTGGGCCTAATTAAAAACCACTAGCCTTAGACACACTTGCCTAGACCCACAAGACAGTTTAGATAAACGATCGATGTCCATGACCAATCGTGCTTTCATTTTATATAAGTTTTATTTAGAAAAGTTTACAATTTAAGGGTTAAACTAAAAGTTATAAAGGTTATGGTATTTTAGTGAAAAAGTCCTATAATATCGTATTCTGTATTTTTGTTATTTATCAATTAGGGTTATAATGAGTGTGTGTAAGGGTAGGTCATTACCCCGTGACTTATATTAAGTTTTGGTGAAGTTTCAAGGTGAAATGAGTTATGTTAAAGTTAAGGGTATTAAAGTGCAAGAATACGGTTTCCATAAACGTTATCATTTCATGTGTGAAATTTCATCCAAATTGAATGAAACAAGTTTTGTTATCAAAATAAACATGATTAGGAGTGAGGTATCTAAATAGAACATTAAAATTTAACTTGATGGTATTTTCATGCAAGAAATACGGTTTTCTAAAGAACTTATCATTTCATGTGGAAAAGTACAATTAAATTTGATTTAAGGGTGATTAATAGTCAACATGCAAGAGGGTTGATAATATGTATTAGGTGACAAGTGGAATTTTTAAGAAAAACCGAATCGGAAATCGGTTTGTCCGATTTCCGTCGGGTTTCAAAAAGTCGTATTTTGCAAATATAGAAAAGAGAGGTAGAAGGTTGGGACTTACGGGTTTGGACAAGCTAAGCGTTCTAAAAGGTGTGGTGGTTGCCGATTCGTTGGAAACGTCACGTCGGTCTTGATCCGGTCGCCGGAATCCGTCGTCGGTTTCGGCAGCGCTTCGCTTCTCGCTCTTTGCACCAAGTTCTCAAGAGTTTTAGAGAGTATGCTTAGAGTTGTGAGGGGAAAAGGTAGAGGGTAGGGGCCTTTATATAGGTCTAGGCTAGGGTTAGGGTTAGGGTAGATGAAAAGTTAAAAAAATAAAAATGTGATAAAATGTAATAAAAATGTATTAAAAGTGGAGTAATTGGGGGTTTTAAAGATCTCTGGAAGTGGGATTCGGCTGAAACTTTGCAGGTGAGTAGGGAATACCAAAAGACACAACTTTCATGTTGTGACCCTTGCCGGAATCGGCCTAAAAGGGGGTGACTCGGCCGTGACTCGGTCGGATCACTGAGTCGGCCGAGTCAAGGCCGAGTTGGCCGATTCCCGACCGAGTCCGGTGACCTGGATCTCCCCCGACGGTCCATCTACCCTCTGCAAGTGTTACATCTTTGGGTGTAGTGGGGTTTTTGTGAGATATGCACGTGTAAACTCTTGGTATTCTAAAGGTTTTTTAAAAAATCAATAATAAAAATAATGTGGGGTATGGGATTCGAACTCTGGTGGCTTAGTTCAGCAGTGCAAGGTATTACCAATGAGCTACAAGCTCTTTCTTGTAATTATTGTAAAGAGATAGATACTTAAAGTGTTATCAGCAACATTAATACTCCAAGTATACTTCAATTTTAAATCAAATTTTGGTATACAAAAATTAGAGTTGTTACAATCTACCCTCCTTACAAAAATTTCGTCCTCGAAATTTACAACTTTTATTTAAGGACTAATTTACAAAAAAAAAAGGTGCGGATATCTTGCACGCATCTCATCTTCCCTTTCCCACGTGGATTCTCCTGGAGTGTCTTTTCTCCACATTACCCGGACCAAATTAACTTCTTTGTTCCGAAGTGTCTTCACTTTGCTGTCCAGGATCTCCACAGGTTGTTGCTCACAAGACAAATCGGGCTGTATCGTAAGCTCGGAATGATCAAGTACATGGCTGGGGTCACTCACATACTTTCTGAGTTGGGATATATAGAACACGTTATGCACTCCTTCCAATGAGGGTGGAAGCGCTAATCGGTATGCCACTTCACCGACTCGTTCGAGTATGTCGAACGGTCCAATGTATCTCGGACTCAACTTTCCCCGTCTTCCAAATCTGATCACTCCGCGGTTCGGAGATATCTTCAAGAATACATGGTCTCCTGGCTGGAACTCCAAGTGTCGTCTCTTTGCATCAGCCCAATGTTTCTGTCTATCTTGGGCTATGCGCATTCTTTCTCTGATAGTACGAACCACATCCACGGTCGCTACTATCATCTCTGGTCCAAGGAGTTCCCTATCTCCGATGTCGTCCCAACTTAATGGCGATCGACACTTCCTTCCATATAATGCTGCAAAAGGTGCCATTCTTATGCTTGCTTGGTAGCTGTTGTTGTACGCGAACTCCACAAGATGCAAGTGATCTTCCCACGATCCTTTGAAGTCGAGCATACATGCTCTGAGCATATCCTCCAAGATCTGAATAGTTCGTTCCGACTGACCATCTGTTTGTGGATGATAAGCCGTGCTGAAGTTCAGACTTGTTCCCAAGCTAGCTTGCAGACTTTGCCAAAATTGCGATCGGAACCTAGTGTCACGATCGGAGACAATGCAGACTGGTACTCCATGAAGTCTCACAATTTCCTGTTTGAGTTCATGGGTATCAGAGATAGTACATTATGAAGAATTTCGTTTAAATCTAAATTAGATTATTACCTCCATGTACTTCTTCGCTAATGTCTCAATTGATTGGCCAACTCGAAATGGGATGAAGTGAGCCGACTTTGTGAGTCGATCCACAATGACCCAAATCGCATCGTTACCTTTTGTGCTGCGAGGAAGAGCAGTTACAAAGTCCATCGTAATGTGCTGCCACTTCCATTCTGGAATTGGTAACGGTTGAAGTAATCCAGCAGTCCTGTGATGTTCAGCCTTTACTTGCTGACACACCAAGCATTTTGCGACGCTTCTGGCTACTTCACGCTTCATACCATGCCACCAATAATTCTGACGTAGATCCTTGTACATTTTGGTACCTCCAGGATGTACTGAATAGGGAGAGCTGTGAGCTTCTCTCATTAACTCTTCCCGAACAGGACCCTTTGGTACACACAATCTGCTGCCGTATCTCAAAGATCCGTCTTCGTGGATGATGAAATCTGTTCTGAGTCCATTCTCCACTTGTTCTCTGATCTTTTGCAACTTAGCATCGCTGGCTTGAGCTGCTTTGATCTGATTGACAATGGTTGATTGAACTTGTAGATTCATCAAATTTGAAACATCACCTGGCATGACTAGTTCGATCTCCATCTGATGTAGGTCTTGCTGAAGCTTCCACTGGGCGGTGAGATTCATTGCTAATGGTTGGCTACTAAGAGCATCAGGTACTACGTTCACCTTTCCTGGATGATATTGCAAATTGATGTCGAAGTCCGCCATAAGTTCTAACCATCTTCTCTGCCGCATATTCAACTCCTTCTGGGTAAACACATACTTCAGACTTTTATGATCTGTGTAGATGTTCACTCGTTCACCAAGTAAGTAGTGGCGCCAAATTTTAAGAGCAAAAATAACGGCTGCCAACTCTAGATCATGCGTCGGGTAATTGCGCTCATGATTCTTCAGTTGTCTTGAAGCATAAGCCACAACCTTACCGTGCTGATGTAGAACACATCCTAATCCTTTACCGGATGCATCGCAATGTACTTCGAATCCTCCAGATTGATCCGGTAATACAAGAATAGGTGCAGACGTCAGCCTCGACTTGAGTTCTACAAAAGCTTGCTCGCATGTTTCTGACCACACAAATTCTTCATCTTTTCGTGTGAGCTTGGTCAGGGGTGTTGCTATCTTCGAAAAGCCTTCAATGAATCTTCTGTAATATCCAGCTAAACCCAAGAAACTCCGAATATCCTTCACAGACTTTGGTGTAGGCCATTCGTTGACTGCTGAGACTTTTGTTGGATCCACAGAAATTCCTTCTCCTGATACGATGTGTCCAAGGAAACCAACTTGTTTTAACCAAAACTCACACTTGCTGTATTTGGCATAAAGCTTATGTTGTCGAAGAGTTTCCAGGACAATTCGTAAGTGCTCTGCATGCTCTTTCCGGTTCTTAGAATATACCAGGATGTCGTCGATGAAGATGACAATGAACCTGTCTAAATACTCCCGGAAGACTTGGTTCATAAGATTCATGAAAATTGTTGGTGCATTGGTCACTCCAAATGGCATTACTAGAAATTCGTAATGTCCATAGCGAGTTCTGAAAGCTGTTTTGTGAATATCAGCTTCCTTGACCTTCACTTGATGATAACCTGAACGAAGATCTAGTTTAGAGAAGACACAAGATCCACTTAGCTGATCGAATAAGTCGTCGATGCGCGGAAGTGGATACTTGTTCTTAATAGTAACTTCGTTCAAGACTCTATAGTCGATGCACATTCTATATGAACCTTCCTTCTTCTTCACCAGTAGTACAGGTGCTCCCCAACTCGAAGTGCTGGGACGAATCCATCCTTTCGCCAGTAATTCGTCCAACTGTGTTCGTACTTCCTTCAAACCTTCTGGACTTAGTCTATATGGTGCTTTGATTACTGGTTGTGCTCCTGGTACTAAGTCAATGCTAAATTCAAGAGCTCGATCAGGAGGCAAACCTGATATATCGTCAGGGAATACGTCATCGAACTCTCGAACTACCTCCGGTCTTGCTTCTTCTTCTGCATGAGTTGCCGCAACTATTGCTTCCCTTGGCTTTGCTTTGTAAGTGCTTGGCTCCAATGTACGGTCTCCACTCTTAAAGTAAAAGATCGGATGATCTGGAATCTCAAATACTACCCTCCTTTGGCGACGGTCGATGGTAGCATAAAAGGTTCCAAGCCAGTCCATTCCTAGAACCACATCAAAGTTCGGTATGTCCAGTACTTTGAAGTCAGCGCAAAATTCTCGACTGCAGACGATGACCGGACACATGCTGTATCCCATAGTTGCCTTTAGAACACCATTTCCGGAACTGATGTTCCAGCAGGATACGAGCGGTGAGACTGGAATCGCATGGGTTCGGACAAACCGTTGCGACATAAAGCAGTGGGATGCTCCAGTATCAAACAGTGCAAGGCAGGTAGTGAAGCTACTAGAATTGTACCTAAGGTATATGGGATAGGTTTTAGGTATAGGGAAAGTGTGTAGGTAACCAAAACTAGAAGATAAATTTGGGAAGGAAATTTACCAGTAATGACTTGGCCAGTGGCCTCAGCTTCTTCAACAGACATCATAAAAGCCTGGCGCTTCGGCACATTCCTCCTGGCCTGAGGAGCATTCCTATGAACGTTCCTTTGGGCTTGATGGAACTGTCGAGGAGGTGGTGCAGCTTGTGGTCCTCTAGGTGGTGCAGGTAGTGCAAGTCTGGTAGCAGGTGCTGGAAGAGCTGGTCGCTACTGATAGTTGTTAGCTGGCCGGGTTGCAGCAACTGAGTTCTGCCTTTGAGGACAGGATCCAATGTCATGAGTGGCTGAACCGCAGATCAAGCAAAGGCGGTTGGCTCGACGGCAATCCTTCATCATATGTCCCTTTCTCTTACAGTAGGTGCAAAAGGCTGGGCTAGGGTGATGAGTTGGTACTCCGGGACGCCTCGGCACGAAGGATGGTCTGGACGTAGCTCCACCTGCCATCTGGTTGGCAGGATGCTTAACTCCTACAGAATGAGGTCTTCCCCTCTCTTTTATCACTGCCTCGTAACTGCGGGCAGCTTCCAGGGCTTCCTCGTGAGTCAAAAACTTCCCGGTGGCTAGAGCAGCCTTGATTTCGGTGTCCAAACCTTGCTGAAAACGACGGGCTCTGATCTCGTCCGTCGGTATCAGGTGTGCCGCGAATCTGTTTAAAGGTTGTGTTAGCTGTGTAATAGGTGATATTAAAAATTGAACTACTGTGACAGATCTTACCGGCTCAACATAGTAAACTCAGCATCATATTCATCTACAGATTTCTCCCACATTGATCCTTGCTGTAGGTAAATAAATTGTTGTTCCATAGCGAACCTGGCGGTCACAGGGAAATATTTCGCGTCGAACTTCTCGCGAAATGTTTTCCATTCAATCGGCTGGGCCAGGCGGGTTTCTTCCGCCTTCCACCAATTTCGAGCGTTGTCCGTGAGCTGTAGCTTCACTACACGGACCCAAGCATTATCTGGCACTTGAGCTGCTGCCAGATCATCTTCAATACTTTGCGCCCATTCTTCTGCTTCGAGAGGGCTCCCTTTTCCCGAGAATTGCTTCGGGTGCAACGCTCTGAACTGTTTGATTCCCGGTGCATCTGTCTCAGGACGACTCAGAAGTTGTTGCTGTCCCTCTAGAAGACTGCGGATCGCATCGAAAAGCATGGTTTGCTCAGTGGATGGTGCGGGAACAACTGGAGTGAAAGGTAGTGCTGAAGGGGTATAGTTGGCGTTGGTGCTGGTGTTGTTCGGGGAATTGTTCGGGGAATCCATAACCCTGAAGAAAAATTTGGATTAGGACAGATTCAAATACATGAAATGATAAGATTCAAGGAATAAAGACTTGTAAGATTCAAATAACATGAATTGTAAAGAATGTTTTAGTTGCTGTTTCTTGTGTTACATTGCGTAGGTTGTTCACGCAGACCAGAACTGCATGATAGGGATTCATACAGCTCTGACCTGCATGGGCCACCAACAAAACCTGTCACGCCCCGCTTCCCAATGTACGGCGAAGTGGTCGTGACGAGGCCCGCTACGTATGTACTCAGAAGTACATACGCTAAGCGTAACTAAGCAATATAAAATAATCACAAGAGACAAATGAGATTGAGATAACAGCAACTTTTATTAATAACATTCTTTATACAATGCATGAAATGAAAATACAACTGGAATGAAAAAAAGAAAGCAATGCCTAAACAGTGGCATAATAATAAAAGGAAATACTGGAAAGAACAAGTACAAAGTCTAGAGCTCTGGATCTTCTTGGAACTGCTCCAAATCTTCAGTTGTTGGCTCGGTCTCAACTTGGTCCAACGCACCTGACGACATTCAAAGAAGAAAGAAATAGAATGTCGTCAGCGAACAGGTCGCTCGGTAAGTCCCAAAGAAAAGTGGAGTGAGAATGGCAGAGTAACAGTATTTTCTAGAGTATTATGTTGTAGAATATTATGGAATATTGTTTAACGCAGTTGTTTGTAGCTTGGTACAGAAGAATGCCAGTGTATACGAGGGGGATCTCTATATGCTAGAGATCAGTGCAAACGGAGAGTACAAGGAACCGTTATGCCACGGTACAACAGCAACAGTATTCATGTTAGGTGTCTTAATCTGACCACCTCATTCCACTTTTAACATCTTCCGTACCAATCTATCCCTTTAAACCCCGTAATGTTTTAACAGTGTTGTAGTAATGGAATATGTAAATTGAGTGACTGACCAAAACCATGATATCAGTAAACATGTTGCAACTGTATAATCAGGTAAATGGAATATCAGGATAATGGAATGAATATCCATGGTTTGATTCAGTCAAAAAAATGAATATATTGTTAACTGTATTCAGGGATTCATGATTTCAAGTTGTGTTGGAATATGATTGAAATATAGATTGACTTGAATTATATTCAAGTCAGAATTAGTCAGACTCTAACCCGAGTCAGACTAAAAGAAAGATAATTTGAAGTTCAATATTAGCTAGGGGCCTTATTGTAATTTGTGAAACTTGAGGGGGTTTTATGTAAAAAGTACTTTTGTATAGTTTTCAAAATATACCTCAAGTATTTAATAATCGTCTTTATCAATGTAATGGATGTGAATTTTATTTGTGTTATTCTAGTGAATATATCCTAATAAAAGTATTAATTGTTTATTTGAAATTCGTGGTATTTTAATGTAACTTTTAATCTATGATTTTTAGGAAAAAGTGGAAACTTGATATTATAACAAAATAAATGTTTAAATGATAATTATATATAATAAAACACTTAAATGATTTTTAAATGAATATTTTATTTACAAAAAATATTACTTTCCTTAAATATTGTATTTAAACCTTTCGAGACCGAATGCTCCTTGAGGAGGTCTGAATCTCGCACTACTAGCCTGCGGGTGCACGATGAACCGTGCTATCCCTAACAGGTTCCCCACGAATGGGTTGTAATGACACTTTGCTCAGGTTTTATAAATACTTTTAATTTAGGGAAAAGATTTTCTAAATATAGGGTATTTATTTGTAAAAGTATATAGTTCTCCATATTTTAGTTGTTAGGGTTTCCTAGACCATCTAACCTATATTCTATGGTCTAAACGATGAGTCATTAGAAGCCTCAAATCGCCTCTTCACCGTCGAATGCAGCCAGGTAAGTGCTAGGTAAGTGGGAAGGAACCACAGTCGTGGGCCTAATTAAAAACCACTAGCCTTAGATACACTTGCCTAGACCCACAAGACAGTTTAGATAAACGATCGATGTCCATGACCAATCGTGCTTTCATTTTATATAAGTTTTATTTAGAAAAGTTTACAATTTAAGGGTTAAACTAAAAGTTATAAAGGTTATGGTATTTTAGTGAAAAAGTCCTATAATATCGTATTCTGTATTTTTGTTATTTATCAATTAGGGTTATAATGAGTGTGTGTAAGGGTAGGTCATTACCCCGTGACTTATATTAAGTTTTGGTGAAGTTTCAAGGTGAAATGAGTTATGTTAAAGTTAAGGGTATTAAAGTGCAAGAATACGGTTTTCATAAACGTTATCATTTCATGTGTGAAATTTCATCCAAATTGAATGAAACAAGTTTTGTTATCAAAATAAACATGATTAGGAGTGAGGTGTCTAAATAGAACATTAAAATTTAACTTGATGGTATTTTCATGCAAGAAATACGGTTTTCTAAAGAACTTATCATTTCATGTGGAAAAGTACAATTAAATTTGATTTAAGGGTGATTAATAGTCAACATGCAAGAGGGTTGATAATATGTATTAGGTGACAAGTGGAATTTTTAAGAAAAACCGAATCGGAAATCGGTTTGTCCGATTTCCGTCGGGTTTCAAAAAGTCGTATTTTGCAAATATAGAATAGAGAGGTAGAAGGTTGGGACTTACGGGTTTGGACAAGCTAAGCGTTCTAAAAGGTGTGGTGGTTGCCGATTCGTTGGAAACGTCACGTCGGTCTTGATCCGGTCGCCGGAATCCGTCGTCGGTTTCGGCAGCGCTTCGCTTCTCGCTCTTTGCACCAAGTTCTCAAGAGTTTTAGAGAGTATGCTTAGAGTTGTGAGGGGAAAAGGTAGAGGGTAGGGGCCTTTATATAGGGCTAGGCTAGGGTTAGGGTTAGGGTAGATGAAAAGTTAAAAAAATAAAAATGTGATAAAATGTAATAAAAACGTATTAAAAGTGGAGTAATTGGGGGTTTTAAAGATCTCTGGAAGTGGGATTGGGCTGAAACTTTTCAGGTGAGTAGGGAATACCAAAAAACACAACTTTCATGTTGTGACCCTTGCCGGAATTGGCCTAAAAGGGGGTGACTCGGCCGTGACTCGGTCGGATCACTGAGTCGGCCGAGTCAAGGCCGAGTTGGCCGATTCCCGACCGAGTCCGATGACCTGGATCTCCCCCGACGGTCCATCTACCCTCTGCAAGTGTTACATCTTTGGGTGTAGTGGGGTTTTTGTGAGATATGCACGTGTAAACTCTTGGTATTCTAAAGGTTTTTTAAAAAATCAATAATAAAAATAATGTGGGGTATGGGATTCGAACTCTGGTGGCTTAGTTCAGCAGTGCAAGGTATTACCAATGAGCTACAAACTCTTTCTTGTAATTATTGTAAAGAGATAGATACTTAAAGTGTTATCAGCAACATTAATACTCCAAGTATACTTCAATTTTAAATCAAATTTTGGTATACAAAAATTGGAGTTGTTACAGGAACTAGGAGTAGTTCCAACCATTATTGATCCAATACCATTGTATTGTGATAATAATGGAGCTATAGCATTAGCCAAAGAACCAAGGTCCCATCAGAAATCCAGACACATCCTAAGGCGATATCATCTGATCCGGGAGATAGTAGATCGCCAGGAGATCGAGATTCGGAGAGTTAATACAAAGGATAACACAGCGGATCCATTCACCAAGGCACTTCCACAGCCGCAGCATGAGCGACTGTTTGAAATGTTGGGTATGAGATACGCCAATAACTGGCCTTAGTGCAAGTGGGAGATTGTTAGTAATATGTATGCCCTAAAGGCCATTATATGGATAGTGGAAACTTGGACATATAATCTATAGAGATAGATGACTTTCTTTCTCAACATGATAGTACGTTATCTGGTTTACTTTATCTGAACATGTAGATTTAATCATTTACACATGTTGATAAAGCCCAAAGGATATTTGCTTGACTACTGTGATTATGATGCGGATCATACTAGTGGGGCACGTATAGTCTATAAGCATATCCTTGAACTGTTCCTAGTCGAGGGTGTATCGAGACAGGGCATCGATATTCCAGAGTAGACTAGCGTATACCATTCTTGTCCCATATGATGGGCGATGGATGATCCCATATCCATCTGGTGAGGAGACACCAAAGATTGTATGCGGGTGCTCAGTGGAGACTGGGTACACTGAACGGACTCGCCGAGAACTCCTATGTGGTATTATATCTATCGTCGGACAGCAGTTCTCAGGTGACACTGGTATAGGTTAGTCTGTAGACCCGAGATCGTCATAGAGTCTTGTGTGTCCTCCCACTATACTTTGATCTCCACCCTACCACGGCTCTACTGAGTCGTGCAAACAGGTGGTCTTTGGGTACAGTCTCGAGGCGCATGGAGGCAATGAGCGATAGGAGGGGTTTCGTCTCTCCCGGTATTGGGAGTTGATGTTGTGCTATGCTCGATTGGCTATAACATGAAGTCTCTGGCCAGGGCTGCTGAGATTTACTGATAAGAGTTATCAGTAGTTTCTCGATCTGGTATGAGCCATACACTAGCATGACTTATTGAGTTACTGGGGTCGACGATTCCATCCCTGGACTCGATATGCAGCATATCTGACGAAGAGACCGGACTGTACGGTAAGTGTTGCCAGTTGGCTCGACGGAAGTTTTTACAGCTTCGCTGGTTTTCTTCTGATCGTTTCAATACCCGGGTGGCCGTTATGTTTAGCTGACCTCTTGCGGCTTGTAGGTGTTTGATATGATCATCATCTACTGCCGGCGTATTGACGAGTCTTAGAGTCCCACAATGAAGTTTCCTGGCTCAGGCAAAAAGATGTGGTGTGCATATGAGATATGCGCGGGACCCAATTAAATACGGTTATGTGATAACGTATATTAATCGGGCATTTTCTACTGATCGGGTCGTATGTGATATGACCGGTTTGCTAAATCAAGTGTTGATTTAACAAATAACATTTAGATTAATTCTTTAATTAAATCCTTTTGTATGCATGCATGTATGCACATGATGATGTGCATGGACACATACATGCATACATAGTATCATGGTTGATGATACAAGAATGTGTTGGAGATAGTGCCCTCATAGTCAATTATTGGATCGCAGGTACGTGATTGCAATGATTGCGGAGGACCTATCCCGGTAGGACAGTCTTACTCGAAACGATAGTATGCTATCTGGTTTGCCTTTATCAGTCGTGTACATGTTCAGGTGACTGATTGCATGTTACACTTTGATAGAGCCCTTAGGATCTTGCTTTACTACCAACTGTATGATGGTGATCATATACGTGAGAGTTGGGTAGTTTATATGCATATCCTTAATTGTGGTCCCTAGTCGTGGGAGTATCGAGACAGGGCATCGATACTCCGGAGTAAACTAGTGTATACAGTCGAGACCCCGACGAGGGGCGGTGGCCGGTCTCACAAGCCACTGGTGTCAGTTGGATCACCTAAGATGTATACAGGTGCTCATTGGGTTATGAGTACACCGGACAGGACTCGCCGGGAATCTGCTAGTTAGTATTATATCTATCGTCAGATAGCAGTTCCCTGGTGACATGTGTACAGGTTAGTTCATCGACCTGAGGTCGTCATTTGTCTCGTGTGAGTTCCCACTGTGCTTTGATTTCTACCCTACCACGGCTCAAAAGATTCGTGCAAACAGGTAGCTTTTGGGTACAGTCCCGAGCCATATGGAGGCACGTGAGCGGATCGGCAGGGGATTCGTCTCTCCCGGTATTGGGGGCGAGATCGTGCTGTGTCTAGGAGAGCCATTACACAAAGCCCACGGCCGTGGCAGGAGATTTACTGGTAGGTACTCCAGTAGTATCTCAGGGTGTTATTGGGCTTCACTCCGACATGACTTATACTGCTCTTGGGGGTCTAACGTTACTAGCCCCCTAGGCGGATATGCGATACTCATTGACGAACGGACCGGACTGTATATACATTGTCACTGTTAGGCTCAGTAGGGTTTTCGGAGGGGTTCGCTCATCGGTCTCCCTTGAGTTCGCTCCTCGGCCACCCTTGAGGTCAGTCCATGGGCAGCCGTTACGCATAGCTAGTGCCTCTGACGGTTTGTGGTTAAACCCACTGCCAGGGTGCTGACGAGTCATTAGAGTCCCCCACAGGCAGTTTCCCAAGTTCGGGCGAAACGTTGTAGAGGCCGTATGGTTTTATGGCAGGGTTCGGAAAATGCACGTGCGTTTACGCACGTGTCAGTTTTCGGACAGATGATACTGGTCGGCTTTGGTTTAAGCCGGATCCGAGTATTATATTGAGTAGGTATAATATCTTTGTCTCAGTTGCATTTGTATTCGGTCGTAATACAAATGCGGGTATATTTATACAGTTTCGGGGTTGTCCTGAAATTCGTTTCAGGATCACTTTTGGAAGTTGCCAGTTTCCAGTTTTCTATCAGCCGTCTTTTAACATTTGGTTAAAGACGGATTTATCTTTTCTACAGATGAGGTGAGTCAGTGTTCTAGAATATTCTAGATGAGGTGACTAGGCTTATTGGTGTAGGGTTTTCATTGGTTGCATTTATTAAAGGGTGACTAGGTTTAGTGAATCATGCTTTGTTATTAAAGCTTCTTGGATTGCTTAAGATATTTTAGAGTGAGAAGCTTTCTCTTATTGTCACCACTTGCTCCTACGGTCACCTCCCTCCTTCATATATATGGCTTGCCCTCTCTCTCTCCTCATACTCACTCTCACTTGTTGATTTCATTTTAGAGAGAAAAGATTATGATAGGTTTTATCGGTGTATGGAATTTCACAGTCCATTTCATTCCATCACCCGATTCCCTCGGCAACTTCATTAACCGATCGTCCACGGATTTGGACGAAGTGAGACAAAGTCATCTACTCATTCTCTACATCATTCTTGGTCGTCTCTTTTAGCAAACTTGACGATCGAGTTGCCTCGAGTCAGAGGCGGGAGCCCGTTTAAAGAACCGATCATGTGGTGCCACCTCGACGAGGAGATCGGCGATCGACGAGATCGGAGCAGCCGCAACGGAGCGTGGGATGATGGTTGAAGAACGAAGGACTCGGATCGTTCGGTATAACCATTCTACACTCTTTACAGTTTGTTAGTTTAGCAATAATGGCAGATCCGGGTTAAAGTATACGATAGCGCCAAGTTAAAAGTTTTTGTTCCGCATTTGGCGTCTGTAGACTGCCGGGGCGCTAGCGTAGACTTACAGTGGTATCAGAGCCTAACCATTTTGCTATACTAACTTGTGCTAACGTGTTCAAAACATCGATCGAACCGAAACTCAAAAACGACAAAATCCTAAATTGACAGTTTCTGTTGTTTTTAAACGGTCTCAAAATTTATTTCTGGATGTCTTAAAAATCAGAGCAGGGTTTTCTAAGAACTACGACGAAATTTGGGATCGTGATCCCTCCAAGCCGCCGCGGAAGGGCGGCCAAACCCATGGTTTGGCCGCGCAACCGCGGCCACGTGGGGAGCACGTGCTCCCAAATTTTGTCAGATGGTTCTTTGTGGGATTTTGGGGTTTTTGGTATATATCATTTGCGCCCAGATTTTGTTACTGTTCACCAGTAAGCAATGGGGCCCACTTTTTGAAATTTGGTCTTTGGTCGATCGAAATTTAAACACGTTAGTTTACAGTGCTTACATTATATCTCCGACCGGGAATGTCATTTGATCGGTAAACTGCGTCTGATTGCTATAGTTCTTTTAGACGGGTTTGCGAACGTGACATTCGCGTTGATGTTCTGTGTTGTGCTGTGATGTTGCGGATTTGTCGTGGTGGATGGCAGTGTGCAATGGTAGTACAGTTTGAGTTTATTTGTACATATGATATTGCGGGGCGAGCGTCCAACTTGTGGACAGCCGTCACTGCCTGTTGTATAATATTCTTTTTGGGGCACGACCAGGTTGCGGTCGATGTACCTATTGTACTATTTTTCATTACTGTACTAGGTTTTGCCCCGCGACGGAGTGCACGGATAGCCGGGTTCTGGAGAGCAACGGGTCCGCATTTCATGGCTTTGAGAGGCAGAGGGTCCCCACTCTAGAATTGGCAGACTATTCGCCGCACTCGTAGGGGGTACAGGTTGACCCAAGGAGGGGTGCCCAAGCTTACCGGATTCCGTGGAGTGCTGGGTGGTCCATTCACTATGCTGTAAGGGGCTGCCTCGCTTCAGGTCTTGGCGGGTAACTTGCCGCACCCGTAGGGGTCTAGGTTTCATTGCACAGGCTATCCACACGACAGGGGAACGTCGAGTTTCAGCAGCGGCTCTGTGAAACTCGGGGATCCCAGATATCTGTATTGTTCTGTGATGCTTATTACTTTTCTGTAATGTTGCATACTATCACGCCTGGAGCGATTATGTATATTGGTTTATATACTATTAGATGTTGTATATGTTTTACACCCGCGCTAGTCCAGCCCCCGCTCTGTTGTTAGTTAAGTAACTTAACCAGTGATGACGGGACCCAGTGACGAATGCGGATGGCATATACGTACATTTTATTTTCGTTCTTTTCTGGTGTGATGAATGATGGGACTGCGTTGATTCTGATCAATGCAAAGTTAAAACAAACCTGTTTGAGTTGTTGGAACAATTTTAAAAAGGTGTTATTGCAAAGACGTTTTCTTTTGTTATGCATAGCGGTATTCGGTGTGAATATCCAGCACCTCATTCGACGAGGCAAGGGCTGATATCCCTTCACCGGGAAAGACCCCTTGGACAGAATTTTGCGTCAGGGTAATAACTTTACTATAGTCGATTACATGTTGCTTTGCATAGCGGTATTCAGTGGAATATCCTGCACCTCATTCCATGAGGAAAGAGCCGAGATCCCTTCACCGGGAATGACCTCTTTAGCAAAAGGTTTTCGCCACTATATTTTTATAAAAAGCTATCAGGTTCCTTCAGCAATATCAAGTTCACTGCGTTAAAGGTTTTTCGCCAAAAACCAGTCGTAGCCCTCCGTCGTTTCTTATGGATGGTCAGTAGTATTCAAGCTATGTTTGTTGGCATACGTCAAGGCATAGTGTTTGGTAGCTGCTGGGTATTCATTTGTTGCATAGATAGATGAGTTGGTTTGGGACAGTCGTATTACCTTGTTGGCATACGTCAAGGGTATGTACGGGTGGGTTCAAATTAACAAGATGATGACGGACAGAACTTGACATGTGACTTATGATTTGTTGAAATACGCCAAGGTCATAAGAGCATGGGGCAAGAAAATGATATCGGGAGTTTCTAAAGAAACTGAAACTTGCCAAGTATGCGCATACCTTCTGGAGTATGAATAACGTGAATGCATTCCATCACGTTATCATGCAATGAGAGTTGGATCCCGATTCCCACTGATGAGTTGGTTTACTCTTCGGGTGATCCCGATTGATTCTTCTTTAGGTTTGGAGGAGAATTTGACAGGACAGTGGGAGGTTTCCGGATTAGATAAAATGATGACCATTCTGATCTAGGTTAGAGTGCACGCAGAGTGTTTCTTTTCTCTCTCTCTCTTTGGCAGCGACCTTTGACCGACCCTAGATAATGACTCATAGACCAGGTTGACCGAACCTTCTTAAAATACTGGCTTTTGGATTGTCTAAGTTGCATAAGTCATTGCCACTCCTTCTTCTACCCTTTGAATTTCTCAGAACACCCGTATTACTACGGATATCCACTTCCATTGGATAGATCCATCGTATGGTTATATACGAACTCGAAGGGACTTCTTCGGGGATGGATCCAGGTTCAGGAGAAATAGAATTGGTTTATTCAGTTGTCTTTTATTATCACCTTCTCTCAGGTTGCGAGAGCTCCTTGGTTTAGGAGAGTACACCTATTACGCCTATTGGATAGTCTTATTCCAAACCATAGGCTGGTGCCGAAAGGTAGGGAATGAAGAAAACCAATTAGCATAAGTAGGGTGTGCAGAAGGTAATATGTAAAGACAAAATAAAGGGATTAGAAAGAGGGCAAAGTAAATTGCGACTGATATCATTCACGACCAAAACCGCGTACTTCATCGCCGCTCCTATTTCACCTTTAAAAGAATAAGGTATTATTCAGTTGTCTGTTATCGTCACCTTCTCTTGAGATGCGAGTACTCCTTGGTTTAGGAGGGTACACCTATTATGCTTAGTGGATAGTCTTCTTCCAAACCATAGGCTGGTGCCGAACGGTAGGGAAGGAAGAAAACCATTTAGCCTAACGATGGTGTACAGAAGGTAACGACTAAAGACAAATAAAGGGATTTGGAGAGATGGCAATAAAATATACGGTTGAAGTCATGAATTGGATTATGGAAGAGGCATTGCTATGAATACCAGGATACCCCTACCAAACATTTTCATGTTTCAGTGCATTGTTAAAGGAAAAACTGTTTTCCCGATTAGACACTTACTCCAAGGGTATGTATTTACCAGGTTTCATTCTCATATCTGTATGGTTTTACAGATGATGAGTGGGAGTAAGATATTGGGAATTAGGTGATCATCCTCATTATATCGGAATTCGTTGTAATTGGTGATAGTTGAGGAAATCGCCAGGGTACAGTTTTCTACCTACGACGCACAGGTTTTGAGTTGTTTAACTCAGCGGACTTATACAGAGTATTGTATGTTGTCCAGTGTCCATCAGGACAAAGGGGTAGGTCCTCGTACTATGTTCTATTTACTTATAACTTCTCTAGTATTTAGACAAGTGTTTCGTAGAAATACAAGGTCTAAGTTTTGAGAAGTTGTGGGTATAAGAATAAAGTAGAGAACCAGGTATCACAAGTATCGGGATTCTTCAAAGAGATCGAAGATGTAGATTCTTGTGATTGGTATTCAGATGATAGTGATGGTTTTGAGAAACGTGTTTCTCTTTCAGGTTACTCATAATTGGATGGATTCCTAAGTTGAGTAATGCTAATTAGCCTCTTTCCATTAAGTTGATATGCATTGGAGACAGATGCATGGATTGAATATGGTTCCAATTAAATAAGTGCCAAAGTTTCTATATTGAATATAGAATAGTTCGTACCTTAAAAGAAATTAAGGTACGGGGAGTTGTCCAGCTTATGATTAAAACCAGACACTGGATAACTCAGGGCACGTTTCTGTAATGGCTGTTTGTGGGTTGACCCTGGCTATGACGAGGGTTGATATTCTACCATTAAGAAGATCAATAGTGATATTGTTCTTGACTCGCCACAGTTTTAGTAAAGATGGATCTTTTTCAGAAAACAGTAGTGGGAGTATGGTAGAACTGGAAGTGATTCCAGAACCACGAACGATTACGGAAAATTTAATAGGACCTATACATTCAATCAGGTTTGACATTCCAATAGCCACTCCGCAGGTATGGTAGGTAACCTCAGACACCCGAGAGGTACTTCGGTAGCCTCAAGGACGGTGACAGGGAGGTTCTTATCTACCCAGACTTGACACTACTGTTGTTCCAGGATATGAGACCCGGTAGGAGGGTTGTCGTAGTCAGTGGGAGCAGCGGAAGCATAGTGGGCAAGATGCTTATATCTATTTATAGACTTGAGCAGTTATAGCGGAGATAGATCATCTAATTTTGATGTGACAGTCATGGGTTTGACTTCAATCAGAATAAGGGATGGATCAGTTAAGAAGGTAGTAGGGTGTGATGTCATGGTATCTGGATGACATACACAGAGTGGGAAGTAAAATTCCTATACTACGATCGGTTGTACTGTGGTCGTCACACAGTTGTTTCTCCAGACAGGATATGGATATAATATTTGACATTCTGGTTTCTAGATCTATGGTTTTAGATCTGGATTTGGGTAGTTTCCCAATGTGGGTACTTTGACAGTTATTCTAATGGTTTTTGGAATAGTTGACTCCTAGCATGGTGGTGTACCTGCAGGTGATGGAGTCACCCTCTCTAAAGGTGTCGTATAGACTAAAGAGGAGAGGGATGTGCATGATTGGCAGATCACTTGCTTAGGCAACTGAGTCAATCATGAGATGTCAAGTACCACACCAGATGTTGTTTTTGCACAAGATGCAATAAGTTTGTATTAATCCAATCCTGGAGAAACATAAGGAAGCAGTTTTAGAACATTAGTACATGTTCTATGGATTTGATAACGGCAGCCTCTTTCGGGAGACGGTTATCATTCCAGGCTTCAAAAGTGACATGGATGACAGAGTGATTGTCAGAGTTTTAGTTTTCCTTCTGACGAAGGACAGTATTATGGACAGGTGGTCCAAGAGGATACTGTGGGAAGCAAGGTGCCCGATACTGATTAGGTTCAGTGATCGATTCAGTCTAAGAAGTTTGTGTTTCCTGATTTAAAATCAGGAAAGCTTCTGTGGAAAGCTTCAAATAGGGGGGGCCACGCGCTTACACGTGACCAGCAGTCACGTGTTGACACGTGACCTATAAAGTGCAGAAAAGGCGCACATTGAATCGCTGAGCAAAGTTAAGGAAAAGAGCTTCAGAAGAGGTCACGTGCTTCCACGTGACCAGGGTCACGTGTTGGCACGTGACGTTCAAAGCAGCAAACTCGCTCTCCAACTGAACCAAGGAAAGAAGTGCCAGACAGGGGTCACGTGTTCACACGTGACCAGGGGTCACGTGGTAACACGTGACGGCTAAGCAGCAGAAGAAGGCAGAACGCAGAAAGAAAGAGGATCCTTCATTCCAAAAGGGGGGTCACGTGTCCGCACGTGACCATGGGTCACGTGGTCACACGTGACCGGCTTTCAAAGCCCTTTTTGTCAACAGAATTAAATTCTGAGAGAAATGCGAATCTTGCCAAAGGAACGCAACTATATGCATCCAATCAAATTAAAGATTCAGAGGTCATTTATTTATGGAAAATCTCGGGTTTGGAAAGATTTCCCCCTTAAATCTAACCAAAATAAAAAGGGAGAATCTCTGGGTTTGAAATCCAACGGTGAATAAAATTCACCTAATAATCCAAAGGTCCAGAATGAACAATGGATGCAAATCAAATATCTCCATGAAGATTCGTCAAAAACTGATTGACTCGGCTGCTTCTCCTATAAATAGGAGCCAAGAGATACAAAAGAAAGAAAGGGAGATACACGCGCAGAAAAAGAAAAAAAAGGAGAAAAGCTTTGATACTGGGAAAAGACTTGGATCTTCTGCAAAAACCCTAGGTAAGAAAGGGAAGGCCTTTTGAAAGAGGGGGAATTTAATTCCCAACAGAGTTTAACTCTGATACATAAAACAGAAGAGCACATTTCTTCTCTCTTTGATAGAGGATCTGCAAAGTGCACATCTCCCCTTTAGGTTGAGAATTTAATTCTCAATGGGTCGAGATCCTGCCATGCAGATCCAAAACATAGAGAAGGAATGCAAGCATGAGAATTTAATTCTCGCAGAACTGTAGGAATTCAATTCCTTTAAAATAAAATTAGGGCTCGACCCTATATCATGGGAATTTAATTCCTTCAAAATAAAAGAAGCAGGGTTTAACCCTAATTAAGAACATAGTTCTGTTGAAACAGCAGGAATTTAATTCCCTTTCTTTAAAACGAGAAGTTTAGCTCCTTAAAAGCTTTCATTAGGGTTTAACCCTATTCAGTTCTTCACATAAACAAGGAATTTAATTCCTACAGAAGGTTCAGGGATCGAAAGGAAGTAGGAATTTAATTCCTTTGAAAATTAAAGCCCGAGGAATTTAATTCCTGAAAAGAAAGATCAACAGATTCTCTAAACTACATACATGGAGGTAGGGTCACGTGTCACCACGTGACCCTCTCAAAAGAGCTACAGAAGTCCCTTTGAGGCAGCACCCCACGTGATCCACGTGACCTTGGCAGAAACTCTAATATACAAGCATTTGAATGCCCATCACGTGATGGCACGTGATGCTTTGAAAGAAGTGATAATTTCAGCAGAACAACTGAAGGGAGGGCGCTCTCACGTGCTGCCACGTGACCCTTCTTGCCTTAGTGATTAACACTAAAATTAAAACTCTCAAGCCCAGTGTTAAAACACTGTCGGGCCTTAGCATTCAATGCTGGTTAAAGAGCCTTATTGGCGGTGTTCAACACTGATCTGTTTTAGTGTTTAACACTAATTTGAAAAAGCCTTATTACTGGTGTTTGACACCAATTATCTCTTAGTGTTGAACACTAACTCATCAACCTTATTCCCAGTGTTCAACACTGATCGCTCTGAAGTGTTTAACACTAGGCTTTGGTCTAATTGGCTGAAGGGATAGAGGTAAACATTCTCCCTCAATGGACCAACAAAGAGTCAATATTCCAGACCTGACTGGACTTAGCCCAAGCTGGCCATAAGTCCTCAATCTGTGATTAACTGAGCCGATGGGCTCATGACATAATCGATCAGTCTTGACCCAAATTGGGCCAGGGACTATCTAATCCACCCCGGTTCTAGGGTACATCTCTTCACTCCTTTGATATTTGGCATTGTAATCCCTCAATGTCTTCAAAGAGGTGACGGGTCCCGAAGACCATTCATGACATGGACTGTGGGGTCCTTAAACCCATGCATGATACAAAATTCCTGGTTACGTGGAACGTGGATAACGTCACTCTTTGACCCCGCGGGAAACGTCCAGAGCGGATCCTGGTCCTCGCAGAGCACGGCAGTGAACCCGTGTGAAGCATCCAGAGCGGAGCCTGGTCCTCGCCTAGCACGGCAGTGAACCCGTGTGAAGCATCCAGAGCACATACCGGACTGTGGAGTCCTTAAACCCATGGACTATGACGTCCTTAACCTTGACCGAGATGTCTTTAAACTACCCATTGACCGAGATGTCTTTAAACTACCCATTGACCGAGATGTCTTTAAACTACCCATTGACCGAGATGTCTTTAAACTACCCATGGACCGCAATGTCCTTAAACTACCCACAGACCGCAATGTCCTTAAACTAGAACAATAGAGCCCCCTATATGCTCTTTTGTCGGATCTAAACGGTCCTGTTTAAGTTGATCTTAGCCTCAAAGATGGCTAACGCGTCCTTAAACCTTCAAGCAGACTGGACTATGAATCCCCCTAATTAACTCTGGCTCGAGGGTACATCTCTGAACTCCTCTGACATCCGCCGTTGTAATCCTTCAACGTCGTCAGAGAGGTGACGGGTCCCGACGGCCACATATACGATGGACCGCCACGTCCCTAAACTGGAACATTAGAGTCCAAACACTCTTTTGTAGGATCTAAACGATCCCGTTAAGTTGATCTTAGTCACAAAGTTAGACTAACGCATCCTTAACAAACGTTTGAGTTGATCTTAGCCCCAAGCATGGCTGACGTATCCTCAAACCAAACCTCCAAACCCAAATTTAAGATAATGCGGATTTGGACTAGTCCATGCCCTACGGGCGACGACATAACTCAGTCTCCGTAGACGATCCACGGGCAGTAAAACATGAAACAAAACCCACGACACGAAGTGACCATCTGGAGAAGGAGAAAGTTGTTACCGCAATGCGGTAGCGTAATTAACTGCAGGGGCTTGCGCCTGCAGGAAAGAGCGTCCCCACAATCAAAAACCCCTCAACGAGGGGGAATCTGACGAAGTCTGCTACATCGGTCGCATCCGCTCAAACCTTCGATACATGGTGCCATAAACCAACTTGGCATCTTCGGAGAGGTGAACGGATAGCATCAATTAGCATCTGCCCCGAATCTCAGCGCCAAGACATCGCAGCCTTTGCGCGCCGTCGTTCGGAGGGGAACAGATTCTGGCACGCCCGGTGGGACCTTTTCCTCTTTCCACTCCACACTTCGTGTGTCGTGATTCGCGAACCAATCGCGGTTCGCTAATAGTTGCCCTTGGGTTTCAAGATACTAAGAATTGGCGCCTTGCTTATTGCAGAAAGCAAAGGATCGATGGCTTCTACTTCTGCGAAATCCTCCAACTGCTCAAGCTGCAATTGCGACCAACGCTTTGCCTCGCCGGGAGGTATAGCCTATGGACCCCAAGCTGCTTCGTTGTTCACAATGCCGGCGGACCAGGTGACTCAGGCCACTACCGGATTGTTCTTTGGGACTATACTCCCACCATCCAGCTTCACGGCGCCAGTGCTGACAAAGGAAGCCCTCAAGAAGTCGGTCTTTGATCGTCTCACCCCTGCCACGACTCCTCTCACCGAGTCGTCCGATGTCAGCGCCTCAGTCTTTTCTAGATTGGGCCAGAAATCCTGCAGATTCGTCGCAGAGAAGGCTGCTCCTAAGAAAACAGCCGCTCGTGCTTCCGAAATCGCCAAGGCAGCTTCCCCGGCCAAAAAGTCGGTCTTTACCAGATTAACGGCTTCAGCTCCCGCTCCCGCTGCACAAAGGACATCGGTCTTTGACAGGCTAACACCAACAACGATCCCCCACCCACACAGGGGGCAAGATGAAACCGTTCTTATATCTGACTCTACGCCGTCTGCTCGATGCGCTCGACGTCGTCATTGGCGCCGAATAAGGAAGGCTGGGGGCAACTCCCCCTCTGGATTGACTCCACCAGCCCCAGCGGTAGAAGGTAATGCTGCTGTTCCAACTAGGAACAGCTTCGAAATGTTAAATAAGGTGCGAAGGAATTCCCCTACCGCAGTGCTGAAGAGGTCTCCTCCCCCATCAGAAAAGGTTGTGGAAATGGAATCAGAACAGCCCCGATCTCCTCAACGGCTGTCTTCCAAAATCTATAAGGTCTGGCGGCAGGCCCGGGACTCAATCATCGATCCAAACCTCTCCCGCCAGCATAAGAAGCTGAAGATCCAACCGAAAGCTGGTCACCAGGCGAAAACCCAAAAGGCTGTTTGGACGCCCACCTCGACGGCCCCCTCAACCTCCATGGCTCATAAAAGGAGGGAGCCCGAGAAGATCCCTCGACGTGCAACGACGGCTAAAAGCAACAAGCCCGGACACCCTAAGTCTGGGGGCATGATGGTCCACACCGTATACATGGCCTCTGGAAAGGAGGAGAGCCGCACTTCTACAGGCCACCGACCGCTAACCCGATCCGTAACGAAATCCCAGGAGCAGCAACAAAAGCTCCAAGAAATGATGAATGCTATGGCCGCGCTCACCGGGCCGAAGGAAAACCCAGAAGCGTCCTCAGACGCACGCCGGGAGGAAGAAACCGACGCTGAATTCCTTCGCCGGACACTGGAGAAAAGGGACAAAGAGGCTGCTGAACAAGCGGCCAACATACAACGGATGGGCCTTCTCTTTCAAGATGTGATAGGAATGATGATCCAGCAAGACTTACCAGCCGAAGATCCTCCGATTATTCTGGAGGACGACCGAGGAGAGACGTCACCTCCAGCCCTCTCAACGGCCAAGGAAGAGACGATCTCTAAGGCTGACTTGGCTGACTATATAGCCCAGCAAATCCGGGTCCATCATGCAACTGAGGCAGCTGGTCAAGTCGTGAAAACGGGGCGGCCGTATCCAAGCTGGTACGATCAAATCAAATACCCGCAAGGCTATACGATACCGAAATTCCATGTGTATAAGGGGACCGGCAATCCTCATCAACACGTCGCCCAGTTCCGGGCCCTCTGCGGTAACACCGGCGGTGACGATAAACTGTTACTCCGTCAGTTCGTTGGCAGCTTATCAGAAACAGCATTCGAATGGTATTCAGAACTTCCGAACGATTCCATCAAAACGTTCGCTGAAATGGAGTTGTTGTTCACTCAGCGGTTCGCAAGCGCCAGCGAGCGCACTCCAATTACTGCTTTGATTAACGCCAGGGTAAAGCCAGGCGAAACCTGGGTCCAGTACGCTATACGCTGGCGGAATTTATGGTCGAGATGCGAACAACGCATTGAGGAAGCACCCGCAGTGGGTATGTTCGTGGGAACCTTGGACCCCCACGCAACCATCTCCCAGTTTATGATGTTTTTTAAGCCAACCACATTCCAGGCTCTAATTGACAAGTTGGCTCAGATGGACCAGATGGGTCATAGGCCACCTCCCCCGAAGTTGGAACCTCGGAATGATAAGGGTAAAGGAAGGGCCACCTTTGTCGCAAATGCCCAACAGCAACCTGACGCCCCAAAATCGGCAGATCAACTGGAAGAAAGACGCCGGTATTATAATGAAAAGATGAAGCGTCCCTACTCGTTCCCACGAGACAAGACGAGACGGTTATTTGAGCTGGCAATACGCAACAGACTTATTAACCTCCCAAATCCAAGACGACCGCCGCAACCCACCGAGGTGAATAACCCTAGCTATTGCCCTTACCATCAAACGGTAAGCCATCCGATTGAAGATTGCTTCGTCTTCAAAGGATGGATCGAAGATCAATACCTCCAGGGGAAGTTTGTACTGTCCGAAAAGTGGAAGGTGAACCCGCCACAACCACATACTCCTAAAAAGGCAGACACACCGGGGGCAACCTGCTCCTTTATCGAAGAGGTTCCATGGGAAGTCTCGCTATCAACGAAGACTAAAAGGATGCTGAGAGACCTTCATGCGTGTCCTGCAATCGAATGGAAGGACCCTCTTGAACCTCGAATTATCGAAGGAGCAGTGAAGCCCCGCGCAACTACGAAGACTGCTGATAAGGGCCCAAATACCCACGCCCAACCGTCAAAAGCTTCGAAGAAAAAGAAAAAGAAATCCAAGAAGCCCGCGAAGCTTGGAGACGAGCAAACAAACTTGCAGAAGCAAATCGACGCGCTAGAAGAATATAATCAGAAGGCGCGAACTCCTGTCACACTGCAAGAGTTCCTCAGCCACATCTTTCAAGAGGACGATGATGGAGAAAACTCGTCGGACGAATCCGAGGGATATGCGGCAAGTTGCAACATGATCTCCCACTCGTTTATCGATGATGAGAAAACTCCTATCACTAAGAAGCCGAAGGCAGAGCCCGAACCAGAGCGTGCGAGGCTGACAACTGATATGATCAATGCCTTCCTAGACGAGATTCGTCTAAAAAGTAAAGCGGATCAGGAGCGCGAGATGGCAGCATCAGGAGGAACCAAATGCGGGCGACTGAACGAAAGAGTTGAGCTACCCCTGCCAGAGCGAAAGGCATCCGAAATGGACAAGAAGATATTCAAGACAAGGAAAAGGTTCGCCAAAGCCATGTCAATGGGAATGAGGCTACCCCCCTCGGAAGGAGACACGCACGATGGGGCGGAGAAACACCCCGATTACTGCGCATATCATCGGAAAGTCTCACACCCCACAGAGGAATGCGACGCCTTCAAGATATGGTGGCAAGGATATGTTGCTCGCCGGCAACACTTCAAACGCATGAAACGAAAGAGCCGTCGGGAGCGAAGAAGCGCTGTTGACGGACCCAACAGAATTACTGGCAACTGCTATATGGCTCATACCGAGGGATCGCAAGTCCTCACCTTTGGGAGCGACTCTGATGAAGAAGTGACTCTGGGCCCTCTCTTTGAAGAATCCGCGCTAAGGAAAGATGAGGAATCAGAAGCCTGCGGAAACACTCAGCTGCGCAATCGCACACTCCCGGAAAAGAATCTCGGGCCTACGAATAGAAAAGATAAGGGAAAGGAAAAGGTCACTGAAGATATCACTTTGGATGACCAAGTCGCGAAAGAATTGGCTGCCAAAGACCCTCCTAGGAGGAGTAAAGTGGACTATAACATCCTCGCGCATCTAAGGAAGCTACCTTCTCAGCTTAGCATTCTCGACGCCCTCCTATTATCAAAAGAAGCACGGGACTCACTAATTAAGGCACTACAAGAACCTGAGCAATTCCAAGCCTTTCTCGCCACTGAAAAGATGAAGGACGAACTGGAAGAAGTGCATACGGCCGACGTCACTTTCGGTGATGAAGACCTCCTTCTCGGGACGTGCGACCATAACCGTCCCCTATATGTCTCTGGGTACTGCCATGACATCAAGATTGGCAAGATCCTGTTGGATAATGGATCCTCCGTCAATCTCCTTAATGTTCGGGTGCTGAAAGAAATCTGCATGAGTGTGCAGCATCTCGCTCGGGATAAAATTACTATCTCCGGTTTTGACTCACAATCGTCACGGACTCTCGGGTCCGTGATACTAACATTACGCTTTGGACTTCTCGTCACGGACATCAAATTCCATGTCATTGACGCCAAGACCTGCTACAATGCCTTGCTCGGCCGTCCTTGGTTACACGAGTACAACATCGTCCCTTCTACACAACATCAGTGTATGAAGTACTTTAAAGATGGTTTCGAGTATACTGTGACGGGTGAGCTGAACCCATTTTCCGTGAACGAAGTCCGCAAATACGAGGATGCGAAATACTTCTTGCCAGACTTTGAAGATACAGAAAAGTGTCACGACTCGGAGAACAAGGCCGCCGCCACCATCCCTGTTTTCGGAAGCGATACCGAAGAAGAAGAAGAGATAGTTTATACGGGGCCAGCTCAACGCAACAACCAGAGGGCGCCCATCCCCATACTGGTCTTCGGAAGTGATTCGGAAGATGAGGTAAATGCCGTATTCTCCAATCGGCTTTCAATACAAGCACCTCCGTGCGATGACCATAACTTGCAAATCACCATGGTACTGCAAGAAAACTACAAGGACCTCGACACGCTTCAAGCTCACAGTGTGCAAGAGCTGCAAACGTTTTGCGTCCCCCCCAGGCGAAAGGGTGAGAAGATGATCCTATTCTATCAATCCTCAGAGTCGAAAGTAGAGAAAGAGATCTGGCATGGCGCAGATGCTGCATGCGACAGACTCCAACCCATCCGTTTGCCCAGATACTATACAGATGGATTAAAGAAGCTATTGAAGCGCCAACGAGTACCCTTAAAACAAACTGTTCGACAGGCTCGGTTCTACAACAAGATTTGGGATGTCCCTGGAACCCAACGCAAATTGCCCAACGGGAAAATGGAGACACTCGGGTTTGGATACACGAGAACCGGAAAACGAGAGCGGGCCCACAGCAGCTACGCTATATATACCTTTGATGAAGAAGAGGACGCCCCGTCAGGAGATACCGATCCCTCATCAAAACCAGACCCTGCGATTGAAGCGCCAAGTCCGTCGTTTGAAGAACGAATGAGCAAGCCTATCAGGAAAGTAGGTCAGAAAGCTCGGGAAGACCACAGCCGCGAAATGGCCATCTATGAGAAGGCCAGGACGCAACGTCTATTTCAACAGGCTGCGAAAGGCAAGAATGCTCATCCTTGCCAACCCATCATGCGAAAGGCCCGATGCGGAGACGGAAATAAGTCGAGAAGCGGAAAAAAGAGCCGACAACAACGACGCAGGATTAGAGGGTTACGTGATCGGGTACTGCACAGCTCGGATTCGTCCTTCATAGAAAAGATGAGTCAAGCGTACTCCTTCCCCCGAGACAAGACGGAAAGATTACTCAAGCTCGCCCTAAAACATCAGATGATCACGCTTCCAGAGTCTAGACACCCCGAACAAGCTAATAAGGCCTCTCGCTCGGGCTATTGCTCTTATCACCGGGCCGCAGGACATCCTACCGAAGACTGCTTCACCTTCAAGAACTGGGCCGAGGACCAGTACCAACGGGGCAGATTCGCTTTATCCAACAGCTGGAGGGTAACGCCGCCACGAAAGCACGAACCCAAAGCCGCAAGAGCAAAACCGGATCCACCTCAGTCCTGGGAACGGATTCGTACCTGTTATACGATTACGATGTTAAAAGAAGAGCCCGAGAACATAGATGACCTTCCCCGGTGCTTTGAGAACAGCGATGATGAGATGATCTCAGAATTTCCGCCAGCTCCAAAAGAACTGGAAGACGGTATACATACTACCGCAGATAACCTCAGAAAGATTGAGTTGGGATCGGCAGAGGACCCGCGACCAACATTTGTCAGCGAGCTACTCTCTGAAGAGAGGGTGGCCGCGTTAAAGAACGTGCTTCTACGGCATAAAGACTGCTTCGCGTGGAACTACTCTGAGATGCCAGGATTAGATCCGGAGGTCGCTGTGCACAGATTAGCAATATCCCCAGACATCAGGCCAGTCAAGCAGGCACCAAGAAGGATGCGACTCGAGCTTGAGATGAGCATCAACGCCGAAGTCAAGAAACTGATCGATTCTGGATTTATTCAAGAAGTCCAATATCCCGATTGGATCGCCAATATCGTCCCGGTGATGAAGAAGAATGGGACGGTGCGTATATGCGTGGATTTCAGGGATCTCAACAAAGCCTGTCCAAAAGATGATTTCCCGGTGCCGGTAACCGAGCTAATGATAGATAACACGTCTACTCACGAGATCTTCTCCTTTATGGATGGTTCTTCAGGATACAATCAGATAAAAATGCATCCCGAAGACCAGAAGCACACCGCTTTCCGGACCCCTTTGGGTGTATTCTGCTACAGGGTTATGCCCTTCGGTCTAAAGAACGCCGGCGCTACCTATCAAAGGGCCATGACAAAGATCTTCGATGACCTCATACATGACATCGTCGAGTGCTATATCGACGACCTCGTAGTAAAGAGCATGTCATATGAAGATCACTTAAAGCACCTAGAGACTGTATTTCAACGCCTTCGGCAATATAATTTGAAGATGAATCCCCTCAAATGCGCGTTTGGAGTCTCCTCGGGAAAATTCTTGGGATTCGTCATCCGACACCGAGGTATTGAGATAGATCCGTCAAAGATTAAAGCGATCATGGAACTGCCCCCGCCAAGAACCCTCAAACAGTTGCGGTCTCTCCAAGGAAAGCTCGCATACATCCGGCGATTTATCGCAAATCTTTCAGGCAAATGCCGCCCCTACAGTCACCTGATGAAGAAGGGAACCCCATTCGTCTGGGATCAAAAATGCCAAGGCGCACTAGACGAGATCAAGCAGTACCTGCAGAACCCGCCGGTATTAGCTGCGCCGGTTAAGGGAAAACCCCTCATTCTTTATACAACCGCCCTCGAAGGTTCCTTAGGCGCATTATGGGCACAAGAGAACGATCAAGGAAAAGAGAGAGCACTCTACTACTTAAGTCGAGTTTTGCTGGGGGCAGGAAGCAACTACTCTCCCATTGAAAAACACTGCTTGGCGTTAATCTTCGCGATAACAAAACTCAGGCATTATGCGTTGGCGCACGAAGTCCGTCTCATCTCGAAGGTGGACCCTCTTAAATATCTGATGTCAAAGGCTATATTGACGGGTCGACTCGCTAAATGGGCCCTACTCTTGATGGAGTTCTCGATAACATATCAACCTCTCAAGGCAGTGAAAGGCCAGGCCATTGCCGATTTCCTCGCTGAGCACCCGATACCGGCCGATTCTCCTTTGAATTGTGACTTGCCGGACGAGCATGCATTTGATGCGATTAGCGGTGGAAGCACCCGATGGGAACTCTATTTCGATGGAGCGTCCTCTATAAAGAAACAAAAGCAAGGTATCCCAATGATCAAGTCAGGGATAGGCCTCATCTTTGCGACTCCACAAGGAGGGATAATGCGCTTCGCCTTCTCCTTAACAGAGCCGAGGACAAACAATGAAGCTGAATACGAAGCCCTGATAGCAGGTCTTGAGCTTGCCATTGACATGGGAATCGAAGACCTCCTTATATATGGGGATTCTCAGCTGGTCATTAGCCAAGTTAATGGTGACTACCAAACGTGCAAACCGGAGTTGGTGAGATACGGCGAAAAGGTACAACAACTGTTGGCCCAAATTCCCTCCTATACTTTGGAGAACATACCGCGCGCGGAAAACAGCAAAGCAGACGCGTTGGCCAAATTCGCTAAAGAACTGGCTGACGAGAACCTCGATGACGTCAGAATCGTGGTACAAAGCCGTCGAGCGCTCGCCCCGGCAGAAATATCTCCGGAATCATGCAAAGAAAAGGGAGCGACTGAGCAGATGACCCTACAAATAAAGGACCATGAGAAGGCCGAAGACTGGAGGGAAGTCTTCATAGACTACTTTAAGTCCCGCCGAATGCCCGAAGAAGCGTCTTCAAGACATCAGCTCATGAAACAAGCTCTATCTTTCGCTTTTGTCAACAATACCCTGTACAAGAGATCGCTCGATTCTCTATGGCTGAGATGCTTAGGACCTGACGAAGCAGAAAAAGTCGTTCAGGAAGTTCATGACGGACTTTGCGGTTCTCACCAAGCAGGCCCAAAGATGAAGTTAAAGATTAAACGAATGGGCTACTACTGGCCCACAATGATCTAGGACTGCCTCGAGTATGCGAAGCAATGCCACTCGTGCCAGATTCATGGAGATTTCATCCATCAACATCCAAATCCGCTACACCCGACGGTGGCCAGCTGGCCATTCGAGATGTGAGGGACTGACATAGTCGGCCCCATTGAACCAGCATCATCTCGGGGACACCGTTTTATCCTGGCGACGACTGATTACTTCTCCAAATGGGCAGAAGCAGTACCACTGAGGGAAGTGAAGATGGAGAATATCCTCCATTTCTTCAAAACGCACGTCATCTATCGGTTTGGAACCCCACGGCGGATTATCTCCGATAACGGGCCAGCCTACAGGAGCCATAAGATTAGCCGCTTCGCGCAGCAGCACAATATAGACTGGAGGTATTCTTCAGTTTACAACCCGCGAGCCAACGGTCTGGCCGAGGCCTTCAATAAGACCTTGACGAAGATCATAAAAAAGACCGTCTCCCGGAATAAGAGAGACTGGCACGAGAGGCTGCAAGAAGCCCTTTGGGCTTATCGAACTACATTCAAGACGGCCACAAATACAACGCCATACGCGTTGGTATTTGGGACGGAAGCAGTACTCCCCCTCGAGATAGAGTTACCCTCTCTACGAGTGGCAGTCCACCACGAACTGACCGACGAGGAAAATGCCCACCTTCGACTTGAGGAGCTTGATGCCCTCGACGAAACCCGACTTATAGCGCAACAACATCTAGAAGCCTACAAAGCAAAGATGACGCGCTCGTACGAAAGATTGACCAGGCCAAGGGCGTTCCGCCAAGGCGAACTCGTGCTGGTAGTCAAAAGACCTATGATCCCCAATCGTGCCAAGCGGGGAAAATTCGAGCCAAACTATGAAGGCCCATACATCATAGACCAGGTTTACCATGGTGGAGCCTATCTACTCGTGGACATGCACGGTGAGAGGCCTTTCAGGCCAATAAATGGCCGCTTCTTGAAGAGATACTATGCTTAGTGAGCCACAGCCTGGGTCAACGATAGATGACGACGACTATGTCCGCTCGCTATCTTCCTAGGCTCAGACTTTACAAGCAGTAGCTGGCCTTCCCATAACAACGGACCGAAACGTCCTTAAACTAACAAGGGACCGAAACGTCCTTAAACTAACAAGAGACCGAAACGTCTTTAAACTATGAACGGACCGAAACGTCCTTAAACTATCAATGGACCGAAATGTCCTTAAACTAACGATGGACCGAAACGTCCTTAAACTAACGATGGACCGAAACGTCCTTAAACTAACGACGGACCGAAACGTCCATAAACTACTGCCGCAGCATCCTTAGGCTGGCAAGATGATGATAAAAAAAAAAAAAAAAAAAAACGGTACGTCCATAAAGCAAAATGGGCACGGATGAAAACCCGAAAGGGCTCCGTGAGTAAAAACAGCAGGGCTACCGGCGAGTGTTTGTGAAAACCCGAAAGGGCGCAGCCTCGTTAAAAGACACTTACAGGGTCCTCTCGACCTTGTAAGGAGAAACCACCCGCGTGAGATCCTTACGACTCATAAGGGAGAAACACACTTAGGGATCCCCATGATTCCTAAGGAGAAATTACACTTGCGAGATCCTCACGACTCGTAAGGAGAATTCTCTTATGGGACCCTCACGGCTCATAAGATTTGAAAGTCTTAAGTTACAGAAACCTTAACCTGTTCTTAAGCAACTCCCACAACCTTCGATATTGCCCTACAAGCGGCTCGGACTGACCCTTGTATACAATCCACGGGCGCGAATAGACATTCCCCTAACAAAGTCCCACCCGTGACTAGGGATATATCTACGTGGTGAACAACCCTCGCAAGTCCTCTCGACTTATAAGGGGAAAATCCTCTTTGTAAGATCCTTACGACTTACAAGAGAACATGCACTTAAGAATCCCCACGATTCTTAAGGAGAAAACACACCTGCAAGATCCTCACGACTTGTAGGGAGAAACACCTTTGTGAGACCCTTACGACTCATGAGGTCAAAAACCTTGGTCGACAGGACCCTTAACCCTGTTTGCTAAGCCACCTTTGTTCAAACGTCGACAGAGGCAAATGATGATCCACTCCTGGCAACATTCCAGTTGTAGCGGTGCTGATGCCGAAACCCGTATCCAAGAAATCCGAGCTTGCCGCAAGAAGCTAGCAAGCCACACATGCATGACAAAATGGCCGAAATGATGGGACAACTTGCAAAATCTCAGCGGTTCACAGATAACTTAGTGTTCATCACCGTGGCATTCGTCTCGATACAGCAGACGCGATACCAGCAAATGAAGCGAAGGCCAAATTCCTAGCTTTCATTGTCTCGACGACACAACATCAAGCGAAACGGAACAGCGGCAACCCCAAGTTCCATGGCTCGGCGACATATATCACCAAGAGTCAACCCCCATCCCGTGAAATGCGGATACAATCAGCAGACTTCCTGGTTACGTGGAAAGCGGATAATGTCACTCTTCGACCCCGTGAAAAAAAAAACGTCCAGAGCGGATCCTGGTCCTCGCAGAGCATGGCAGTGAACCCATGTGAAGCATCCAGAGCGGAGCCTAGTCCTCGCCTAACGCGGCAGTGAACCCGTGTGAAGCATCTAGTGAAAACTTCCTGGTTACGTGGAAAGCGGATAATGTCACTCTTTGACCCCGTGGAAAACGTCCAGAGCGGATCCTGGTCCTCGCAGAGCATGGCAGTGAACCCGTGTGAAGCATCCAGAGCGGAGCCTAGTCCTCGCCTAACGCGGCAGTGAACCCGTGTGAAGCATCTAGTGCAAACTTCCTGGTTACGTGGAAAGCGGATAATGTCACTCTTTGACCCCGTGGAAAACGTCCAGAGCGGATCCTGGTCCTCGCAGAGCATGGCAGTGAACCCGTGCGAAGCATCCAGAGCGGAGCCTAGTCCTCGCCTAACGCGGCAGTGAACCCGTGTGAAGCATCTAGTGCAAACTTCCTGGTTACGTGGAAAGCGGATAATGTCACTCTTTGACCCCGTGGAAAACGTCCAGAGCGGATCCTGGTCCTCGCAGAGCATGGCAGTGAACCCGTGCGAAGCATCCAGAGCGGAGCCTAGTCCTCGCCTAACGCGGCAGTGAACCCGTGTGAAGCATCTAGTGCAAACTTCCTGGTTACGTGGAAAGCGGATAACGTCACTCTTTGACCCCGTGGAAAACGTCCAGAGCGGATCCTGGTCCTCGCAGAGCATGGCAGTGAACCCGTGCGAAGCATCCAGAGCGGAGCCTAGTCCTCGCCTAACACGGCAGTGAACCCGTGTGAAGCATCTAGTGCAAACTTCCTGGTTACGTGGAAAGCGGATAACGTCACTTTTTGACCCCGTGGAAAACGTCCAGAGCGGATCCTGGTCCTCGCAGAGCATGGCAGTGAACCCGTGCGAAGCATCCAGAGCGGAGCCTAGTCCTCGCCTAACGCGGCAGTAAACCCGTGTGAAGCATCTAGTGCAAAATTCCTGGTTACGTGGAACGTGGATAACGTCACCCTTTGACCCCACGGAAAACGCCCAGAGCGGAGCCTGGTCCTCGCCAAGCACGGCAGTGAACCCGTGTGAAGCATCCAGAGCAAACACCGGACTGTGGAGTCCTTAAAATCCACGGACTATGACGTCCTTAACCTCGACCGCGATGTCTTAAAACTAACAACCAACCACCCCTATTCCTCACAGATTTTTGCCTCGGTTTAAGGGTACATCTCTTCACTCCTTTGATGCCCGGCGTTGTAATTCCTCAACGTCTTCAAAGAGGTGACGGGTCCCTGTAACCAAACATCGGACTGTGGAGTCCCTAAATCCACGGACTATGAGGTCCTTAACCTTGACCGTGATGTCTTAAAACTAACATCGGACTGTGGAGTCCTTAAATCCACGGACTATGAGGTCCTTAACCTTGACCGCGATGTCTTTAAACTACAATATCTGGAGAAACCCCTGACTCCGTAGAGCACGGGCGAGGGTAACCGCATCCGGCACTCGCAAATCCTCACGGCTGGGGAGAGAAAACTCTTTATGAGACCCTCGTGGCTCGCGAAATGCAGAAGTCTCAGAAAGCATATCTTAAACCTAAACCCTGAGTCATCCCTGTCCTGCAAGGAGATCGAAATAGAATATCCGCAGAATGCATTCAATGAAAAGAGGACATATCATTGAGAGGAAAATTGTATCTTTTATTCATAAACCAAAATGGATACAAAATACAATTCATAAAAAAAAAGGGAAGATACCCTTATTCATGAGTATGTACAAAAAATAGAAGAAAAGATACAAGTCCTTAAGCCGGCGGGCGGTGCAGTAATTTCACCAGCTCGTCATTCTGTTGTTGAGCCACAGCTTCATGACGCAGGATCTCCAGAAGACGAGCCTCCGCCTGAGCTTGCTGGGCCTGATATAAAGCAAGCCGGGCTTCAAGCTCTTTTTCAGTGGCCTTGTGAGCCTCAACTCTCTCGCGAGTAAACGTGGCGGCTTTATCAAGAGCCACCACCTCCTTAATGGACTCCTGAAGCACCCGCCACAGCTCATACGCTTTGTCGGCTTTGGCTGTAAAGCTGGCCTGAAGCTCGCTCAGCACCTTAGAAGCTAGCTCCCTCTCTGAAAGTTTACGGTCGAACCCTCTTCTCGCACAACAATATGTTCGCTACGTACCGTTCTACCAGGCCATGTAAGCTCGCTTTCGTGACCACGACCTTAGAAACAAGACACTTACAAGACCATATGAATGGGCTTCCGGTTGACAGCACTAATCGATCTGAAACAAGTTCATATCACCCGGTATGAAAAGCAACGAGAAAATTTCCAATGTTTATCCTATCGAGCATGTGTTATCAATTACATGGACATTCGGAAGAGAGATACAATTCAAGGCTTTGATTCACACGCAACATGACAATAGTATTGGTAACTGAAGAAAGTTTTCATAAAAAGGAACACAAAATTTATTCATGCAAGCGGAAACATACATACGAGTACTGAGCCTACATGAAAGTTCAACATAAAGCATAAAAGGGGGGGGGGGGATTCTACACTAACGAAAAAGATCACCAAACACAGGATCAGCGGCACAGGGGTTGATGAAGCAAAGGACAAAATTCTCCATCTCTCTCTCCGCTTTCTCCAGCATATCGAAGCGACGATTCTCGCGAGGAGTCGCTCCCCATCGGTTGGTGCCGTGTTCGTCCGCGAATGCAAACATAATAGCTCGTCGGGCCTTTATCTCGCTCAGTAGATGAATTGAGCAGTCCCTCAGAGCCTGAGTAATCAGACAGGCTTCATGAAAGCTCTCGAGCTTTTCCTCCGCCGCATCAAGCATCGCCAGGGTCATCTCTGCCGGGTGAGGAGGAATATCGGCAAGCACGGCCGAGAGGATCATCTGGAGCCAGAGAGAACCCATCGGGAGGGGAGACCCCCTACGGATCGAGAGTTCATGCATGGCTGAGTCGCATTCGTTGTCGGTAAGGAGAGGGTCCACCAACCGAGCAGCAAAGCGGGGGATCATCTCCTCAAGAGAAACTTCCCACGGCTGTCGACGAGCGTGAGGGCGATTACAAGCCATGGCACTCGTTTCTCCCTCAAGAAAAATATATATGAATCTCTCCGTGAAAAGAAAAGCCTCATATATAATGAAGTGCATTAAGTGCTGTGCGCGGAAAATCCTGCATGGAAATTATTTCCAAGGCCCAAAAAAGGAAAAGCCCCGAAAATCAAGGAGACGGAACTATTCCCAAGGCCCCTTTTTTGCACCTAAAATTGTGCACTAAGGGTATGGCATGAGGAAAATCTTGTGAACAACCACATTAAAGGATCCCACGTGTGGAACACGTGAGGCCTAAAAACCTGACGTGCAGTTAAAAGGAAAATATGGAGTGGTACCCCACATATTAAAAGCACGAGTAACAGCAGTAGCAAAATAATAAAATCTTAAAGGAAAAGCATGCAAATGTACCAGGATACAACAAAATTTATTACCCAGACTTCAAGAAGGCAATACAAAATAAAAAGAAAAACTTTTATAATGGCAAGGCTTCAGACGCGGGGCACGGGTTGAGAAACTCGGAATTGACTTTATTCAAGATCTTCCAAGCATTTCGAACCTCCCGAGTATGCTTTCTCTCACGGTCACAGGCATCGGGGTCCCCGCGGATGTCCTCTTCCCTCCGGTAGGCGCCCAGTATAGCTGATTGCTGGAAAATCTGATGAAGGAGAGCAATGAGATCATCCCGCCTTCTTTTTGAGATCAAGCCCATAAGGTACACCGAATGCACCTTATCCTCGGCAATGTCCAAATCCCCGAGCGGTATGCCGGCACAAAAGAGAGGAAGTGCCTCCCGGATCGCCAGCACGATTAGCCTCAGAAGAGAAGAGCGACGGGGGAGGAGCCTATGGTTATACTCGTCGAAACGGCTCATGATCTCGGCACACTGAGCATCGGTGAACTCCTGGTTCTGACTGCGACTCAGCGCGCGGATGTTCCCATAGGAGATAATCTGGTCAAGTCTATACAGATGGGTGTCCATGATACCTGAAATAAAAGTCGCGAGAATTATTACAAAATCCCCCTCGCATTAATTACAGAAGAACAGCCTCGGGCCAAGAGACCCCAGGTAGCCTTTGGGTGAAGAAACTGAGTTCTTCATAAGAAGTAAATTCCTTATCAGAAAAAAAAAGAGAGGGAATTAAATTCCCAGGAATAATTTTGATGGAATTAAAGTCCAGGGAGTTGAAACGCTATCATCGTCCCCCCAAGGATCACCTAAACCCTAAGAGATCTACAGTTCGAAAGTCAGGTGGTTTCCTGTTCTTATAAAAAAAAAAAAAAAGGACTTGAAGAAAAATGGGTTCTTTGTGAAACCCTTAACGCGGATTTAAAATCCAAAGGGTTCTTTTAAGGACGAAGGCGCTCTGGCCGTTCAACATTATTACCTGAGGAAAAGGGATCCGTTGACAGAGTTAAACTCTGGAAAATTTTGAAAACAGAGAACTAAGCTCTGAAAATGAGAATTAAATTCTCAGAGGAAGAAGACGAGCAGAGTGAAGGCTCCTATGAAGAGACAGCGGTATTTATAGAAAACAGTGGAAACGCTTCATCTCCCAAATCCCTAAATGAATCCAACGGTCGCAAGAGATGACAGCGTTGCACTCACGTGCTGACACGTGAGAACAACGCTGTGGGGGCATTTGTTTCCTGATTTAAAATCAGGAAAGCTTCTGTGGAAAGCTTCAAATAGGGGGGGCCACGCGCTTACACGTGACCAGCAGTCACGTGTTGACACGTGACCTATAAAGTGCAGAAAAGGCGCACATTGAATCGCTGAGCAAAGTTAAGGAAAAGAGCTTCAGAAGAGGTCACGTGCTTCCACGTGACCAGGGTCACGTGTTGGCACGTGACGTTCAAAGCAGCAAACTCGCTCTCCAACTGAACCAAGGAAAAAAGTGCCAGACAGGGGTCACGTGTTCACACGTGACCAGGGGTCACGTGGTAACACGTGACGGCTAAGCAGCAGAAGAAGGCAGAACGCAGAAAGAAAGAGGATCCTTCATTCCAAAAGGGGGGTCACGTGTCCGCACGTGACCATGGGTCACGTGGTCACACGTGACCGGCTTTCAAAGCCCTTTTTGTCAACAGAATTAAATTCTGAGAGAAATGCGAATCTTGCCAAAGGAACGCAACTATATGCATCCAATCAAATTAAAGATTCAGAGGTCATTTATTTATGGAAAATCTCGGGTTTGGAAAGATTTCCCCCTTAAATCTAACCAAAATAAAAAGGGAGAATCTCTGGGTTTGAAATCCAACGGTGAATAAAATTCACCTAATAATCCAAAGGTCCAGAATGAACAATGGATGCAAATCAAATATCTCCATGAAGATTCGTCAAAAACTGATTGACTCGGCTGCTTCTCCTATAAATAGGAGCCAAGAGATACAAAAGAAAGAAAGGGAGATACACGCGCAGAAAAAGAAAAAAAAGGAGAAAAGCTTTGATACTGGGAAAAGACTTGGATCTTCTGCAAAAACCCTAGGTAAGAAAGGGAAGGCCTTTTGAAAGAGGGGGAATTTAATTCCCAACAGAGTTTAACTCTGATACATAAAACAGAAGAGCACATTTCTTCTCTCTTTGATAGAGGATCTGCAAAGTGCACATCTCCCCTTTAGGTTGAGAATTTAATTCTCAATGGGTCGAGATCCTGCCATGCAGATCCAAAACATAGAGAAGGAATGCAAGCATGAGAATTTAATTCTTGCAGAACTGTAGGAATTCAATTCCTTTAAAATAAAATTAGGGCTCGACCCTATATCATGGGAATTTAATTCCTTCAAAATAAAAGAAGCAGGGTTTAACCCTAATTAAGAACATAGTTCTGTTGAAACAGCAGGAATTTAATTCCCTTTCTTTAAAACGAGAAGTTTAGCTCCTTAAAAGCTTTCATTAGGGTTTAACCCTATTCAGTTCTTCACATAAACAAGGAATTTAATTCCTACAGAAGGTTCAGGGATCGAAAGGAAGTAGGAATTTAATTCCTTTGAAAATTAAAGCCCGAGGAATTTAATTCCTGAAAAGAAAGATCAACAGATTCTCTAAACTACATACATGGAGGTAGGGTCACGTGTCACCACGTGACCCTCTCAAAAGAGCTACAGAAGTCCCTTTGAGGCAGCACCCCACGTGATCCACGTGACCTTGGCAGAAACTCTAATATACAAGCATTTGAATGCCCATCACGTGATGGCACGTGATGCTTTGAAAGAAGTGATAATTTCAGCAGAACAACTGAAGGGAGGGCGCTCTCACGTGCTGCCACGTGACCCTTCTTGCCTTAGTGATTAACACTAAAATTAAAACTCTCAAGCCCAGTGTTAAAACACTGTCGGGCCTTAGCATTCAATGCTGGTTAAAGAGCCTTATTGGCGGTGTTCAACACTGATCTGTTTTAGTGTTTAACACTAATTTGAAAAAGCCTTATTACTGGTGTTTGACACCAATTATCTCTTAGTGTTGAACACTAACTCATCAACCTTATTCCCAGTGTTCAACACTGATCGCTCTGAAGTGTTTAACACTAGGCTTTGGTCTAATTGGCTGAAGGGATAGAGGTAAACATTCTCCCTCAATGGACCAACAAAGAGTCAATATTCCAGACCTGACTGGACTTAGCCCAAGCTGGCCATAAGTCCTCAATCTGTGATTAACTGAGCCGATGGGCTCATGACATAATCGATCAGTCTTGACCCAAATTGGGCCAGGGACTATCTAATCCACCCCGGTTCTAGGGTACATCTCTTCACTCCTTTGATATTTGGCATTGTAATCCCTCAATGTCTTCAAAGAGGTGACGGGTCCCGAAGACCATTCATGACATGGACTGTGGGGTCCTTAAACCCATGCATGATACAAAATTCCTGGTTACGTGGAACGTGGATAACGTCACTCTTTGACCCCGCGGGAAACGTCCAGAGCGGATCCTGGTCCTCGCAGAGCACGGCAGTGAACCCGTGTGAAGCATCCAGAGCGGAGCCTGGTCCTCGCCTAGCACGGCAGTAAACCCGTGTGAAGCATCCAGAGCACATACCGGACTGTGGAGTCCTTAAACCCATGGACTATGACGTCCTTAACCTTGACCGAGATGTCTTTAAACTACCCATTGACCGAGATGTCTTTAAACTACCCATTGACCGAGATGTCTTTAAACTACCCATTGACCGAGATGTCTTTAAACTACCCATGGACCGCAATGTCCTTAAACTACCCACAGACCGCAATGTCCTTAAACTAGAACAATAGAGCCCCCTATATGCTCTTTTGTCGGATCTAAACGGTCCTGTTTAAGTTGATCTTAGCCTCAAAGATGGCTAACGCGTCCTTAAACCTTCAAGCAGACTGGACTATGAATCCCCCTAATTAACTCTGGCTCAAGGGTACATCTCTGAACTCCTCTGACATCCGCCGTTGTAATCCTTCAACGTCGTCAGAGAGGTGACGGGTCCCGACGGCCACATATACGATGGACCGCCACGTCCCTAAACTGGAACATTAGAGTCCAAACACTCTTTTGTAGGATCTAAACGATCCCGTTAAGTTGATCTTAGTCACAAAGTTAGACTAACGCATCCTTAACAAACGTTTGAGTTGATCTTAGCCCCAAGCATGGCTGACGTATCCTCAAACCAAACCTCCAAACCCAAATTTAAGATAATGCGGATTTGGACCAGTCCATGCCCTACGGGCGACGACATAACTCAGTCTCCGTAGACGATCCACGGGCAGTAAAACATGAAACAAAACCCACGACACGAAGTGACCATTTGGAGAAGGAGAAAGTTGTTACCGCAATGCGGTAGCGTAATTAACTGCAGGGGCTTGCGCCTGCAGGGAAGAGCGTCCCCACAATCAAAAACCCCTCAACGAGGGGGAATCTGACGAAGTCTGCTACATCGGTCGCATCCGCTCAAACCTTCGATACATGGTGCCATAAACCAACTTGGCATCTTCGGAGAGGTGAACGGATAGCATCAATTAGCATCTGCCCCGAATCTCAGCGCCAAGACATCGCAGCCTTTGCGCGCCGTCGTTCGGAGGGGAACAGTTTGGATATGGAGTTCATTTATGAACTAAGGTCCCATCAGATATCCAGACATTCTAAGGCAGGTACTACTCAATTCGGGAGATGGCTTTCTCCGCGAACTTGAGATTAAGAGAGATACAGAAAGAAACTTCTAGGCGGATCCACTCACCGAGGCTATTTCTCGAACACAATAGTTTTACAAACGGGCTTTGTGATACTGATTAGTAGAGAAGTTGGGTGTTGGTTTCACACGGGCTGTGAGTACACAACATCGCAATAATTAGCCTTGAGTGCAAGTGGGAGATTGTTGGAGATAGTGCCCTCATAGTCAATTATTGGATCGCAGGTACGTGATTGCAATGATTGCGGAGGACCTATCCCGGTAGGACAGTCTTACTCGAAATGATAGTATGCTATCTGGTTTGCCTTTATCAGTCGTGTACATGTTCAGGTGACTGATTGCATGTTACACTTTGATAGAGCCCTTAGGATCTTGCTTTACTACCAACTGTATGATGGCGATCATATACGTGAGAGTTGGGTAGTTTATATGCATATCCTTAATTGTGGTCCCTAGTCGTGGGAGTATCGAGACAGGGCATCGATACTCCGGAGTAGACTAGTGTATACAGTCGAGACCCCGACGAGGGGCGGTGGCCGGTCTCACAAGCCACTGGTGTCAGTTGGATCACCTAAGATGTATACATGTGCTCATTGGGTTATGAGTACACCGGACAGGACTCGCCGGGAATCTGCTAGTTAGTATTATATCTATCGTCAGATAGCAGTTCCCTGGTGACATGTGTACAGGTTAGTTCATCGACCTGAGGTCGTCATTTGTCTCGTGTGAGTTCCCACTGTGCTTTGATTTCTACCCTACCACGGCTCAAAGGAGTCGTGCAAACAAGTAGCTTTTGGGTACAGTCCCGAGCCATATGGAGGCACGTGAGCGGATCGGCAGGGGATTCGTCTCTCCCGGTATTGGGGGCAAGATCGTACTGTGTCTAGGAGAGCCATTACACAAAGCCCACGGCCGTGGCAGGAGATTTACTGGTAGGTACTCCAGTAGTATCTCAGGGTGTTACTGGGCTTCACTCCGACATGACTTATACTGCTCTTGGGGGTCTGACGTTACTAGCCCCCTAGGCGGATATGCGATACTCATTGACGAACGGACCGGACTGTATATACATTGTCACTGTTAGGCTCAGTAGGGTTTTCGGAGGGGTTCGCTCATCGGTCTCCCTTGAGTTCGCTCCTCGGCCACCCTTGAGGTCAGTCCATGGGCAGCCGTTACGCATAGCTAGTGCCTCTGACGGTTTGTGGTTAAACCCACTGCCAGGGTGCTGACGAGTCATTAGAGTCCCCCACAGGCAGTTTCCCAAGTTCGGGCGAAACGTTGTAGAGGCCGTATGGTTTTATGGCAGGGTTCGGAAAATGCACGTGCGTTTACACACGTGTCAGTTTTCGGACAGATGATACTGGTCGGCTTTGGTTTAAGCCGGATCCGAGTATTATATTGAGTAGGTATAATATCTTTGTCTAAGTTGCATTTGTATTCGGTCGTAATACAAATGCGGGTATATTTATACAGTTTCGGGGTTGTCCTGAAATTCGTTTCAGGATCACTTTTGGAAGTTGCCAGTTTCCAGTTTTCTATCAGCCGTCTTTTAACATTTGGTTAAAGACGGATTTATCTTTTCTACAGATGAGGTGAGTCAGTGTTCTAGAATATTCTAGATGAGGTGACTAGGCTTATTGGTGTAGGGTTTTCATTGGTTGCATTTATTAAAGGGTGACTAGGTTTAGTGAATCATGCTTTGTTATTAAAGCTTCTTGGATTGCTTAAGATATTTTAGAGTGAGAAGCTTTCTCTTATTGTCACCACTTGCTCCTACGGTCACCTCCCTCCTTCATATATATGGCTTGCCCTCTCTCTCTCCTCATACTCACTCTCACTTGTTGATTTCATTTTAGAGAGAAAAGATTATGATAGGTTTTATCGGTGTATGGAATTTCACAGTCCATTTCATTCCATCACCCGATTCCCTCGGCAACTTCATTAACCGATCGTCCACGGATTTGGACGAAGTGAGACAAAGTCATCTACTCATTCTCTACATCATTCTTGGTCGTCTCTTTTAGCAAACTTGACGATCGAGTTGCCTCGAGTCAGAGGCGGGAGCCCGTTTAAAGAACCGATCATGTGGTGCCACCTCGACGAGGAGATCGGCGATCGACGAGATCGGAGCAGCCGCAACGGAGCGTGGGATGATGGTTGAAGAACGAAGGACTCGGATCGTTCGGTATAACCATTCTACACTCTTTACAGTTTGTTAGTTTAGCAATAATGGCAGATCCGGGTTAAAGTATACGATAGCGCCAAGTTAAAAGTTTTTGTTCCGCATTTGGCGTCTGTAGACTGCCGGGGCGCTAGCGTAGACTTACAGAATGGTGGCAATGCAAGACTTATATTGAAGCTTTTATTTATATTTATCATTTTAAGTTAATGTAAAGAAAACCCACTCATGCTCCTTTATTCATTAGTGTGTAAGCTTTATTTAACTTAATGAAAAGAATTTCCACCCATGCTTAATTCTTTATGAAAAGAATTTCCACCCATAATTATAGTAGGAATGGAATAATGATGATTATTCCTTCTCATCACTATAAATAGCTTCATATGTGATATGAAACAAGATACACAACAAGGTGTACAAATGACAAAGGGAAAATTGTGAACAAGGGTGTGAAAACAAGTTATCATATGTGATATGATAGAAAGCTCAAGCTTAGCCACCATAATCTTCTTCTTCCTCTCTTGATTTTTCTCTTGAGTGAAGTTGATAAAAGAAAGGGTTTTAATTGTTGAATACAAACCACATCATCATACTATACACATCTAGCCGATTTGTGTAGGGTGTTTGCACTACTTCGTTCGCGAAACAAGTAAGGCAAGGAGCTTTGTGCAAAGGAACTTCGGGTGGATCATCGTGGACAAGGAAGGCTTCCATCGATCCGTTCCAAACTCTCATAGTGCCAAGGAGTCACCGAGGGAGATCTACAAAGGTTGTAATCTCCACTCTTAGTGATAGTTTTACATTTGCATGTGATGCTTATTTGTATGAATCCCTAAACTTCTAGTTTCGATTCTTGTCGAGTTAACTTAGCACATCTAAAATTTTGATTATGGCATATGTGATGCTACCAAACCCTTGACGAGGTGCTAGGCTAACCCTTTAGGGACGTGTCTTGACGAAACCTTAGGAGGGAGCTTACCCCGGGTGGCCCGGCAGTCCACTCCTGACCCGACCCGCTAGCTGGTCGGGACAAGAGTGGGGGGCTAATGATGATGCTCAATATTGGCGATCTTCAAAATCAGGACACATGGCAGATGACATGTCCCAAGACCCAGAAGAAGGCCCACAGAGGTCGACCAGGCCACCCTTGTACCCGACCTGCAAGCACAAGCTGGCCCTCCTCAGGGCCCCCTGCAAATTGGCCTCTTCGGCCCTTCAGCTCGCCCCGAGCTGCCACAGGACCAAGACTCCTCGGCCCTCTTGCTCGTCTCAGAGCTCCCCAGCCGAGGCCGTCTTCCTTGGTCCCTCCGACCGACCAACTCCACCACTCACAGGCGAAACCGCCGCTCCGTAAATTTCGCCGCGCGCAGATTCTCCGCCAGCAACGTCCCACGTTCCACGCCATCACAATCCCCATTAATGGGCGATCCGCTCTTTACGCGGGCATGGCGTCGGGAGCGTAACTGCCAGCGAAATTCTCGCGCCTGCTGCTGCGTGCCGCCGCCGCTATATAAACCCCATCACAGAGGGGTCAGGTAAGCCATTTTTTACTCCACTTAACCGTTATGCTGCTCGGATCTAGTACTAACTTGATCGTCGGAGGGCCCTCGGTGGTACCAAACCACCCCGGGACTTCTTTGCAGGTACTCGATGCTAAACTCCTCAAATCACCAATCTCCTCAAAAACCATTGAGACCCACACGCAACAGGGGATCATCTCCAAAATCCACCAGGAGATCGACGGAAGACAACATCTGAAGGAGACCCGAAATGGACCTCCATCAATCACATTCTTTGTAATTGTGATACAGTTGTTCTTTTTCATGCCATCCCTGTTGATTTCAATTGTTTCTTTTATTTATTCATATATTTAATTTTTTGTTCAAGAGATTTCATTTAAGAAATTAAATTTGAGGACTTTGACCATATCAACATGTAAGAGAGAGAGAGGAGTTGGGGTGAAGAAGAAAAGAAGAAAAAAGTGGAAATCACAGGAGGAAAATGGGCTATGGGGATGCCATCCCTGTTGATTCAAGGGGCATGGATGATGCAGCCGAAGGAAGCAGAAGAAAGATGGGGAACAAACCGGCACAATTACGTATGCTAACCCATGAATTATTATAATAAAATATTGCTGTTTTAAAGTTGTAATTATACTAAGAGAATAACGGAGGAAATAGGCCATAGGAGGGGATTTACTCCAATGGCGTCGAAAAAACACATCCTCCATCGTATTTTCCGACGATCGGAATGCATCATCTTCATCGTTATCATCTAAGATGTGAGTACACCAAATTTCATGTGATTCTACAACTTTTTCACCGTTGATTTAGCAATGTAAAAAGTTCTATTGTCGGTAAACCGTTAATTTTGAACCCACTAATTCAACGGTGAAAAAGTTGTAGAATCATATGAAATTTGGTGTACCCATATCTTAGATGATAATGATGAAGATGGTTTATTCCGACCGTCGGAAAACACGATGGAGGGTGTGTTTTTTCGATGCGGATGAAATTCCCTTCTATGACATCTTTCCTCTTATTCTCTTATAATAAACATCCGACAACCCCTTATTTCTATTCCCTCATGAACCCAAAAAAAATTACTGACACGCGGCACCTGTGAACTGGCTGATACAGTCACTCTCTCTAAAGTGTAAAAAGTAGCATATATCAAAGTAAAACTCCGAAAAAACAACTCAAACCCTAAACAAACAAAAAACTCCGTCAATTGTACTCAGAAGAACAAAAACACCCAAACAAATATAAGACTCTATATTCATGGGGACAATTTTTTTTGACCCCTGATGCAAAGTATACTCAAGCTTTTAGTACTCAACCACTAAACATGCCCTAACTCAAAAATAGGCGAAACGGATGTACCATCCATGTGTATGTGAGACCCATCCGAGCATCCTTCTGTTTTGAATTTCATGTTCAGTCAACGTTCCTAAATCACAAGGGCTTAGAGTAGCCCATTGAAAAGACCCGGATCGAGCACTGGTATCTCATTTATGAGTGTCAGGCTAGCTAATTTATTGCACCTCTTATCTCAAAAAACATCACAGGCTACCAAAAGAATTTTGCGCAGTTCAAAATTTGAAGGGATGCGTACGGAAACAGAAAAGAACGGCGGATATCAAGGATTCGAACATCGCGCGTACGTTACAAATTTGTCGGTCCCCTCCTCCTTGTCCATTTATTATGGAAAGGAAAGCGGCGGCCCCTCAGTGAGAAATTATTTCCCCTGAAAGAAATCCTCTTCGTTTTGCCGCTCCCTCATTTCAAATTCACCTTTCCCCCAAATTAGCCCCAACTCTCTCTTTCTCTCTGTCTCTCTCTAGGGTTTCTGATCTCTCTCTAGAGGAGGAAGGAGAATGTCGCGTCTGCAATCGCCCTCCACTTCTTGTGGATCGCTGCTTCAAGAACTGCAGGTTCGATTTGGCTTTCAAATCTCTTCGTTTTTCTTCTTGATTCTTAATTTTTTCCCCATAATTTTGATAAAATTGTAGCAAGATTGGATTTTGTTTATTCTAGCTCTGTTTACCTTGGGGCATAATGTTTGTCAACTGAAACAGGACGCTAGGGTTCTTTTTTTAATTTAAATTTTCTTTCTGTTTTTACGAGAATACATTTGATTTCTAGATTACTTAAATGACATTTGATATTAGTATGGCCAGGCATTAGATCTGAGAATGGTAATAATTTTGGGGTTTGTCGGAAATTTTAATCCTTTTCTTTTAGGGTGAATTTTATAATGCACCATAGAGTTTTCAAGGGTTTTTAAGATAGCAGCATTCAACTTGAAAAACGCAATGAACCACCTTGAAGAGGCAATCTTGTATGAAAATGTTAGTTTTGTTAATTCTTTTAAGACACGAGCGGATTGAAAATAACCCTGATATTCACTGTGTGTGTGTGTGTGTGTGTTTGTGTGTGTGTGTGTTATAATGAAAATTGCCCTGGCAAAAATACCCTTCAAGAAGGGTCCAAGACATTTTAAAAGTTCAGTGGTGCATCTCAAAAACCTTGAAATTTTGATGGTATTATATAAAATTTACCCTTTCTTTTACTACCGTGCTATGTAGTTTTTCAAGTTCATTTTTATGATTCTGTGTTGTAATTGAAGGTAATGAGGTTACCGTCCCTTTATCCATTACATGGTCTTTGTTGCTATTGATCCGTCAGCTAAAAAAAATATTTTGAAGCCTGTTATCAGATGAATTTATGATACAATAAGAAGCATGGCTAAACCTACAAGAGAGTTTATAATTCCTTGTTATCCCAAAAAGAATTTTTAAGATTAGCCAACACTTGAAGAAGTGACCAGAATTAAAATGTTATAGGTCGATGATCATACCCAATAATTCCTTTACCCTTAGCACCGATTATTTGTTCTTGATGTCATAAAGATAACGTTCAGGTCGAGAGCAATTTTCATCATCGGCTCCCGCTTCTCGTTTTTCCTTCTTGATGAGGAGTGAATCATGTTGTCTTTGGTAGCTTTGAACGGTACGAGCAAATCATAATCTGATGCAACTTGATGTGTGGGTTGAATCGACTACAAGAAATCACATATAAATATGCAAGAAGGGGACTAGGGGAATATGACAAAGTGAAAAGGCAACAACCACAATAATGTATAGTCAAGTATTGTTCTGAATACACTGATTGCTACAGGGTCAAATCTTCTATAGCCTCTGCTTAGAACAGATACAGGAAATTTATCCTTTTATTCACTCCCAAAACTTAGTTATTCCTATATATCACCTCATAAAATTTATCTTCCCTAAAGTCTATTAGTTTTTCTAAAATTCCCCTCTGGTATGCTTCAAACAAATAATACGTGAGAATATTCTATAACGATTGTAATAACATAGTAGCTGTTACGAATTGAGTAGGAGGATGGTAAATTCCCATTCTTCCTTTCTAACAGTCAAAAGTTACCAATTTGAAACTTCCTCTAGTAGATAAAGCGGGGAGCAATATGATACATACGATCTTGGGCTGACAGAAGTTGCAGATATTGGCAATCGAATTAATCATGATTGTTTTACCCAGGACGCCAAGTTAATTTTATTACAGATGACTGTGAAATGGGGGAGTTTGGATAATGCTAAAGTTTTAGAGGTGATATATGGAAATATTTAAGCTGTTAAAAACAAAAAGAAAATGGAAATATTGAGTTTAGGGTGTGTTATATGGAAATAGCTAAGTTATTATGGTGACATATGAGAAAAGAAAATACATTAAAGCACCAAAGTTCAAAAATTCTTTCCTTGATGGCAATTTTTTTCGATGCATTTCTTAGAAATTTCATATGATTAACTTAAATTCCGCACCTTGGAATATTTCCAATCAGTAAAGATTTGATTTCTGCACTTTAAAAGACTAAATATAAAGCTTCTGTCTGGACAATCCCCCCATACGTGATTTGCCTGATTTTAAAGATATTCGAAACTCCTGGTTACTAGTAAACTCAGATGTCGTATGTGAAAGTTATGCCTATGCGAATTCTAATCATGCCCACATATGCGTAGTGACAATTTGTGCGATCCCGGTTCTTCCTTATCGGCCAGGGTTATTCATATTCTGTACATTGCTGTGAAACCAGTGCTATTTTTTTTAGATTTTTCTTGGCAAAAGTATTAGAGTTAATGCTACTAGTAATTCCAGAATACCTGAATTAAAAGAGGAAACATTTTTTCCTTAGATTTAATTAAGTGCACTTCTGGGAGAATGGTGTTTGACATTTTACATTATTGTAATCTGATATGGAGAACATGTTTTTTTTTTGCGGCAACAGGGTTTGTGGAATGAAATTGGGGAGAAGGATTTGGAAAGAGATAAGATGATATTGCAACTTGAACAGGAATGCCTAGATGTCTACAGGAGGAAGGTAGACCAAACTAAAAAGCACAAGGCAGACTTGCATCAGGCCTTGGCTGAAGGTGAAGCTGAAATTTCTAATCTCATCTCCACCCTAGGAGAGCACGAGTCCTTTCTTCGGGTTTGTTTCATTGCCTTCAACCCATTTGATATCCTTGCTGGTTATTGCTTCTTCGGTTTTGTTGTGATTTGGTTTCTCCTTTTATAGAAAGAGAAACCAAAGGGTGCACTCAAAGAGCAGGTGGCTATGCTAAATCCTTTACTAGAGGAGTTACGGAGGAAGAGAGAGGAAAGAGTCAAGGAGTTCTCAGAAGTTCAGTTGCAGATTGTTCGAATATGTGCAGAAATAGCTGGAAACACCCATCTTGGTCATTCTGCTTCTCCACAAGTGGATGAACGTGATTTGACTGTTAAAAGGTTGGACGAGTTGAAATGTCAACTGCAGGAGCTTCAAAAAGATAAGGTTATATCTTGTTCAAGTTCATGCATTTTTAATTGCTTTTGATAATCAGTTTTAGCTTACTCCTTTTCCCCCCTTTAATATACAGCATTTGCGATCGCAAAAGGTCAATGCCCATCTCAAAGCAATATATGATCTATCGACTGTTATGTCCATTGATTTCCACAAGTTGTTGTTTGAAGTTGATCCAAGTTGTAGCAATTCTGCTAGTGACCAGCCAAAGAGCATTAGCAATGACACCCTTGCTAGACTAGCAGGAACTGTTCATTCTCTTAAGCAAGAGAAGCAACAAAGGCTTTTAAAGGTTCGTATATAGTCACACATGTTTTGCTTACTGTTTTTATGAAAGAAATAAACTTCTCTTACCCACGTGTGGCTCTAATATATTAACCCCATACCGGTAGGGGAATGATGGAAGGTAAAGTATTTGTAGTTAGAATTCTCAATCATCTAGATTCTAGAAGGGACAGTTGGTAACAAATGTGTTTGTGTGTGCGCATGTTCATGTGCATGCCTCTCTGTGCGCGCATGTGTGCAAGTGTTGTGTATGTGCATCTTTGTGTGCATGCATGCACGCTTTATATAATTGTGAGTTATGAATGAGAAAATAATTCTTCTTGTTTTGGCACCTAACCATGCATTTTTCAGAGTTTACCCATTTAATTTATTTGTTCATGAAGCATGGAAAACAGTCTTGCTTTCATATTCTATTCTTATCCAAAACCATAATTTATGGAGACCTATTTGAAGATTTACATAATTCTGGACACGTTAATTGAAAAATGTTGAAACTAAAGGCATTTAGCCAAGCATCATTTGCAGCACTTCATGGTGATATGGGCATTCATAATTTAATCATTACTCTTTTCTAGCTAAATGGGATATTATTGTATGCTTTTTGCTCTATGCTAGTAACCTAGTGACTTTCTTGTAGAACTATGCAAATTCTGTCATATTCCAACAACTTTACTGAAGAGATCCAGTTATTAGAATTATACTTAGTGCTGTAGTTGCCTCAACTGCTAGATCTATCCTAATTTTCTACTCCGTCCAAATCCTGCTTCATAGGGTAATTGATAGAGCTGCTGACAGTCCATATATATGAGTGCTTTTATTGACATAATGAAACTTATGGTATAATGTGCTAGAATCATAATAGTAAAGAAACAGCTTAGCTCCTGGTACCAACTGCTTCAGAAGACGCAGTTTAATTGTGTCTCTGGATCTTTTTCCTGTTTTTGTAGCTTCAAAATCTTGGGAGTACTCTTATGGAGTTATGGAATCTCATGGACACGGCAGAAGATGATCAGAGAGGATTTGACCATGTAACTCGATTGATTTCCGTTTCTGTTGATGAAGTGTTTGATCAAGGAAGCCTTGCAGGAGATGTCATTGAGCAGGTTCATGTCTTAATTTTTCTTTTCTAATTATCAAAAGATAATATATGTTCTTCTTTTGGGGATAAACCGGTGTGATCTCCCTCATTTAAAGAGATAATAACAAAACAAAGTACACAGTCCAGTTAATAAACATATTACAAATTTACAACCTCACATTCAACAATCTCCTAAACTAAGTAGAGCAACAAAATGGCAACATATCCTCGAAGGTGGCCAGAGGGCTTCAATCAAAATGCAGAAACACATCGATCGACTTAAACCGAAGCTCTTGGTCCGAATTCTGAGAACCATTCCCCCTTGCTTCCATCGAAACTATTTAGTACTAGAATTGCTCCGACCTATAACACATGGATAAATTTTGTCCAAGAATTGCTAGTTTAAGTAATTTGTTTTGTGTCCGTCTTTTCCTGCACCAGGCTGAGATTGAAGTTCAGAGATTGAATATCCTGAAAGCCAGCAAAATGAGAGAGCTTGTTACGAAGAAGCAGGCTGAACTTGAGGAGATATATCGGGGTGTTCACATGGATGTTGATAGTGATGCAGCACGGCAAAGACTTTTTAACATCATAGATTCTGGTATCCTTAATAACCTTCTCTCCATTTGTTTAAAATACCTTTTCTATAAACTAAAAATTAGTTCCTATGCTTGATTTTGGGCGACTCTAGGTCTTCTGTATTACTTCAACACAATATGATATGCAATAAAAATATTTTGATGTCAGGGTGTGAATTAGGTTGTGTTAAAGACAAAATCTATGAAGCGATTCTGGGTATAACTAAACTAATGCGCTCATATACTTATATATATATATATATATATATATATATATATATATATATATATATATAAAATGAAGAAAAAAGTCCATAGGAGGCTTTTTTCGTTAGGTGGTGTCAAATATCTATATCCTCCACGATTTTTTTCGACGATCGGCATCCATCATCATCATCTTCATCATGTAAAATGTGGATACACCAAATTTCATGTGATTCCACCACTTTTTCACCATTGAATTAGCAATGTAAAAAGTTCTATTGTCGGTAAACCGTTAATTTTGCACCTACTAAATCAACGGTGACAAAGTGATGGAATCGCATGAAATTTGGTGTATCACATCTTATATAATAAAGAAGATGATGGTGATGGGTTCCGATTGTCGGAAAAAATCATGGAGGATGTATTTTTTCGATGCTATAAAGGAAATTCCCTCCCATGGCACCTTTCGGATTAAGTAGAAAAAAAACTCATATGGCCTCTTTCCTCCATTATATATATATATATATATATATATATATGGGAGTGCTCTATTGCAAACCGGTCTGCGTTTTTTAAAAACGAGAACTCTCGATCCACGACATATTTGAACGATCCGAACCGTTCAAGTTGATCACCCTACCTTCGAGTCTATGTCTATGAAAAATCAAAGGATTTGAAGACCTCTAACATGCATCGATGGGTGCTAAAGTGAACGTTTTTCGATAATACATCATAAACTTCATCCGATGCATATGTTAAAGGTTTTTAAATTCTTTGATTTTTCATACACGTATATTTGAGGGTAGGGTGATTAACTTGAACGGATCGGATCGTTCAAATATGTCGTAGACCGAGAGTTTCCTTTTTTTAAAAATGCGGACCGGTTTGCAATGGATCACTCCCCCATATGTATATGTATATGTATATATGTATAGTTATCCATTGCAAACCGGTCGTGTTTTTAAAAAACAGGAACTCTCGATCCACGATATATTTGAACGATCTGAACCGTTCAAGTTGATCACCCTACTTTCGAGTCAATGTGTATGAAAAATCAAAAGGTTTGAAGACCTCTAATCCATGTATCAAATGAGTACAAAATGAACGCATTTCAATATAGCAACATATACTTCATCCGATGCATGGGTTATAGGTCTTTAAATCCTTTGATTTTTCATACACATACATTCGAAAGTAGGGTTATCAACTTGAACGGTTCGGATTGTTCAAATACGTTAGGAATCGAGAGTTTCCGTTTTAAAAAAGCGCGGACCGGTTTGCAATAGAGCGCTTATATATATATATATATATATATATATATATATATATAAAAGGTAAGGCTAGTATCTTTCCTTTATCCATGAATGAAGGGGTAAATGAAGTAATTACTTGCAGGGCATAACCAACTTAGTTATGCCCTGTGGATAATTACTTCATTTACCTCTTCATTCATGGATAAAGAAAAGATACTTTTGTTATTTTTGAGGGGGAGAGTAGATAATCTTATAAAATTCCTATGAGATTTTCTCTCATCTTTGTATTAATCAAGTACCTTATTAATTACAAGATTCTTTAACTTATCTTCCTTGTGAATGACAAAAGTATCCTTATTTTATCCATAAATGAAGGGTAAATGAAGTAATTATTCACATGGTATAACTAAGCTGGTTGGAGTAAATTAGCTTTCCCTCCCCACACATAAATACATCTATACATACATGTTTTATAAAATGATAAAATTCTAGTTTAATGTTATTAATGATTTACTTACGCCACGTTGTAAAGAACGGATTTGGAGTTTGTTCGGTTGGCCGACGAATAAAGAATATCCGGTTAATTCGGTGATTGTTCAGATTATGTGTGGCCATCAATATTTTCATATAAATATTATATATAAAAAATATAAAGATATAGAAAACTAATATACCCGTGACCTAATGATAAGGCGTTCGAACTAAATCGGAAGATTGTGGTTTCGAGTTTCGGTTGAGAAAAAAAATAAGGAGAGAGAAATAAAGAGAGTCTTTGTGAAAAAATAAGTATGGCTCCCACTTGTTTTTAAATTAATTTGTGGATCCCACACTTGATTTTTTAGTTGTGGATTTTTTGTTTTGAGCCTAATGGGCCAATTCGGTCGAATATTCGCTTTATTCATCCGAATATATGGTTTGACTGTATATTTGATCGAGTATTGCAGTGTTCGTTTGTTTGCCACCAAATCCGAATATTCAGCCGACTATTCCATTTTTTCAACACCGTACTATGTCCATATGTCGACAAGTTAGTGCATTTTGGGTAAAATGTCAGCATTGCACCAGAAGTCCCTTTCCCCCCATGCATTTTAGTTCATTGAAAAATATTCTTAACCTCTATGAAACTGATGTTAGTTACATGTATGCCCCAGAGGTTATTACTGTACATACGATGTATATTGTAGTGGATGCTTGGACATATACATGGAGGACTTTCTTGCTCGACATGATAGTATGCTATCTGATTGCTCTTTATTTTAACATGTACGCTGTTTGTCTCTATGTTACATGTTGATAAAGCCCTTAGGATGAGTACTTGACTACCAGGATTATGATGCAGATTATACTAGTGGCGACGTAGTAGTCGCTAAGTACATCCTTCAAATGTTCCTAGTCGTGGGTGTATCGAGACAGGGCATCGATATACCAGTGTAGACTAGCGTATAGCTTCTCGACCCATACAGATGGGTGATGGATGATCCCATATCCATTGGTGTTTGACATCAGAGACAGTACACGGGTGCTCAGTGGAGATTGGGTACACTTAACGGACTCGCCGAGAACTCCCAGATGGTATTGTAACTAACGTCAGATGTCAGTTCTCTGATGACACTGGTACAGGTTAGTCTGTAGACCCGAGATCGTCATAGAGTCTTGTGTGATTCCCACTGTGCTTTGATTTCCACCTTATCACGTTCAAGAGAACGTGCAAAATGGTGGCTTTTGGGTACAGTCCCGAGTCACTTGGAGACAATGAGCGATAGGAGGGGTTTCGTCTCTCTCGATATTGGGAGTTGATGTTGCGCTGTGCTCGATTGGCTATAACAGGAAGTCCTTGGCCAAGGCTGCTTCAGAGATGTACTGGTAAGTGTTATCAGTAGTTTCTCGACCCGTTATGAGCCTCATATCGACACGACTTGTCGAGTTACTGGGGTTTGACGTTTACCACCCCCTAGACGAGATATGCGACATATTTGACGAAGAGACCGGACTGTACGGTAGTGTTACTGATTGGATTCGCAGGAGTATGAGCAGGCTTGCTTGTTGATCTTCTGATCGCTCAATACCCGGGTGGTCGTTACGTTTAGCAGACCGCTTGCAACTTGTGGGTGTTTGATATGATAATCACCTACTGCCGGCGTATTGACGAGTCTTTAGAGTTCTACACAGGGGTTTCTTGGCTCAAGCGAAACGGAATAGGAGCGCATATGTGATATGCGCGGGACCGAGATTGATACGATATGAGATACCATATTCTATTCTTGCAATATGAGATATCGGTCGGTTATATTTGATATAGCCGGGTTATTGGATCAAGTGTTGATTCGATAAGTTGATTCATATGATATTAGTTGGTTATAGGTGATATAGCCGGATTATTAAATCAAGAGTTGATTTGATAATATAATGTATAATTATATATTTGATATATTATATTACATTAACTAGTATTAGCTCATTTATGATTTCTTTTCTCACTTTGGATACATTGATATATATGCGATATATGTTAAATGTATCATGCTACGTTACAAATGCAACTAGGGTTAATGAGGGTTAAATCATGCTAGGGTTAAGATTAGGGTTTAAATTTTATCATTAAGTAATTCAAATATTATGGATAATTGTCATGGTTGATATTTGTTGAAAGCTTGTAACCATCTTTGACTTTGTCCATTTTCTTTGTCTAGTTTAAGATATTTTTTAACCTAACCTTTAACCCTAGCTCATGATTAACTCTTTACAAGGGTTAAGCATGACATGCTTAACCCTTGGTTGCATTTCTAACATCAATAATAATTCATTTTCATCACAACTTGTTCTTCTTCTTCTTGACAAAAGCTTTTTAGTTTTTTCAAAAGTGATGATTTTGAGTGAGAAATGATTTCTAATGTGAGCAAAATTCCTACTTCATCATCCTCTACTACTTGCCATTTAGTATAGGGTGTTTTCTTCACTAATTCCATGATTAGTGAAGAGATAGTTTGGGTTAGTGTCTCCTCGACGTAGATCATCTTCGGTCTTGAAAACTTCGAAGCAAGCATGTTCGTTTCTTCATCGAAGCCTTTCTAGAGTCCGGGACTTCTTGATCGCAGCGAAGGGACTACTACCGGTCTACAAAGGTTGTATTCCTTGTTCACTTATGATGTAAGGTGTTTACATATGTTATTCCGTCGATTTCTAGTTAACGATTCAAAGTTAGGGTTAGCTAGAACGATAAATTTTTGAATTTGGTATGGACGATACCTTCCGAAACCTTGCTGCCGTGCTAGGTAACCCTGCAGTGGTATCAAAGCCATGTTAGAAATTTATACGAATTTTGTTAAGATTACGAAACCGAAATACTCCGAAACTTGAAAAAGAAAAATGAAGTTTCTGTCGATTTTAAAAGTTGTTCATAAAAAGTTTTAAACAAGTAGAGAGTGATGTATGGGATATATCATGAACACAGTCAAAATTTCAGGCATTCTCAAAAATTTTGGCCGGCCACCAACACCCACATCTCGGCCAAAACCGAGCCCCTCCCCCTGAAATTTTTTCTGTGTTCCAGTTACTTGGTTTTGATGTTTCAGGTGTTGTTTGTTTTTGCTAATTTTGCATGTGATGTAATCTTATAAACAATTCGGAGTGTTTCGTATTCGTATTTTTAACATTGTTTCGGGTTATTCGCATGTTGTCTAGACGAAATTAAAAAGTTCGATCGAATGTCAAAAACCCATTTTCCCAAGTTTAACGTATTCGGAAAAACATGCAAGTGATTCTATGAACCCTCTAGAAGAATGAAACCCTAAGCCGACTCTTTTTTGGATCGCAGAACCGCGGTCAAATCCTAGGGTTTGCCGTAGTTCCGTGGCGACATGAGCGAGACTTGGGTCTACCCTTCTACGGCTGGTGTATAGGTACTGTAGCATATTCTGGGTATTATTGAACTGTGCTCAAGTGTTGAGCTGTCGGGAAATTGTGGGACTTTGATGAATCGATCGAAAAGTTTAACGTCGTCCGGATATTATGTGATGAGATACAATATTTGGAATCCACATGTAGTTATGAGATAACTAATTTGAATGTTATAAATCTAGCATTTTAGTCTTATTTGATCGGTTGCCACGGGATTTTGATGCGATCAAATGTCCGTCGCAATCAGGTAGCGTACGCAGATACTCGCCAGGTAAACTTAGTAAATAGCCACTCCCCATAGCCCCGGCCAAATGACTGTAGGAGAACCCCGTCGCCAAAAGCATCCGTTCGGGTGTTCGCGGCAGCGGTGTTCCGCCTTAGTGCACTTCGTCGACGGTATCGGGAGGGTGCGGCCGTCTACTAAAGTTTCCGACGAGCATTCGATCAGGATGTCGGGAATCTTGTTGAATTGCCCGACTAGATATTAAAAGGTGTTTTGAATATCGAGTCTAAAGTGCGGGGTTTATAATTGTTAGGTATGTCTAAGGAATTCATTTGGTTATGCATGAAATCCAAAGTATGAGATATTTCGTGTTTGTGATGTCTAAGGTGGTTGCGGATTCCAACTGTTGTAGTTTTTCACTTTTTTTTTTGCGACCGTAAGTGTAATATGTGGTGTATCGCCAGTTTCGGTGCTATATATCAATGACAATTGGGATACGCATATTTACTTATGTTGATGCCATGTGATGTTATGTGTTGCTGTGATATGTTATATTGGATCGTCGTGTTTTGAATAGCCGGGGGTTTTATGTGAGATGAGAGTTTTTATTTTCATTCATGTAAAATTCATTGTATGTAATATTCTTTTATTGGGGCATTTCCGGGTTGAGAATGATGTCACCATTGTATGTTATTTACTTTTCCGCATTAGGATAGACCCAAGGCGGGGAGCACAAGTAACTGGGTTCTAGGGTTCAGTGGGAGACTATCTCGAGGAGTCGAGACCGGGTATCCTAACTCTAGAATTGGTATGGTTGCTTGCCGCTCTCATAGGGGTGTAGGGGTGTGAGATTGGCTATTCATCACGACCGTGGAATCCGTGTTTTATACCGCTTAAAATAAAACCCGGAAATCCTAGTACATTCAATATTTCATTTGTTTTTATTCTGCTGCGATATTGTGTGATGTGATCATTGATTATATTCTGAGACGAATGCTTATATTATATATATGATATATATTACATATTGTTGTTTTTGTTTCATATGTGTTGCTTGGAAAGCATAATAAATGGGACTTCATTAATGAGATTAATGAAATAAAAGAAATCTAAAGATATTGTAGAAACTTGTCTCGAAAACTGGTAGCTCTAGTTCTTGCTTTGCATAGCGGTATTCCTTGTAGAATATCCAGCACCTTATTCGATAAGGAAAGAGCCGAGATCCCTTCACCGGGAGTGACCTCTTTAGCGAAACTAGCAGATGCTACAAACTCGATTTGTCTTTTGATTGCTTTTATAGTTTTTGCTTTGTATAGTGGTATTTGTGAAATATCCTACACTTTATTCGATAAGGAAAGAGCCGAGATCCTTTCACCGTGAGTGACCTTTTTAGCAAAACTAGTAAACGCCTCAAAAACACTTCTTTTCAAAATCACTCGACTCTACAACGATATCAAGTTCATTACGCAAAAGGTTTTCTTAAAAATCCGTCGTAGCCCTCCGTCATTTCAGATAAGTAATAGTTAGTATTCGTGCTGCGTTTGTTGGCCTTTGTCAAGGCGTAGTGTGCGGTAGCTGATTACTGCTTATCTGCATAAGCATATGATGCGATTGAGTTAGGGTAGTCGTGCGATCTTGTTGGCCTTTGTTAAGGGTCGTGCGGGTGGGTTTAATTCAATCAGGAAATGACGGGTTGAATTTGGCTAGCATCCTATGGTTTGTTGGCCTTTGTCAAGGTCATATGAGATTATGAGCAAAATATTATTGGGAATTTCAAGTGTTGAAATTTGCAATGAGATTGCATACTTTCTATGAGATTGTTGGATCCCGATACCCACTGCTAGTAAGAGTTACTCCTGGGAGAGTTTTACACATTACAATTAGCCGATCAAGTAGGTGTCTAGAAAGGTGTCAACAGGGTTACGTCCCTGGGAAAACGAGGTTTATTTTAAGTAGGTCCGTGCGAAAGCATGAGGAACCTCCCTCAAAGTACCGACACTGGCCTGGTCGAAAGATTGACGAACTTGTAGGGTGTAATTAATCCTGGCTAGTCTTTCCTTTTAGGGTTTGAAGGAAGACTTGACTAAAACAGTGGGAGCCATCCTGATTAGATATATTAATAACCAATCTAATCTTGCAAGAGCATACGCTGAGTGTTTTCTTCTCTCTCCAGGTAGCGACTATGTCACGCCTTAATCAAGATAATAATATGGATGTATTGACCGAATCCGCTTGTTATACTGAGCTGGGGAACGTTGGTCCCGCTCCAACTTATAATTGTTATAATACAGAGCAGGAAATAGGAGATTACCAGGATTCCCGTGCCGCCCAAACGAAGAAAGTATATGTTGATATATTTTCTTCGGGTGTGTTCATTACAGAGAACTGTTTCTCAGTTTCCTTTATGTCCTGGGTATGAGATACCGGATGAGGATCCCACATATGTAATCTGTTACATGGGCTACAAATAGGTAGAGAACTGGAAATGAGTGATATGTTTCAAGAGTTGGAAATGGTGCAAGTGTTGCAGCCAAGTTTGTTGGCAGTTATCACCCTGTAGTATCAGAATACATTGATTCTGAACAAATTTTATTAGATACCGAACCTGATATACAATATCATATCAGTCTCTTTATTTAGTAAAGAAGGATATAATTTTGTATTGTTGGATAATGTTTTGAACATTTTCTATTTCAAGAGTTGATCGGTTCAAGCACGTTATCTAAAAGCATATACGTTCTAAATCAAATTACAGTTCTTAACGTACAGAACACACACATGAGGAAGAGTTCAAAAATGAACGAATCCTTCTTGAGGCATTATAGACTAGGTCATATCAATGCGACCCGACTATCTAAGTTACATTTAGATGCATATTTAAATCAGTTTGAATTTACATCTTGTGAAACTTGCCAGTCATGTCACAAAGATAAGATGATCATAGTTCTGTTTATTGGAAACAGAAAAAGAGTTAGTGAACTCTTGGGATTAATACATGTTGATGTATGTAGGTCCCCTGTCTATACATGCCAGGACTGGTTCTTTGTACTTCATTACATTCACTGATAATCTTTCAAGATTCGGTCATATGTTCCTGTTGAAACACAAGCCTGAAAATTTTGAGAAATTCAAAGAATATAAGATTAGAAGTAGAGAACCAAAACGGGTATAAGTATTATGTCCTATGATGAGATCAGAGACGAGAATACTTGAGCACGGAATTTCTAGACTATTCTAAAGAAGAATGATATTCTTTCTCAGTATTACTCCTCCGTATACACCCAACACGTTGGTATATCGGGGCGGAGCAATCGCACCCTATGAGATATGGTGTGCTTTATGATGAGTACCATTGAGAAGCCTATTTTCTTTTAGGGGTTATGCGCTTGAGAAGCTGCATACCTATTGAATTGGGTTCCAACCAAATCAGGTGCCTACCACTCCATATGTGATATGGTATGGGAAGAGCCCATCTCTTAAGGATGTTAAGATTTGGGGTTGTCCGGCCTATGTCTAAAAGCAAAATCCGGACATGCTCGAGGTAATGTCAGTTCTGTGGAAGTTTGTTGGATATCCCAAGCATTCGCAAGGGAATATCTTCTACCACACCGAGGAAAAAAGTGTTTTGTTTCTCAGCATGCCACCTTTTGGAAAGAGAATATCTTGTGAAGAAATTAGTGGTCATGAGGTAGAACTGGAAGGGGTTCCAGCTATACAAACTGCAGCCGATGATTTGGTAGAACCGGAGGATTCAATAGTTCCCAATGAATCTCAGCCTCTCCGCCGATCTGGTAGGGTTCTTCACCCATCTGAGAGATATTTCGGTTTTCTTTATGACAGTGGGAGCGAGGATTGCATCATGAGATGATGACCCAACTAGTTTCGTGCATACCATCAGGAGTGAGGACTCTGTAAGAATGGCTGGATGCTAAGCGATCTGAGATGGAATCCATATACACCAACAAAGTATGGACTTTGGTTGCTTTATCTGAAGGGTTAAATCCCATCAGGAGCAAGTATATCTTGAGAAGATTACTTGGTGTGCATGGAAAAGTTGAGACTTTCAAAGCTCGACTTATTGCAAAAGGCTCTCGTCATCGACCAGGTGTGGATTATGATGAAACCTTTTCTCTAGTAGCTATGCTTAAGTATATCCAGATCCTACTTGCCATTGCTACATACCATGACTACGATTTTTGGCGGTTGGGTGTTATGACTGCTTTTCTAAATAGTGATTTAGAAGAAAGCGTCTATAAGTACACAGCCAGAGGGCTTCGTAGACAGTGAGAGCAGCGGAAACGTATGCAAGTTGCTTTATAGGTTAAAGCAGTCATCGCGGAGTTGGAACATCAGTTTTGATGTGGTAGTCAAAGAGTTTGACTTCATCAAAATGGTAGATGAACCTTGTATATACAAAAGGTAGTAGGGAGTATGGTGGTGATCTTCGTATTGTACGCGGATGACATACTTTTGATAGAAAAGAGTTTTCTATGCTACACTCGGTCAATCTCCTCTTATCACAAGGATTCTCCATATAGGATCAAGGTGATACCTCATAAATCCTGGGTTTTGGATCTATGAGATAGATCTAAGTGGATATTAGGATCCTCACTAGATGTAGTGAGATGGTATCAATCGATCCTGGGAAGAATCACTGGATAGCTTCCAGGATGGTAAGGTCGACTGAATGTCAGTCACAGACATTGTCTTTACCCTCAGTGGAGTGACGGTATGTTGGAAGAATTCCAAACTAGATACCGTGGCAAACTAGAAGATAAAGGCTGGATACATTGCTACCAAGGATGCTACCAAAGAGACAGTCTGGATAATATAAGTTCATGAGATGAACTTCGTTCCTACCATTGTGTGACAATGGAGTTGTGGTTTAGGCCTAGGAACCCTCGTCCCATCTATGATCCGGACATAATCTTAGGGAGTATCATCTCATCATGGAGATGGATGATCTTCAAGGAGATCGAGATTAGGAGAGTAGACTACAGAGGACAACACGACGGATCCACTCACAAAGGCCTATTCCCAGGAGAGACTTTTATGGGATGGTTTAGTATGAGATACTTTAACCACTGCTGATTGTTGGGTATGAGTTACTACAACAGATGACCCTAGTGCAAGTGGGAGATTGTTAGTTATATGTATGCCCTAGATGCCATTACTGTACATACGATGTATATTGTAGTGGATGCTTGGACATATACATGGAGGACTTTCTTGCTCGACATGATAGTATGCTATCTGGTTGCTCTTTATCTTAACATGTACGCTGATTGTCTCTATGTTACATGTTGATAAAACCCTTAGGATGAGTACTTGACTACCAGGATTATGATGCAGATCATACTAGTGGGGACAGAGTAGTCGCTAAGTACATCCTTCAAATGTTCCTAGTCGTGGGTGTATCGAGACAGGGTATCGGTATACCAGTGTAGACTAGCGTATAGCTTCTCGACCTATATAGATGGGCGATGGATGATCCCATATCTATTGGTGTTTGACATCAGAGACAGTATACGGGTACTCAGTAGAGACTGGGTACACTGAAAAGACTCGCCGAGAACTCCCAGATAGTATTATACCTAACGTCAGATGTCAGTTTTCTGGTGACACTGGTACAGGTTAGTCTGTAGACCCGAGATCGTCATAGTGTCTTGTATGATTCCCACTGTGCTTTGATTTCCACCTTACCACGTTCAAAAGAACGTGCAAAACGGTGGCTTTTGGGTACAGTCCCGAGTCACATGGAGACAATGAGCGATAGGAGAGGTTTCGTCTCTCCCGGTATTGGGAGTTGATGTTGCGCTGTGCTTGATTGGTTATAACAGGAAGTTCTTGGCCAAGGCTGCTGTTTCCCCTAATCAGAGCAAAGCTCTGTTTTTAAATTTGAAATTCAAAATTCAAAAATTGAAGCAACGCTTCAGATCCAGCGCTTTGCGTCACGTGTCAAACACAGATGGGCTAGCGCCAGGTGCGCTGCGCCCTAGGCAGCGCACCCCCAATCAGAGCAAAGCTCTGTTTTAAAATTCAAAAAAAATTGAAGCAACGCTTCAGATCCAGCGCTCTGCGCTGCGCGTCACGTGTCAAACACAGGTGCGCTAGCGCAGGCTGCGCTGTGCGCCATGTGGCAAACGTAGGTGCGCCAGCGCTGGAATTAAGAATTCCCCATCGTTAGATCAAAAGATCTAAGAATAAATTATTAATTAATTAGAATTAAAATTCTGTTATAGAAAGATCTTTCCAATCTTGTTAAAAACAAGAAGATTATCTTCTGCAAAACAGAAGCCTCAGGATCAAAGATCCAACGGTGGGGAAACATCCCCAAATCAATCGGAGAAAGATCTCTTCAATTGATTTAACAAATCAATTTGCCCTATATAAAGGCCCCAAGACTAATATAGAAAAAAAAAGAGAGAAACCCCCTACAAACTTTGAGAAAACTAAAAAAAAAGAACAAGCTTTTAGCAAAAGAAGATTATTTCTTCAAGGTAAAGAATGATTCTTGAACAAAGAGATGAAATCATCTCGTTAAAATAGAAGAATTATCTTCTTAAAAGATCATAGATCTATAAAAACCAAGGTCTTTCATAAAAAGATCAAAAGATCTAATCATAAAAACAAAAAGAAGTATTTACTTCATTCACAGATCATTGATCTACAAAGGTAAAGCCCTTTCAAAAATAAGAACTGTAGTTCTTGAATCTTGAGGCAAAGCCTCCTTTAAAAAAACATAAATTTGTTCACAGATCATAAATTTGATCAAATGCGCTTTGCGCTATTGAAAAGTGTCTTACACTCTTGAACTGCGCTTTTGCGTTCCTTGGACCGGCGCTCAGCCCCAAAACATGCCACGTGTCAACCGCAGATACAACTTGCGCTTTGCGCTTCTGAAACAGCGCACTGCGCTCATGGGTTGACGCTCAGCGCCAAGCGCGCCACGTGTCACTCGCTGGTGCGCCACTAAACTAGCACAATACGCTTATAAATTGAAAGCGCAATGCGCTTATAAACTGGCGCTTAGCGCTAAGCGCGACACGTGTCCTTCTTGTGTGCGCTACTTGGCAGAAGCGCAATGCGCTCTTTAATTGGCGCAAAGTGCCTGGCGCGCCACGTGGCGCGCTGTCAGAACACACATTGTTCTGATGAATGCTATGCATTCAATACAAGACAAAAATTGTCAGGATCTAATGCTCAGCATTATTAAAGGGGCCAAGCCCAAGTAAAGGCTCAACAGCCCAGAACAATAAAATGTTAAACATTTATTGGTCTTAGCCCAAGTTTGGCCGTAAGTCCTCAACTCATATCAACTGAGCCCATATGCTCATAAACCTTTTAACAGACTTTAGTCCCAAATTGGACTATAGATCTCCCAACCAAAATTGGTTCAAGGGTACATCTCTGAACTCCTCTGATATTTGTCGTTGTAATCCTTCAACGTCTTCAGAGAGGTGACGGGTCCCGACGGCCATACATTCCACAGACTATGATGTCTTTAAACCGGACTGTGGGGTCCTTAAACTCATGGACTACGATGTCCTTAACCTGGACTGTGGGGTCCTTAAACCCATGGACTATGATATCATTAACCTGGACTGTGGGGTCTTTAAACCCATGGACTATGATGTCATTAACCTGGACTGTGGGGTTCCTAAACCCATGGACTACGATGTCCTTAACCTGGACTGTGAGGTCCTTAAACCCATGGACTACGATGTCCTTAACCTCGGACTGTGGGGTCCCTTTAAACTCATGGACTACGATGTCCTTAATCTCGGACTGTGGGGTTCCTTTAAACCCATGGACTACGATGTCCTTAACCTCGGACTGTGGGGTCTCTTTAAATCCATGGACTATGATGTCCTTAACCTTGGAATGTGGGGTCCTTAAGCCCATGGACTACGATGTCCTTAACCTTGACCACCATGTCCTTAAACTGGTAATCGACCGCAATGTCCCTAAACTAAACAATAGAGTCCAAATGCTCTGTTGTTGGATCTAAACGATTCCGTTAAGTTGATCTTAGTCTAAAATTAGACTAACGTATCCTTAACAAACGTTTAAGTTGATCATAGTCTCAAATAAGACTAACGTATCCTCAAACCCAAACCAAAACCCAAATCTAAGAAGATACGGATTTAGACTAATCCACGCCCTACGGGCGACAATATAAATTAGTCTCCGTATACAATCCATGGGCAACCACAAACAAAACAAACACCCACGACACAAAGTGACCATCTGTAGAAGGAGAAAGTTGCTACCGCGATGCGGTAGCGTAATTAACTGCAGGGGCTTGCGCCTGCACGGAAGAGCGTCCCCACAATTAAAACCCCCCTCAAACGAGGGAAATCTGACGAAGTCTGCTACATCGGCCGCATCCTTTTAAACCTTCGATACATGGTGCCATAAATCAACTTGGCATCTTCGGAGAGGTGGACGGATAGCACTAAATAGCATCTGCCCCCATATACAGGCAAGACGTCTGTCTTCCCGGTTTCCGGCGGTAAACAGATTCTGGCACGCCCGGTAGGACCTTTTCCTCTTTCCACTCTACACTTCGTGTGTCGTGTTCGCGAACGAATCGCGGTTTGCTAATAGTTGCCCTTGGGTTCGAAAAACTAAGATTTGGCGTTTTGCTTGGTGCAGAAAGCGAAGGATCAATGGCGTCCACTTGCGTGAAGTGTTCCAGCTGTAACTGCAATTCACGTTCCGCCTCATCTGAAGGCATAGCTTACGGGCCCCAAACGGCCTCCCTGTTCACGATGCCGGTGGAACAGGTCACTCAGGCCACCACTGGATTGTTTTTCGGGACCATGCTCCCGCCAATGAGCTTCAGCACTCCTATACCAACATAAGAAGCTTCAAAGAAGTCGGTCTTTGATCGGCTTACAACTACCGCGGCCCCTCTCAACGGGTCGTCTAGCTCCAGTGCCTCAGTTTTCGCCAGATTTGGGTCAAAGTTCATATGGGCCCATGATGAAGCCTGCAATTCCAGAAAAGGTTGTTCCGAAGAGGATAGCCATCCCCGCTCCTGAAGTCGTCAAGACGGCTTCTCCTGCCAAAGGGTCGGTCTTCACAAGACTGGCCGTTACAACTCCCCATCCAAGCGAAGTCGCTAAGGTTGCTTCCTCTGATCGAAAGTCTGCCTTCGACAGACTGGCTATCCCCACTCAGCGGACATCAGTCTTCAATAGGCTGACAACGACAACTTCTGACCAACACAGGGGGCATGAGGAAGTCACCCCTACAGCTGAGACAATCCCAACGGCTCGACACGCTCGATGTCGCCACTGGCGCTGAGTAAGGAAGGTTGGGGGAAACTCTCCTTCTGGACTGACTCCGCCGGCTCCAACGGTGGAAATCGATACTGCTGTTCCAACTGGGAACAGCTTTGAACCGCTAAGAAGGGTACGCAAGAACTCTCCAACTGCCGTGCCGAAGAGATCTCCTCCACGTATGGAGAATGCCCCAAAGGCGAAGCTGGAGCAGCCCCTTCAACGGATGTCTTCTAAAATTTATAAAGTTTGGCGACAGGTCCAGGAATCAGTGATTGATCAAGATTACTCTCGCCGACAGAAAAAGATGAAAGTTCAGCGAGAAGAGAACCATCCTGTCAAGCCACAAAAGGCGACAGCTGTTTGGGTGCCCACTGCAACAGCCCCTCAGCTTCGACCGCTCATAAGAGGAGAAGGCCGAAGAAAATCCTTGAGTCTGCGACGAATCGCAAGACCACTGAACCTAAACGCCCTAAGTCTGGGGGCATGGTGGTGCATACCGCCTACATGGCATCCGGAAAAGAGGAAAGCCGTGCTTCTACGGGCCATCGACCGTTTACCCGATCGATAACAAAGGCTCAGGAACAACAACAACAAAAACTTCAAGAAATGCTAATAGCCATGGCCATACTTACGGGACTGAAAGTAAGCCCGGAGACATCCTCGGAGCAGCGCCGTAAGCAGGAAACTAATGCTGAATTCCTTCGGAGAATGTTCGAAAAGAAGGACAAGGAGGCCGCGGAACAAGCGGCCAATATAAAGCAAATGGCCCTTCTATTCCAAGATATGGTGGGTATGATGATCCAGCCGGATCCTCCAGTTGAAGATCCTCCGATCATTATTGAAGACGACAGAGGGGAGACGTCGAATCCTCCTCTGCCTCTTTCAGCAGCCAAAGAGGAAATTATTTCTAAGGCCACTCTGGATGACTATATTGCTCAGCAAATACGAGCTCACCAGGCAAATGAAGCGGCTGGCCAAGTCGTTAAAACTGGGCGGCCGTATCCAGGCTGGTATGACCAAATAAAATACCCGCCGGGATACACAATCCCTAAATTCCATGTGTACAAAGGGACGGGCAATCCCCACCAGCATGTCGCCCAGTTCAGGGCTCTATGTGGCAACACCGGGGGTGATGATAAGCTTTTGCTCCGCCAATTCGTCGGCAGCTTGTCGGAGACGGCATTTGAGTGGTACTCCGAACTTCCAAACGACTCCGTCAAGACTTTTGCAGAAATGGAGTTGTTATTCACCCAGCGATTCGCAGGTGCTAGTGAACGTACCCCAATAACGGCCTTGATCAATGCCAGGGTGAAGCCAGGCGAGACGTGCAATCCGATGGCGGAATCTGTGGTCGAAATGCGAACAACGCATTGAAGAAGCACCGGCGGTGGGCATGTTTGTGGGCACCCTAGACCCTCATGCAACTATTTCACAATTCATGATGTTCTTCAAGCCGACCATATTCCAGGCCTTGATTGACAAGTTGGTCCAAATGGACCAGATGGGTCATAAACCATCTTCTCTAAAGACGGACTTTCGAAATGAAAAAGGGAAAGGAAAATCAACTTTCGTTGCCAATACTCAACAACAGCCGAGTAACTTAAAGCCGGTTGTTCGCCAAAACAACGTGCATCCACGCCCATCCCTCGAGGAGAGACTGGGACGTCCTTACTCGTTTCCTCTGGATAAAACGAGGAGACTGTTCGAGCTGGCAGTGCGCAACAGACTCATCAATCTGTCGGATCCAAAACGACCATTGTAACCCGGCGAGGCTAATAATCCCAATTATTGCCCTTACCATCAAACGGTAAGCCATCCAATTGAGGATTGTTTCGTCTTTAAAGGCTGGATTGAAGATCAATACCAACAGGGCAAATTTGCCCTGTCCGAGAATTGGAAGGTGAACCCACCACAGCCACACGCTCCCAAGAAGACATACACGCCCGGGGCATCATACTCTTTCATTGAAGAAGCTCCATGGGAGGTCGCTCTTTCAGCAAAAACTAAAAGAATGTTGAGGAATTTCCAAACATACCCGGTAATCAGGTGGAAGAATCCGCTGGAACCCGAGATTATCGAGGGAATGCTGAAGCCGCGCCCAATTCCAAAAACTGGTGGTGATAGTCAAAGCGCTCATACCCAGCCGTCAAAGTCTTCCAAGAAGAAAACCAAGAAGCCCGTGAAACCTGATGAGAAACGCACCGACCTGCAAAAACATATTGACGCGCTGGAAGAATATAATCAGAAGGCGCGGACCCCAGTCACACTCCAAGAATTCCTCAGCCACGTCCTTGAGGACGGAGGTGATGACAATGGAGAAGATTCATCAGATGAACCCGAGAATTATGTGGCAAGCTGTCATATGATCTCTCACTCGTTAATAAACGGTGAAGAAGCTCCTGACGCAAAGAAATTGGGGGCAGATCCTGAGCCGGAACTTCTAGGACCATCAGACGAAATGATTGATGCATTCCTGAATGAAACCCATCTTAAAAGCAAAGCTGATCGAGAGCGTGAGATGGCCATATTTGAAAAGGCCAAACGTCGGCGACTGGACGAAAGGGTTAAAACACTTCTCCCAGGTCAAAGCACTTCATCTACCGCAAATAAAAGAAGGTTCAAGACGATGAAAAGGTTCGCCAAAGCCATATCGATGGGAATGAAGCTGCCCTCTTTTAGAGAAAATTCTCCTGGCAATATCGCCTTAATGATGAGGATGTGCATCCTAATTACTGTTTATATCATCAAAGAATTGCGCACCCCACCGAAGAGTGCAACGCCTTTAAAAATTGGTGGCAAGGGTATGTCGCTCACAGGCAGCACTTCAAGAGGATGGAGCGTGAAACTCGTCGACAGCAGAAAAATGCGACAGACGAACGAGAAAGAGCTGCCGACAACTGTCACATGGTTGATAGCAGGGGATCGCAAGTTCTCACCTTCGGGAGCAATTCTGAAGAAGAAATTACTCTCAGCCCTCTCTTCAAGGAATCCACCTCAGAAAAAGAGGAAGAAACGAAGAGCTGCGAGAACATTCCGCTATGCAATCTCACGCTACCTGAAATGGATCTCGGACCCGCAAACAAGGGATCAAGCAAAAAGGATAAGGGGAAGGGAAAAACGACCTTTGCCGCTAACGCTCAGCAACAGCCTAGTAACCCGAGACCGTTTGTTCGTCAAAGCAACAAGCCGCGATCTCTCGATGAGAAGTTGAAACGTCCTTACTCATTTCCCAGGGATAAAACAAGGAGACTGTTCGAATTGGCAGTGCGCAACGGGCTCATCGCATTGCCAGATCCAAAACATCCGTCACAACCACGTGACGTTAACAATCCTAACTATTGTCCCTACGACAGAGTAATGAGCTGCCCACTCGAAGATTGCTACGTCTTCAAAGGCTGGATTGAGGATGAATGCCAAATGGGCAAATTCGCGTTGTCTGACAACTGGAAGGTGAACCCGCCACAACCACATGCTCAGAAAAGGATGGACACGCCCGGGGCATCATGCTCTTTTATAGGGGAAGCTCCATGAGAAATTGTTTTTTCGGCAAAAAACTAAAAGAGTGCTGAAAGATCTTCAGACATGTCCGACCTATGAACCAAAGACCGAAACGTCGTTAAACTAACAATGGACCACTATGTCCTAAAACTGGATATTGACCGAGACGTCGATAAACTACTACAGACCGCAACATCTCAAGGCTGCTACAAAAAAGAGACAATAAAAAAAAAGAAAAAAGAAAACGGTATGTCCACAAGCAAAATGGGCAAGGATGAAAACCCGAAAGGCCTCCGTGAGTAAAAACAGCAGGGCTACCGGCGAGTTTTGTGAAAACCTGAAAGGGCGCAATCTCGTTGAAAGACACTTGCAAGGTCCTCTCGATTTTGTAAGGAGAAACCACCTGCGTGAGATCCTTACGACTCACAAGGGAGCAACACTCTTAGGAACCCTCACGATTCCTAAGAAGAAATTACACTTGCGAGATCCTCACGACTCGTAAGGAGAACCCTCTTATGAGACCCTCACGGCTCATAAGATTTGAAAGTCTTAAGCTACAGGTATCTAAACCTGTTCTTAAGCAACCACCACAACCTCCAATATTGTCCTACAAGCGGTTCAGTATTGACCCTTGTATACAATCCACGGGCGTGAATAAACATTTCCCTAACAAAGTCCTACCCGCGACTAGGGATATGTCTACATGGTGAACAACCCTTGTAAGTCCTCTCGACTTATAAGGAGAAAAACACTCTTGTAAGATCCTTACGACTTATAAGAGGACACGCACTTAGGAATCCTCACGATTCCTAAGGAGAAAACGCACCTACGTGATCCTCACGACTCGTAGTGAGAAATACCTTCATGAGACCCTTACGGCTCATGAAGTCGAAAGCCTTAGTCGACAGGATCCTAACCCTGTTCGCTAAGCCACCTTTGTTCGACATCGACAGAGGCAAATGATGATTCGCTCCTGGCAATATCCCAGTTGTAGCGATACCGATGCCTAAATCGGTAATCAAATCCCAAACTCGCAGCGAAAAGTCAGCGAGCCACAAATGCATACGAAATAGTCGGGATGATGGGGTAACTTGCAACAAAATCAGCAAGTAAAAATGTATACATACAAAATAGCCGAAATGGTTGGGTAACTGGCAATAAAAAGCAATAAAAAGCAGCGAGTAAATAAAACAAATAGCCGAAATGATTGGGCACCACGAATAAAAAGCCGAAATGATAGGGCAATCGCGACATTCGCGATATAAAAAAGCTGAAAAGATAGAGCATCGTGGAAAGAAAAATAATGAAATGAAATGAAACTCCTGCCCTACAGGTAAGATCACATCGATCCCTGTATACAATCCAGTGACGCAAACAAAGAGAGAACCATATCATCCCACCGGCTCCATCAGAAGGAGAGCCAAGTCTCGACGGTCACATCTGCATCCCAGAAGACCAACAACAACGTTCCTCCTTATGCCAGCAAGGCACGGAAGCGACACAACGAAACGGAGCCACGACGTAGTCCCTAGTTCCAAATCTTAACGGCAATATCTACAGCCTAAAAATCGGCAACGGTGATCCTCCTCATTCTAACAGGACTCGGACGCAACGTCAATAAAAGACCTCATGGTCGAAACAAAGCGGAGTGACGGCAAAATCCCAGCTCCACCTCAGCATTCGTCTTGTTACAGTAGATGCAATGTCAACAACGGCGTCCTTCGCAGTCCAGCAGGATGCAGATGTAACGTCAACGAAAGACCTCACGGTCAAAATAAAGCGGAGTGATGGCAAAATCCCAGCTCCACCTTAGCGTTCATCTCGATACAGCAGACGGGATGTCACTGCAGCGTCATTCCTCCAACAGGATACGGACACGCCAAAGCAAACGAAGCGAAGGCCAAATTCCTAGCTTTCAGGGTCTTGACGGTAACTCATATAAAACCTGAAAGACTACCAGAGATCATCCAGCACGGAGTGATCACCACCTCGACGTTCGTCTCGATACAGCAGACGAAATGTCACCACGGCGTTCTTCCTCCAGCAGGATTCAGACGCGACAATCAAACAAACGGAGCCACGGCAAAATCCCTAGTTTCAAACCTCAACAGTTCACCAGCAACCTAGAGACAACCGCGACATTCGTCTCGATACAGCAGATGCGATGCCAGCGAACGAAGCGAAGGCTAAATTCCTAGCTTCAGGGTCTTGACGGCAACTCATATAAAACCTGAAAGACTATCGGAGATCATCCCACACCAGCGCGGAGTGGTTATGACTCATCGGGGCTCTCCAAAATGGGCCTAACTTCAAGTAAAAAGCGGCATGGAAAAATTCCTAACGCTTGCTCTTCCGACGGTCAAACTGCCTTGGAGAATTGCTTGAAGACGTCTTGTCCAGTCCCCGAAGGGATCAGAGACATGACAGCTGCAAGGCTACTCGAACAAGCAAGATTGCCTATCGATGGATACATCGGCCAACGCAACGGTACGACGGGCAAAACCCTAGTACCACAGACTCTAACGGACCTCTGTCGTAAAGAGCAGAGGTTAACTGTAACGTTAGGACATCCTTGCGAGAACTTCTCGATTCGTCTCGACTCGTAAGACAAAGCCTTAGGCAATGGGGATTAAAAAACCTGTTTCCTAAGCACTGGGGCCCTGCAAGTTAGTCCAAGATGGACTCTTGCATACTATTCACGGGTCACACTCTCCAAAGTCGAACATCGACAAAGAGGGAAACAACCACTTACAAGTCCTCTCAACTTGTAAGCGGGAAAAATTCTTTTGTTAGATCCTTACGACTCTCAAGAGAAAACACACACTTAGGAGTCATCGCGATTCCTAGGGAGAAAATACACCTATGGGATCCTCTCGACTTGTAGAGAGAAAAGTCTTTATGAGACCCTCACGGCTCATAAAGTTGAAAAGTCTTAGGTATCAAATCTGAACCTGCTTCCTAAGCCATCACTACCTCTTAAAGAGTTCAAGACGGAATGCTCTCTATCATTCATAGGCTACGCTTACTAAGGAAACAAGCCGGCAATAAAGAAAAGAGAAGAAAGCAGAAAGATGACACAAGACATTGCGAAGGAAATGTATCTTTTATTCATGAATTCGATTGGGTACAAAATACATCACATGAAAGAATAAAAGAATGAATACATTTTATTCAAAATTACAAATGATACAAAAAAAATTATTGAGAGGGAAGCGCTTTCAATAATTCGATCAGCCGCTCGCGCACTTCTCTCAGCCCCTCTTCTTGATCAGCTGCCATGCCAACTCTGCTTTGACCCGGGCTCGCTGCTGCAAGTAAGACGAAAGTTGTTCCTCGACGACCCGCTGAGCTGCTTCCCGATTTTGTGCATCCCGCTCGACGACGTCGAACTTCTGCCTCAGTGTTAACCCGTCAGAAATGCATCGCAGAAGGCCTTCGAAGATAACTTTCAACTGGGCAGCATTCGCATCAACCTGAGCATGCAGTCGAGCAGATTCGCTTGAAGTTTCTTTACATTCCTTCCGCTTTAAAGCCACTTCCTGTTCAAGATGGCGGAAGTAAGAAGTACTCTGCTCGATCCATGCAGCCCGTTGAGTGCTCACAGCCAGAACTTCAGGAGCAGGACGCCTAAGCTCAAGCTCGTGCAGGCAAGCCTCAATTTCCCTGCAGCGATTAACCCAAGACTCAACGTCGTCCTCACCATGAAAGTTCACGAGCGTCGCTAGCATAGGGTTAACCTCCGCGGCATAATCCGCAGCAGATGTGGGAGTCTCCACGTCGAGCTCCTCAATATAGTCGATCTGCATGCGCAGACTATTCGCGGCGCCTTTCGAGGATGGACGTCTGGAAAAGGGCCCTGCCGGCATAATAATGTGAGACTCGAACGGGGTTGGAGTCGATGTGATCGCTGCAAAATAAATCATAGTCGGATGTCGGTTCAGGAAATAAAGAAAATACACGAAAACAGAGTTTACTATACCGGCTGCAACAGGGGGCAGAGCTGGGAGTACTGGTGGCGCAACGATAGCCTCGTCTCCGCTTTCGATTTGTAAGGATACAAGCAATACAAAGAGGGATTAGCAATAATGTGACTGCCCGTTAAAGAAAGGACGTCATTTAGAAAAGATACTCATCGACACCACCAGGCGGATTAATCTCTGACAGGAAGGAGAAGTGTGGGTGCAGCACCTGACACAGGTGGTCAAAAAGGACCCCTGCAAGGACGCAGTATGCAACGTCAGTACATAAGTTATACAGCCTAAAAAATAAGACTGATGTGTCACGAATCCGCACCTTCCAACATCTGAGATGGTACGAGAGAGGGTGGAGGAGGTGTCACCGTCAAAACGGTAGCTGATGGCGCTGCCTCGGGTAGCGCGACCTCAACGCTCGCCACACCTGCATTAGAAACAAGATAAATACTGTCAGGAAAGATCGAGAAGGATTGCAAAATAAAAAAAAGCAATGACCAAAATCTACCTGATGAGTCGCCAGTCGGAACCACGACGAGAGCGCCACTTGATACAACAACTGTTCCTCCTCTTCCATTAGGATGGTCTCACCTCCCGTCGCCTCATCCCCTGACTCTACGAGAGCCGTCGTAACGCTTGCGACGCCAGGAGATGGCAAGGAGCTGCAGGCGGAAAGAGCAATGATCGGGGCGGTGCCCGACTCTTGAGAAGGAGCGGTCACCTCAGGCTCAGCAATTGTGGCTATTTCACCCATCTCCACCTCGGGCCCGGCAATGGTGGTCATCTCACCTACCGCCATCTCAGGTTCGGCGATCGTGACTGTCTCACCTGTCGCTACCTCGAGTTCGGCGATCGCAGCCATCTCGTCTACCGCCGCTTCGGGTTCGGTAATCACGGTTACCTCCTCTACCGCTACCCCGGGCTCAGCAGTCGCCGCCACTTCTTCGGTAAGACTCGGCCCTGCAAGATAAGATATATGAGAACTGGTAGTTATAACTTTGACAACGGAACCCCTTGTCACATTACCTTGAGTTGATCTTCCGTTTGCTTCCTGAGCCCCACGTGCTTCCCGTCTATAGGCAGTGGACAAGGCAGTCGGGGATTCCTCCGAAGGAGTAGGGGCAGGGGTAGCGGTGCTCGAACCCGCACCCGCGGCTAAGGCAGCACTACGCTCCCTTGCCGCGCGCATTCGGCACTTCCTTTCCGTCCGAGCCGTCAAAGCGGACCTTCTAGATTGGTTATAACAGGAAGTCCTTGGCCAAGGCTGCTGTTTCTCCCAATCAGAGCAAAGCTCTGTTTTGAAATTCAAAATTCAAAAGTTGATGCAACGCTTCAGATTCAGCGCTTTGCGCTGTGCGCCACGTGTCAAACATAGATGGGCTAGCGCCAGGTGCGCTGCACCTTAGGCAGCGCACCCCCAATCAGAGCAAAACTCTGTTTTAAAATTCAAAATTCAAAAAAAATTGAAGCAACGCTTCAGATCCAGCGCTCCGCGCCACGTGTCAAACACAGGTGTGCTAGCGCAGGCTGCGCTGTGCGTCACGTGTCAAACGTAGGTACGCTAACGCAAGGTGCGCTGCGTCCTGCGCTGCGCCCTGCGCTGTGCGCCACGTGGCAAATGTAGGTGCGCCAGCGCTGGAATTAAGAATTCCCCACCGTTAGATCAAAAGATCTAAGAATAAATTATTAATTAATCAGAATTAAAATTCTATTATGAAAAGATCTTTCCAATCTTGTTAAAATAATAAGATTATCTTCTGCAAAACAGAAGCCTTAGGATCAAAGATCCAACGGTGGGGAAACATCCCCAAATCAATCAGAGAAAGATCTTTTTAACCGATTTAACAAATCAGTTTGCCCTATATAAAGGCCCCAAGACTTCAAGTCTGATATAGAAAAAAAAGAGAGAAACTTCCTACAAACTTTGAGAAAACTCAAAAAAAAAGAGAGCAAGCTCTTAGCAAAAGAAGATTATTTCTTCAAGGTAAAGAATGATTCTTGAACAAAGAGATGAAATCATCTCGTTAAAACATAAGAATTATCTTCTTAAAAGATTATAGATCTATAAAAACCAAGGTCTTTCATAAAAAAGATCAAAAGATCTCATCATAAAAACAAAAAGAAGTATTTACTTCATTCACAGATCATTGATCTACAAATGCAAAGCCCTTTCAAAAATAAGAACTGTAGTTCTTGAATTTTGAGGCAAAGCCTGTAAGTCAACGCTAGCGCCCCGGCAGTCTACAGACGCCAAAATGCGGAACAAAACTTTTAAACTGGCGCTATCGTGTATACTTTAACCCGGATCTGCCATTATTGCTAAACTAACAAACTGTAAAGAGTGTAGAATGGTTATACCGAACGATCCGAGTCCTTCGTTCTTCAACCATCATCCCACGCTCCGTTGCGGCTGCTCCGATCTCGTCGATCTCCGATCTCCTCGTCGAGGTGGCACCACATGATCGGTTCTTTAAACGGGCTCCCGCCTCTGACTCGAGGCAACTCGATCGTCAAGTTTGCTAAAAGAGACGACCAAGATTGATGTAGAGAATGAGTAGATGACTTTGTCTCACTTCGTCCAAATCCGTGGACGATCGGTTAATGAAGTTGCCGTGGAAATCGGGTGATGGAATGAAATGAACTGTGAATTCCATACACCCCAAAACTATCATAATCTTTTCTCTCTTGAAATGAAATCAACAAGTGAGTTCAGGAGGAGAGAGAGGGGCCGGCCATCTTATAAGGAAGAGGGAGGTGACCGTAGGAGGAGGGAGGGTAACCATATCACAATCATAGTTATCTAAACAATTATGAAAGAATGAATCACAAATTTGAACCAATTAGAACAAACCTAGTCATGCTTTAACATTAAAGAACCATTAATGCAAAGATGAGTCACTAAGCCACTTCATCACTTCTAGAACCTTCTAGAATGATGACTCACTCCAACTGAAGAAAAGATAAATCCGTCTTTAACAGAATGTTAAAAGACGGCTGATAGAAAACTGGAAACTGGCAACTTCCAAAAGTGATCCTGAAACGAATTTCAGGACAACCCCGAAACTGTATAAATATACCCCGCATTTATATTACGACCGAATATAAATGCAACTGAGACAAAGATATTATACCTACTCAATATAATACTCGGATCCGGCTTAAACCAAAGCCGACCAGTATCATCTGCCCGAAAACTGACACGTGCGTAAACGCACGTGCATTTTCCGAACCCTGCCATAAAACCATACGGCCTCTACAACGTTTCGCCCGAACTTGGGAAACTGTCTGTGGGGGACTCTAATGACTCGTCAGCTCCCTGGCAGTGGGTTTAACCATAAACCGTCAGCGGCACTAGCTATGCGTAACGGCTGCCCATGGACTGACCTCAAGGGTGGCCGAGGAGCGAACTCAAGGGAGACCGATGAGCGAACTCCTCCGAAAACCCTACTGAGCCTAACAGTGACAATGTATATACAGTCCGGTCCGTTCGTCAATGAGTATCGCATATCTGTCTAGGGGGCTAGTAACGTCAGACCCCCAATAGCAGTATAAGTCGTGTCGGAGTGAAGCCCAAATACACCCTGAGATACTACTGGAGTACCTACCAGTAAATCTCCTACCATGGCCATGGATTTGTGTAATGGCTCTCCTAGACACAACACGACCTCGCCCCCAATACCGGGAGAGACGAATCCCCTGCCGATCCGCTCACGTGCCTCCATATGGCTCGGGACTGTACCCAAAAGCTACCTGTTTGCACGACTCCTTTGAGCCGTGGTAGGGTAGAAATCAAAGCACAGTGGGAACTCACACGAGACAAATGACGACCTCAGGTCGATGAACTAACCTGTACACATGTCACCAGGGAACTGCTATCTGACGGTAGATATAATACTAACTAGCAGATTCCCGGCGAGTCCTGTCCGGTGTACTCATAACCCAATGAGCACCTGTATACATCTTAGGTGATCCAACTGACATCAGTGGCTTGTGAGACCGGCTACCGCCCCTTGTCGGGGTCTCGACTGTACACACTAGTCTACTCCGGAGTATCGATGCCCTGTCTCGAAACTCCCACGACTAGGGACCACAATTAAGGATATGCATATAAACTACCCAACTCTCACGTATATGATCGCCATCATACTGTTGGTAGTAAAGCAAGATCCTAAGGGCTCTATCAAAGTGTAACATGCAATCAGTCACCTGAACATGTACACGACTGATAAAGGCAAACCAGATAGCATACTATCATTTCGAGTAAGACTGTCCTACCGGGATAGGTCCTCCGCAATCATTGCAATCACGTACCTGCGATCCAATAATTGACTATGAGGGCACTATCTCCAACAATCTCCCACTTGCACTCAAGGCTAATATTGCGATGTCGACTACTCACAGCCCGTGTGAAACCGAACATCCAACTCCTCTACTAATCAGTTTCACAAAGCCCGTTTGTAAAACTATTGTGTTCGAGAAATAGCCTCAGTGAGTGGATCCGCCTAGAAGTATCTTTCTATATCTCAAGTTCGCGGAGAAAACCATCTCCCGAATTGAGTAATACTTGTCTTAGAACATGTCTGGATATCTGATGGGACCTTAGTTCATAAATGAACTCCATATCCAAATTTCTTAGACTGAATCGATCACTGAACCTAATCAGTATCGGGCACCATGCCACCCACAGTATCCTCTTGGACCACCTGTCCATAATACTGTCCCTCTTCGTCAGAGGGAAAAACTATAACTCTGACAATCACTCTGTCAACCATGTCACCTTTGAAGCCTGGAATGATAACCGTCTCCCGAAGGAGGTTGTCGTCATCAAATCCGTAGAACATGTACTTATGTTCTAAAACTGCTTCCTTATGTTTCTCCAGGATTGGATTAATACAAACTCATTGCATCTAGTGCAGAAACAATATTTGGTGTGGTACTTGACATCTCATGATTGACTCAATTGCCTAAGCAAGTGATCTGCCAATCATGCACATCCCTCTCCCCTTTAGTCTGTAAGACACCTTTAGAGAGGGTGACTCCATCACCTGCAGGTACACCACCATGCTAGGAGTCAACTATTCTAAAAAGCATTAGAATATCTGTCAAAGTACCCACATTGGGAAACCACCCAAATCTAGATCTAAAACCATAGATCCAGAAACCAGAATGTCTAATATTATATCCATGTCCTATCTGGAGAAACAACTGTGTGACGACCACAGTACAACCGATCGTAGTATAGGAATTTTACTTCCCACTCAGTGTATGTCATCCAGATACTATGACATCACACCCCACTACCTTCTTAACTGATCCATCCCCTATTCTGATTGAAGTCAAAACCCATGACTGTCACATCAAAATTAGATGATCTATCTCCGCTATAATTGCTCAAGTCTATAAATAGATATAAGCATCTTGCCCACTATGCTTCCGCTGCTCCCACTGACTACGACAACCCTCCTACCGGGTCTCATATCCTGGAACAACAGTAGTGTCAAGTCTTGGTAGATAAGAACCTCCCTGTCACCGTCCTTGAGGCTACCGAAGTACCTCTCGGGTGTCTGAGGTTACCTACCATACCTGCGGAGTGGCTATTGGAATGTCAAACCTGATTGATATATGGGTCCTATTAAATTTTCCGTAATCGTTCGTGGTTCTGGAATCACTTCCAGTTCTACCATACTCCCACTACTGTTTTCTGAAAAAGATCCATTTTTACTAAAACTGTGGCGAGTCAAGAACAATATCACTATTGATCTTCCAAATGGTAGAATATCAACCCTCGTCATAGCCAGGGTCAACCCACAAACAGCCATTACAGAAACGTGCCCTGAGTTATCCAGTGTCTGGTTTTAATCATAAGCTGGACAACTCCCCGTACCTTAATTTCTTTTAAGGTACGAACTATTCTATATCCAATATAGAAACTTTGGCACTTATTTAATTGGAACCAAGATTCAATCCATGCAGCTGTCTCCAGTGCATATCAACTTAATGGAAAGAGGCTAATCAGCATTACTCAACTTAGGAATCCATCCAATTATGAGTAACCTGAAAGAGAAACACGTTTCTCAAAATCATCACTATCATCTGAATACCAATCACAAGAATCTACATCTTCGATCTCTTTGAAGAATCCCGATACTTGTGACACCTGGTTCTCTACTTTATTCTTATACCCACAACTTCTCAAAACTTAGACCTTGTATTTCTACGAAACACTCGTCTAAATACTAGAGAAGTTATAAGTAAACAGAACATAGTACGAGGACCTACCCCTTTGTCCTGATGGACACTGGACAACATACAATACTCTGTATAAGTCCGCTGAGTTAATCAACTCATAACTTGTGCGTTGTCGGTGGAAAACTGTACCCTGGCGATTTCCTCAACTATCACCAATTACAACGAATTCCGATATAATGAGGATGATCACCTAATTCCCAATATCTTACTCCCAATCATCATCTGTAAAACCATACAGATATGAGAATGAAACCTGGTAAATACATACCCTTGGAGTAAGTGTCTAATCGGGAAAACAGTTTTTCCTTTAACAATGCACTGAAACATGGAAATGTTTCGTAGGGGTATCCTGGTATTCATAGCAATGCCTCTTCCATAATCCAATTCATGACTTCAACCGTATATTTTATTGCCATCTCTCCAAATCCCCTTTATTTGTCTTTAGTCGTTACCTTCTGTACACCATCGTTAGGCTAAATGGTTTTCTTCCTTCCCTACCGTTCGGTACCGGCCTATGGTTTGGAAGAAGACTATCCAGTAAGCATAATAGGTGTACCCTCCTAAACCAAGGAGTACTCGCATCTCGAGAGAAGGTGACGATAAAAGACAACTGAATAATACCTTATTCTTTTAAAGGTGAAATAGGAGCGGCGATGAAGTACGCGGTTTTGGTCGTGAATGATATCAGTCGCAATTTACTTTGCCCTCTTTCTAATCCCTTTATTTTGTCTTTACATATTACCTTCTGCACACCCTACTTAGGCTAATTGGTTTTCTTCATTCCCTACCTTTCGGCACCAGCCTATGGTTTGGAATAAGACTATCCAATAGGCGTAATAGGTGTACTCTCCTAAACCAAGGAGCTCTCACAACCTGAGAGAAGGTGATAATAAAAGACAACTGAATAAACCAATTCTATTTCTCCTGAACCTGGATCCATCCTCGAAGGAGTCCCTTCGAGTTCGTATATAACCATACGATGGATCTATCCAATGGAAGTGGATATCCGTAGTAATACGGGTGTTCTGAGAAATGCAAAGGGTAGAAGAAGGAGTGACAATGACTTATGCAACTTAGACAATCCAAAAGCCAGTATTTTAAGAAGGTTCGGTCAACCTGGTCACTGAGTCATAGTCTAGGGTCGGTCAAAGGTCGCTGCCAGAGAGAGAGAGAGAAAAGAAACACTCTGCGTGCACTCTATCCTAGATCAGAATGGTCATCACTTTATCTAATCCGGAAACCTCCCACTGTCCTGTCAAATTCTCCTCCAAACCTAAAGAAGAATCAATCGGGATCACCCGAAGAGTAAACCAACTCATCAGTGGGAATCAGGATCCAACTCTCATCGCATGATAACGTGATGGAATGCATCCACGTTACTCATACTCCAGAAGGTATGCGCGTACTCGGCAAGTTTCAGTTTCTTTAGAAACTCCTGATATTGTTTTTGCCCCATGCTCTTATAACCTTGGCGTTAGGTCAAAATGTCATAAGTCACATGCCAAGTTCTACCCATCACTATCTTGTTAATTTGAACCCACCCGCACATGCCCTTGGCGTTAGGTCAAAATGGCAGAACGGCTGTCCCAAACCAACTCATCTATCTATGCAACAATTGAATACCCAGCAGCTACCAAACACTATGCCTTGGCGTTAGGTCAAAATACATAGCTTGAATACTACTGAATACCCAAAAGAAGTGACGGAGGGCTACGACTGGTTTTTGGCGAAAAACCTTTAGCGTAGTGAACTTGATATCGCTGAAGGAACCTGATAGCCTTTTTTTTTTTTAAAATATAGTGGCGAAAACCTTCTGCTAAAGAGGTCACTCCCGGTAAAGGGATCTCGGCTCTTTCCTCGTGGAATGAGGTGTAGGATATTCCACTGAATACCGCTATGCAAAGCAACTTGTAATCGACTATAGTGAAGTTATTACCCTGACGCAAACTTCTGTCCAAGGGGTCGGTCCCGGTGAAGGGATATCGGCCCTTGCCCCGTCGAATGAGGTGCGGGATATTCCACTGAATACCGCTATGCATAACAAAAGAAAACGTCTTTGCAATAACACTTTTTAAAATTGTTCCAACAACTCAAACAGGTTTGTTTTACTTTGCGTTGATCAGAATCAACGCAGTCCCATCAATTATCACACCAGAAAAGAACGAAAATAAAATGTACGTATATGCCATCCGCATTCGTCACTGGGTCCCGTCATAACCCGTTAGGTTACTTAACTAACGACAGAGCGGGGACTGGACTAGCGCGGGTGTAAAACATATACAACATCTAATAGTATATAAACCAATATACATAATCGCTCCAGGCGTGATAGTATGCAACATTACAGAAAAGTAATAAGCATCACAGAACAATCCAGATATCTGGGATCCCCGAGTTTCACAGAGCCGCTGCTGAAACTCGACGTTCCCCTGTCGTGTGGATAGCCTGTGCAATGAAACCTAGACCCCTACGGGTGCGGCAAGTTACCCGCCAAAACTTGAAGCGAGGAAGTCCCCACATCATAGTGAATGGAACACCCGGCACTTCACGGAATCCGGTAAACTTGGGCACCCCTCCTTGGGTCAACCTGTACCCCCTACGAGTGCGGCGAATAGTCTGCCAATTCTGAAGTGGGGCCCCTCTGCCTCTCAAAGCCATGAGATGCGGACCCGTTGCTTTCCCGAACCCGGCTATCCGTGCACTCCGTCGCGGGGTAAAACCTAGTACAGTAATGAAAAATAGTACAAAAGGTACATCGACCGCAACCTGGTCGTGCCCCAAAAGAATATTATACAACAGGCAGTGACGGCAGTCCACAAGTTGGACGCTCTCCCCGCAATATCAAATGTACAAATAAACACAAACTGTACTACCATTGCACACTGCTATCCACCACGACAAATCCGCAACAATACAGCACAACACAGAACATCAACGCGAATGTCACGTTCGCAAACCCGTCTAAAAGAACTATAGCAATCAGAAGCGGTTTACCGATCAAATGACATTCCCGGTCGGAGATATAATGTAAGCACTGTAAACTAACGTGTTTAAATTTCGATCGACCAAAAACCAAAAATCAAAAAAGTGGGCCCCACTGCTTACTGGTGAACAGTAACAAAACCTGGGCCAAAACTGTATTAACCAGAAACCCCAAAAACCAAAGAAGAACCCACAGAAAAAAATTGGGAGCACGTGCTCCTCACATGGCCGCGGAAGGGCGGCCAAACCATGGGTTTGGCCGCGCTTCCGCGGCAACTTGGAGGAGTCACGACCCCAAATTTTGTCGTGGATCTTAAAAAACCCTGCACGGATTTTTAAGATATACAGAAATCAATTTTGACACCGTTTAAAATCAATAGAAACTGTCAAGTAAGGAAAATGCGATTTTGGCAGTTTTCGATTTTCGGTCGGATCGATATTTTAAACGCGTTAGCACAAGTTAGCATAGCAAAATGGTGAGGCTCTGATACCACTGTAAGTCAACGCTAGCGCCCCGGCAGTCTACAGACGCCAAAATGCGGAACAAAACTTTTAAACTGGCGCTATCGTATACTTTAACCCGGATATGCCATTATTGCTAAACTAACAAACTGTAAAGAGTGTAGAATGGTTATACCGAACGATCCGAGTCCTTCGTTCTTCAACCATCATCCCACGCTCCGTTGCGGCTGCTCCGATCTCGTCGATCTCCGATCTTCTCGTCGAGGTGGCACCACATGATCGGTTCTTTAAACGGGCTCCCGCCTCTGACTCGAGGCAACTCGATCGTCAAGTTTGCTAAAAGAGACGACCAAGATTGATGTAGAGAATGAGTAGATGACTTTGTCTCACTTCGTCCAAATCCGTGGACGATCGGTTAATGAAGTTGCCGTGGAAATCGGGTGATGGAATGAAATGAACTGTGAATTCCATACACCCCAAAACTATCATAATCTTTTCTCTCTTGAAATGAAATCAACAAGTGAGTTCAGGAGGAGAGAGAGGGGCCGGCCATCTTATAAGGAAGAGGGAGGTGACCGTAGGAGGAGGGAGGGTAACCATATCACAATCATAGTTATCTAAACAATTATGAAAGAATGAATCACAAATTTGAACCAATTAGAACAAACCTAGTCATGCTTTAACATTAAAGAACCATTAATGCAAAGATGAGTCACTAAGCCACTTCATCACTTCTAGAACCTTCTAGAATGATGACTCACTCCAACTGAAGAAAAGATAAATCCGTCTTTAACAGAATGTTAAAAGACGGCTGATAGAAAACTGGAAACTGGCAACTTCCAAAAGTGATCCTGAAACGAATTTCAGGACAACCCCGAAACTGTATAAATATACCCCGCATTTATATTACGACCGAATATAAATGCAACTGAGACAAAGATATTATACCTACTCAATATAATACTCGGATCCGGCTTAAACCAAAGCCGACCAGTATCATCTGCCCGAAAACTGACACGTGCGTAAACGCACGTGCATTTTCCGAACCCTGCCATAAAACCATACGGCCTCTACAACGTTTCGCCCGAACTTGGGAAACTGTCTGTGGGGGACTCTAATGACTCGTCAGCTCCCTGGCAGTGGGTTTAACCATAAACCGTCAGCGGCACTAGCTATGCGTAACGGCTGCCCATGGACTGACCTCAAGGGTGGCCGAGGAGCGAACTCAAGGGAGACCGATGAGCGAACTCCTCCGAAAACCCTACTGAGCCTAACAGTGACAATGTATATACAGTCCGGTCCGTTCGTCAATGAGTATCGCATATCTGTCTAGGGGGCTAGTAACGTCAGACCCCCAATAGCAGTATAAGTCGTGTCGGAGTGAAGCCCAAATACACCCTGAGATACTACTGGAGTACCTACCAGTAAATCTCCTACCATGGCCATGGATTTGTGTAATGGCTCTCCTAGACACAACACGACCTCGCCCCCAATACCGGGAGAGACGAATCCCCTGCCGATCCGCTCACGTGCCTCCATATGGCTCGGGACTGTACCCAAAAGCTACCTGTTTGCACGACTCCTTTGAGCCGTGGTAGGGTAGAAATCAAAGCACAGTGGGAACTCACACGAGACAAATGACGACCTCAGGTCGATGAACTAACCTGTACACATGTCACCAGGGAACTGCTATCTGACGGTAGATATAATACTAACTAGCAGATTCCCGGCGAGTCCTGTCCGGTGTACTCATAACCCAATGAGCACCTGTATACATCTTAGGTGATCCAACTGACACCAGTGGCTTGTGAGACCGGCCACCGCCCCTTGTCGGGGTCTCGACTGTACACACTAGTCTACTCCGGAGTATCGATGCCCTGTCTCGAAACTCCCACGACTAGGGACCACAATTAAGGATATGCATATAAACTACCCAACTCTCACGTATATGATCGCCATCATACTGTTGGTAGTAAAGCAAGATCCTAAGGGCTCTATCAAAGTGTAACATGCAATCAGTCACCTGAACATGTACACGACTGATAAAGGCAAACCAGATAGCATACTATCATTTCGAGTAAGACTGTCCTACCGGGATAGGTCCTCCGCAATCATTGCAATCACGTACCTGCGATCCAATAATTGACTATGAGGGCACTATCTCCAACAAAGCCTCCTTTAAAAAAGAACATAAATTTGTTCACAAATCATAAATTTGATCAAATGCGCTTTGCGCTATTGAAAAGTGCCTTGCATTCTTGTACTGCGCTTTTGCGCTCCTTGGACCGACGCTCAGCGTCAAAACATGCCACGTGTAAACCGCAGACACAACTTGCGCTTTGCGCTTCTGAAACAGCGCACTGCGCTCATGGGCTGGCGCTCAGCGCCAAGCGCGCCACGTGTCACTCGCTGGTGCGCCACTAAACTAGCGCAACGTGCTTATAAATTGAAAGCGCAATGCGCTTATAAACTGGCGCTTAGCGCTAAGCGCGACACGTGTCCTTCTCGTGTGCACTACTTGGCAGAAGTACAATGCGCTCTTTAATTGGCGCAAAGTGCCTGGCGCGCCACGTGGCGCGCTGTCAGAACACACATTGTTCTGATGAATGCTATGCATTCAATACAAGACAAAAATTGTCAAGATCTAATGTTCAGCATTATTAAAGGGGCCAAGCCCAAGTAAAGGCTCAACAGCCCAGAACAATAAAATGTTAAACATTTATTGGACTTAGCCCAAGTTTGGCCGTAAGTCCTCAACTCATATCAACTGAGCCCATATGCTCATAAACCTTTTAACAGACTTTAGTCCCAAATTGGATTATAGATCTCCCAACCAAAATTGGTTCAAGGATACATCTCTGAACTCCTCTGATATTTGTCGTTGTAATCCTTCAATGTCTTCAGAGAGGTGACGGGTCCCGACGGCCATACATTCCACAGACTATGATGTCTTTAAACCGGACTGTGGGGTCCTTAAACTCATGGACTATGATGTCCTTAACCTGGACTGTGGGGTCCTTAAACCCATGGACTACGATGTCCTTAACCTGGACTGTGGGGTCCCTAAACCCATGGACTACGATGTCCATAACCTGGACTGTGGGGTCCTTAAAGCCATGGACTACGATGTCCTTAACCTCGGACTGCGGGGTTCCTTTAAACTCATGGACTACGATGTTCTTAACCTCGGACAGTGGGGTCCTTTAAACCCATGGACTACGATGTCCTTAATCTCGGACTGTGGGGTCCCTTTAAACCCACGGACTATGATGTCCTTAACCTTGGACTGTGGGATCCTTAAGCCCATGGACTACGATGTCCTTAACCTGGACCGCTATATCCTTAAACTGGTAATCGACCGCAATGTCCCTAAACTAAACAATAGAGTCCAAATGCTCTGTTGTTGGATCTAAACGATCCCGTTAAGTTGATCTTAGTATAAAATCAGACTAACGTATTCTTAACAAACGTTTAAGTTGATCTTAGTCTCAAATGAGACTAACGTCCTTAAACCCAAACCAAAACCCAAATCTAAGAAGATACGGATTTGGACTAATCCACGCCCTACGGGCGACAATATAAATTAGTCTCCATATACAATCTACGGGCAACCACAAACAAAACAAACACCCACGACACGAAGTGATCATCTGTAGAAGGAGAAAGTTGCTACCGCGATGCGGTAGCGTAATTAACTGCAGGGGCTTGCGCCTGCACGGAAGAGCGTCCCCACAATTAAAACCCCCCTCAAACGAGGGGAATCTGACGAAGTCTGCTACATCGGCCGCATCCTTTTAAACCTTCGATACATGGTGCCATAAATCAACTTGGCATCTTCGGAGAGGTGGACGGATAGCACTAAATAGCATCTGCCCTCAGATACAGGCAAGACGTCTGTCTTCCCGGTTTCCGGCGGTAAACAGCTGCTTCAGAGATATACTGGTAAGTGTTATCAGTAGTTTCTCGACCCGTTATGAGCCTCATATCGACACGACTTTTCGAGTTACTGGGTCTGACGTTTACCACCCCTAGACGAAATATGCGACATGTCAGACGAAAAGACCGGACTGTACGGCAGTGTTACTGATTGGATTCACAGGAGTACGAGCAGGCTTGCTTGTTGATCTTCTGATCGCTCAATACCTGGGTGGCCGTTACGTTTAGCAGACCGCTTGCGGCTTGTGGGTGTTTGATATGATCATCACCTACTGTAACACCCGAGCCCAATGCTACTATTTTCTGTTATTGGTTGAGCATTAGATATTACTCATTTCATTTATCTTGCTTATTTGGGTCTTACTGTAAAATTTTATCTGGCTAAGTCATTCTGCATATAACAAATTTTAACTCCTAAAATGAAATTAAAAATATTCATCTTGGCCTACTTGACACCCCTAGCCTCGTGGTAGCGTCCGTGCATTGTGTTCTCGTCCCGTTCAGTGAAACGGGCGAGTTTGGATGGCTACGTGCACGCACGTGTGTCCGTTTTGAGAGTATGCTTTTTAATCATAAAACATTTCATTTTAAAATTTGGAACCCGCTTAAAATCCTATTATTTGAATTTCGAATTTTTGGACCCAACCCGGGCGCAATTTGGAAATGTTTCATTTGGCGCCAAAATCCCAAATTTTAATATTATTAAAACCATCACATATATTTTTCTAACTAACCTGATATCTTACTGTTCATTACCTATCTTTTAAATCTTTAAGTTAACCATATAATATTTTTACAATCTTTTATATCCTTCTCAATTTATTCTCTCAGCCAATCACAACCTCCCCTTTAACCCCGTGGGCCCTACTTTCTCTCTCTCTCTCCACTTTTTCCTCTCTCTCCCTCTCTCTCATACATTCTCTCGTACTTCTCTTTATCATTCTTTCTCTTCTTCCTTCATGTCTCGTTTCTCATTTTTTTGAACTGTTCTTTTGTTACCGGAATTCCGTCGTGCCGGTGACGTTTCTCGACGTTCCAGCGAGATACCCCGACCCGTGTGGTTCCTTTGTTTGTCGTTTGGGTTCATTCCGTGAACCGTGCGCCGTCGCGAGTTTTCCCCGCCGATGGTTAACGTTCCGTTTTCCCGATTCGCGACCCATCGAGGCAAGTTAATCTTGCTACATGCTATATACTTTTATAATCTTCATTTTATAATATTATACATTTGAAAATCTTATAGTTTACATATGAAATGTCGTTGAAAAATCGGATATGACAAATCTGAAATTTACTGTACACCTTATCTTATAAAATTCATTAGAAATCATAGAAAAATCATTAGTATACGTTCTTTAGTTCGTTACGAAGCTAATTCAGAATACTATAACTCTATGAAATATTTACTTGCAAAATAAATTGTTTAATTAACGTAAAATGCAAATGAACACGTCTCTAAACTGCTGTCCAGGGAAATTCCAGCAGCAAACTTTCAACTTCGAATATTCATAACTTTTCGTAGGGATAACCTGAGATGCTTATACTTATAAAACTGAAAATCTTATTGAATTATCTTTGTTTTGGTATAAGATACGTCCCTTTTGGAGAACGTTTGTTATTTTTAAGCTATTTTACAGATTAGGGTGACGCTAAATTTCTGAACGGAACCTTCTTATGCATGGTTAATCAATACATCTTTTATAGTTACTAATCGCTTCGAATATGCTATCCATATTAATATTATTATATCAATATTTATATCACATATTGTTTAGTTGTACATCCCACATTACCATTTTACAGTTTTATAACTTTTCGGATACCCGTTTGCATCTATCGCATTTAAGATACATATAATTGCAAGCATAGATCACACTACTACATAATAATGTGATATTAACACTCCATGTTTAATAAATTGCATCCTAATTAATATTGGAACTATAAATGTAACCCTAATCGATAACTGTGCATCCATATCCTTGAAATTATATTTATTTACATATCATATTACATGTTCCAGTTTATTGTTCTGATAGTACTCATGCTTGTTTATTTATACATATACTTATGATAGTTTGATTATGAGCACCCACATGACATCTTGTGCTTCCTGACATGACCTGTTACACTTCCTACTTGACATGACATGGTACCGTGCACTCTTGACATGACATGACACCTTTATACATTACCTGACCTGTTACCTGATCTCATGCCTAATGCCGACAAACCCGACCATCCCTGCTGTCTATCCAGACAGACCTACTCTTACCGGATTTTGTGTTGGCATTAGTCCTTGACTACTGAATACCTGACCTGACATACATAGCTTGGGGGTATGGGGAAACCAAAGATGAACCTGACTTGTAACTCGACAGTTCCTATTCTGTGCCCAGCGGCATGTCTCGGTTTCGGCCGAGAATATTGTGGCCGTGATCCCGGGTATGTACGGGGTAATACCGAGTGTACACTTTCCTATTCTGTGCCCAGCGGCATGTCTCGGTTTCGGCCGAGAATATTGTGGCCGTGATCCCGGGTATGTACGGGGTAATACCGAGTGTACACTTTCCTATTCTGTGCCTAACGGCATGTCTCGGCTGCAGCCGAGAATATTGTGGCCGTGGTCCCGGGTATGTACGGGATACTATTGGGTTACATCGACGATTCATCAATTGGTTTCAAAGACTATAGAGTAGAAAACCTGATAGGACAGCTTAGTCACCATTGCACATTTCCCTGCTCTGTTATTTCTTAGTACTGCTTTATTCATGTTCATATTTGTATTGCTTATCACCATGTTTACATTATATACTTGATGTCATGACGTGCTGACGTCTGGGTTTTGCATGGCCCAGATTCTTTACCACTGTCGCCGACCGTGCAGGAGTACTTCAGCCAGCAGGCTGATTTGAGTTCTATAGTGGTTAGTTTGTTTATTGCATTTTATTTCCAGGTGCGATCCCGCATTATGGGGCGTACCTTTCTATGATTATATTGGATCATTTGCTTCCGCACTTATTGTTTATTGATTCTTGTTATTATGGATTTGGACATGTATTAGATTAGCTTATTATCTTGTTCTTGATATCCTTACAACCGTAATGTGACTGTGGATGGATACTTCCTACCCACAGGTAGCATGGTTGGCTATGTCACGTGCCCAATCTTGCGTACTCTGGGAAGCGGGGCGTGACATGGTTCTTTTGGTATCAGAGACATAGGTTAGTTGGGTTGATTCTTTTGTAGTTGGGTATTGTACCCAATACACGAATCAGAACACCCGTGATTAGGAAACATGTCCAGCCACCTTGACCGTTTTACCATCTTTGAATCATTCTTCCGGATCATGTCGACATGCAAACTTACTTTGCATTGTCAATTCGAAAACCTAATTCCTTGTTATCTCTAGGACTTAGGCGACTTGGGTGGAGTTAAGTAATTGCGGCTATGATACCGCGGCATAGCTACAATGCGGTACTCTATTTAAGTATCTTGGAGTTCTAGCCTTGATCCATATTCAGAATCTATCATCATGCTAATATTGGGTGTTTTGAGTTCAGGATTATGACAGGTAAGAAGTTGAAGACGTACCAGAGGCGTGTGAACGAAGCCTCCATGCTTGGAGTGATAAGAGGAATGCTGGAAATCAAAGAAACAGCCCGAGCTGATCCAGCAGCAAGCGGACTCGTTTCAGGAAGGTTTGCAGATCGTTCAGCAGTCTGTGAACAAGATTGGAACTAGACCAGTTGACCGAGTAGGGACCGTGGCAGAGTTCAGACGTGTGGGTCCTACTACTTTCACTGGTTTGGAGGAGCCATGCCAGCCGAGCAGTGGCTAGTCAGCACGGAGACTTTGCTGATTGCGGCACAGATTCCAGAGGACAAAGGAGTTGATGTGGTGCACATTCAACTAGTGGAGTACGCCGAGAGTGGTGGCTTGTGGAGGAGAACCGTTTGCCCAAGCCAAGCAGTTGGGCGGATTTCTCTAAGAGTTTCCTGGAGAAGTTCTTTCTGCGGACTGCACGGGAGGAAATGGAAGAGAAATTTATTGGGCTGAGGCAGAATGGAGCACCCGTGGACGTGCATGCAGCAGAGTGGACGAGACTCAGCAGTTTCGCTGGACCTTTAGTCGCCAACGATGCAGACAGGGCACGAAGGTCCATGCGCAGCTTGGATGTGGACATCCAAAGGCAAACCGTCTCCCTGGGTTTGACCACTTTCTCACAGGTTCTTACGGCAGCTCGAGAACAGCAGAGCATATCAGGAAAATTGGGAGTTCACAGCAGATAGCAGTTGCGGTAAGGAAGCAGTTCTGTCGGGCCGGTCGAGTTTAGGGCTAGGCCGACAAACAATGTTCTTGCATCAATGGAAGTGATGAAAGTAAAGAGCCGGCTGTTGTTCATGATTCTATCGACGTGTTTGAAGATATATCGGGCTTACCGCCGAAGCGAGACGTGGAGTTCACGATTGACCTTAGTCCTGGTGCAGCGCCAGTGTCTAAAGCTTACTATCCAATGGCACCAGTGGAATTGGAAGGAGTTAAGAAGCAAGTTGGTGAATTACTTGAGAAGGGTTGGATTCGAAGCAGCAACTCGCCTTGGGAGCTCCAGTTCTTTTAGTAAAGAAGAAGGATGGCACGAGAAGGATGTGCATTGAGTATCGAGAATTGAACCGGGTGACTATTAAGAACAAGTACCCGATCCCTCGCATTGGAGGACTTTTGAGCAGCTTAGTGGCGCGAGAGTATTCTCGAAACTGGATTTGCGATCCGGATATCATTAGGCCCTGCAGATGTTGAGATAGGAGAAGCTTTATGCGAAGATGAGTAGTGCGAATTCTGGCTGGAAGAAGTGAAATTTCTGGGACATGTCGGGTCGGGTGATGGAATCGCCGTCCATCCCGAAAAGATTGCAGCAGTTCGAGATTGGCCTATTCCAAGGAATGTAGCTGAGATAAGAAGTTTCCTTGGATTAGCCGGATACTACAGGAGATTTGTGGAGAACTTTGCTCGTTTGGCAGAACCGCTGACCAAGCTTATGCGTAAGGAGGTACCTTTTGTATGGACGGATAAGTGTGCGTTGGCTTTGAGACGTTGAAGCAGAAGTTGATAACCGCCCCTATCCTGACCGTACCAGACAATTCCGGAGGACTGATGATTCATAGCGACGCATCTGGGAAAGAATTGGGATGTGTTTTGATGCAGCATGGGAAGGTCGTAGCATACGCATCAAGACAACTGAAGACCCATGAGAAGAATTATCCAACTCATGACTTGGAGCTTGCGGCTGTGATTTTCGCTTTGAAGATTTGGAGACACTACCTTTTGGGCGTAAGAGTCGAAGTTTTTACAGATCATAAGAGCTTGAAGTACGTGTTCACGCAGAAGGAGCCTATCATGAGGCAGCATAGATGGTTGGAGTTGATGGCTGACTACGATCTTGATCTTAAGTACTATCCGGGGAAGGTTAATGTTGTACCGGATGCGCTTAGTCGGTTACCAGCAATTCAGGTATTAACTACGCAGAAGGAGATCATTGCAGATTTTCGAAGATTCGACTTGGAGGTTGTGCTACCACATTCTACGGGACAGTTGATGCAGTTGTAAGCACAGTCGTCCTTGGTTGAGAAGATTAAAGCGGCACAATCGCAGGATCCTAGACTGCAGAAGTTTCGAGAGCGGGTTGAGGCTGGACTACGAACCGATTTACTGATCCATGAAGACGGTTCGTTGAGATATGGTAGCCGTGTGTGTGTGCCAAAAGGAGATGTGCGTGAAGAGCTTATGAAGGAGGCACACAGTTCAGCTTACTCTGTACATCCAGGAGGGACAATGATGTACCGAGATATTCGACAGCACTTCTGGTGGGAAGGTATGAAACGGGAAATTGCTCGCTTCGTGGCTAAGTGCTTGGTGTGTCAGCAAGTCAAGGCTGAACACCAAAGGGTTGCTGGTTTGTTGCAACCACTTCCGATTCCTCAGTGGAAGTGGGAACATATAACCATGGATTTCGTGACGGCTTTACCGCGGAGTCCAAAGGGCAACAATGCCGTATGGGTGATTGTCGATCGTTTGACCAAGGCAGCTCACTTTATTCCTTTTCGGGTTGGTCAATCGACGGAGACTTTGGCAGAGCGATACATGCAGGAGAATGTCAGATTGCATGGAGTTCCGGTAAGCATCGTGTCCGATCGGGACACTCGATTCTTGTCGCACTTTTGGAGGAGTTTACAAGAAAGTTTGGGGACTCGATTGAAGTTTAGCACAGCTTATCATCCTCAGACTGATGGACAATCGGAGAGAACGATCCAGACCCTTGAAGATATGTTGAGGGCTTGCATGTTAGACTTCAAAGGTTCATGGGAGGATCATCTATGCCTGGTGGAGTTTCCGTACAACAATAGCTTCCAAGCGACGATTCAGATGGCTCCGTTTGAAGCATTGTATGGTCGTAAGTGTCGTTCACCGGTTTGTTGGGATGATGTTGGTGAACGAAGGTTACTAGGACCAGATTTGGTGGTACAGACAGTCGAGAAGGTGAATACGATCAGGAAGCACATGAAGGCAGCTCAAGACAGACAGAAGAGTTGGGCCGACACGTCAAGAAGACCTGTAGAGTTCGCTGTGGGTGATTTGGTATTCCTGAAGATATCACCGACTAGAGGAGTGATTCGTTTTGGGAGTCGGGGAAAGCTTAGTCCTTGATTCGTTGGACCCTTTGAGATATTGGAGCGTGTTGGAGAGCTAGCGTACCGTTTGGCGTTACCACAGTGCTTGGCAGGTGTGCACGATGTGTTTCATGTATCTCAACTACGGAAGTATGTTCGAGATGAAACCCAAGTATTGGATCATTCGGAGTTGACTGTACGGGAGTGCCTAACTTTTGAAGAGCGACCAGTTGAAATCAAGGATCGGAGAGAAAAGGTTCTTAAGAACAAGGTTATCCCCCTTGTGCTCGTTTCTTGGGGTAATCGATCGCATGGAGAGTCCATGTGGGAGCGAGAAGACGAGATCCGACAGAAGTATCCTCACCTTTTCCTGTAGTCTTCTATCTTGTATTCTTGGAATTTCGAGGACGAAATTCTTTTGTAGTTGGGTATAATGTAACACCCGAGCCCAATGCTACTATTTTCTGTTATTGGTTGAGCATTAGATATTACTCATTTCATTTATCTTGCTTATTTGGGTCTTACTGTAAAATTTTATCTGGCTAAGTCATTCTGCATATAACAAATTTTAACTCCTAAAATGAAATTAAAAATATTCATCTTGGCCTACTTGACACCCCTAGCCTCGTGGTAGCGTCCGTGCATTGTGTTCTCGTCCCGTTCAGTGAAACGGGCGAGTTTGGATGGCTACGTGCACGCACGTGTGTCCGTTTTGAGAGTATGCTTTTTAATCATAAAACATTTCATTTTAAAATTTGGAACCCGCTTAAAATCCTATTATTTGAATTTCGAATTTTTGGACCCAACCCGGGCGCAATTTGGAAATGTTTCATTTGGCGCCAAAATCCCAAATTTTAATATTATTAAAACCATCACATATATTTTTCTAACTAACCTGATATCTTACTGTTCATTACCTATCTTTTAAATCTTTAAGTTAACCATATAATATTTTTACAATCTTTTATATCCTTCTCAATTTATTCTCTCAGCCAATCACAACCTTCCCTTTAACCCCGTGGGCCCTACTTTCTCTCTCTCTCTCCACTTTTTCCTCTCTCTCCCTCTCTCTCATACATTCTCTCGTACTTCTCTTTATCATTCTTTCTCTTCTTCCTTCATGTCTCGTTTCTCATTTTTTTGAACTGTTCTTTTGTTACCGGAATTCCGTCGTGCCGGTGACGTTTCTCGACGTTCCAGCGAGATACCCCGACCCGTGTGGTTCCTTTGTTCGTCGTTTGGGTTCATTCCGTGAACCGTGCGCCGTCGCGAGTTTTCCCCGCCGATGGTTAACGTTCCGTTTTCCCGATTCGCGACCCATCGAGGCAAGTTAATCTTGCTACATGCTATATACTTTTATAATCTTCATTTTATAATATTATACATTTGAAAATCTTATAGTTTACATATGAAATGTCGTTGAAAAATCGGATATGACAAATCTGAAATTTACTGTACACCTTATCTTATAAAATTCATTAGAAATCATAGAAAAATCATTAGTATACGTTCTTTAGTTCGTTACGAAGCTAATTCAGAATACTATAACTCTATGAAATATTTACTTGCAAAATAAATTGTTTAATTAACGTAAAATGCAAATGAACACGTCTCTAAACTGCTGTCCAGGGAAATTCCAGCAGCAAACTTTCAACTTCGAATATTCATAACTTTTCGTAGGGATAACCTGAGATGCTTATACTTATAAAACTGAAAATCTTATTGAATTATCTTTGTTTTGGTATAAGATACGTCCCTTTTGGAGAACGTTTGTTATTTTTAAGCTATTTTACAGATTAGGGTGACGCTAAATTTCTGAACGGAACCTTCTTATGCATGGTTAATCAATACATCTTTTATAGTTACTAATCGCTTCGAATATGCTATCCATATTAATATTATTATATCAATATTTATATCACATATTGTTTAGTTGTACATCCCACATTACCATTTTACAGTTTTATAACTTTTCGGATACCCGTTTGCATCTATCGCATTTAAGATACATATAATTGCAAGCATAGATCACACTACTACATAATAATGTGATATTAACACTCCATGTTTAATAAATTGCATCCTAATTAATATTGGAACTATAAATGTAACCCTAATCGATAACTGTGCATCCATATCCTTGAAATTATATTTATTTACATATCATATTACATGTTCCAGTTTATTGTTCTGATAGTACTCATGCTTGTTTATTTATACATATACTTATGATAGTTTGATTATGAGCACCCACATGACATCTTGTGCTTCCTGACATGACCTGTTACACTTCCTACTTGACATGACATGGTACCGTGCACTCTTGACATGACATGACACCTTTATACATTACCTGACCTGTTACCTGATCTCATGCCTAATGCCGACAAACCCGACCATCCCTGCTGTCTATCCAGACAGACCTACTCTTACCGGATTTTGTGTTGGCATTAGTCCTTGACTACTGAATACCTGACCTGACATACATAGCTTGGGGGTATGGGGAAACCAAAGATGAACCTGACTTGTAACTCGACAGTTCCTATTCTGTGCCCAGCGGCATGTCTCGGTTTCGGCCGAGAATATTGTGGCCGTGATCCCGGGTATGTACGGGGTAATACCGAGTGTACACTTTCCTATTCTGTGCCCAGCGGCATGTCTCGGTTTCGGCCGAGAATATTGTGGCCGTGATCCCGGGTATGTACGGGGTAATACCGAGTGTACACTTTCCTATTCTGTGCCTAACGGCATGTCTCGGCTGCAGCCGAGAATATTGTGGCCGTGGTCCCGGGTATGTACGGGATACTATTGGGTTACATCGACGATTCATCAATTGGTTTCAAAGACTATAGAGTAGAAAACCTGATAGGACAGCTTAGTCACCATTGCACATTTCCCTGCTCTGTTATTTCTTAGTACTGCTTTATTCATGTTCATATTTGTATTGCTTATCACCATGTTTACATTATATACTTGATGTCATGACGTGCTGACGTCTGGGTTTTGCATGGCCCAGATTCTTTACCACTGTCGCCGACCGTGCAGGAGTACTTCAGCCAGCAGGCTGATTTGAGTTCTATAGTGGTTAGTTTGTTTATTGCATTTTATTTCCAGGTGCGATCCCGCATTATGGGGCGTACCTTTCTATGATTATATTGGATCATTTGCTTCCGCACTTATTGTTTATTGATTCTTGTTATTATGGATTTGGACATGTATTAGATTAGCTTATTATCTTGTTCTTGATATCCTTACAACCGTAATGTGACTGTGGATGGATACTTCCTACCCACAGGTAGCATGGTTGGCTATGTCACGTGCCCAATCTTGCGTACTCTGGGAAGCGGGGCGTGACACCTACTGCCGGCGTATTGACGAGTCTTTAGAGTCCTACACAGGGGTTTCCTGGCTCAAGCGAAACAGAGTAGGAGCATATATGTGATATGTGCGGGACCGAGATTGATACGATATGAGATACCGTATTCTATTCTCGCGATATGAGATATAAGTCGGTTATATATGATATAGTCGGGTTATCGGATCAAGTGTTGATTCGATAAGTTGTTTCATATGATATTAGTCGGTTATAGGTGATATAGCCGGATTATTAAATTAAGAGTTGATTTGATAATCTAATGTATAATTATATATTTGATATATTACATTACATTAACTAGTATTAACTCACTTATGATTTCTTTTCTCACTTTGGATATATTGATATATATGTGATATATGTTAAATGTAGCATGCTAGGTTACAAATGCAACTAGGGTTAATGAGGGTTAAACCATGCCAGGGTTAAGATTAGGGTTTAAATTTTATCATTAAGTAATTCAAATATTATGGATAATTGTCATGGTTGATATTTGTTGAAAGCTTGTAGAAACTTGTAAGCATTTTTGACTTTGTCTAGCTTAAGATATTTTTTGACCTAACCTTTAACCCTAGCTCATGGTTAACTCTTTATAAGGGTTAAGCATGACATGCTTAACCCTTGGTTGCATTTCTAATATCAACAATAATTCATTTTCATCACAACTTGTTCTTCTTCTTCTTCTTCTTCTTCTTTTTCTTGACATTAACTTTCTAGCTTTTTTAAAAGTGATGATTTTGAGTGAGAAAATGATTTCTAATATGAGCAAAATTCCTACTTCATCATCATCTACTACTTGCCATTTAGTATAGAGTGTTTGCTTCACTAATTCCATGATTAGTGAAGAGATAGTTTGGGTTAGTGTCTCCTCGACGTAGATCATCTTCGGCCTCGAAGACTTCGAAGCAAGTATGTTTGTTTCTTCATCGGAGCCTTTCTAGAGTCCGGGACTTCTTGATCGCAGCGAAGGGACTACTACACGGAGCTAATGAAGTGAAGGACCGGTCTACAAAGGATTCCTTGTTCACTTAGGATGTAAAGTGTTTACATATGTTATTCCGTCGATTTCTAGTTAACGATTCAAAGTTAGGGTTAGTTAGAACGACAAATTTTTGAATTTGGCATGGACGATACCTCCCGAAACCTTGCTGCCGTACTAGGTTGAAATATTGTCCCTCAAACTAAGGTTTAGAATCTCGGCATGGGGATGATGTCGGACAATCACTTTTGGGATCAGAATCGGCAATCTCGGTTATATCAGGTATATTGGATCGAAATATCAGGTTTTGTATTGTTTGAATATAAAATTATCTAAGAATTAGGAAATTTTTTTAATAAACATTTAAAGTAACTATAAACAATTTGTCAAATTTTCTTGTAATTAATGATGTTTAAAGTCGTATCAATAATGTCAAACTAACCGAAATGATTTAATAATCTACAATAAACCCATCAAACCATTAATGAACCCATTAACCCCGTAGTAAACCCACTAACCATTAACTTAATACGCAAACTCGTTATTAAATGGTAAACACAATATTACTTGGTATCGAACAATATCGGTCTTGGAACTCGTATGGTCATTTTTGGGGTCAGAATCGGCCATCTCGGATCGAGATCGGCCGAGATTTCAAACCATGTCACAAACTATTGCATATCCACATTAAAAAGATATTCATTTCTTATTCTTTTGGTTTCCAGGAACATAAGAGCATATCTCTTGCAGAAAAATGGCATGGTAGTTGAACCCTTATAATATGGCAATTTTTACATGCACAATATAACTGATTGCAATTTAATCAGGAATTTCTAGCCTTCATCTTTGGGTGATCATTTTTTCTCGATCTTTTATCCCTCTTGAATGACCTCATTTTTGCTATAGATGGAAAATGAGTTTTATGCACTATGTAGTCTAGCTAGTATGTTAATCCTTTTATGTAGCATTGGTTTGTATTATTGGACGATCCCTTCCGATCCCGAAAATGACCATCCAAGATTGGATTTCGATGCCAACTACTATTGGGTCTACCATTTGGAGCTTAAGTTTGTTAATGGGGTTATAGGGTTTGTTAATGGGGTAATGTGTCTATTTATAGGTTATTGGGGTATTACAGTTTATTTGACATCATTAATTATATAAAATTAATAAAAAAAGTCTAGTTGCTTTTACCAAGTATTAAAACAACCACTCTAAGATATTTATTAGTTGCTAAAGAATTTGTCAGATGATATACAATCCAACATTCCGATCCGAGACTCCCCATACGACCGATTCCTATGGCAAAGATGATCGCCTGATACTGATACTGAGATTTAAACCTTGAGTATTACTTATGGTTCCATATAGCCAAATGTTTAAAAACGATTAGTTTGATAACATATCCGAAAAACTAACCATCTTTTCAAACTATTTGTCCCTCAAATGAATTCACAGGAAAAGCTGATCTCTCAGAGCTTCTTTCAAGCATGGATGACCAGATTACAGAAGCAAAAGAGCATGCTTTAAGCAGGAAAGACATTTTAGAAAAGGTGGAAAAATGGAAATTTGCATCAGAGGAAGAGAGCTGGCTTGACGACTATGAAAGGGTAACATACAGTATTCTCTACGATATAAGTTTTTGGTTAATGATAAATTAATACCTTCACCTTTCCTCGCTTTGCACATTCATATAGTTTGTAAGTACATTCCCTCACATAAAAGTTCAACTATATTGAATCACATGTCTAAGCTGATATAGCTTAATGATTGACATACCTTATAGCCGGAGAGTGGGTGCGGAAGTTGGTAGGACATAAGAGCAGTGACAAGGTCTCAAGTGAAAGCCAACAACACACACGCGCACACACACCCAAGAGGAAAGGAGACAGATCCAATTTGTCTAGAGAAAGGGGTGGGCCCCGCATGAGTTCGAGACTCCTTATAGCTCACCTAGGAAGTAACTTATCCCTTGACATCTGATCATTCAACCTCTTTGTGCTGATATCTGATTCTTGGTCATGAGAACTATTGGGATAAGAGGAAATTTACATAAAACCGTAAGTTGTTGCTTATGGAACCGTACTTGTTCACTACTATACTTTCCTCTGTTCATCAATTTGTTTTCATATTGCTTCCTAGACCTATTTATTTTTAACTTGTATTAGGCAATGACTGGCTATGTCATCCCATGCTGTTGAAATCATTGATGTTACCGTGACATGCTAATTTTTGACCTAGTAATTTCATATTCTTTCCTGTCGAAAACCCTCATGTTAGAGTTTTATTAGTGAAAGAATGAAGAGGAGTACGCCAGTTCAGCAAACCATGCCTAAAGAGCTTGTTTCTCTTCTGCCCATTTATTTAGGATGATGTCCCATTCGTCCAGAGTTTATCCACCTCATGTGAATGTTTAATAAGAAAAGTCCAGGGCTTAGCTCAGTTGGTATCAATTTCCTCTCCAATGTGAGAGGTCGCAAGTTCGATCCCCGAAGGAGGTTGATTTCACAAAAAAAAAGAGAGAGAAAAGTCTAGACACGTTCTGGTTTAGTATGATATGCCTGGTAAATGGTTCATTGCCTAGAAACACATATTTACTCCTCTAGTATGCTTATCTATATCTTTAGTTAGAGCTGGTTACCCAGTTATAGAAACATTCATTTTGTTACTCTTACATATGGTTATTTGCAGTTCATCTGTTGTGTTTAATTAATTGAGTGTATTGACAGGATCAAAACCGCTACAATGCTGGTCGAGGTGCACATAAGAATTTGAAGCGGGCAGAGAAAGCCCGAATATTAGTCAGCAAAATACCATGTGAGCTTGATGCCCTTCTTTATGGAGTTAAAAATATAACTAATATGGATTCACATATTAAATAGTCATTGTACTTTCTTTCATACTAGGTTGCACGAACACGTCTTTTTGGTGTCTGTATCCATGTCGGACACCGATTTGTGCCCGACACTTGCCCGACACGTGTCCGACACAGAATTTCCGTGTCCCGCTTCAAAATGAGGCGACTTTGGATTTGGACACGTGTCGAACACATTTTAGTATAGCCACGACGCAAAAAGCAATTCTCATAGTAGCGGCGACCCTATTTTTTCAATTAAAGACGAGAAAAACCATAATCTTATTGAAACTTTTTTGAGTTCTTGACTTTTTCTTGCTATTTTACGTAATTTAAGTGCTTAAAATAATTTCTATGGTGAAATATATAAGATTTTTGCTAAAATTGTTAGAGAAATTCTGAAATTATATTCTTTTATTGGAATAATGGTAAGTATAGTAGTTTGTTGTATGATTATTGTTGAAATTATGTCAACTACGGCTTAAAAATTGCTGAAATCATATTCTTTTTTGTGCAAATTGCTGAAATTGTGCTGAAATAATTTAGTTCTTTACTGAATTTTGATAACTACAATAAAAAAATGTTGAAATGCTAAGATTTTTGCTAAATATGTTGTTGTAATATTATGATAATATATTTCTTTTAACTATATATATTATATATATCCGTCTTCCCGTACCTATATTTTGGGATTTTGCCGTATCGCCGTATCGCATTGTATCGTGTCCGTGTCCCCGTGTCCGTGTTCATACAACCTTGATTCCATATGTAGAAGCACAGACACACAACAAGGCATGCAGTTTATAAAATTTGTTCGGTACATTTATTTTAGCTCGTCTATGTTAGAAATTGGTGGTCTGTTACTGGTTTCATGGTTCAACACCATTATTTTTCTCATGCAAAGGGGAAAACCCCCCCTCTGCGAGAGACTTCGCCTGAATTCTGGATAATCTCCATGACATTTGCAACTATATAGCTTCTAAACTACATGGACCATTATATCTGGTGGCTGGTTACCAATTGAGAGATGGGAAGTTTGGTAAGAGAGAATGAATCACTTGCTGATTTTTGCAATAAGCAGTCATTTCCATGAGATGCTATACTACCGTCTCATCTTTAAATAGTCTGCCAGTTGTTTACGATTTATTATTGGATTTGAGTGGGATTTAAGGCATCGATTGCTGTGACGAAGAGGAAAACTAAGAATGGTGAAAATTAATAAATATTATTATTATATTCAGTACAGTAAATTTTTGAAGAACTGTGCCAGTGACAGCCGTAAAAGCTGTGTGACTTGATAATGCAAACTACCATGTAGTTGATTATCCGTTTTTCCCTCCTTTAATTTTATTTCTTTATGTGTGTATGTGCGTGCACATGTGTGTGTGTGTGAGAGAGAGAGAGAGAGAGAGAGAGGCTTCGATATTAATATTGACACGGGGATTTCATTTAATATGTTTATATTGCATATGGATTTCCTAGACTTGTTTTGGTTTCTGTTCGTTGCCAAGGCCCCTGAAATTCAGATCTAAACATCAAAATCTTTACGTCTTTTAGTTCTTGAGCTTCTTATCTGTTGTCAACTAGCCGCTTGGTAATGGATGCTAACTGATAATAGAATGTTGGAGGTTAGTAACTTTTTTAAGTATGAACCTGGCTATTGATTCAGAGGTGTGTTTGTTTATAACACTGCTGAATTTGTTATCCCACTGCTGTAAGGCAGAGCTTGGACAAGTGTTGGAATTTGGAAATGCCAGTTAGGATATTTATTTCCCGTCTACTATGTCAGTGATTAAGCTTCAGACGTTTCCCATATACTATGACCACATGATTAAACGATGGTCAGTTTTCGTCTTTTGTAAATGCGTGACTATAATGGTCAATTTTTCTACTTGCTGCCTTGTGATGCTTGTTTCTAGATATAGGTCATAAACTGAATATATGTAAGCTAGTCCAGAATAAGGTCTATGTCAGCAGTTCTGTTAACTATTTTAAGACTAGGCTTATTCTAGCTCGCAGAAGCACTGTACAAGAAGAGTTCGGCTTGAGGTTAGATTGAAAATTGATCATAATACCTTGATCAATCTCTGGACAATTTTAAGTTCTGATCCACAGTAGTTACTTTGTTTGGACAGGGAACAAAACTTGGTAGCACTTTGTTGATAATGATCACAACAAACTTGTAGTCACACTAAATGTTCTTATTTGTAAGCCAAAATGAGTGCAATCCTTGGTTAGCTTTAATTCTTATCGTTTTTCTGACCACCAACTTGCAGCTATGGTAGAGAATCTAATTGCAAAAGTTAAAGCTTGGGAGAGCGAGAAAGGAATGAAATTCTTGTATAACAAGGTGTGAAATCTTTTATCCCCCTGGCGAAATTATTTGTTAAGCAAACAGTAGCATGGTTTCTATTTTTTTTAAAATTGTTTATTCAGGTTTCACTACTTGGAAGTCTGGAAGAGTATATCTTGGTTAGACACCACAAGGAGGAAGAAAAGCGAAGATCACGGGTTGGCTGCCCTCTACCTTGTGAAATTTTCACTTATCTGATTATCTTCTTTTACCTACTATATGTTTTTGGGCTAAATCATGCTAAACTACCTTAACTTTTGCTTCTTCTTTATTCACAACTACCATAAGGTTTTTTTTTGTTACAGTACAATCCCTTAACACTGGTTTTAAGGAAAATTTTATCCCACTAGAACACCCTTAAATGTGGTATTTTAAGGGAGCTTACTGTAATAAAAAACCCTTTATGGTATGTAACTGAAGAACATCTAACGTTAAGGGCAGTTTAGTGAAACTTGACCCTTTTCACTTAAGGTTTTTTTGCTAAATGGTCCCTCATAACTTGGGTAATTACTAAAAACTCCCTCAATACTTGATAATTACTATTTACTCTTCCAAAACCTCTACGTTGTTACTTTTTACTCCCCCTCCAAAATTTCCATCCAAAGATATTATCGCCATGTTGTGAATTTCGTAAGGTAAGAGCGTGGCCTACGTTGCGACCTAATATCTCAATTACTCTCAACTTCATTCGACAATCAATCTTTTTCAATTTCAACGCTCTCTCCCCAATTAACTCGACTTCTCTCCCATTGATGTAGTCTTTTCTCTTATCCTTAGCTTGTGAATCTGACCATTTTCACATTCCATTAGTGCATGTGAAGATAAAGTTAAGAAAGAAGACCTTGTTTTCATGGCGAATTGAGGTTTGATAGAGATCCCTAACTCTAATTTTGATTTGGGGCCGAACTAGGGGATTTTAGATGTAGGAGAAGGGTTTAGGGGTTTAAAACCTTAGCCTTGACATCCCTCCGTTAGATGCCTTATAGAATGAAAGAAAGAGAATCTTTTTAGCAAGTAGGGGGGCCTTTAGAAATTATTTAAAGTTGTGGGGGAGTAAATAGTAATTATCAAGTATTGGAGGTGTTTTAATAATTAGCCAAGTTTTGAGCGACCATTTAATAAAAAGCCCTTTACTTAAATATTAAGGCTCGATATTTATTCATTAATTTACAGGAACAGAGACGGCTTCAGGAGCAGTTTGCTGCAGAGCAAGAATCACGGTTTGGTACCAAGCCAAGTCCTCTGAGACAGTTTTCAGGAAAGAAGCCACTGGGTCAGAGCTCTAGCGCCAACACAATGTATGGAACTCCTACAGGTCGCCGTTTTTCCACTGCCCCTTTCACTCGGCCCCACGGGATCACGATATCTTCTGGGAAGGATAGAAAGGAGAGCGGTAAAGTGTTTGGCATGGCGCAAATTCCAGTAAACTACGTTTCCCTTCACAAAGACGAGCCTTTGTCTCACAACGCACAGCTTGTGTCTCCTTGATGAGATCTTGACTGCTTTCAGACTTTTCGAGCAGTTCCATTTCTTGCAACTTGCAAGGCACATTGAATGGAAGGAACTTCACTGATTTTTAGTCTGTCATATATCTGCTCTGACCTGATAATCCCAAGTAGTCAGGTATCGTGGATTTTTTCCCTTTCCAGTGACATGGGATTTTAAGCACTGATTTTAATTCGAATGTGGATGCTTAGAAGGTCCTGAATATGACCCATGCAATGGAAATCATTTTATGTAGCAGTTTCATGTTTTTTCTTGGGTTTATATTCCCTTGGATTTGGGCTCGATGTCTTGCCAAAAAGTTTTCTGATATTGCTGTAAGCCTGTAAACTGAATTACTAATTGCTGTTTCTTTTTGGAAGGCCCTAAAAGAATATGATGATTGCATTTTTCCTATATAAAACAACTGAAACTTCTTATGGATGAAATAATGCATGAGGAACGTTGATGTCCTATGCATGTGATAGCTTGGTATGTGCATCACAAGTTTTGCTAAGTCCGTTTTTTTGATCCAGCCACACGTGCCAGTTACTGCTTCATAATATAACATACAGTGACGAAACAGATAATGATTGTAAGTGTTGTCGATTTCTTGAGAACATCCTATGAAAGAATTATGTATATTCTCCTTAATTTAATATATTGTTTAAAAACCTAGACGAATGAGTTTTGATCCTCGAGTGATTTAAGTCCTAAAAACTTCCCTATCACAAAACATTCCATGCCCACATTTTGCTGTAACTTTCAAATACAGAAATGCGAGCGCTCGCAGTTGTTAATGCATGATTGAAAGGTTTTATGGGCAATGTACTGCAGCGATGTTAGCATGAAATTTTTAGAGAATGGGATGGCTCATTGAAACACAAAGCAGTGGTTGTTAAAGTTTCATGAAAACAAGACAGCTCCAAGGCTTAGTGCCACAAAATCAATACACTACTGAAACAGATACGCTGAAGTTGAGGAGCTTTGAATGTCTCCAGGCTCATGCAATGAACTCTGTATTATTGATCGACGCCATCAACTACAGTATTATAAAGAAGCATTTTGAAGAATTGCTTATAGAGTTATTTTAGCACAGTGCCAGTTAACTCGATGTCAGATCACAGCATACGTTGGATGCAGTTATTTGGATGAAATTTTTTGTTCGGTAACTTTTTAGCAACTGTAGTTTACTTCGTAGCAAACTGTGTAACTGGCAGTTCACCAAAGCTGTATAGTGAAATCTTGGTAGTGCGAAAAATTTGAACATATACAAAGGAATTTCGCTGAAGAATCCTGAATTTTTAATTTTCGTTTTAATTGATGGGAAGGAGTTGAACATATATGGAGGTTGAGTTGTCACTATATTGGTTGCACCATTTCCTCGATGGTATCCCGTAATACCCGTATATACTCACATGATAGGTTTTTCTAACACAATATACCACATAACCATTGCATTTTTTGTCCAAGCAAGGACGGAGGCAAGGGGGGGCGTGAGGGGGTGGTACTCCGCATTGGTTTATTCATCCGCACCTAGCAATATGTCTATCCAATTAAATAGCTACACGTAATATCCATATCTCTATTTTAAAGGATACAATTCTAACTATTTTTTCTCATCCATATCTATTTCAAAACTGCAAATATATTTATTATGGCAATATTTTGTTTAAAATCACTTAGATAACAAACATTATTATTCATATCCAAGTTTTTCTAATCAAATCTAATTTACAATATTCTAATGAATGCTGCTTGCTATTATATATTTATACAAATATATAAAAAGAATAATGGAGGAAAGAGTCTCTACGAGGCTTTTTGCGTTAGGTAGCGTCACAAATTACGTCCTTCACCATTTTATTCGATGATTGGCACCGGCCATCTTGATCTTCATCCTCTAACATGTTGATACACCAAATTTCATGTGATTCCAACACCTTTTAACCGTTGATTTAGTGGTGCAAAATTAACGGTTTACCAACAATAGAACTTTTTACATTGCTAAATCAACGGTGAAACGATATTGTAATCATATGAAATTTGGTGTCTCAACAAATTTAAGGATGGAGATCAAGTTGGAAGGTGCCGATCGTCGAATAAAATGGTGGACATATTTTTTGCCGCCACTTAACGCTAAAAGCCTCCTAGGGCCTCTTTCCTCCATTATTCTCATATATGAATTAGTCTCTCTATATAATTACATACACTTCATATAAGGAAGTTCTTTGGGTGAAATATTATTTTAGTTTTGATAACCCACATATTGACAATTCTTAACTCTACAATTATCTCTTAAAAAAGCATATTCCAATGTTACAATGAGTTTTAAAGTTTTGAATATATAAAATTCCACGAGTACCATTTATGAATGTATTAAATTAATTAATTGCTAATGTTATTAAGATGTATAAAAAAAATATTAGCCAAATCACACAGACACACACACACACACACATGTATATATATATTTAACATAATAGGAAGTCTAATCATGTAGTAAACTTAGCTAATATTTTTCTTTGATTCAAGCCCTCCTTCCTGTTGATTCCTGGCCCCGTACCTGTCCTAGTCTCTTAGAATTTATATAGAGAGTTTGGCAAATGAGTAGCTAACGTAATCATGGAGAAATAATCTGTCAATTTTCATACACATTCTATAATGGCAAACCTTTTTATTGGAATCAATCACCAACCCTGTAAATAATTAGAAATCTATGTACTAGATTACCTTCTTAGTTTCGAATGAGACCGGCTTCGTTTCCGAAACAAATCTACTGCCATTTAACTTATGATTTCTTTTCCAGATCCCTTTACCCCCACATTCCCTCTGTTGCCTGCTCATTTCAAGGCCACTTATGCATACAAGTAGATGATTTATATACTTGGTGGAATAATTAAAGTTTTAGTTCACTAACAAGGTACCTTTAGCATTGGAACACAATGCCATGGACCCCAAGAATTGGGGTTTTGTGCATCATAACTATAAAAAGGTTGTTCCTTTCACATCGTCGGGTCATCGAAGGTGTGACGATCGACCTCAATGCAACTATTTTTGGAAAGTTTGTCACACCCATGATCGTAAAGAACATTATTGGGCTTCCCACTTCATATATTGCCAATCCAACACACTTACCAACCAAATGAATCTTGTTCCTTCATATGAGAGTTATTTCAAAGTAGTTTATTACCTCGAAGTGCTTCATGAGTTAGAACTTCAAGATAAATATTCAGCATAGTGGATGTAAAAAAAAGGTTTGATATGATCTTTTCAAGAATCATTCGGTAACAAGACTCCTAAAGTCTTTGTTTTTTTTTCTTTTCTTTTCTTCTTCTAATGATGATGATTAATTTCAGTTGATATATGTTATGCAAGGATACTAAATTGACAACTAACATATATATTAATCGTGCATCTTGATATTTATATGAGATGGCATAGCATATATGCGTTATGGCTTCTAGAAAAATAAATTCGAGGATCAGTTGAGGGGATGCATGATGCATCATCAAACCACATTTTATCCAATTTAAGATATTTTCTCTTGTTTTCGATAGTGGCAAATCCTATTGAAGCGTCATTGTCCTGCTTTATCAGTACTGTCATATTTTAATGGCGATTCGCTCATAAGTGATCCAACATGGGGGCTAATGACACAAAAACATGACTATATGATATGAAAATTCCTAATTCCGCAATTTAGTAGTGTAAGTTTGAGAATTATCGAAGTATTACGTCCAATAAGCCCATGCTTAATTTTCCACAACCGCCGAATGTTAGAAGAGAAGTGTTAATTATGTGATATTAATAATTACTTTGTACTGAAAATTGTTGCAATTAACAGAAGATTATGAATTGAGTTCAGATTTGAACTTTCCTGAAATGCATATCAAGGACTACAGATAACTAATAACCAAATCTATTGTCCGCCGACGAGATTTTATGCTCGCATGGTATAATAGAAAAAGAAGAATAATAATAATAAGGTATAGTGTGATCCCACTCTATTTGGAGCTGAACCTAATTAAGAATAGCCTATGTCAGAAATCACATCAACTGTCTAAAAGGAATTCAGAATGTGGTAAAGTTTGGTTCTATTCCTCCCATGAACAACACACGCGAACAACTTGTCTTCTTAATGATAGTATATATCTAGATTAATGGATAGAATCTAACAGATTCTTCCATAAGTTAAGCGACTCGGTGTAGGATCACGCGACACAAATCTTTATTTGCATGTTTGCATCAGTGGGCCCTACTTGCTTTAGTTCGTATTCTTTGATTATCAATTGTATGACAACTATATTAAGAATGGATATAAAGGATGAGTATTATGGGAAAATAATATGGAATCCGTTAAAAACTAGAACATAATGTCAAAGTTGAGTGAAGAGGAAGCCAAAAAAAAATACAATTTCGAAAAAAGTTCAGCTGAGGAAATTTCTGTTATGTGCTGAAATTGTAGTGGTTTTTTAATCAAGAACATGATTCCTGTTCAGTGCAGATACCTGGAAGTTGTTTCAAGATAAAATCCGATAATTACCGAAGTAAAAGGCGCCAAATCATGGATTCCAAATTTCTAAATAGCACAAATAAGTTTTGGTAAACCTAAAGAAAGAAACTAGTCTGTTCGTCAATGTTCTTGGCTTCAGTATTTCCATCTCTCAACAGTTCATTGATCATCATATATCTTCAGAGTAACATATTGAAGTATCGATAGCGCAAACACATTAAGTGATAACGCACTTGCTCCCAAGAGCTTATAACCAGCTGTCCCCGAGCACCAGCTCGCTCCCCCAGACCACTACATCATGCTCAACCTTGGTCCAATCACTTTCAAGGGACCACGTAGAAGAAAGATTCATGTGCCATACACCGTATCTGAAAGAGACCTACACTCATCAACATATATGGATATTGTACATGGCACACTTCAACCATGATCATACACACTCATCAACAAATATGAATATTGTACATGCCACACTTGTCAACATATATGTATATTGTACATGGCACACTTCAACCATGATCCTTGTCACGCCCCGCTTCTCAAAATATGGATTACGGAAAGCAACGAAGGCCAGCCATGCAAGCTATGATAAGAAAAAAATCCTTCTTTAGTCACATTAAGGCAGTCTAAACTAAACCTGTAACAATGCTATCCAAAATACACCAAGATATCAAAATATAACGCCAATAATTATGTTGCACACATAACGAGGAATACCAAAATAGGTCCATAAAATAAACATAGTTTCAAATAATATCTAGAGAATAACGGAAGAGTCAATAAAAGGCTACAAATTCGAAATAGAAATACATAATCCCTAACGTCCCATGAGGGCTCACATGCTAAATACGAACCGAAAGAAAATAGAAAATAAACCTACTCTAAATTACTAATCTTCGGCAAACTTCTGTGAATAGCTTTGATCTTTTTCTGCTGATGGGTCTACCTCTAAACTTGAGATGGCAAATCACAGAGATGTCAGAACACCTAACAAGTACTCAAACGTAAAGTGTGAAATAATATGATAATATAAGAGAGGTGAAATGCCCGCGTGCACATGAAATCTTGGGTATAACAATAATATGAACAAGCATAGCAACAGGTCAAGACAAATCCTAGATGTCACTACAAGGATAATATAACCTATTATGAGTTCGAACGTGAGCGTAAACCATAGCAACACGTGCCCAAAATGTTATGTAATAAATTGGTACCGTTCCGTGTCCTGGTCTCCTCAGCAAAATGTAATGAATTGGTACCGTTCCGTGCCTGGTCTCCTCAGCAAAATGTAAAGGCTTGGAACCATTCCTATCCGGTATCCCAGCAAAATGTAAAGGTAATGAATTATGCCGGCAATGGGACTCTAAAGATTTTGTTGACCGAACCCACACTCAAACAACCCCAATACCCCGTGTTTCTAAGTATAAAATAGCAATAAAACATGATCACAAATATAGAATGCTGACTGGACAGGAATTGTCACACCCTGCTTTCCAAAATACGTAAACACGACACGTGACAGAGCTAACTATACTATCTGTGGCTAGGAATTATTCCCCCGCAGTCACATTATGGCTGTCAATCGGATATCAAGAACAGTAATAAAAAATCTAATCTAGTTAACACATGTCCATCTGCTACAATAAATAAAATCAAAAATGGATATAGCGGAAACGAATCAAGATCCAATAAACAATAGTATCTGAATCACGTCCCAATATGGGATCACATCAATAGAAATAAAACCGCTGAAATAAATAAACTAAGAGTCTCTAAACTAAATAGCTAACTCCTCATTGCTCGGCTTGATTGCTAAAGTACTCTTGATCTGCCTGCGATAAAAGTAGAGCAACTGGGCCATGCAAAACCCAGACGTCAGTCGTCATAATATCAAAATAATAGTAATAACCGGGATATGATGCTATGATTAAGCGTGAATGTAAATAAATAACACAGGTATAAAACAGTGAACTGTATGTATGGGATGTGTATCCTAAAGTCTGTGCTTCTAGGTTATCTATTCTACAAGTCTTTAAAATCAATTAATGTAATTTTCATTGTAACTCAACAGTATATATCCCGTTCAAATCCTCACGGGACCACGACACAATGATTATTCCATCACGCTCGGAATCATGACAAACAATGATTATTCCGTCATGCCTGGAATTATGGCAAACAATGATTATATGCTTTTGAGTTACGTTTCGGTTACATTCTTGATTTTCCCTTTTCCCCTAAGGTTCTGTGTTCAAGTCGGGTATTGATAATATAAATCTAATTCTAACATAGGATCAAGCAGGTACAAGTCTTGTCTGTACATACACCAAATCATGTCCATCAGGACAACAATCAGAATTGTTGGCATTAGCAATAAAATCCAAGTAACAAGTCTGGTAATGTGTCATGAATATTCCATGTACTGTATATTAACCAAAATAGATACCAATGTAAAACTGTAATCAATATCGAAATACAACTAATGCCTGGATGCATATGTATCTATCTGTAATAACCGTTATATATCCATTACCATGTATGATGCAGTCTAGATAACATATTGAACTAATATAGTAGTATGATAATATCGTGATGTTTCGGCATGCAACTAGATAAACTAGTATCAGTACGGATATAAACGGATGTTATAAAACTGTAAATCGGTATTTTTTGCTGAATAGTAAAACACGTGCACTATAATTTATCAAATAAATATTGATATAGTAACATAACATGTTGCAAGTTTAGAACTTGCCTGATCGGATCTCACATTGAGATAGGGTATCACGTTCCGACGTCGAAATAAAGTCCCGACGCAAACTTACGTGCTCTGGACTGGACCTGGCTGAGCAGCTGCGTGATGTGGTGATTGGGCTAGATGACGACGGTGACTAGGTCGTCTGGATCATCGGCGACATACGCAACTCCGGCGAGATGATCGGGGATCAAGAAAAGAAAAGGAAAAGAAAGAAGAAGAAGAAGAAGAGTGCCTTTTGCTGGGTTTGTTGGTGTTTTGTCAAGGACAGAGGAGATGGTGGCGATGAGATGAGGTCGTCGGCGGTGACGTCATCTGGACGAGGGGCCGTGAGTCTTGAATGGTGATCAGGGAAAAGAGTAAGGGTTGATGGTGGTGGTGTATGGTGTTTTTGTTAGTGTATATGCCCTAGAGGCCATTACTGTATCATACTAGTTTGTATATTACTTAATGGATGCTTGGGATATTCACCTTGTATATACAATCTTGCTCAAAATAGTAGTATGCTACTTGGTTTGTCTCTACTTCAATGTGTACTTGTGTTTATTTTACTATATCACTTATACGCATTAGTGGAGCCCTTAGGATCTTTGCTTGATTACCAGCGTTGTGATGGCAGTCACACTAGTGGGGGCTGGGTAATCTATAAGCACATCCTTATACAGGTCCCTAGTCGCAGGACTATCGAGACAGGGCATCGATACTCCGGAGTAGACTAGCGTATGCGCTTCTCATCCCAGTGTGGGAGATGGTCTGTCCCACAGCCATCAGTACGTCGTACTGGAGATAGTATACGGGTGCTCGTTGGGTTACGAGTACACTGGACAGGACTCGTCGGGAACTGACAGGTTGGTATTATACCTATCGTCAGTCGTCAGTTCCCAGGTGACATGAGTACAGCTTAGTCCGCTGACTTGACACTGGCACTTCGCCTCGAGTGTGTTCCCACTGCACTTTGATCACTACCCTACCACGGCTCAAAGGAGTCGTGCAAACAGGTGGTGGTTGGGTGCAGTCCCGAAGCACTTGGAGGCAGTGACGGTTAGACAGGATTCGTCTCTCCCGGTATTGGGGGTTGACATCGCGCTGTGTCTAGGAGAGCCATTACACGAGTAGTCCCTGGCCAGGGCAAACGAGATATACTGGTAGGTTTCCAGTGTTATCTCAGGGTGTTTTGGGCTTCGCTCCGGCACGACTTGTACCGCTATTGGGGGACTGACGTTTACCGCCCCCTAGGCCCGCCATGCGATGTATCAGACGAACAGACCGGACTGTACGGAGAATGTCACATTCAGACTCAGTAGGAGTACAGATGGGGTTTCACCTCGTCAGCCTTCTTGTCGGCATCTACCTGGGGACCGTTACGCACAGCTAGTGCCGCTTGCGGTCTGTGGTTAAACCCACTGCCAGCGTAGTGCCGAGTCTTTAGAGTCCCACACAGAGGGTATTCGCCTCTGGGCAAAACAGAGTAGAGGTCGCATGGTTTTGCGACAGGGTTCGTTCTCATCCGCGCACTTATGCACGTTTGGAGTCCGGACGGATTATACTGGCAGGCTCTGGTTTGAGCCAGATACTGGTATATGTTTTTGGGGTTGCTTTTATATCTTGGTATTCTTGTTCCTCGGAACGAGAATGCAGGTGTGTATGCACAGTTGCTTGAGGCGGAGAATGAGGTTTTTTTTCATTAGGGTTTCGGATCGGGTGCGTATGCACAGTTGACAGTTATCATTTTCCAAACCCTAATGGATTTATGTATTATCTATTAATAATAGTAATTAAATGAGAATTATGTTATGGTTGTTTTTTTTGTTGACTTGTTGACCTTGGTTGACTTGTTGACCATTGACCACTTTCATGCCTTGAAAGTCTTCCTTGATTCATGCTTACACTTCATTTAAAGAAGCATGATAGTGGTCATTCCAAAATTACCATCAACTATTCTTATTTCAATTATTATCATTTAGATAATTCATTTCTTTTGCAATATGGTTGCAAGAGAGAAATAATTGAGCTCATTCTATCATAACCTCTCTCTCTCCTCATTTTCTTCTTCTTCTTCCTCTTGAAAAGAGAAACCTTCTCATGTGTTGAGAATCATTCTCTTTAGAAAGAAAAGCAAACCCTAATCTCTCTCTATTCATTCTAGGATGAAGGTTTAGCAAACCGGAAACCCTAGTTCACTCAAAAATCGAGGAAGAGCCCAAAGTCGAACCTTCGAGGTGGATCCATCTTCGACGGGAGAAGGCGACGTAAAGAGAACCATCAACCTCTACAAGGTTTGAAGAAGAAGGAGTTCAAGTTTAGGTATAACCATCTTCCATAGTAGCTAACTCTCTTTAGCTAGAATACTAGTTTTAGTTTAGACAACGATCCCGACCATGTTTAGTCCATGTTGCCTCTTGCGATAAAAATTCGTTTTTTATACCGTTTCCGCCTCCCCGTAAGCACCGGGGGTCGCAATATGGACTTACAGTGGTATCAGAGCCTAACTAAACTTAAACTAGCTTGATAGTGAAGTGTAACGAAGTTCGGAACCGTAAAAAACCCAAAAACCGTATTTTTCAAAAACCTGAGTTTCTGTTGAAATTTTTTGGGCTCAAAATGAAAAAATTTATATTTGTAAAATCATCTCAGGGTTTTCTAAAAACACCCATGAAAAACGATCCAGTGTTGAGCTCAAAGCGCCGCGCATCTGCGGCACGAGGTAGGCTCGTGCCGCGGAACCGCCGTGCTTTGTCGTCTTCTGCGCGTCGTTTTTCGTGCAGTGTCTGTAGGTGTTGGTTTTGGGATTTTTGAGATATATTATATGTGCCCAGATTTTCCAGAAAAGAAATTTCCTTTTGGGGTCCTATAATTCCGTATTTTTTCCGAACTTCACTACACTTTGGCTATATTGGTTATATCTGTGATGTTTGCATGTATTGAACGTCGGCTAATCGCTATAAGTCGATTAGTCGGGGTTATACATGATCTGTAATGTGCTGGAATGTGTATATGAATGTGTTGGACTGTCGCGGGTGAATAGCCGGGGTTGGATGTGAGATGAGCTTTTGTTTTTCTTTCATTCATTGTAAATGTAAATTGATGTAATAATTATTATTTGTTTGGCCGCACAACCGGGTCGGGGTTGTAGCCGTCATTGTATAATTCTTTTTACTGTTTTTGCTCCTAGGATAGACCCATGGAGGGGGTGCACAAACTACCGAGTACTTGGCGGGTAGTTTGCCGCACCCGTAGGGGTCTTGGGTGGGGTATTGGCTATTCACCGCGACCGTGTTATCCGCTTTTCGTTTCAGGCTCGAAAGGATTGCGGATTGCTAGTATATCCAATGTATTCATCTGTGATCTGTAATGTCTATCATTGCTTTCAATTTAGGCGTTGCTTATGTTTTACAGCCGCGCTAGCCCAGCCCCCGCTCTGTCGTTAGTTAAGTAACCTAACGAGTGATGACGGGGCCCAGTGGCGAATGCGAATGGCATAAGCGTACGTCATATTTTGGTTGTTTTCTGCAATGGTAGGATTAAATGATGGGACGCATTAAAAGTACTAATGCAAGAATATCACGCATTAAAAGAACTAATGCAAGATAATAAACCAAGTTAAAGTCGTTGGAACACTTTCGAAAAACCACTCGGTTCTTTTCAAAACCAACTTTTAAATGCGGAGTTTGAGCCACTCCTTTTAAAAGCTATCTCGTTCCATCGACCAAATCAAGTTCACTACGTTCACGGTTTTGCCAAAATCATCCGTAGCCCTCCATCATTTCAGTTAAATATTCGGTAGTATTCAAGCTATGTATTTTGACCTCACGCCAAGGCATAGTGATTGGTAGCTGCCGGATATTTATCTGTTGCATAGATAGAATGCGTTGGTTTGAAACAGTCGTACTGCCATTTTGGCCTACGTCAAGGGTATGTACGGGTGGATTCAAATTAACCTGGATAATGATGGGACGAACTTGACATGTGACTTATGACATTTTGACCTCACGCCAAGGTCATAAGAGCATGGGGCAAAAATCCACATCGGGAGTTTCATAAGTACTGAAACTTGCTAGATTTGCATACCATTTGGAGTGTGATGATTCTGGTAGGATTCCTTCAGTTTCGTCACGCGATGATATTTGGATCCCGATCCTACTGTGAGTATATGCTACTCCTCGGGAAATTTCTCACTTAACGATCAATGCTATAAACCTAGTAGGTGCCTAGAAAGGTGTTAGCGGGGCTACGCCCCCAGGGAAAAGAGGTTCTTTAATTAAGGAACTTCGCGAAAGCGTTGGAAAACCTCCCTCGAAGTACCGACACCAGCCTGGCTGAACGGTTAAGCAAGTATTGTACGGTGGGATTGATCCTGACTAATTCTTCCTTTATGGTTTGAGGAGGGATTCGAGAAACAGTGGGAGCCATCCTGTTTAGACAAATTAAAAACCACTCTAAACTTGCAAGAGCATCATGCTGAGTGTTTCTTCTTCTCTCTCCTAATTGCAGCGACCAATCAACATGACTGGACTTAAGTTACTCCTAGATAAAAACAAGCTGACAGGGCCAAACTACAAAGATTGGCTCAGGAATGTCAAGATAGCAATCACTTATGACAAGCTGGGGTATCTTCTTACCACCAAAGCTCCCCCTGTCCCTGGTCCAACTTCCAGCGTCGCGGATAAGGAAATCCGCAAGACTTGGGAGATTGATAGCGCGAAGGCCAAGTGCCTCTTGCTTGCCTCGATGGACAACGAACATCAGAGGAGGCATGAGAATATGGACATGGAGTCCATATTGCTTCATACAAAAGAACTGTATGGGGAGCAATCACGTATCGCAAGATACGAAGCGTCGAAAAAGTTGTTTTCGACAAGAATGGCCGTCGGATCATCAGTAGCCGAGCACGTGCTAAAGATGATCGGCTACATTGAGGAGCTCGCTGACCTAGGGATCACATTGGAGAGTGAGCTATATACAGATATAGTTCTCCAGTCCCTTCCTTCCACTTACGCCCAGTTTATAATGAACTTCAACCTACAAGAAAAGGAGGTTGAACTTTCAGAGCTCCTCAACCTGCTGAGGAGCGCAGAGGGCACCCTACAGAAAGGTAGGGAAACATCCACTTTGTTTGTAGGAGGAACATCTTCTTCTAGGTCCAAGGCGAAAGCCAAGGGAAAGAAGAAGAAAGCCCCCGCCAAACCAAGGGGCGGTGTTAGTAAAGTGGATACGAAGGGAAAAGGAAAAGCAACAAAGATAGCAGGGAAGCTTGTGGATAAGGAAGAATGCTTCTTTTGTCATAAGAAAGGACACTGGAAGAATGATTGCAGGGCCTGGAAGGCCAGAACACAGGAATTGAAGCAGGTTGCAGCTTCAGCTTCAGGTGTGTATGTTATTGAAAACTGTCTTTCTATAAACTCTACTTCCTGGGTATTGGATACCGGATCAGGATCTCATATCTGTAATTCTTTGCAGGCGTTGAGAAACCGTAGTGTTTTGAAAGCAGGTGACATGACCCTCAGAGTTGCAAACGGAGCTAGCATGGATGCTAAAGCCGTGGGGGACTATCACCTGGGAATGTCAGATGGACATGTTTTGGTTTTGCGTAATTGCTTTTTTGTACCCAACGCAACTTGTAATATCATTTCTGTATCTTTAGTTTCTAAAGAAGGTTATGAATTTGCGTTTGTAAGTAATGTTGTAAACATTCGCCTTAATCAAGTTTTGATTGGGTCAGGTACTTTGAGTAATGGTATATACGTATTGAACCAACCACAGATTTTTAATGTCCAGAATACACACAAAAGAAAGTCTCCAGAAATAAACCAGACTTTCTTATGGCATTGTAGATTGGGTCACATCAATGAGAGAAGGTTGACCAAGTTACATACAGAAGGGTATTTGAATGCGTTCGAATATCAGTCGTATGCCACTTGTCAATCCTGTCTCAAGGGAAAGATGACAAAGACTCCGTTTACTGGACATGGAGAAAGAGCGAGCGAGCTCTTGGGACTCGTACACAGTGACGTGTGCGGTCCAATGTCTACACATGCCCGAAGCGGACATTCTTACTTCATTACTTTTACGGATGACTTCTCAAGGTACGGTCATATCTTCTTAATGAAGCATAAGTCCGAAGCCTTTGGAAAATTCCAGGAGTATAAGAATGAAGTAGAGAAACAGACCGGCAAAAGTATTAAGATTCTAAGATCGGATCGAGGTGGAGAATACTTAAGTGCCGAGTTCCTGGACTATTTAAAAGAGAACGGAATTCTCTCTCAGCTTACTCCTCCATACACCCCGCAACATAACGGTGTATCGGAAAGAAGGAACCGCACCCTATTGGATATGGTGCGGTCCATGATGAGTAACGCTGAGTTACCGCGATCATTCTGGGGGTATGCGCTAGAATCAGCTGCATACCTTTTGAACCGAGTTCCGACTAAGACTGTGCCTACCACCCCATATGAAATGTGGAGTGGGAAGAAACCATATCTTCAATATCTGAAGATCTGGGGATGTCCAGCTTTTGTCAAAAAGCAGCATGCGGACAAACTCGAGGCACGCTCAGTGCTGTGCAAGTTTGTGGGATACCCAAAGAGCACCAGGGGGTATCTTTTCTACTACGCAGAGGAACAAAAAGTCCTTGTTTCTCGCAATGCCCACTTTCTAGAACACCAGTTCTTGGAAAAGGAAATTAGTGGGAGCGCAGTAGAACTGGAAGAAGTTCCAGAACCACAGACTGTTACTGAAAGCTTAGTGGAACCAGAGGGTTCAACAGAACAGGACATTCCTACGCCGCTCCGCAGAAGTAGTAGGCAGTCTCATCCGCCCGAGAGATACTACGGTTTTCTCATAGACGGGGATAGAGAGGATTGCATCATAGATTATGATGAGCCTACTAGCTTCCAGCAGGCCGTTCAGAGCGTTGACTCGGTGAAATGGCTGGATGCAATGCGGACCGAAATGGAGTCCATGTACACCAACAAGGTATGGACGTTGGACATTGCTCCAGACGGGGTAAAACCCGTAGGATGCAAGTGGATCTTCAAAAGGAAGATTGGTGTAGATGGACAGGTTGAGACCTATAAAGCTAGGCTGGTAGCAAAGGGTTTCCGTCAAAGACCTGGCTTGGACTATGACGAAACCTTTTCTCCAGTAGCCATGCTGAAATCCATTCGGATCCTTCTTGCCATCGCTGCCTTCCACGATTATGAGATCTGGCAAATGGACGTAAAGACAGCTTTTCTAAATGGAAATTTAGAGGAGTGTGTCTATATGGACCAGCCAGAGGGCTTCATTCAGAGTGGGAGCAGCGGAAAGGTGTGCAAGTTGCTTAAGTCCATCTATGGACTAAAGCAGGCATCGCGGAGTTGGAACATCTGCTTTGATGAGACGGTCAAAGAATTTGGCTTTATCAAAAATCCAGATGAACCATGCATCTATAGTAGATTTGTAGCGAGAACTGTAGTATTCCTCGTTTTATACATGGATGACATTCTCTTAATAGGAAATGACATTCCTATGCTACAATCTGTCAAGGGATTCTTGTCACACAGGTTCTCCATGAAAGACCTGGGTGATGCCTCATACATCCTGGGGATCCGGATCCATCGTGATAGATCCAAGAGGATATTGGGACTTTCTCAGTCCAGGTACATCGACACCATAGTGAAGAGATTCAGTATGGAAGATTCCAAGCGCGGTAACCTACCGGCTTGTCACGGGATCACCCTCTCTAAAGAGATGTCTCCCAAGACTGATTTGGAGAGGGATCGCATGTCTATTATACCCTACGCTTCTGCGGTAGGCTCTATAATGTATGCGATGTTGTGTACCAGACCGGATGTAGCTTATGCACTGAGTGTGGTAAGCCGGTATCAGTCAAACCCTGGGGAGAAACACTGGATAGCGGTAAAGAACATTCTCAAGTATCTGAGAAGGACTAAGGAGATGTTCTTGGTGTATGGCGGAAAAGACCTCCAGATCGAGGCCTTTGCTGACTCCAGCTTCCAGAGTGACAAGGATGATTCCAAGTCCATGTCGGGCTTTGTCTTTACCCTCAATGGAGGGGCGGTGTGTTGGAAGAGTTCCAAACAGGAAACCGTTGCAGACTCGACGATGGAAGCGGAATACATCGCTGCATCTGATGCCGCAAAAGAAGCTGTCTGGATGAGGAAGTTCTTGAAAGAACTTCAAGTGGTTCCGTCCATTGTTGATCCAATACCTCTGTATTGCGACAACAATGGGGCTATAGCTTTAGCAAAGGAACCCAGGTCCCATCAGAGATCCAGGCACATCTTGAGGCGGTATCACCTGATCAGGGAGATCGTGGATCGCAAGGAGATCGAGGTTCGGAGAGTAGCTTCAGAAGACAACACTGCAGATCCATTCACCAAGGCCCTGCCCCAGACTCAGTTCGAGCGGCTGATCGAGATGATAGGTCTTCGATACGCCAGTACATGGCCTTAGTGCAAGTGGGAGATTGTTAGTGTATATGCCCTAGAGGCCATTACTGTATCATACTAGTTTGTATATTACTTAATGGATGCTTGGGATATTCACCTTGTATATACAATCTTGCTCAAAATAGTAGTATGCTACTTGGTTTGTCTCTACTTCAATGTGTACTTGTGTTTATTTTACTATATCACTTATACGCATTAGTGGAGCCCTTAGGATCTTTGCTTGATTACCAGCGTTGTGATGGCAGTCACACTAGTGGGGGCTGGGTAATCTATAAGCACATCCTTATACAGGTCCCTAGTCGCAGGACTATCGAGACAGGGCATCGATACTCCGGAGTAGACTAGCGTATGCGCTTCTCATCCCAGTGTGGGAGATGGTCTGTCCCACAGCCATCAGTACGTCGTACTGGAGATTGTATACGGGTGCTCGTTGGGTTACGAGTACACTGGACAGGACTCGTCGGGAACTGACAGGTTGGTATTATACCTATCGTCAGTCGTCAGTTCCCAGGTGACATGAGTACAGCTTAGTCCGCTGACTTGACACTGGCACTTCGCCTCGAGTGTGTTCCCACTGCACTTTGATCACTACCCTACCACGGCTCAAAGGAGTCGTGCAAACAGGTGGTGGTTGGGTGCAGTCCCGAAGCACTTGGAGGCAGTGACGGTTAGACAGGATTCGTCTCTCCCGGTATTGGGGGTTGACATCGCGCTGTGTCTAGGAGAGCCATTACACGAGTAGTCCCTGGCCAGGGCAAACGAGATATACTGGTAGGTTTCCAGTGTTATCTCAGGGTGTTTTGGGCTTCGCTCCGGCACGACTTGTACCGCTATTGGGGGACTGACGTTTACCGCCCCCTAGGCCCGCCATGCGATGTATCAGACGAACAGACCGGACTGTACGGAGAATGTCACATTCAGACTCAGTAGGAGTACAGATGGGGTTTCACCTCGTCAGCCTTCTTGTCGGCATCTACCTGGGGACCGTTACGCACAGCTAGTGCCGCTTGCGGTCTGTGGTTAAACCCACTGCCAGCGTAGTGCCGAGTCTTTAGAGTCCCACACAGAGGGTATTCGCCTCTGGGCAAAACAGAGTAGAGGTCGCATGGTTTTGCGACAGGGTTCGTTCTCATCCGCGCACTTATGCACGTTTGGAGTCCGGACGGATTATACTGGCAGGCTCTGGTTTGAGCCAGATACTGGTATATGTTTTTGGGGTTGCTTTTATATCTTGGTATTCTTGTTCCTCGGAACGAGAATGCAGGTGTGTATGCACAGTTGCTTGAGGCGGAGAATGAGGTTTTTTTTCATTAGGGTTTCGGATCGGGTGCGTATGCACAGTTGACAGTTATCATTTTCCAAACCCTAATGGATTTATGTATTATCTATTAATAATAGTAATTAAATGAGAATTATGTTATGGTTGTTTTTTTTGTTGACTTGTTGACCTTGGTTGACTTGTTGACCATTGACCACTTTCATGCCTTGAAAGTCTTCCTTGATTCATGCTTACACTTCATTTAAAGAAGCATGATAGTGGTCATTCCAAAATTACCATCAACTATTCTTATTTCAATTATTATCATTTAGATAATTCATTTCTTTTGCAATATGGTTGCAAGAGAGAAATAATTGAGCTCATTCTATCATAACCTCTCTCTCTCCTCATTTTCTTCTTCTTCTTCCTCTTGAAAAGAGAAACCTTCTCATGTGTTGAGAATCATTCTCTTTAGAAAGAAAAGCAAACCCTAATCTCTCTCTACTCATTCTAGGATGAAGGTTTAGCAAACCGGAAACCCTAGTTCACTCAAAGATCGAGGAAGAGCCCAAAGTCGAACCTTCGAGGTGGATCCATCTTCGACGGGAGAAGGCGACGTAAAGAGAACCATCAACCTCTACAAGGTTTGAAGAAGAAGGAGTTCAAGTTTAGGTATAACCATCTTCCATAGTAGCTAACTCTCTTTAGCTAGAATACTAGTTTTAGTTTAGACAACGATCCCGACCATGTTTAGTCCATGTTGCCTCTTGCGATAAAAATTCGTTTTTTATACCGTTTCCGCCTCCCCGTAAGCACCGGGGGTCGCAATATGGACTTACAGTTTTGGGTTGCTGGAAAGACGAGGAGGCGATGGAGGTGGTCGGTGGTGACGGGTTGCCGACGATAGGAGATTGGGTTCTTGGCGTCGGTGTTGTGGTTGGAAGCTTGCGTGTCATCGGGGAGAGGAGGAAGAGGAGATAGGGTGATGGAGGTAAGGAAGAGGGAGATAGTGATGGTGAGGGGGTGGCGACGGGACGACGACGACGGGGGATGAGGGTTAGGGTTCGTGACGAAGAAGAAGAAGAACGAGGGAGAGAGAGTAGGTTTTATAATAATAGGTTTATTATAAATTATATAGTGTGTGTGTGTGTGTATTAGAGAGAGAGAATGATGTTAGAGAGAGGCAGAGAGAGAGATAGTTTTTATTTATAATATATTATATATATTTAACAGTTATATATATATTAGTTATATAAAATATTATATATATATATATATATATATGGGATTGTACAGATAATACCAGATTACTCCAAATATTACCCGTACCTCTTCAAAAAACTAGTTTTTCAATATGGAGAATATACGCAAAAGTTTAAACCATAATGTGATGTCCAATAAATAAAAACATATACCCCCAAATATGAATCTACGTAAATTACGTAGCGATAAAAAATGAGTCCGTTTAATAATTAGGGTATGAACATGATATATGGGTGCAACCACATGATATGGGGTACTATGACATACAAGGCTAAATAAGGAAATATATTATTTGATTGTATTTTATATTTTAAAAAGATATTTAGAGTCTAAATTATATTATATACGTATATAAAATCTAGATTTGCATGGATATTCTGTACCAGCAAATATTTGATATAATCTTGAACCATGATGTGTTTCAAACATTCGGGTCGGGCCTGATAATAACCACAGCTGCTAATTGCACCATTCGGAACCCAAAAGCAACAATAATAAAGAATTTTACCGCAAGATTTAAAATACCCCAAATAAATATAGTATAATAGTGCTAGGGTGTTACAGGAATCACGATGATATCATGGAATAGGGAACATGTAAACATGAGTAATTGTTCAGGGCATATAATTCAATATTCTAATTAGTGATTGCGTTTTAATATCGATAGACATGAATCGTGAATAAGCATGGCATGTCAAGTGTTGTTCAAGCATGGTAATAATAACAAGAATCATGTCGTAGAAATATCATAAGTATGTGTCACTCAAGGATCATATAAGCATGTCAAGGGTTTCGTATGCATGTCAAAGTTAACAAGTAATTACAGTATCGCCTGAAAAACAATCAACAAGGATATAATAAAATCACACGGACCCTTTTTCATTCGATAATTGGATTTGGTATTTGATCAAACACAAGTTGAGCATGAATGTAATAGTTAATTAATGAGTGTGCTAAAACCTAAGGTTTCAATCATGTAGGCAATAAGCAAGGGTTTACATATTCATAAGGAATTACGATGTTAAAGTTATGTTCTTTTAATTCTAACACAATGTATTTGATCAAGAAAATAACCGATATTGCGTCGGTTATCAAGAGGGAGCATGGGTACTTGCCTTAATGCAATTGGTTTGTAAGATCTCGAATTTGTGTGTTTGGATCGATCCGGTGTACCCACATGAGAAGGAAACGAGAGGATGATGATCATCTTGGTGATGAATACGGCGACGAGAGAAAGGTGCTAACGTCGATGTGAATTCTTGATTATCGATGTAGGAATCGAGAGAAGGTGGCTAGGGTTTTTAGAGGAAGTGATCTAGGGCTTTTAGAGAGGAAGGATGCTGTAGAAATTAGGGTTTAGACGAGATTAATCATGGTTTAAATAGAGACGGGGTTGGTCACAAGAATAAAGATTCACACGAAAAGTCAGGATTTTGTTCAGATATGCGTTGAGCCGGCTTGAAGAAACATCGAGCCGTCTCAACGAGACAGAGAAAATATGATTGTTGCAAGAACAAGTTGAGCCGTCTCAAGATGCACTTAAGCCATCTCAAGATAGTGTTGAGTCGACTCAATCAACGTTGAGTTGTTTCATACACACAGAGAAAGTAAGGAAAATTCTCTGGACCCTTGAGACAGTTCAAGCTGGCTATGAGCCGGCTCATGAACCTCGAGAAGGAAATAAACATTGGAATTGAAACTCGAGCTGTCTCAAACAATTATGAGTCGGCGTGAGAACTGCTATTTACTGATATGATTTATTTGGACATGGAATCAGGGAGAATATTAAAAACACTTGTTTTTATTAGTATTTCCATATACAGGGTGTCACATCCTATCCACCTTACAAGAAATTTCGTCCTCGAAATTTAAAAGAACGAAAATACAAGAATCAAGGAAATAAATGGGGATACTTGTGATGGATCTCATTCTCACGCTCCCAAGTGGATTCTCTACACGAGTGTCCACCCCAAGACACAAGAAGCAAAGAAATGAACTTGTTCTTCAACACTTTCTCTCTACGGTCGATGATGGCTGTAGGCTGCTCCTCGTATGAGAGATCGGTGCTCAAGGTCAATTCAGAATGATCAAGGACATGGTTATCATCTTAAACGTACCGACGTAGCTGAGAAACGTGTAATACATCGTGTATGCCAGCCAAAGAAGGAGGTTGAGCTAATCGGTAGGCCACCTCACTAACACGATCCACAACTTCAAATGATCTGATGAATCGGGATTGAGTTTTCTGTGATTTCCGAATCCAATCACCCTTTTTGTCGGCAAAATTTTCAAGAATACATGGTTGCCAACCTCAAACTCAAACGGTCTTCTATTAGCATCTGCTCAACTTGGCGATCTTGCGCTGCCTTGATACAGTTCCTGATCAGTCAAACTTTTTCGACTGTCTAAACTATGAGTCAGGTCCCAACAATCTTTGCTCTTCCATATCATCCCAGCAAAGTGTGGAACGACACTTCCTTTCATAGATCGTCTCGAGTGGTGCCACTGTATGCTTGTCTGATAGCTATATTGTAGGAGAACTCCACCAAGCATAGATGATCCTCCCATGATCCTTTGAAATCCATCATACAAGCTTTCAACATATCTTTTAGTATCTGTATAGTTTTCTTTGACTGTCCGTCTGTATGAGGGTGATATGCTGTACTGTAATTGAGGCGTGTGTCTAAACTTTCTTGCAAGCTTCTTCAAAACTGTGAGAGAAATATAGTGTCTCGGTCAGATACGATACCGACGGGCACTCCATGTAGCTTCACAATCTCCTGCATGTACTTTTCTGCCAAAGTCTCGGTCGACTGTTCTACTCAAAATGGTAGAAAGTGAGTCGCTTTTGTGAGACGATTGACGATGACCCATATTGCGTTATTACCTTTAGGACTTCATGGTAAAGCCGTCATGAAGTCCATATTGATGTGTTCCCATTTCCACCGGGGAATGCGTAATGGTTGCCGAAGTCGGCCACTCTCTGATACTCGGCCTTCACCTGTAGATACACCAGACATTTCGACACGTAGCGGGCGATCTCCTTCTTCATACCATTCTACTAGAAATGTTGCCTCAATCCCCTGTACATCTTGGTGCTCTCTGGATGCACCGAATAAGCTGAACTGTGAGTTTCTTCCAATACCTTCTGTCGAACCTCACCCTTCGGCATGCACAACCGGCTAACGAATCTCAACGAACCATTCATGTATTAATAAATCTGTTCTCAATCTAGTCTCTACCTAACTTCGGAGCTTCTGTAATTGTGGGTCTTCAACCCTTATAGTTTTAATATGATCTACTAATGAGGATTGCACCTGCAGCTGCCAATACTGTCCGTGTGTCCCCTGTTTGACCACCTCCAATTCAAGTCTCCAAAAATTAATTAGAATATCCTTCTGACAAGTCAACATTATAACTGTGGGTCTTCGGCTGAGAGCATTGGGTACTACATTCACTCTGTCGTGGTGATACTGCAAATCGAGATCATAATTGGCCATAAACTCCAACTACCTGCGTTGTCTCATGTTGAGTTCCTTTTGCGTAAACACGTACTTCAACCTCTTATGGTCTATATATACCTCCACCCACTCTCCCAAAAGAAAATACTTCCAAATATTCAAAGTGAAAATAACCGCGGCCAACTCTAGATTATGAGTTAGGTAATTCTTCTCGTGCGTTCTCAATTGGCGCGAGGCATACGCCACTACTTGACCATGCTGCATCAGAACGCAGCCTAACCCTTTCCCTGAAGCATCGCTGTGAATCACTAATCCTCCTGTCCTATCTAGTATGATTAGTATCGGTGCAATGGTAAGATTCTCTTTCAACAAAATGAACGCTCGGTTGCATTCCTCTAACCAGACGAACGATTCTCCCTTCCGAGTAAGCCTTGTCAAGGGTTTAACCGCTTGTGCAAAATCTTTGACAAATCTCCGATAGTAACCTGCGAGTCCCAAGAAGTTTCTAATCTCTGCTATTGACTTCGATGGTGGACAATCCTTAACTGCTTCAATCTTCGCCGGGTCTTATGGATATACAGTCTTAGGAAATAATGTGTCCCAAAAACTGAACTTGGTCCAGCCAGAACTCGCACTGACTAAGTTTAGCATACATCTTCTCCTGCCTCAACACCTGTAACAAAATTCTCAAATGTTCGGCATGCTCCTCCTCATTGCTTTTTTAGTACACGAGAATGTCGTCGATAAAGACTATGACGGACTGATCGAGGTACTGCAAGAATACACGGTTCATTTGATAGCTCATGGATTTTGATGATCCATTTATTTTGTTTTGATGATATCTTAAACATGAATAGTTCGTTTAATGTCACTTGCTTATCTTGCCTACCATATCAACACTAAACTCGTATACACTTGACGTTTAGCTTGCTTATTCTATATCTTGTGTATACTAAGTAATCAATCAATATCTCATGCTATACTCGTTTTATATTCTTGATATCGATATCTTACTCTCATTCATTGTTTTTATAATTTACAATATGAATTTGTATATATATGTGATCTATATCTTGCTTCTCTTATAACATGTATATATATTTAGTATATCAATATCTCATATTTTGAGTTTAAGTTATATCTTGATATTGATATACTATTCATGATTGTGATATCAAAAACAATGAATGTTCATATACCTGTAGTTATTAACTTGCTTATATTTCATAACACTGTATATGATAAGCTTGGTCTTTGAGATTGCATTTCAGGTTATCGGATATCTCGAGACGAAGCTTTTCAAATGGAGGATGGAGGTTATTGAGCTAAAATTGAATATCTAATAGAGGTTGGAGGATACGGATAAGAGCTTCCCAATTTTCCATATCAAGCTTCATGAAGCTAAGTAGTAAAGGTACAAGACTTGAAGAGTCAAAACTACGAATAGCGAGAAGCTAGAAGCCATGTCCGAATTTGAAGCGTCGAAGTCGAAGTCCATGATAATCCAAGATTTGAAGATCAAGTGTTGGTTTCGAGACGATAGTGAGTGAAGTGGTGAAGATCAAGGACAATTTGAAGTGTCGAAACCAATTGAAGATCATTCGACTAACAAGTTCAAGCTTCACTAAAGTTCGAGAGCTCAAGAGTTCAAGGATTCAAGAATCAAAGATTTGCGACAAACCGAAATAGGAATCCTTGTAAGTACTCTATGGATTATGGATATATAAATTATAGCTCTTGAAAACTCACACACTTTAGCACAAAGGTTTTACAAATATCGAATCTTTCGTTTTCGAAGTTTTCATTTTTTTAGAAAACCCAAGCTGCTGTTTATGTGCTTAGCTAGACGTCTGCCTAGTTGATGTTCAGACGTCTGTGCATTGTTGATATCTGATATTTCAAATATGTTTTCAAATTTGAGATGAGACAGACGTTTTAAGGTCAATGGACCAGACATCTGATGAAGGGTTTCAAAATGGATTTTTTAAACTTCAGACGTCTGGTTTTGGCACTGTGCTTTCCAGTAAGAAATGTAGACATTTGCAGTTCATCGGGGCATATGTCTAATGTTATATTTTTGCCAAAACTTTTTCTGCTTAAGACGTCTGCCTATTCGAACTTCAAACGTCTGTGGTTAAGATTTTTTCTAAAATATAGCCGTTTATAGCCGTTAGGGGATTTGCTTTATTTGAGGCCAGACGTCTGCCATTTTTGCCTTCAGACGTCCGCTTCATGTTGAAAACTGCTTGTCCACACTTCTTTTGAGTTGATTTTCTTATGGGCTATAAATAGGGTTTCTATGGGATTTTTGATGGTTAACATTTTGTAATCACTTGAGCTTTTCAATTGCCAATATCTAAGTGATTTTGAGCTAAAAATCCCATCTCTTGTGAGAGTTTAAAACAGTTTTTATTTTCTTATCAAATTACTCGCACACACAAAAGTTTCAAGAGCTTAATTTGATCATCCATACTTTTTAAGAGTATTAGAGAGAGAGAGATAAATAGAGCTTTGAGAGAAACTCCTTTGAGAGTATTGTGCTTCCTTGTAAACTCTCTTCCTCTTTGTGTTTGGAATCTTGAGTGCAAGATTTCCATTGTAAGAGAGAGAAGGAATCTTTGTAGTGAGAAAAGTGACAAACTTGTAAGGGAAGTGTTGTTCGTAGTATCGAACAAAGTGTAGTCTTTTGAGAAGACGTGTTGGGTAGGCCTCCACCGGAAGCGGGGTTGTTGGGTTGCCTGCGGGCAACGTGTTTGCGTGCTTCTCCGGAAGTGGGGTTCTCCGAAAAAGATGTGCTTTAGTGGAATGGGCTCGTACGTCTAAAAAAAGTGGACTATGGGATCTTCCAAACCACTCTAAAATCGACTCGTATTTGTGTTTGCAATTTCTCTTATGCTTTATATTGCCTATTAGCTTAGAAATTGCTCAATTGCATGCTTGTTCCCTACATGCTATATTTGCTCACTACTTGCTCTTTATGCATTGCTTATACTTAATATTGATCTTACTTGCTATATGCTCTTTGTTCACAATTGTAGTATTGCTTGCTAACATATCTCTTTGCAATTGTGTTTTATATTAGCACGTGCTTGTTAGCGTTTTTTAATTTGGGTATATCGGTAGTGTATTCCTATTTTCCCCCCTCTAGAAAAACTTTCAATTGGTATCAGAGCTTGGTGCTCTTCTTGCATCCTAGAATGATCCCATGGCATCATATTTACCTCTTTCGTGTTCTTATTGTGATGAACCATCTATTCATAACCCTCTATATTTTGATGGTTCAAAATTTGATTTTTGGAAAATTATGATGCAAGACTTTTTAGAATTTCTTGGCAGAAATATGTGGCTAATTGTTGATCGTGAGTATTCAATTCCTTCAATTTCTAAATCTATGTGGACTACTCATGAATTTTTTTTATTTGTTTTGGACATTAAAGCTATTAAAGTTTTGCATTGTGTTTTAAATATCGATGTTCTTAACAATGACTCTTCTGAAAGAACTAGTGCACTCTAGGTAGCAATTTTAAAAGATGAAACCATAGGGATTTAAAAAATGTAGAGAACAATTAGTCCTATAACTAGGATTTAAGCTAAAGATTATAACTTGTGTTGGATTTAGTGCCTTCAAGGCAATTATTATAATCACAGGAAGGCGATTATGATAATTGAGGGAGGACCTATATGGGTAGAACAGTCTTATTCGAGATGATAGTATGCTATCGGGTTTGACTTTATTATTATGTACATGCCTTGTGCTGTATAGCATATCACTATTATATATTGATAGATTCCATAGGATTCATGCTTGACTACCAGGGTTATGATGGCGATCACACTTATAAGAACTTGGTAGTTTATAAGCACATTCTTAAATATCCCGAGTCGTGGGAATATTGAGACTGGGCATCTATATTCCAGAGTAGACTAGTGTATACGTTTCTTGACCCCGACGAGGGGCGATGGCTGGTCTCACAGCCATTGGTGTCAGTCAGTCACCAAAGTTTGTATACGGGTGCTTATTGGGTTATGAGTTACACTGGATGTACTTGCCAGGAATATGCTAGATGGTATTATACCTATTGTCAGATAGCAGTTCCCAGGTGGTATTAGTACAGCGTAGTCTGTCGACTCGAAATTGTCATTTGTCTCGAGTGTGTTCCTACTGTACTTTTATTGCTACCCTACCACGACTTTAAAGAGTCGTGCAAACATGTAGCTTTTGGGTGCAGTCCCGAAGCACTTGGAGGCAGTGAGCGATTAAAGGGATTTATCTCTCCCGATATCGCGCAGTGTATGGTTGGCCATCACCATAAGACTTAGGTCTAGACGGATGGGATTTACTAATTGCAATCAATAGTTTCTCGATTGGTGATAGGGCTTGACACCGACATGACTTATCAGGTTATTAGAGGTCTGGCGTTATCCACTCCTTAGACCGGATATGCGATACTCTCAGACAAACCGACCGAACTGTATGGTACATGTCGTTGATAGGCTCAATAGGGTTTCGGACGAGCTTGCTTGTCGATCTCCTTTTCGACAATACCTGGATAGCCGTTACGTATAGTTAGTGCCGCTGACGTGCTTATGATTAAACCCACTGCCAGCGTATTGTCGAGTCTTTAGAGTCCCAAACAGAGAGTTTCCGGTTTTGGCGAAATGTTGTAGTTGCGGTACATTGGTATGTGCCAGGTTCGATTAAAACTAGTGTATTGGATACACTGATGGTAATCGGACGGTTGAAATACTAGCCGATCTTTTTGGAAAGATGGATATTAAATCGGATGCCGATTCAATATATTAATACATATTTTTTGAAGTATGTATTTACTAGTATTTTGTCACTAATTTAATTTTGTCTCTTTATGTATTTTAAATACATTAGAAATTAATTAAAAGTGTATGTATATGTACATGCATTTATACATTGATATATATGTATAATTTGTAATTGATTTAATCTTTTATTTTTTTAATTCTTTTTCTATTAGCTTATGTTATTGTTTGGGCATAACATATTCTCACCATATTGTAGTATGGTGACATGTGTAATCAAGAGGAGGTGATGGACATTTGGATGGTTGGTTTGATCCAAGGGCTTGGATTGTTTTGGGAGGAAATATATTAGTAACCATTTCTTAGAAATGGTTAAGAATTTATTTTTTTGTCACTCTCTTTTCATGAGAGCTTCCATCTCCTTCTTCCTCCTCTCTTTACACTTTAGAAAAAGAAAAAGAAAAAGAAAAAGAAAAAGAAAGAGATAAAATTAATAGTGAGCTTGAACTATAACTCGTAGCCAGTAAGCTTAGTAACCTTGTTACTTAGGTTAACTCTAGTTTGAGTTTGAAGCTAAAGCACCTGATCCTTTAAGGTGGATCATCTTTGATGGAGGAGATGGGCTTGCAAGTATGTTCCATGGAGCTTCTTGGATCCTACAATGGAGTTCAACACAATTTGGGAGCACTTGAAGATACTACAAAGGTTTTGGTTTCAACTTAGTAGGCTAATTGCTCTTTTTTTGTTTGTTACAAGTTGTTACCTTTAGTTAAGATCCTAATGATAGAACTAATTACTCTCTTGAATTTTTAAAACCGTAAGATATCATTTTTTAAAATTGCTTATTAGAGTGCATTAGTTCCTTCAAGTGGTATCAGAGCCTAACTAATGATTTGAACTTTTTTCGATGACTTTAGAATTATCAAAATCCATTTTAGCAAAAACTTGTTTTGAAAATTTGCATGAAATGCTCTCATTTTCGCTAGTGCCGAAGCCACCAGAATATTGGTTTGGACCATGGTTTCTAGTAGGCTAATGCACATCCAAACCCACCCCATTTGTGCTTGGTTTGTGTAACGCCTTGAAAAGTCGTTTTGGTATTTTCCTGAAAATCGGTAAATATTTGGTATTTTTCCGTAAATCATCATTATAATTATTTTGCAATATAGGCCTAATTATACCTAATTTGGATAGGTAATTGCTAGTTTTTAGTAGCTAATGAGTCTCTTATAAAATTCTAGTCATTTAAATTTTTTCCCTAATTTACTATTTTTTAAATATTATTTTAAGCTGTTAAAAATACATTAAATTAGTGATAAATACAAATTTGAATGGGCTAATTACATGCTTTAGAACCATGACAACTAAAATCTAGTGAGTAATATAAATTTTTAGCTTTTTATTACAAGTTCTAATTGGTTATAATTAAGGAAAAATTAAAATTTAAATAAATTAAACTAAAACTTGCAATTTTGAGCTTGGGGGGGGGGGGAGGGGGGGTCTTTTTGCATAGAATTTTTTGTACACTCTCTCACAACCTCACCCCTCTTATTGGCCGGCCCCACCACCAGGGCAGCAGCCCATAATTTCTCCCCACCAATTTGTGTTCTTCAACTCATTTTAAATTGTTTCAAAAGGGTTTAAAATATATTAATTAGAGTATGGGTTTTAGTTGATTGGTTTGGGCTTTGACTTTGAAATTTTTGCACACAACACACCCTCACTTTTCCCCATCTCCCTCTGGCCGAGAGCCTTCCCTGTTGCAGCCCATCATTTCCCCCAATTTTTCCATCTCTTTTCTCTTCAAATTTCACCTCAAAATCCATCAAAAATCAACAAATTTCTTCACAAAACCAAAGCAAATCCCTATTCTATCTCTTCTCAAGCCCAAATTGGTTTAAATTTTGGAGAAAGGAGGCATCTTTGGAGGCTAGAGTGTTCATATCATAATTCTGCATTATTATATTCCCCATTCTTAGTCATTTTACAAATAAACAGGTGCTTTTGATCCATATCTGCTACATAGTTGCAGGTTACAGGTTCTCGGAATAAAACAGTGAAAATGATGAAAAGACGATACAAAAGTGAGACTACGACCAACAAATGGAAGAATCTTGATCATGTCTACAGTTTGAAGAATAAACGAAGATCAATGGACAATTTCACAAAGCACAAAGGCAGCGCAAGATTCAAGACTTCGACACGAAGCAAAGGGTAAAAGTCTATGATATTATGCACTGTGGAAATTTGGAAGAGAACTAGAAGACAATCTGAGAAACCAAGTGAAGAAATAAGAAGCCAAATGCAACCAGAATAACACCAGAAGAATTCAGCCAACAAGCCCTCTATATGGCCGCGGATCCGCGGCCAAACATGGCTTTTGGCTGCGGTTCCGTGGCCATGATAAGCACGTGTCGGTGCAATGTTTGACGGTGTGACGGTGCGTTGACTAGGCTTTTTAGGGTAAAATTGTAAATGCAGATAGGGATCGGATGTAACCCTAGGGTTTCTATAATCTATAAATAGAAGCCCTAATGCTCTTTTTTAGAGCATACCTCTTCTTGTGCCTCATTTTAATTATCAAATTCAGAATTTTAAATTCCTGTAATGTTTGAAGAGTGCATCAAATAAAAAGCAAGTCGTTTTATTTACCTTGCCTTAGTTTAATTTTCCTTTCTGCCCTGGTATAACTTTTATTTATCTGCCATAATTTAGATTTTATTTATCTGCCGTAGTTTGGATAATTAGTCTTTTAAAAAACAATCATAAAAAAATGTCTTTTATTATCAAATCCCTAATGAGTGAGTAGTTCCTCACTTGTTAGGGTTAGGAATAGGAAAGGTTTGAGAGATGAAAATCTCTCACCCCTTTCTTGCCCATCGCATATTTTTTATAGGATTTCATGCATACATACACACACCGCTCACTACGGCACCCTATCCCATGAGGTAGCGGTGATACCGTAGTTTAAAAGACCGGTTGTGTATGTTTTCCATGGAGGTTAGGGTAAGAATTAAGAAAGGACGGACAAGGACCTAGAGGAAGAAACCTAGTTTCTTCCCGATCGTGCTAATCCCCTTTATTAATTATTACCATAACTCCTAAATAGATCTTAATTAGGGCATTGAAAGCGGTGAGAAATCTTAAATTTCCAAACTTAACCTAAAGCTAACCCTAGCAAAATTTTAATCCTAGTCTAAATCAACCTCAGTTTTTAGTGATAATCAATCCAACTACAATTGGAATTAACTCGTTAGAACAAATAGAAAATACACAAAATCCCTGTGGACCGACCCGTACTCATTGGCTAGCTACCAAGCGACGCCGTTCTTGATTGCGGTAAATATTCTTTGATCTAAAAAGCACGTAAGCAAAATCTCTTTCAATCAAATGGCGTCGTTGCCGGGGATGGCATAGTTATTTTCTTTTTGCAATTTCGGGTTAATATAAAAATTTTAAAATCATAAAAAACTAAAAAATATAAAAATATAAAAAAAATTTATCATCTTGTTATTCTTTGAAGGGTGTTTCTTTTGAATTGTGCAGGATCGAAGAACGTATTCAGATCTGGAAAAATCCAGAGAGCAAAACAGAAAACAACAGATCTGAACAACAGAGGAAAATCAGAACAGAGGAGCAGAAGAAATTTCGGGAACTGAACCGATTAGCAGACCGCGTTTCCGCCGCCATGAGCCGCTTTTATCCGCGGATCCGCCGCGGGTTGCTGACGTCAGCAACCCGAAACCCCTTTGTGCGCTTCTTTTCTTCTTCTGAACCCCCTTATCTCCTCTGTAAAATTTACCTGCAGGGTTCTTTGCGCAAAAACTTCTCCCCTTCTCCAATAACTTGATCTTGTGTAGGATTCTTTGTGCCGCAATAAAAATTGTTTGCAAGTGTTTTATTGTGTTTACTGCCTTGCATATTTAAAATTGACTTTAAGGGGCTTTTACACCAATCCAGATTGGGTGGGGATTTCATTACCCTTCCCAGGACCCCAAAAATCACATAAAGCATATTGCATTGACCATCGAGTTAAAGTAAAAAAGATTAGACTCAGCCTTAAGGACCGTCGTGCTCAATAGGACGAAGGAATAGTTGTAGGCATCGATCGTTTATCTAAACCAGACTTTGTGGTGCCTAAGGTAACTTTAAAACGCCCGTCTCACGGTGATTCATGAGCGGATCCCTCCTTTCTCTACTTGTGCTTACCTGGTGAAGAGGCGATTTGAGGTCCTCACAACTTGCCCTTTGGAACAGTTAGGAGCAGTCTAGTTGACCTATGTGACCCTAGATCTAGGCTTGATTGTGCATATTATGATTGCTTGAACGTGTGTCTAAGCGTTTTATTGAAAATCTTTTTGCAAAATGTTCCTTATAAAAAAAAACACAAAACAGAAATTTTTTTACAAAAAACTTGCCACTTGTCGCTAAGAAATCCATTGCACCTCACTTGCACCCACATTCTTTTTCTTCTCTTTCTTACATCATGGGTACTCCACCTCGCAAAACTCTTGCCGAACTTTGGTACCCTCATCCAAACATTGCTTCCTACGTGAATTGTTTTGGTCGAATTACGGACGACCCCTCCATGTCCAAAATTTCTTTGAAAGATCGAATAGATGCGTCTAGAAGAAACAGTTGGACTCCGCAATCCACTTTGTATCAACCATTTCAACCTTCACCACCTTCTTACGTTGATACTCCTTTTTCGAGTCTTGTTGTAACTCCGAAACCCATGTCTATTGCTGAACATATTGAACAAGCTCGTAACCGATCTTTCATTCCTTTCAACACTTCGAGTTCTTGGGATCAACAAGTCCATTCACCTTTTTATCCAAATGTTGATCCTACTCCTGTCCAACCATTCAATTCTTACCAGTCCTACCCGACTTTCGCACCTTCCCTAGACATTGCTTCTACACAGCCATTTGGGAGTTTCTAGAATCCAAACAATTTTGAATCTTTTACTGAAACCCCTTCACAACCCATGTCTAGTCTGGAACAGTCATTGGAAGCTTATATTGTAGCGACAAACCAACAGATGAGGAATTTGGATGCGTCCATTGCCGCCCTTATGCAACCTAGTGACCCGGTAGCTAGTTTCCAACTAGCTCCAAAAATTTCAATGTATGATGAGGCGGTTGGACAGATTGAGAATTTAAGTGGAAAGAGTGAGCTGTGCACCCTTTCAAATCAAACCTACCCATCACCAATTGAATCCCACAACTTCAGTTTTGAATGTCTATCAAGTGTCCCAAAGGATTCACCAGTTGAATGAGTTGTGCGACTTTGTAGTACTTGATTTGCCAGATTGTGAAGGGTCCCTTTCAAGTGAAACCATCGCCAATCCTTTCGACCTCTACACCTCCAATTTAGAACCTGAATTGATAAATATCCATGCTTTTTATGAGGTGTCTGAAAAAAATTGATTTTCACTTGATTGGGGATATTAACGCAGGGAATAATTTGGATGATAAACCCGCAGATTTGACTGATTTTTTCTCTCCAATTCATCATCCCGAGTCATTAAATGTTTCTCCCGAACTTCATATGTGTCTTAATTTTGATGATAATTGCATGGATGAGATAACTTTTGAGGAGAATTATGAGGATAGTATTGAGGAGAGTATTGAGGATGAACCAGTTTTGTTTGATGAGTCGGATTTTCCTATTCATCCTCCTGAACCTTTAACTGTTATACTTCCTAAATCAACCCTCTTCATCCTTTCTATCATTCCGACCACGCAAGAGATCACGCAGGAGGACTGTGAGCTTGAAAAATTTCTGTTCGATCACAGCAGTTTTGACGCCACTAGTGCGTTCCTCCTTGAATCTGACACAGTTTTCACAACCGATAGCGATTACGAGTGTTTCACTTTTTTGGACGATTTTGAAGACTCACGACCCGAGTTTGAGTCCTTTGAATTTTCGGATGAGTTAGTCGAACCATCAGACTCGGTTGCTTACAGTCATTTCGAACCATTGATGGAATCCTTCGAGTTCGAGACAGTTTCACCAATTTCAGCTTCAATTGTTTCACCTATGAAACTCGAACTCAAGCTGTTGTCGTCTCACCTTACATACGCCTACTTAGGTGAGAATGAGACCTTTCCTAAATCACCCCCCTTCGTTCTTTCCATCGTTTCGACCACGCAAGAATCCGTCACGCTTCCATTTTCAATGGATGGTTTACCAAGTTCAACGTACCAATGTTTTCTCGCGAATCTTGAGGGATTTGACCTCATTTCTCGACGGGTTGATAGATTAGCACAATTTCTTTTAACACATCGGCCATCACAATTTGTGCTAATTTATTCACTCAATTTACACCCTCAAGTTCGTACTACACTTTTTTCTCTCTTCCGCCATTCCTCTCCTAATATACCGAGACCATATTCCACCTTTCTTCCCATACGGTCTCGTGTGTTTCTCATTTCTTTCCTCTACACTCCATTCTTTCATCAACCACACCATTATAACGATAAATTTTTTGAATGGTTGGTGCTAACCTTTGGCCTGTGTAAGGCCTTGTATAGCTTGATACTGTGTTTTTCTTCTCCCTAACTCTGAACTTTAATGCTTCAACAGTGGAAACACTGTTTCACTTAAGTTTGGGGGAGACCTTTTTGTATATATATTTTGTTTTGTTTTTCTGTTAACAATAAAAAAAATTATAAAAATAAATAAATAGGGGAGTACCGACAATTTTGACGCTCTTGGTGTAGCCTGACAGTGAGGACACTGTCAAGTTTAAGTTTGGGGGTGTGCTCGGTAAGCTTTCTTCCTTCGCATTCATATGTATATTTTTGCATTTTCATACTTATTTTAAAACCCATAAAAATTGAAATTTTTTAAAAATTATAAAAATTGAAAAGCTCAATTTTGACCATAATTGACTTAAGTTTGACAAGACGGTTAACTAGCTAGGAAAAAACTAGATCCTACACTTAGTAAATTAAAAACCTTCAAAATAACCTTTCTTAAAATTTAACGGTAGAAAATATATGTCTTTGTAGTTTACTTAGAAATAGGCAAATTTTGAGTTCACTTCTTGGGCTAAGTCAAAATAAGGGAAGAGTATTGATATTTTTAATAAAGTATAAGTCTGAAAAATAATTCCTAAGCTTAAGTCTAAATTCTGAAAATATATACCCTACAAATTGCACAAACACGAACCTTGAAACTTGGAATAGTAGAGGAGACATTGAAATGCTCTTGTCTAAAGTCCTTAGTATGAAGGAAAATAAAATAAAAATACAAGTGTGAATAATAAGATAAAAAAATGAACACTGGTTTTGTAATTACTTAAGGCTGCGTAAAATAAAGAGAATATAGCGAGGGTGCTTTATCACCTAGTGCCTTAGACCAACTGGTTTGGGAGTCACTGCTAAAGCCTTAGGTGTTACAAAACTAGGAATTACGCCTTAATGCGCGAACATATTTTGTAATCGGTCGTTAGTACCTTAAGAAGTATTAACGGTCGCATGAAGGATGTGTGAGCAATTTCATCTAAAAATTCACCAACTAAAATTACTTTGGACGATGAACAAGAGTATAAGAGCTTGAATTGAATTTCCAAGTGTAGGGGTAATACACACACACGTAGGGGTATGTGATTGGGGTTTAGATAAGAGATAGGAATGAAAAATAGGACTTATATCTTTAGTAGAGATGATAAAAATTCCTAAGTTGAGATGGAACCTTAGAAGGAAAATTCAAAAGATACTAAAAGCTAAGTGAATTTACAGAATATATACAATCTTAAGTTAAATAATAAGGAAGCGTGAAAAATACGGGTTGATAATTCTGAGTTGAAGATAATAGAGTTTCTTGTTAGAAAACCTAATTGGAGAATAAAAGTCAATAGGCCGAATTGATAGGATTTTGTGGGTAGTATCCGCTGAAAACCCTTAGGAGACAACACTCCTCCTACTAGGGACACCTGGAGGTTTAACGGCTTGTTGCACGAGCTCAGTGCAATCGCGTTTCCCTGCGAAAGTGAGGCTAGGTCTTTTTCGAGAATAAAACCAGTTTTGCTCGAGGACGAGCAAAAGATAAGTTTGGAGGTATTTGTTCATATCATAATTTTGCATTATTATATTCCCCATTCTTAGTCATTTTACAAATAAACAGGTGCTTTTGATCCATGTCTGTTACATAGTTGCAGGTTACAGGTTCTCGGAACAAAATAGTGAAAATGATGAAAAGACGATACAAAAGTGAGACTACGACCAACAAATGGAAGAATCTTCATCATGCCTACAGTTTGAAGAATAAACGAAGATCAATGGACAATTTCACAAAGCACAAAGGCAGCGCAAGATTCAAGACTTCGACACGAAGCAAAGGGTAAAAGTCCACGACATTATGCACTGTAGAAATCTGGAAGAGAACTAGAAGACAATCTGAGAAACCAAGTGAAGAAACAAGAAGCCAAATGCAACCAGAATAACACCAGAAGAATTTAGCCAACAAGCCCTCTATATGGCCGCGGATCCACGGCCAAACATGGCCATAATAAGCACGTATCGGTGCAATGTTTGACGGTGTGGCGGTGCGTTGACTTGGTTTTTTAGGGTAAAATTGTAAATGCAGATAGGGATCGGATGTAACCTTAGGGTTTCTATAATCTATAAATAGAAGCCCTAATGCTCTTTTTTAAAGCATGCCTCTTCTTGTGCCTCATTTTAATTATCAAATTCAGAATTTTAAATTCCTGTAATGTTTGAAGAGTGCATCAAATAAAAAGTAAGTCGTTTTATTTATCTTGCCTTAGTTTAATTTTCCTTTCTGCCCAAGTATAACTTTTATTTATCTGCCATAGTTTAGATTTTATTTATCTGCCGTAGTTTGGCTAATTAGTCTTTTAAAAAACAATTATAAAAAAATGTCTTTTATTATCAAATCCCTAATGAGTGAGTAGTTCCTCACTTGTTAGGGTTAGGAATAGGAAAGGTTTGAGAGATGAAAATCTCTCACCCCTTTCTTGCCCATCGCATATTTTTTATAGGACTCCATGCATACATACCTATACCGCTCACTACGACACCCTATCCCACGAGGTAGCGGTGATACCGTAGTTTAATAGACCGGTTGTGTATATTTTCTAAGGAGGTTAGGGCAAGAATTAAGAAAGGACGGACAAGAACCTAGAAGAAGAAACCTAGTTTCTTCCCGATCGTGCTAATCCCCTTTATTAATTATTACCATAACTCCTAAATAGATCTTAATTAGGGCATTGAAAGCGGTGAGAAATCTTAAATTTCCAAACTTAACCTAAAGCTAACCCTAGCAAGATTTTAATCCTATTCTAAATCAACCTCAGTTTTTAGTGATAATCAATCTAACACCAATTGGAATTAATTCGTTAGAACAAATAGAAAATACACAAAATCCCTGTGGACCAACACGTACTCACCGGCTAGGTACCAAGCGACGCCGTTCTTGATTGCGGTAAATATTATTTGATCTAAAAAGCACGTAAGCAAAATCTCTTTCAATCATAGAGCAAGCTAGGGTTTGAAATTGTGAGGTATAATTTCAATCTATGGTTAATTTGTAGTTTTAGTGTGCTAAATTAGAACTTTGAAGTGTTAATTTTAGTGCTAATCTCATTCTAGGTTTTTAAAGAGAGTAGTTTGATTTGAACTAGGGTTTTAGCACACCATTACTAGGTTAATTAAATTTATTTTGCTATCTAGTTGTTTTACTAACCTAATCTAAGAGGTTGATTTGCTTAAGTGGGTTTCAATTGGTGTTAATTTAGTTTTTTTCATGTATGCAATGGATTTAGATTGCTAGTTTATGAAAATCAAGAAAGGGTTGTTTATGGAAAATAGGATTTGAAGCATTGCTAATGTGTTGAAATTTAGTGTAGTGGCTATCTAATGGTTTAACTTGGGTGATTATGCTTGATAGTAGTCTTTTTGTCGCAAGGCGACGATGTTTGCACCGAATTTGGAATGCTAATGCTTACTAGGTTTTTTATAAAATCATGTGATGAATTAGTTGTGATATCTTGATGATATTTTTGGCATCTCCTATGACTTTTAGGGTATGCGAATGCTAAACTTGGTTTGATAGGGTTTTGTTTTAGCGGTTGGTCCGAAACGACAATTTTAGTTAAGGTTGTAGTGTTTTTCGTGTGTGTTCCGCGCACCTTGTGCACAATGTGCCTAACTCGTTGACGTTGACCCTTTCATTTTGTGACATGCGTCGTTTCATGATGTTTAACCTTATGTTTTGTGTTGTGCAAATTCCAGGATCGGTCGCGGAGACTTCGGACGCGGCACGAAAAGGGAAAGCGGTGATTGGACCTAGCTAGCTGGGGGATTTCCGGTGAGTAGACGTATACATCTACGGGGGAAATCGTTTGGATGGCGCGAGGCGCCCGATAATTTAGAATTTCCAGTAATACCAGCTTGTTGCATGTAGTTCCTAGTTACCTATTTTACGGCACTGCATTACCTGTATATCCATATATGTGTTAAATTCATCATATAAAAACCATTGAAACCATTAAATGAGATATGCGACACAGGAAATAATTGGCTTGCTTAATTCATTATATATAATTGTGCCACTTCACCTCATAGGACACTTGCACCATTACCAGGGTTTTATGCTGCACGAGCACTATTCATGCGAACACACACGCCTTGGTAATTGCTATGCCACAAACACCAGATAACTTTTTTAAACCGGGATTTAGAATAATTTCACCATATAAGACATATAAACCAGTACTAATATAATAAATTCCGCAAGATGAACATGTAGAATTGCTAGTCATATGCATGTATCTCATTACATCATTCGATCATACATAGTCTTTTAGTCATATATTGCAGTTCGCATTGTTAATACCATAGGCATTCATCATCATTGACATGTGTACTTGTGGTACTTTCTTTCTTGAGGATTTCAGCATTTGAGATTTATGAGATTTTGGAGAAACCGCAAGGATTTAATAAAACTGATATCATTTTAAATATTGCAAGTTGCGGTTTTCTCGAGATATGATACTTGTGTCGTCGACCATGAATTTTCTGTTAGTTTTCGAGACCCGTTTCGAGGAGTAGGATGAACCGTCTCGGGTACATGGTGGGCCCGGTAAGGTACACCGGGGTAAGAATTTCGAGTAGTAGACGATGAGCCTAGCAGGGGTAGACTACCTACCGGTGATTGTTGGCGCGGAGGATATCCGGAGGATACCGACTGTGGTCGTGAGATATTGAGACATTGATACTTGAGATGGGCCAGTCCGGAATGCCGGAGCCCGAGACTTTTTGAGATACCTATGCTTTGGGACATTAAGATATTCATTTGGGGTGTCGATGCTTGATACGGATTTCTGTTGATTTAATTGATATTACTTCCGTTATTTCAAAAAGAGTTTTCTAAGATGAAAATAATGATTTCCTCATATCAGCATATTCAGATCACGCGTTAAATTGCATTCATGTCGCATACATGCTAGTGCATCATACCATATCAATATTGTAAAATTGTGACACTTTGCGTACATGCTTACGATAGTCTTTATAGATGATACATATTACTCACGAGTTGGCAACTCACCCCCATTGTGCCACAGCCTTTTTGCAGGCCCGATCCGTCAGTACTATACCGGCAGACGCACTTCCTCCTTTTGCTTGGATTTGAGGCTTTTGCTCGTAGGCGGGTTATATGATTATTTTTGTTTTCACCTTGTATATTCATTGTATCTAGTGTACTCCATCTACTGTATCATCTACCAGTACTATTGTATGTTTACTTAGAGACGAGACAGTGAGATTTGTGGGCATGTATATTGTTTCTTTGGGTCGCGCTCACTTGATCCGACATGTTTCTTATTACTTGTGCCTTTTTATGCTTATTTTTGCTCATTGATAATTTTATTGCGTGGGATTTGAGTCCGCCTTGGGGCGAAGAGCTAGCTCCCGCTTAGGGATGCCTTATTTCATGTTATTGATATATTCCTGTTTTGTACCCGTTTGGGGGCCAGTATTTACAAAGAAGACTCTGCCAAAATTTTTGGAAAAATGGATGTTGCTTTTAAAAAGCTTGATGTGACTTACTTGATTAAAATCGCTTTCAATAAATTGGTTTTACTTCACTCTACTGCTTATTTGGTTTTGATTTCTGGGCTTTGGCTTACTTAGATTACGTCCGCCTTGAGACGTTCGTAATTTAAGTGCCAGTCACGTTCCGTACCTTTCGGGTCGTGACAAAGTTGGTATCAGAGCGATATGTTTTACCTTTTTGAGTGTAGGATGACCCTTGGTAGATGGAGTAAGTGACTTAAGAAGGGTAACGTAGCATGTATATATCCGCGGCATACTTGCGATACGGTACTCCGCCTAGGTGACTTTAGGATATACTTGCTTGAAATTCCTTCTTCAATTCCGTGTATCCTATGATTCTATTGCACTGTTCTTATTATCCTGGTTCCTGTACCAGCCAGTATACAGCCGAAGGCTACGAGAACGCAGAAGGCTGCCTCCCGAGATGAGATCCGAGCAGGCTCGTCCGAGATGAGGACCGAGCAGGCTGGCGTACCTACGCCTCAGGGACAGACTGATCCGCCTTCCCCAGGCCGCATGGATAGGCTAGAGTTTGGTATGGAGGAGTTACGACAGATGATGGGAGGTATGCAGAAGTTACGACAGATGGTGGGATCCTTAGTAGAGGCCAGTCGTGCACCGAGATCGGAGGACGTACCTACCACAGCACAGACTACGATAGTACCTGCTGTCCAGACAGTCGCTCCTACTACTACAGTGGCTATTCCAGTATCACTACAGGATTTCATGAGGCTGAGACCCCCAGTCTTCACCGGCACCGATGCAGCGGAGGATCCGCAGACATTCCTTGACAATTTAGCTAGGATTTGCCGTTCGCTCAGATGTTCCGACGATAGATGGGTGGAGATTATGAGTTTCCGTCAGGAGGGCCTTGCGCAGACATGGTGGGAGTTAGTCGAGAGAGGTCGAGCTGCAGGCCTACCTCCTATGACTTGGGCCGAGTTCACAACAGTATTTCTAGCCCGTTTCCTTCTAGAGAGCGTTCGTGATGCTCGAGCTCGTAGTTTTGAGGTTTTGCTCAAGACTCCAGGGATGACAGTGTCTGAGTATGATATCCAGTTTACTCAGTTGTCCCGATATGCTCCGTACTTGGTTGATACTGAAGAGAAGAGGGTAAAGAGGTTTGTACAGGGATTCGACACACAGTTATTTCTTGCCAACAACGTCCAGCACTTTGACACTTATGCAGCTGTTATCGACACGGCCTTAAGGATAGAGGCGCGCATTTCAGAGACTTCGGCCATTTCTGGGCCGAAGAGGATTCGTACCGATATGCCAGCTCAGAGGTATCGTGCCAGATTCTTTCCGAGAGATGGTGGCGGCAGAGGAGTTGGACGAGGTCAGCTTTTTAGTTCTTATCCGTTGGGATAGCAGGCGTCGCCAGGATGTTTTCGGTGCGGGAGTCCGTACCATCGTATCAGAGACTGTCCGGTGAGACGACGGGGAGCGGCGACAGTTCCACACGTGACTTTACCACCTTCACCACCTCCTCAGAGAGCTCTACTTCCTGCCCCTGGTGATGCTCCACGTCAGTTAGGCGCCCCCAAAGGCCGTGGATGCGGCGGTCCTGTTCAGAGAGGACGAGGAGGAAGAGGCCGAGGCCGAGGACAGCCGGCTATTGGTGGGGGACATGCCCGAGTGTTCGCTTTGACACCGTAGGATGCGCCGGCATCCAATGCCGTTGTGACAGGTACCTTGCCAGTATGTTCTTTCGACGTGCGGGTATTATTCGACCCAGGTTCCATGCATTCGTATGTATCTACACACTTTGCACCGATGTTGGGCCGTGAGTCATCGTCGTTAGATCAGCCGCTTGTTGTTATTACTCCGATAGGCGAGTCGTTTGTCGCTCGTTTTGTGTTTCGATTGTGTTCCATTCGTATCGGGGAGAGGGATTCGTCGGTTGATTTGATTCTCCTCGATATGTTGGACTTTGATGTGCTTCTGGGCATGGACTGGCTAGCCACTTGTTATGCATCTGTGGACTGCCGTGAGAAGGCAGTCAGATTTAGCTTTCCGGGAGAGCCAATCCTTGTTATTCAGGGAGACCGCAGCATCACCCTTCCCAGCTTGATTTTGTCTCTTTGCGCCGGTCAGCTATTGCGGAAGTGATGTCAGGGATTATTAGCTTATGTTTGTGATACTCGAGCTGCAGAGGTTCCTTTGGATCAGGTCCCGATTGTTAGTGAGTTCCCTGATGTTTTCCCTGACGAGCTGCCTGGGTTACCGCCTGAGCGCGATATTGCTTTCTGCATTGATTTGATTCCCGGCTCGGGGCCTGTTTCTATATCTTCTTATCGGATGGCCCCGGCGGAGCTTAGAGAGCTGAAGGATCTGTTGCAGGATTTGTTAGATAAAGGGCTTATTCGACCTAGTGTGTCTCCGTGGGGTGCTCCTGTCCTGTTCGTCAAGAAGAAAGACGGCAGTTTGCGCTTGTGCATTGATTACCGCTAGCTGAACAGGGTTACCGTATGGAACAGATATCTCTTACCACGTATCGATGATTTGTTCAACCAGCTTCAGGGTGCGGGATACTTTTCGAGGATTGATTTGCGATCGGGTTACCATCAGTTGCGGGTGCGGCAGGAGGATATTCCGAGGAGGACTTTTCGCACACGTTACGGGCACTATGGGTTTTTGGTGATGTCGTTCGGAATCACCAATGCACCAGCCGTGTTTATGGATTTGATGAACCGCATTTTCAGGCCGTATCTAGATCTGTTCATCATCGTGTTTATTGACGACATTTTGGTGTATTCCCGGAGCCGAGAGAAGTACGAGCAGCACCTGCGGATCACGTTACAGACGTTGAGGGAGCATCGGCTATTCGCGAAATTCTCCAAGTGCGCATTTTGGATTGACAACGTTGATTTCTTGGGTCACGTGATTACGAGAGATGGCATATGTATGGACCCGAAGAAGATCGAGGCCGTTCAGCATTGGCCCAGACCGGCATCGGTTACGGAGATCCGCAGTTTCCTAGGCCTCGCTGGCTACTACCGGCGATTCATTCAGGACTTCTCCCGTATTGCTACACCATTGACCGGGTTGACCCGGAAGGGAGTTCCTTTTGATTGGACTGAGGCGTGCGAGCATAGCTTCCAGCAGTTGAAGACTCGTCTGACTACTGCACCAGTGCTGTTATTGCCCTCAAGATCGGGTGGATTCATGGTTTATTGCGATGCTTCTCGAGTGGGACTAGGTTGCGTGTTGATGCAGCACGACAGGGTTATTGCGTATGCTTCTCAGCAGCTGAAGACACATGAACAGAACTATCCTACGAACGATTTAGAGATGGCTGCACTGGTGTTTGCACTCAAGATCTGGAGACATTACCTATACGGCGAGTCATGCCAGATATTTACGGACCACAAGAGCTTGAAGTACATATTTCAGCAGCGAGACCTGAATCTGAGACAGCGCCGTTGGACGGAGCTGGTGAAAGACTATGATTGCAAGATCCTTTACCATCCGGGCAAGGCGAACGTAGTGGCTGATGCTTTGAGCAGGAGGCCCGGAGGTAGTTTATCCTGTTTGAGCGCCGTACAGAGGCAGTCGTTAGCAGATTGGCAGATTTTATGCGACAGCTAGTGCAGTTTGAGTTCACTCCGACAGAGGGACAGCTTGCGCATATTCGTGCACGTCCGCGGTTGCTTGACTGTATTCGAGAGGCACAGCCCAGTGATGACCGTCTTTCAGAGATTATAAAGCAGGTTCGGCAGGGTAGAGTTTCCGAGTTCGTGATCGATGATCAGGGGGTTGTAACGTTTTGAAAATCGTTTCGGTGAAATTTCGGAAAATCGGTAAAATAAGGGGGTTTTCTGTAAAAAAGTCAAAATACAAATATCTTTATTATAAAATTAAATATACATATTCTAGATATGAAATTGCTAGTATTTGGTGTTTATTGAGCCACTGGTGAAATTTAAAATTTTCTGAAAATTTTTCCGAAATTAATTATTTTAATATTATTTTAAGCCGTCACTAATACATTTAATTAGGGAAAATTACAAATTGGAATGAGTTGAAACAAATTTTGTGCATCATAACACATTAAAATTTTATTTATCATGTGGTTTTTAAAATGAAATGATTTGCCAAAACGGTTTAGAAAATATTGAAGAAAAAGGCTTTTTTCGGTGAAATTAGTGTTAATGGGAATTGGGGTAATACATTTATCTTTTCCCTAACCCACACACCCACACCTCACCCTCTCTCCCCCTCCCCATGTGGCTGGCCCACTTTGACAGCCCCTCCCTCTCTCTCTCTCTCCAATCACCTCACATTTCAAAAGAAAAGAAAAGAAAAGAAAAGTCAAAGAGGTGTAGAATTTGTCCTTTCTCCCCACTTTCTTCACCTCTCTCTCTCTCCTCACTCCCCCCTCACACCACATGGCCGAAAATTGCTGTCCCCAATCAGCAGCAACCCCTCCCCCAAATCCCCACCATTTTGCATCAAAAAAATCCACAATTTTGCCTCAAAATCCTTACAAAATCAAAGCTAATTCAAAATCCAAGCCTTACCCATTATTTCTTGGCTACTATAGTATGATTCTTAGTGAAAGGTTTTCATTTTGGAGGCCAAGATTTTGGTGCTAGATTCATTTTTGATCTCTTGATCATGAGGTATAATTCTAACCTTTCTCTTAAATTGTTGTTAATTGCCTTAGGTTAGCTTAATTATATGTTTAAATAGGTTTTTAATTAGTTCTAAGTGCATGATTTGAAATTCAAGAGAGGGGTTTGAATTCAAATTGGGGTTTTGTGTTGTGAGATTATGGTTGTGTGATGTATTTGACATATTAGTGTTATACTAAATCAAATCAAGTTGCTAGTTTGCTTTTTTGTAAATTTTAATTGTGATAATTATATAAATTGCAAACTAGGTTTTAAATATATATATATATATATATATATATATATATATATATATATATATATATATATATATATATATATATTGGTGAGATAAAAATCTAATTAGGGTATTCATAACATTATTAACATTTTAAATTGTAGTTTAATAGTTTAGTTCATGAAAATCCAAGCTAAATTGTTATTTGTGCATTTTTGCTATAAAATTGTTAAAATTGGGTATATTGTAAACTAGAATTTTGGGGTTAATGAAATTTATTGGGATTAAATTATGGAAATTGTTTTTATTACTTATTTAAGATATTTAATAAGTATTATGGCCGCTAGATTTGTTTAAACGTCGAGTTTTGTACTAAAACGGGTAATTTTTGCTTGCTAGATTTTCGGAAAAATGGCTTTTAAGGTGAATTTGGGGTTTTTGTGAATTTTAACCTATTTTATATTATAATTAGTGTTCGTGAATGCGCAAATGAGTGTGTTTGGGTTTTCTCGATGGTTTGACGTTTGTACATCGACATCGAGGGTTGGTTTGGCTATTCTTGCATGCGTAGGCGATAGGTTTTGACCTATGCGTGATACGCGTGCCGATTTGATTTTCGTATGCCATTTCGATTTCGAATTTGGTTTTAATGCGATACGGTGCGTTATGATATGTAGGTACCCCATGTGGACTTCGAGACGACAAGCAAGCGCGTGGCGACGTCGGCACCGGCGAGCGAGGACCAGGTGAGTAGATTTATATCTACGGGGAGAAGTCGGGTGGATGGCGTATAGCACCCCCGCAGTTCGTGGTGATGTATACGAATACGTATACACACATATATTTTGATTATATATTTTATGTTGATATGAGACTTGATGATAAAGGTGGATTCTAGGTGTTCATGGATTAGTTTAGTGTTAGTTGCGAAACCCTAGAGTAGTTGTTACACCCACACACGCACACACACACATGCATACATCTATGTTATTACCTGTGCGTATATGGGGAGATGTGTTTATGTGTTCACCTGGGTATGCGACTAGGTGTCACATACTGGATTTGCGGATGATACTTGGGATTGAGATGAGTCAATGAGATTTGAGTTGAGGCCGTGAGATCGGTGATATGGCAGGATTCGTACTTGAGATACGTCCTAATATTATAGCGGATCTTTGAATGACAATGCCATGTGAATAGTGATATTAGTAGTGTACTAGACGTAGGTCAGTACCCCAGATGATGATCTTGATAAAGAGGATACCAGATGAACAGTGGGATGAGTATGATATTGACCCGTATCCGAATTTGGGGATGCCGTACGACGGATTTACGTACGAGCTATATATTGACGATTGATCCGCACTCTTGACTTGGGATGTCTGATTATAGATATGGTATCAGATATGATATTATTGAGGCGGGATCACCGACTAATATATATACAGGTATGTATACGTATCGACTCAGATGTTAGGCGGTTTCCTTACCTGTAGTTCAGCTTGTTAGTTCAGCCGTATAATTTAGTGTAGTTGTTAGACTAGATTAGACTCCTACCTATTTCAAGACTAACGAATCGTGGGTATTTTAAAAGACAGGTCAAGAGATTTTACGGATATTTCAAAAGACGTATCTTTTCTTAAAAACACCGTAGCCCTTATTTCCAAAACACCGCGATTCGTGTTATTTCAAAAGGCATTATTGTAGGACTTATATTAGGTTAATGCAGTTTAGTTATCGTTGTGTCTAGTATTCAGCTCCCGCATATTATTGTTGTTGCTCCGCATCGCATACTTATTGTAATTCATATTTCATTATTGATATCATGCTGTTAGGACACTATCACCTTTACCGATGATGCGTATGTACCACGTACACTTACTTGCCGGCTCACACACATCTTCATCGGTAATTGCCATGTCACGTACACTTAGAAAATACTATTACATTGACATAGCCCGTTAGCTAATAGTTTAGACATGATATTAGTGTACTTGCCTTATATGTTAGTTTAGACATTGTAGTTATTATCTGCTACTTCATGCATACTGTTATTCATTGTTATGCCGTATTCATGGATTCTCATGCATATATTCACTATTTTAAGTGCTATTGAGGTTTTGGATTCGGATTTCCATGAGATTTTCTGGATTTGGGGGAAAACCGCAAAACTTATACAAACTTCTTCTCTCTCTTTTTAAATGAAAAGCGCGGTTTTCCCATGATGTATGAGTCGTCCACCATGAGTTTGCTGATGGATTTCGAGACCCGATTCGAGGAGTTGGATGAACCGTTTTGGGTACATGGTGGGCCCGGTGCGGTACCCCGGGGCGAGAAGGTCGTGTTGTTGACGTTGAGCCTGGCAGGGGAGCACTACCGACCGGTGATTTTACCCGACGCGTCGGATATCCGGAGGATACCGTCGTGGTCTTGAGATGGATGGTAGGGGCCGGTCTGGACTGATGGCGCCCTAGATATTGTGATTGAGACATTGAGATTTTGAGATATTGAGGTACAGATATTGTGATATAGAGATATCGAGATATTTGGACACTTGTTTTGTGTCGATGCTGGGCACTGTTTTATGCTGATTTCATTTATGGTACCTCATTCTTAAAATACAGAAATCTCACTGATTTATGAAAGAAGTTTTCTTCAGTACATGCATTCTGTTTCATGCATTCATACATCATCCATATGATACATTGCTACCTGAGGCACTGACACGGGCACATGGGTTTACACTTGGGTTAGATATTTGCCCTAGCCATGGTTATGGGTTGCTGGTTATATATTTGAGGATTATATGTTATGATCCTATGACCTAGGATTGCGTCATACATGCGATTCCTGTTCGTAGATGTATTCTATTCACGAGTTGGCAACTCACCCCCGTTGTGCCCCAGTTTCTTGCAGGTTTTGCCGTACAGGTTTCATTACGGCTTTGTTGGCACTGCTTCTTTTGGGTGACTTGCTAGTAGGTGGGTTTATTTGTATCGTACCCATCATTAGATATTGTATATTATTATTCAGTTGTATCTAGAAGTTCCATCAACCAAACATGTATTTATTGAGATAGAGACCAGAGATGTTATTCTTTCGACCTTAGAGTCGCGCGTTATATTTCTGTGGAATTCTTATTGTTTGAGTTTCCTTTTGAGTTTTGATCCTCGCCCTTGGCGTTGTATATTATATTGCTTATGTGGTTGTGACCGTCGATTGACGAAGAGCTAGCTCCCGCTTGGGGATGCCTTTTTATTGATTTCGTATACTATTCATGTTGTATCCCGTTTGGGGGCCAGTATTTACAAAGGAGACTCTGCCGAAATTTTCAGGAAATATTTGATGTTTTTAAAAATGCATAATTCGGCTTATGCTAATAAAACTACTTGATTTAAATTGGTTTTTCCTTCACTCTATTACTTTTCTTGGTTTGGATTTCTGGGTTTTCGGCTTACTTAGATTACGTACGCCTCGAGACGTTTCGTAGTTTAAGTGCCGGTCATGTTCCGTACTTTTGGGACGTGACAGGGGTACTGCGATTTGGGACTCGATTGTGCGTACCAGATTCTGAGGGATTGCGGCGTGGGATTCTTGAGGAGGCCCATAGATCGAGGTATAGCGTTCATCCCCGTTCCACCAAGATGTACCATGATTTGCGAGATGTTTATTGGTGGGACGGAATGAAGAGGGACGTCACTGATTTTGTGTCGAGATGCCTGACTTGTCAGTAAGTCAAGGCCGAGCACCAGAGGCCCGCGGGAGAGTTGCAGCCTTTGCCCATTCCGGAGTGGAAATGGGAGTAGATTTCTATGGACTTCATCATGGGTCTACCCAGGACCAGTCGAGGGTATGACTCCATTTGGGTGATCGTGTATCGATTGACGAAAGCGACTCACTTCCTGCCAGTGAAGACCACTTTCGGATTTTCTCGGTATGCCCAGATTTACATCGACGAGATCGTACGGTTGCATGGCATCCTGACTTGTATCGTGTCTGATCGAGGCACCCAGTTTACCAGCCGACTATGGCAGAGACTTCAGGAGGCGTTGGGTACCCGTTTGAGTTTCAGCACAACATTTCATCCGCAGACCGATGGCCAGTCAGAGCGGACTATTCAGACTCTTGAGGACATGCTCCGAGCGTGCGTTTTAGACTTCGGAGGTAGCTGGGATCATCATTTACCCTTAGTGGAGTTCTCCTACAACAACAGCTTCCAGGATACTATACAGATGGAACCTTTCGAGGCTTTGTATGGGAGGAGATGCAGATCACCCGTCTGTTGGACAGAGCTCAGCGAGAGCAGTATTTTAGGGCCGCAGATTGTTGAGGAGACGACCGAGAAGATACAGTTGATTCAAGATTGGATGAGAGCAGCCTGTTCTATGATTAAAAATCAGGAAAAACTTAAAAAGAGGCATCACGTGCTCACACGCGACCAATAGTCACGTGTTGACACGTGATGGTTAAAGCAGCAACGCAAAATAGCGCAGAAAAGAAAAGCCATTCGGGGGTCACGTGCTCACACGTGACCAGGGGTCACGTGTCAACATGTGACTGTCTTTAAAAGCCTCACGGTTTAATAGAATTAAATTCTAAAAAGATCATTTAAATCTTTCTATAATGGAGGAGAATTAAGGATAACCGTTGATTAAGAATTCAAGGGTGATTAAATATCACCAATTTATGGAAAAATCTTGGACAAGGAAAGATTTTCCCCAAATCTCACCGAAATAACAAATAGAATATCTTTGGATTAAAACATCCAACAGTGAGTAAAATTCGCCTAATAATCTAAAGGCTCAGATTAATGATGAAAACAAATCAAATCTTTCAATGAGAGATTTACTAAACAAATTGATTCTTTTCCTCCTCCTATAAATAGGAGTCGAGAAGGGAGAATTAAAGGAGGAGAGACATAATTTTGGAGAGAAAAGCATTGGAGAGAATTTTAGTAACTTGAAAATTCAGAAAGAAAACTCTAGGTGAGAAAAAGAAAGGGGATCAAAACTTCTGAAAAAAGAGAATTTAATTCTCAAAGATCTAAGAGTTTAACTCTTTTGCAAAGAACTTAATTCTTTCTCTGGTTGAAGATCTGCAAAGTGCACATCTCCCCATAAGTTGAGAATTTAATTCTTATCAGGTCGAGATCCTGCCATGCAGATCCAAAACTTAGAGGAAGAATTGAGTATAGAGAATTTAATTCTCCCAAAGTTATAGGAATTTAATTCCTCCAAGATAAAATTAGGGTTCAACCCTATATGAGAATTCAATTCTCCAAAATTATAGGAATTTAATTCCTTCAAGATGGACAGAACTAGGGTTTAACCCTAATGGAGAATTTAATTCTCTCAAGCTCACAGGAATTTAATTCCTCTTAAAATGAAATTAGAGTTTCACCCTATACCAGAACTTGTTTCTTTACATATATGGGAATTTAATTCCCACAGAAGGAAAATTAGGGTTTAACCCTACCTAAGAATATAATTCTTCCAAAGAAAATAGGAATTTAATTCCTCCAAAGTTATAGCTAGGGTTTAACCCTATGAAGAATTTAATTCTTAAAAAAGATAAAGGGATCTTCGAACAGGCAAAGAACTAGGGTCACGTGTTCCCACGTGACCCCTGTAAAGATCCGCAGAAAAGAACTCAGAGGCAACGCCTCACGTGCTCCACGTGACCCCTTAAGCATAGAAAGAAAAAGCAAAAGAAACAGAAGCTCTGGGCGCTCTCACGTGTTACCACGTGACCCCTTGGCAAACCAGCACACAAATCCCCGTCACGTGTCAGCACGTGATGCTCTAAAATCAAATATAGAAAGTATTCGATACTTTTTTGCAGAATAGAATAAGGGGAATCTGGTCCCACCTTTGGGCGCTCTCACGTGTCCACACGTGACCCCTCTTTCTTTAGTGTTTGACACTAATTAGAGATCTTTAGTCCCAGTGTTTAACACTGATTTTTCTTAGTGTTTAACACTAATTTGAAAACCCTATTTGCAGTGTTTAACACTGATTATTTTCTAGTATTTGACACTAAATCGAAAACTATATTTCCAGTGTTTAACACTGATTGTTCTTTTAGTGTTTAACACTAGCTTGAGAATTCTGTCTTAACACTTTTGTTATTTGGTGTTTAATACTACTTCTAGCCAAATTGGCTAATCTTTCAGAGGCAAAGCCTCCCCTTCAATTGAACCTCAAAATTGAATAACATCCAGAGCTACAACAGAAATGTTATCAAGTCCCTCAAAACTCTTATGGACTGGAACCAGCTAAATGTCAAACAGTCCAACAAAGGGCCAGACTTAATTGGACTTAGCCCAAGTTGGCCATAAGTCCCCAATCCAGACTTAACTGAGCCAATGGGCTCACAATATAATTAATTGGTCTTGGTTCCAAATCGGGCTACAGATCATTTAATCCACCTTGGTTCAGGGTACATCTCTTCACTCCTTTGATATTTGTCGTTGTAATTCCTCAACGTCTTCAAAGAGGTGACGGGTCCCAACAACCATACATTTCACGGACTGAGGGGTCCTTAAACTCATGGACTATGATGTCCTTAACCTTGACCGCGATGTCTTAAAACTAACACCGGACTGTGGAGTCCTTAAATCCACGGACTATGATGTCCTTAACCTTGACCGTGATGTCTTAAAACTAACACCGGACCGTGGAGTCCTTAAATCCACGGACTATGACGTCCTTAACCTTTACCACGATGTCTTAAAACTAACACCGGACTGTGGAGTCCTTAAATCCACGGACTATGATGTCCTTAACCTTGACCGCGATGTCTTGAAACTAACACCGGACTGTGGAGTCCATAAATCCACGGACTATGATGTCCTTAACCTTGACCGCAATGTCTTAAAACTAACATTGGACAGCAATGTCCTTAAACTACCTATCGACCGCAACGTCACTAAACAAAACAATAGAGCCCTTAATTACTCTTTTGTTGGATCTAAACGATCCCGTTAAGTTGATCTTAGTCTAAAATTAGACTAACGTATCTTTAACTAACGTTTAAGTTGATCTTAGCTCCAAATAAGGCTAACGTATCCTTAAACACAACCCCCCCAAACCCAAATCTAAGAAAGATTACGGATTTGGACTAGTTTACGCCCTACGGGCGACAACGTAACTTAGTCTCCGTATACAATTCACGGGCAACCAAACACAAAACAAACACCCACGACACGAAGTGATCATATGGAGAAGGAGAAAGTTGTTACCGCGACGCAGTAGCGTAATTAACTGCAGGGGCTTGTGCCTGCAGGGAAGAGCGTCCCCACAATCAAAACCCCCTCAAGCGAGGGGGAATCTGACGAAGTCTGCTACATCGGCCGCATCCGTTTAGACCTTCGATATATGGTGCCATAAATCAACTTGGCATCTTCGGAGAGGTGGACGGATAGCACCAATTAGCATCTTCCCCGAATCTCAGGCAAGACGTCCCTGTTGCGCCATCTTTCGGAGGGGAACATATCCTGGCATGCCCGGTGGGACCTTTTCCTCTTTCCACTCCATACTTCGTGTGTCGTGTTTGCGAACCAATCGCGGTTCGCTAATGGTTGCCCTTGGGTTTCGAGGTACTAAGATTTGGCATTTTGCTTGCTGCAGAAAGCAAAGGATCAATGGCGTTCACCTGCTCAAAGTGTTCCACATGCAACTGCAACCCATGTCTTGCCTCAATTGGGGGCATATCTTATGGGCCCCAGGCGGCTTCCCTGTTCACAATGCCGGTGGAACAGGTCACTCAAGCCACCACAGGATTGTTTTTTGGGACCATGCTCCCGCCAACGAGCTTCACCGCTCCTGTGCTAACACCGGAAGCTCCCAAAAGGTCGGTCTTTGACCGGCTTACAGCTACTGCGGCCCCTCTCAACGGGTCATCCAGCTCTAACACTTCAGTCTTCGCCAGATTGGGCCAGAGTTCCTGTGGGCCCATGATGAAGCCTGCAACTCAAGAAAAGGTTGCTCCGAAGAGAGTAACTAAACATGCTCCTGAAGTCGTCAAGGCGGCTTCTCCTGCCAGAGGGTCGGTCTTTGCAAGACTGACTGCTCCTATTCCCGCTCCCGCTCAGAAATCTGTTTTTGACCGTTTGGACACGGCTCCTCAACGGACGTCAGTCTTCAAGAGGCTGACACCGGCAACGGCCCCTCACCTGAACAGGGGGCAAGACAAGGCCATCCCCGTCGCTGAACCAATCCCAACAACTTGTCACGCCCGACGTCGCCACTGGCACCGGGTAAGGAGGGCTGGGGGAAACTCCCCCTCTGGGCTAACTCCACCAGCTCCAACGGTGGAAATTAATGCTGCTGTTCCAACCGGGAACAACTTTGAGCTGCTGAACGGGGAACGCAGGAATTCGCCAACTGCTGTGCTCAAAAGATCTCCTCCACCGGTAGAGACCGTCATAGAAACAAAGCCGGAGCAGTCCCCTCAACGGCTTTCTTCCAAAGTCTACAAGATTTGGCGACGAGTCCGAGTATCGGTGATTGATCTGAATTTCTCCCACCAGCATAAGAAGTCGAAGGTCCGACAGGAAGAAAACCGTCCTGTTAAGCCACGGAAGACGACGGCTAGCTGGGTGCCCGCTGCAACGGCCCCCTCAACTTCGATCGCCCACAAGATAAGAAGGCCGGAGAAAGTCCCCACGCCCGCGACAAATGTCAAAGGCAGTGAGCCTAAACGCCCTAAGTCCGGGGGAATGGTGGTACATACCGTCTACATGGCATTCGGGAAAGAGGATAGCCGTATATCCACAGGTCATCGACCGCTTACGCAATCAGTGACTAAGGCTCAAGAGCAGCATCAGAAGCTCCAAGATATGATGACCGTGATGGCCGCACTCACCGGGCCAAAAGAAAGCCCAGAAGCATCCTTGGATTAGCGACAGGAGCAAGAAACCGATGCCGAATTCCTTCGCAGGATACTTGAAAAGAAGGACAGAGAGGCTGCGGAACAAGCAGCCAATATAAAACGAATGGTCCTTCTGTTCCAGGACATGGTGGGTATGATGATCCAGCCGGATACCCCAGCCGAAGACCCTCCGATTATCCTTGAAGATGACAGAGGAGAAACGTCAAATCCACCTCCAGCTCTTTCAACAGCCAAAGAGGAAACGATCTCTAAGGCTGTCCTGGATGACTACATAGCCCAGCAGATACGAGTTCACCAGGCAACTGAGGCAGCCGGCCAAGTTGTCAAAACGGGGTGACCATATCCGAGCTGGTATGATCAGATCAAATACCCGCCAGGCTACACGATCCCAAAATTCCATGTCTACAAGGGGACAGGAAATCCCCATCAAAATGTTGCCCAGTTCAGGGCTCTTTGTGGCAACACCGGCGGCGATGATAAGCTCTTGCTTCGCCAATTCGTCGGCAGTTTATCGGAGACGGCATTTGAGTGGTATTCCGAACTTCCAAATGACTCCTTCAAAACTTTCGCTGAAATGGAGTTGTTGTTTACCCAGCATTTCGCAAGCGCCAGCGAACGCACCCCGATAACGGCATTAATTAATGCAAGGGTGAAGCCGGGCGAAACCTGGGTTCAATATGCAATCCGATGGCGGAACTTATGGTCGAAGTGCGAGCAGCGCATCGAAGAAGCACCGGCGGTGGGCATGTTCATGGGCACCCTAGATCCTCATGCGACTATTTCACAATTCATGATGTTCTTTATACCGACCACGTTCTAGGCCCTAATCGACAAGCTGGCTCAGATGGATCAAATGGGTCACAGAACGTCTCCCCCGAAACCGGAACCGCGAAACGACAAGTGTAAAGGGAAGGCAACCTTCGTCGCGAACACCCAACAACAGCCCAGTGTTGGATATATATGCCCTAGAGGCCTACATTGTATAGGATGCTTGGGATATGTATGTACATGACAGTCTTGCTTGATATGATAGTGCGCTATTTGGTTTGTCTTTATCTTAACATATGATATATTTTCTGTTGTATTCATTTATATATATTCATGTTGATAAAGCCCATAGGGTGTTTGCCTGACTACCGGAGTTGTGATGGCAGTCATACTAGTGGGAGCTGGATAGTCAAGAGGCACATCCTTAGATGTCCCTAGTCGCAGGAGTATCGAGATTGGGCGTCGATACTCCGGAGTAGACTAGTGTATACATATCTAGACCCTGACGAGGGGCGATGGATTGGTCCCGCAGCCATTGGTGGTGTGCACCTAAGATTGTATACAGATGCTCACTGGGTGTGAGTACACCGGACAGGACTCACCGAGAACTGACTGGATGGTATTATACCTAACGTCAGATAGCAGTTCTCAGGTGACATGTGTGCAGATAGTCCGTTGACTTAAAGTCATCATTTTTCTCGTGTGAGTTTCCACTGTGCTTTGATTATTACCCTACCACGGCTCAAAGGAGTCGTGCAAACAGGTTTTAGTTGGGCACAGTCCCGAGCCACGTGGAGGCAGTGAGCGACTGTTAGGGATTCGTCTCTCCCGGTATAGGGAGTTGATATCACACTGTGGTCGGTTGGTCATTACCATAAGTCCCTGGCCAGGGCTGATTGAGAATTACTGATGGACTGATCAGTAGATTCTCGGATGGTCTTGAGCCATACCGACACGACTTGTACGGTTATTAGGGGTCTGACGTCCACCACCTCCCTAGACCATACATGTGATACTCTTAGACGAACAAACCGGACTGCGCGGATATTGTCACGGACAGGCTCAGTAGGATTTCAGATGGGTTACCTCATCGGCTTTCTTATCGACAACTACCTGGGGACCGTTACGTACAGCTAGTGCCACTTGCGGTCTGTGGTTAAACCCACTGCCAGCGTAGTAGTTGAGTCTTTAGAGTCCCACACAGAGATTTCCCAAACCCAGGCGAAAAGATATAGAGGTCGTATGGTTTTACGACAAAGGTTCGGACGCATACGTGTTTGAACGCACGTACGACATTCGGACAGTTTTTACTAGCCGGCTTTGGTTTAAGCCAGATTCTAGTATCAGGTTATTGGATTTATACAGTCTAAAGTTTTTCCGTGTTTTCACGGATGAGAGGGGCGTTCTCGTAATTTTCCGAGAAGCTTCTAGAAGGATGTGACTTGGAGGGAGAGGTGGCATTTTCATTTAATGTTTTGGTGACTCATTGTGAGTGATTCATCATGTCATTAATGCATTATTAAATGCTTAATGACTCACATAATGAATCACCCACTTGCATTAATGAAATATGATGAATAATCTCATATTATTCATTTCTTTTTAATTCATTATGTTTCATATATCAAGTGAGAAGCTATTTCATTATTATTATAATTATCATTATCATCTTCTCACTCTCTCTCTTCAAGTTCTCTCTCCTTCACCAAACCATAATCCTACCCTCATGAGTTGAGAACAAGGATTAGGAAAGACTAATTACTCCATAACCTATCTCTACATCACCTTAGCTACTCTATTTAGCAACTAGAGAAACTAAGTAACCTCAAGTTTAGAGGTTATAGCTTGGATTAAGGTTCTCGGGTGGATCGTCTATCACGGAGGAAAGCCGAAGAGGACGTGGAGATCCAAAGAGGCCGTGGATAACATTAAGATGAAGGACTAGAACCGTTTGGTATAATCTCTTAACATAGTAGTTTAGAACTCTATAGCTTTTGTTAAAAACTTGTTTAGCAAACGATTCATACGGTTATTCGATGTTTAGCCATAGAACAAGATTGTTATTCATATTTCCGCCTCCCCATAACCATTGGGGTGTTGAACATCGACTTACAGTGGTATCAGAGCCAGGCTAAACAGTATTTAACACACTTGCAAATTTGTATGAATTTCGAACGGAAAAACAAACCGGAAAAACCCCGATATCATGTACTTTCTGTCGAATTTTAAATGAGGTCCAAAAATTTTTCAGGGACCTTCAGAATGACCTAAATGAATGTATTAGAACACCCAAGAAAATTGGGCTCATGACTCGGCCATAGAGCCGCGGAACCGCGGCCGATCCCACAGATCCGCCGCGATTCCACCGCGCTTTGGACGACTCATCATCCCAAGTTTCTTGTGTTGATTCTCTGTGATATTTGGTGTTTTCTGGTATTTTTTATTTTTGCTCAGGTTTCAGATTTACAGAGAAGTATTGGAGCAAAATTAAATGTGTTTAATCGATCGAAATTATACGGTATTTGCTTGTTTGATTATATCTGTGAAATGTTTTATGTGTTCGTAAACCTCCTCTAACTGCTAGTATGTCGGTTGGCAGGGGGTTGCACATATCTGTGATGTTATATATAACTGTTTGTGTATATAAACTGTATTGGACTGTTGTGGTGATTAGCCGGGTTTCGTGATGGGTTATTGTATTAATTCATTTGATGTAAATGTAATAAGTTGTAATATTTTTTTGCGGGGCACATCCAGGTTGCGGTTGTAGCCACCGTTGTATTATTTCTTTTTACTGTTTTTGCTCCTAGGATAGACCCAAGGTGGGGTGCACAAACTACCGGGTATTTTGAAGTGTGGGGCAGACCGCTTCACTTCTGGTACTTGGCGGGTAGTTTGCCGTACCCGTAGGGGTCTGGGGTGGGAAAATGGCTATTCATCACAACTGTGTAATCCGTTTTTCATTGCAGGCTCAAAAGAAATGCGGATTGCTTGCAAATCCAATATTGTTTATCTGTGATCTGGAATGCCTATTATTGCGTCTGACGAATGTACAATATCTATATATATGATAGCTATTTAGACGTCGCTTATATTTTACACCCGCGCTAGCCCAGCCCCCGCTCTGTCGTTAGTTAAGTAACCTAACGGGTGATGACGGGACCCCGTGGCGAATGCGGATGGCATAAGAGGACATTGTATTTTCGTTGTTATCTGTAATGATAGGCTAAAGATGGGACGCATTATTATTAATGCAAAGAAAATAAAACCTAAACTGAATCGTTGGAACAATTTCTAAAAAACCACTCGGTTTTCTTGAAAAAGCAAATTTTAAATGCGGAGCTTAAACCACTCCTTTTAATAAAAGCTATCTTAGTTTCTTCGATCAAATCAAGTTCACTACGTTAACGGTTTTTTGCCAAAAACCAGCCGTAACCCTCCGTCGTTTCAGATAGACAACACATCGTATTCATGCTATACTTGTTGGCCTACGTCAAGGCATAGTGAATGGTAGCAGTGTGTGTGCCTATTTGTTGCATAGATAGATGCATTAGTTTAATACAGACGTACACCTTGTTGGCCTACGTTAAGGGCTTGTACGATGTACTTAAATTGATCAGGACAACGACGGGTAGAACTTGATTTGCGTCTTATGACTTGTTGGCCTACGTCAAGGTCTATAAGAGCTTGGGGTAAAAATCACATCGGGAGTTTCAAACATAAAGGAAACTTGCAGATTTAGCTTACCTTCTGGAGTGTGGTGACTAGAGTGGCTTCCATCTAGGGCATCATGCAATGATAGTTGGATCCCGATCCCGCTGATGAGTAGGATTACTCTCGGGAATTTCTCTCACTTAACAATCAATGCTATAAAACAAGTAGGTGCCTAGAAAGGTGTTAGAGGGGCTACGCCTCCAGGGAAAAGAGGTTCTTTAATTAAGGAACTTCGCGAAAGCGTTGGAAAACCTCGCTCGAAGTACCAACACCAGCCTGGCTGAAAAGTTAAGCAAGAATTGTGACGTGTGATTAAATCCTGACTAGTTCTTCTTTTAGGTTTTGAAGAAGGATTTGAGGAAACAGTGGGAGCCATCCTGTTTAGATAAATTAATAACCAATCTAAACTTGCAAGAGCATATGCTGAGTGTTTCTTTTCTCTCTCTCTGGCAGCTACCATGACTGGACTAAAACTATTACTCGAAAAGAATATACTGACCGGGAAGAACTATAAAGATTGGCTAAGGAACGTCAATATTGCGCTGACTTATGACAAAGTTGCATATGTTACTACCTCTGTTCCTCCCCTTATCCCAAGACCAGATTCCTCAGTTGCGGACAAGGAAGTTCGCAAAACCTGGGATCTAGACTGTGAGCGAGCTAAGTGTATCGTGCTGGCGTCCATGAATAATGAACTCCAGAAACAGCACGAGAGTATGGATATTGTATCCATTTTCCTCCATTGCAAGGAATTGTATGGTGAACACTCCCGTATCGCGAGGTACGAAACCTCAAGGAAACTCTTCCAGATGAGGTTAGCTCCAGGATCGCCTGTTGGAGAGCACGTCCTCAAAATGATCACCCTCATTGAGGAACTCACAAACCTGGGATGCGTGCTAGAGAATGATTTGTATATCGACTTGATTTTGCAGTCCCTTCCCCACACCTTCTCTCAGTTTGTGCTGAACTTCAATATGCACGAGATGGAAGCTGATCTTCCAAAGCTCCTCAACATGTTGAGGGTAGAAGAGACCTCCTTGAAAAAGGAGAAGACCCCCGTTCTGTATGTAGGCCAATCATCCTCTTCTAAATCTAAAGCGAAAGCTAAAGGGAAGAAGAAGATGAAAGTCACCAAACCGAAGGGTGGGGTCAAGAAGGTGCAGGGAACGAACAAGGCAGGAAGGGTGAAGGCAGAAAAGAACGAGTGCTTCTATTGTCACAAGCAAGGGCACTGGAAGAAGGACTGTTTGGCCTTTAAAGCCAAGGACATGAAGCAAGCTGTTGCTTCTGCTTCAGGTGTGTTCGTAATCGAAAATTGTCTTTCAGTAAACTCTACTTCATGGGTACTTGATACCGGTTCTGGTTCTCACATCTGTAATTCTTTGCAGGATCTGAGAAATAGTAGAGTACTTGGGGCAGGTGATATGACTCTCCGGATGGGCAATGGAATGCATGTAGATGCAGTTGCAATAGGGGAATATCACCTAGGGTTGAATAGTGGACACATTTTGGTATTGTACAGCTGTTTTTGTATTCCCAGTATGTTGTGTAATATTATATCAGTATCTTTGTTGTCTAATAAAGGATATAATTTTGCGCTTGAAAGAAATGTCATGAACATTCTCCTAAATCAAGAACTGATTGGGTTTGGCACACTGGAAAACGGCATATACATACTTAATCAACCTCAAATTTTCAATATACAAAAACCACGTAAAAGAAAGGCTCCAGATTCAAATCAAGCCTTCCTATGGAATTGTAGACTTGGTCATATAAACGAAACAAGGTTGACTAAGTTACATAAAGATGGATATCTAGATCCGTTTGAATATTCATCATATGCAACTTCTCAATCATGTATCAAAGGAAAAATGACCAAATCTCCGTTCACCGGACACGGAGAAAGAGCCACACAACTCTTGGGACTTATACACAGTGATATATGTGGTCCAATGTCTACACATGCACGAAGCGGTCACTCCTACTTCATAACTTTTACTGATGACTTCTCTAGGTATGGACATATATTCTTAATGAAACATAAATCCGAGGCCTTTGAGAAGTTTAAGGAGTATAAAAATGAAGTAGAGAAACAAACTGGTAAAAGCATCAAGACACTTCGATCTGATCGAAGTGGAGAATACTTAAGTACCAGTTTCCTTGAATACTTAAAATAGAATGGAATTCTCTCTCAGCTTACTCCACCTTATACACCTCAGCATAATGGTGTATCAGAAAGGAGGAATCGCACGCTATTAGATATGGTGCGTTCAATGATGAGTAGTGCTGAGTTGCCACTTTCCTTCTGGGGATTTGCTCTAGAATCAGCCGCATACCTATTGAATAGTGTTCCAACTAAGTCTGTACCTACCATTCTATATGAAATGTGGTGTGGGAAGAGACCATATCTCAAGTATATCAAGATATGGGGGTGCCCGGTATATGTTAAGAAGCATAATTCGAACAAGCTCGAGGCACGATCGATTTTATGCAAGTTTGTAGGATACCCCAAGCATTCAAGGGGGTATATGGTCTACCACACTGAAGAACAAAAGGTGTTTGTCACTCGCCACATTGTCTTCTTAGAAAGCGAATTTCTTGCAAAAGAAATTAGTGGGAGCGCGGTAGAACTGGAAGAAATTCCAGAACCTCAAACTGCAACCGAGGACTTAGAAGAATCTCAGATTTCAATAGAATATAACGAACCAACGCCACTCCGTAGATCTAGTAGGCTTTCTCATCCTCCTGAAAGATACTATGGTTTTCTTCTTGATGGGGATCGAGAGGATTGCATCATCGATGATGATGAGCCTACTAGTTTTCAGCAGGCTATCACTGTTAGTTATATGTATGCCCTAGAGGCCATTACTGTACATAGGATGTATATTGTAGTGGATGCTGGGACATATATAGGGAGGACTTTCTTGCTCGACATGATAGTATGCTATCTGGTTACACTTTACCTTAACGTGTACACTGATTGTCTCTCTATTACATGTTGGTAAAGCCCTTAGGATGTGTACTTGACTACCTAGACTATGATGCGGATCATACTAGTGGGGACATGGTAGTCCATAAGTACATCCTTCAAAGTCCCTAGTCGTGGGTGTATCGAGATGGGGCATCGATATACCAGAGTAGACTAGCGTGTACCTTCTCGACCCATACAGATGGGCGATGGATGATCCCATATCCATCGGTGTTTGACATCAGAGATGATATACGGGTGCTCAGTAGAGACTGGGTACACTGGACGGACTCGCCGAGAACTCCCAGATGGTATTATACCTCACGTCAGATGGCAGTTCTCTGGTGACACTGGTACAGAGTAGTCTGTTGACCCGAGATCGTCATAGAGTCTTGTGTGGTTCCCACTGTGCTTTGATTTCCATCTTACCACGTCCAAGAGGGCGTGCAAAACGGTGGTTTTTGGGTACAGTCCCGAGTCACATGGAGGCAATGAGCGATAGGAGGGGATTCGTCTCCCCCGGTATAGGGGGTTGATGTTGCGCTATGTTCGATTGGCTATAACAGGAAATCCCTGGCCAGGGTTGTTGAGATTTACTGGTAAGTGTTACCAGTAGTTTCTCGAATTGTTATAGACCTCATATCGACACGACTTATCGAGCTATTAGGGTCTGACGTTTACCACCCCTAGGCAAGATATGCGACATATCAGACGATCAGACCGGACTGTACGGTAGTGTTACTGGTTGGATTCACTGGAGTGTGAGCGGGCTTGCTCGTCGATCTTCTGATCGCTCAATACCCGGGTGGCCGTTACGTTTAGCAGATCGCTTGCGGCTTGTGGGTGTTTGATATGATCATCACCTGCTGCCGGCGTATTGACGAGTCTTTAGAGTCCTACACAGAGGTTTCCTGGCTCAAGCGAAACGAAATAGGAGCGCATATGAGATATGTGCGGTACCGAGAATAATGCGTGTATGTGATACTGTATTCGATTCTCGCGATTTGTGACATTGATCGGTTATATGCGATATAGCCGGGTTATCGGATCAAGTGTTGATTCGATAAGTTGTTACTGTTGATATTAGTCGGTTATATGCGATATGACCGGATCATTAAGTCAAGTGTTGATTTAATGATTTAATGCATAATTATATATTTGATATATTACTTTGCATTAACTAGTATCGGTTCACTTTAAGATGGATATTCTCACTCGGATGTGCACATTGTATATGTGATATACTTTTGTGCATTAGTTTGTATCATGTTTGATGATGCATGCTAAATTGGCTAAGTGTAAAGATTAAACCATGGTTGTGTAATGGTTAGGGTTTTGTTTTTACTTATTCATTTATTTATTTAATTTATTCTTTTTGGAAAATAAAATGCATAAAGAGAAAATGGTGGCTTTCATTTGTTTCTTTCATGAAGATTCATGAAGGTTTGACTAAGTCACCATTTTGTCTCATGCTTAACCCTAACCATTCCACTAAACCATGATTCACTCTCTACACCTAACCATGGTTCTATTATGATAAGAATTGATTATTCTTTTCATTTTGGGATTAACTTATCATAACTTTTCTTCTTCTTCTTCCTTGAACTCAAGAAGAAAACCTTGCATCCATTAATGGCAAGTGATGATTAAGAGTGAGAAATCCAATTCTAAAGTTTACCCACTTCCTATTTCTTCATCCTCTACCTCTTGCCAAGTAGTAGAGTGTGTTTCCTTCACAAGTTTTCATGGCTTAGTGAGGGTGGAGCTTGATCTAGCGATGCCTCGACGTAGATCATCTTCGGCATGGACATCGACGACCTAGCTCGCCATTTCTTCGACGAAGCCGACGCTAGAGCCCGGGAATTCATTTGGACAGCGAGGGGACTTCGTTGCGGAGCTATGGAGGTGGAGCACCAGATCTACAAAGGTTGTATTTCCGTATTCTTTTAGTTAAGTGTTAACTAGTTTTTCTTTTCGCCTAGAATTCTAGCCGACGATCCGTAGTCGGGTTTCTCGGCACCCTTAATTTTTGAAATTGGCATGATTGATGCCTAGTGAGACCTCCTTGGAGTGACTAGGAACCCTACAGTGGTATCAGAGCCTAGCTAGAGCCTTAGGCGAAGTCTAGACGACGTTTGAATCCCGATCGAACCCGAAACCCCATATTTCCCATGCTCTCTGTCCTTTTTTCAAAACTGTGCATTTTTTCACATTAAAAATATGCAGAAAATTAAGCAGGGTTTTATATGAATTACTGTGAAATACGGGGGCCTAATTCAATTAAACCACCGCGGAACCGAGGCACGAGCTTGGCATGTGCGGCGGTTCCGCGGCCGTATGGTCTCTTCTTGCGTTGACTTTTGCACAGTAATTCCTATTTAACAGTGACTAGTTCTCTGGGTATTTTTAATTTTTATTCAAGAGTTGAATATTCTGGGATGTTTTGGAGCTTCGATGATTCGATCGGGTTTATCAAATTTTGTCTGTGTGGCTTTCCGGATAATTTTAGAATATGTTAAAAAGTTCGACCGGATATAAATACCCAATTTTTCCCCTGTCGGGAAATTTCCAAGTGTTTGATTTTTCCGTGGTTTAACGACGTTCTAAGTAGTGCAAGTAACTTGATGGACCCTCTAGAAGACAACAAACCTTAACTCGATTATGTGACCGTCTTGAACTGCCCTTTGAACCTTCGGGTTTGGGGCAGTACGGCGTGCCACATGTGAGGAGTTGGCTTGACCCTTCTATGGCTGGACCGTTGGTACTGAGGCACGAACTGAATGTTTTTAGACTTGTTTCATGTGTTGATCTGTATCGGGAAAACTTAGGTGTTCGAATGTTCAATCGGAAAGTTTAACATTTTCTAATTATCTGGAATGTGATACAATAATTGGAATCAATAAATAGTTATGAGATAACTGAATGAATGTTATAAACAAAGCAGTTTAGTCTCACTTGATCGGTTGCCACGGAATTTTGATGTGATCAAAAGTCCGTCGCAATCACGTAGCGTACGCGGATAATCGCCGGATAAACTTAATAGACAGCCTCACTCCATAGCCCCGACCAAGTGACTGTAGGAGAGCCCCGTCGCCGAAAGCATCCGTTCGGGTGCTCGCGGCAGCGGTGTTCCGCCTTGGTGCACTTCGTCGGCGGTATCGGGGGTGCGACCGTCTACTGAAGTTTGCGATGAGCATTCGATCAAAATGTCGGGAATCTTGTTGAATTGCCCGACTTGATATTGAAAAGTGTTTTCGATAATGAGACTAAAATGCGGGGTTTATAATTGTTAGGCATGCGATGTCTAAGTAATTCATTTGGTCAGACATGCGATGTCTGAGGTGGTTGCGGATTCCAACTGTTGTAGTTTTACACTTTCTTTTATGTGACCATAAGTGTAATATGTGATATCGCCGGTTTCGTTGCTATATGTCAACGACAATTGGGATGCGCATATTTACTTACGTTGATGACATGTGATGTTATGTGTTGCTGGATATGTTATATTGGATCGTCGTGTTTGAATAGCCGGGGTTTTTTTTTTATGTGAGATGAGTGTTTTTCATTTTCATTCATGTAAAAACTGTATGTAATATTCTTTTATTGGGGCACTTCCAGGTTGCGGAAGTAGTCACCGTTTGTATATTATTTACTTTTCCGCACTAGGATAGACCCAAGGAGGAGGGCACAAGTAACCGGGTTCTGGAGTTCAGTAGGAGACCAACTCGAGGAGTCGAGTCCGGGTCTCCTAACTCTAGAATTGGTAGGGTTGCTTGCCGCTCTCGTAGGGGTCTAGGGGTGTGGGTTTGGCTATTCATCACGACCGTGGAATCCGTGTTTTATACTGGCTCGTATTTAAAACACGGACGTCCTAGTATATCCAATATTTCATATGTTTCTTCTGCTGCGATATCTGTGATGTGATCATGTGATGTTCTGTGATAGATACAGTATATAGTATATATGATATATTATATAGCCGTTACTTATGTTTTACACCCGTGCTAGCCCTGCCCCGTTCTGCCGTTAGTTACCTAACCTAACGGTGCACGAGGGGACATCGAGGCGAATGCGGATGGCATAAGTGTACGTCGTATTTATCTGTGATGTTTAGGTACATTAAATGATGGGACTTCATTAATATGATTAATGAAATAAAAGAAACCTAAGAGGTTGTAGAATCGAATTTCAAAATAAAACAGGTAGCTACAGTTCTTGCTTTGCACAGCGGTATATACGATATATCCTGCACCTTATTCGATAAGGAAAGGACCGAGATCCCTTCACCGGGAGTGACTCCTTTAGCAACAACTGGCAGATGCTACAACCTCGGTTTGTCTTTTGATTGCTTTTAAGAGTTTTGCTTTGCACAGTGATATATATGATATATCCCGCACCTCATTCGACGAGGAAAGGACCGACGATCCCTTCACCGGGAGTGACTCCTTTAGCAAAACTGGAAAAGCCTCAAAAACACTCCATTTTAAAATTCATTCGATCCTACAACGATATCAAGTTCATTACGCAATAGGTTTTCAGAAAAACCTGTCGTAGCCCTCCGTCATTTCAGATAAGTAGTAGTTAGTATTCGTGCTGCGTTTGTTGGCCTTTGTCAAGGCATAGTGTGCGGTAGCTGACTGGTGCTTATCTGCTTATGCATATGATGCAGATTGAGTTAGGGTAGTCGTGCGACCTTGTTGGCCTTTTTCAAGGGCCGTGCGGGTGGGTTTAATTCAATCAGGAAATGACGGGTTGAACTTGACTAGCATCCTATAGTTTGTTGGCCTTTGTCAAGGTCATAAGAGGTTAGGGGCAAAATATTATCGGGAATTTCAAGTGTTGAAATTTGCAATGAGATTGCATACCTTCTATGAGATAGTTGGATCCCGATACCCGCTGCGAGTAAGAGTTACTCCTGGGAGAGTTTTACACATTACAATTAGCCGATCAAGTAGGTGTCTAGAAAGGTGTTAACGAGGTTATGCCTCTGGGAAAATGAGGTTTACATTAATTAGGTTCGTGCGAAAGCACGGATGACCTCCCTCAAAGTACCGACACTGGCCTGGCTGAAAGATTAGCGAACTTGTAGTGTGTAATTAATCCCGGCTAGTCTTTCCTTTTAGGGTTTGAAGGAAGATTTGATAAAAAGCAGTGGGAGCCATCCTGATTAGATAAAATAATAACCAATCTATTCTTGCAAGAGCGCACGCTGAGTGTTTTCTTCTCTCTCTCTCTCCTGGTAGCGACCATATCACGCCTTAATCAAGATAATAATACGGATATTTGACCGAACCCGCTTGTTATACTGAGCTGGGGAACGTTGGTCCCGTTCCAACTTATAATTGTTATAAGACAGAGCAGGAAATTGGGGAATACTAGATTTCCCGTGCCGCCCAAACGAAGAGAGTACATGCTGATGCATCATCTTCGGGTGTGTTCATTACAGAACTGTTTCTCAGTATCCTCTACGTCCTGGGTATGTGATACCGGATCAGGATCCCAGATATGTAATCTGTTACATAGGGCTACAGAAATGTAGAAAACTGAGAACGGGTGATAAGTTTCATGAGGCAGAAAACGGGGCAAGAGTTGCAGCCAAGTCTGTTGGTCACTGTCACCCTGTATTGTAATACATTGATTCTGAACGAATGTTATTAGATACCGAACCTGATATACAAAATCATATCTGTCTCTTTATTAGTAAAGAAACGATAAAATTTTGTATTGTTGGATAATGTTTTGAACATTTCCTATATCAAAAGTTGATCGGTTCAGGCACGTTATCTAAAAGCATTAATGTTCTAAATCAAACTACAGTTCTTCGTATACAGAACACACACAAGAGGAAGAGTTCAGAAATGAACGAATCCTTCTTGAGGTATTGTAGACTAGGTCATATCAATGCGACCCGACTAGCTGAAGTTACATATAGATGCATATTTAAATCAGTTTGAATTTACATCTTGTGAAACTCGCCAGTCATGTCACAATGATAAGATGACCATAGCTCCGTTTACTGGAAACAGAGAAAGAGTTAGAGAACTCTTGGGATTGATACATGTTGATGTATGTAAGGTCCCCTGTCTACACATACCAAGACCGGTTCTTTATACTTCATTATATTCTCTGATAATCTCTCGAGATTCAGTCATATGTTCCTGTTGGAACTTGAGTCCGAATCTTTTGAGATATTCACAGAATATAAGTTAGAAGTAGAGAACCAAAATACGGGTATAAGTATTATGTCCTATGATGAGATCAGGGAGGAGAATACTTGTGCATGGAATTCGTGGACTATTTTAAAGGAGAATGAGATTCTCTCTCAGCATTACTCCTCCATATACACCATAGCACGATGGTATATCGGGGCGGAGCAGACACACCCTATTTGATATGGTGTGCTCTATGATGAGTACTACTGAGTTACCTATTTCCTTTTGGGAGTTATGCACTTGAGAAGCTGCATACCTATTGAATAGGGTTCCAATCAAATCAGTTGCCTACCATCTCATATGTGATATGGAAAGGGAAGAAACCATCTCTTAAAGATTTGGGGTTGTCCGGCCTGTGTCTAAAAGCAAAATCCGGACAAGCTCGAGGCAACATCAGTTATGTAGAGCTGGAAAGGTTCCAGCTATACAAACTACAGCAGATGATTTGGTAGAACCAAAGGATTCAGTAGATTCCAACGAACCTCAGCCTCTCCGCCGATCTAGTAGGGTTCCTCACCCACCTGAGAGATACTTCAGTTTCTCTATGACAGTGGGAGCGAGGATTGCATCATGAGATGATGACCCAACTAGTTTCGAGCAGGCCATCAGGAGTGAGACTCTGTAAGAATGGCTGGATGTTTATCGATCTGAGATGGAATCCTTATACACCAGCAAAGTATGGACTTTGGTTGCTATATCTGAAGGGTTAAATCCCCATCAGGAGCAAGTATATCTTGAGAAGATTACTTGGTGTAGATGGAAAAGTTGAGACTTTCAAAGCTAGACTTGTTAAAGGTTTTCGCCATTGACCAGGCGTGGATAATGATGAAACCTTTTTCCAGTGACTATGCTTAAGTCCATCCAGATCCTACTTGCCACGGCTACATACCATGACTACGATATCTGGTGGTTGGGTGTCATGACAGCTCTTCTAAAATGATGTTTTGGAAGAGAGCGTCTATAAGTACACAGCCAGAGGGCCTCGTAGACAGTGGGAGCAGCGGAAACCTGTGCAAGATGTTTTATGTGATGAAGCAGGCATCGCGGAGTTGGAACATCTGTTTTGATAGATAGTCAAAGAGTTTGACATCATCAAAATGGTAGATGAACCTTGTATAAACAAAAAGGTAGTAGGGAGTATGGTGATGATCCTCGTAGAGTACGTGGATGACATACTCTTGATAGGGAAGGAATTTCCTATGCTACGCTCGATCAATCTCCGATTATCACAAAGATTCTCCATATAGGATCAAAGTGATACCTACTAAATCCTAGATTTTGGATCTATGAGATAGATTTAATTGGATGTTAGAAATCTCACTAGTAGTAGTGAGATGGTATCAATCGATCCTGGGGAGAATCACTGGAAGTGTTCCAGGGTGATAAAGACGACTGAATGTCAGTCGCAGGCATTGTCTTTATCCTCAGAAAAGGGACGGTATGTTGGAAGAGTTCCAAGCTTGATACCGTGACATACTAGACGATAAAGGTAGGATACATCGCTACTTAAGATGCTACCAAAGAAGCTGTTTGGGTGTATATTGGTTCATGAGATGAACTAGGTTCCTACCATTGTGTGACAATGGAAGTGTGGCTTTGGCCCAAGAACCCTGGTCCCATCAGTGACCCAGACATATTCTAAGGCAGTGTCGCCTGATCGTGGAGATGGTTGATCTCCAGGTGATCGAGGTTAGGAGAGTAGACTCAGAGGACAACACGGCGGATCCACTCACGAAGGCCTATTCCCCGAGAGAGACTTTTATGGGATGGTTGAGTATGAGATACTTCGACCACTGCTACAGATGGCCCTAGTGCAAGTGGGAGATTGTTAGTTATATGTATGCCCTAGAGGCCATTACTGTACATAGGATGTATATTGTAGTGGATGCTGGGACATATATAGGGAGGACTTTCTTGCTCGACATGATAGTATGCTATCTGGTTACACTTTACCTTAACGTGTACACTGATTGTCTCTCTATTACATGTTGGTAAAGCCCTTAGGATGTGTACTTGACTACCTAGACTATGATGCGGATCATACTAGTAGGGACATGGTAGTCCATAAGTACATCCTTCAAAGTCCCTAGTCGTGGGTGTATCGAGACGGGGCATCGATATACCAGAGTAGACTAGCGTGTACCTTCTCGACCCATACAGATGGGTGATGGATGATCCCATATCCATCGGTGTTTGACATCAGAGATGATATACGGGTGCTCAGTAGAGACTGGGTACACTGGACGGACTCGCCGAGAACTCCCAGATGGTATTATACCTCACGTCAGATGGCAGTTCTCTGGTGACACTGGTACAGAGTAGTCTGTTGACCCGAGATCGTCATAGAGTCTTGTGTGGTTCCCACTGTGCTTTGATTTCCATCTTACCATGTCCAAGAGGGCGTGCAAAACGGTGGTTTTTGGGTACAGTCCCGAGTCACATGGAGGCAATGAGCGATAGGAGGGGATTCGTCTCCCCCGGTATAGGGGGTTGATATTGCGCTGTGTTCGATTGGCTATAACAGGAAATCCCTGGCCAGGGTTGTTGAGATTTACTGGTAAGTGTTACCAGTAGTTTCTCGAATTGTTATAGACCTCATATCGACACGACTTATCGAGCTATTGGGGTCTGACGTTTACCACCCCTAGGCAAGATATGCGACATATCAGACGATCAGACCGGACTGTACAGTAGTGTTACTGTTGGATTCACTGGAGTGTGAGCGGGCTTGCTCGTCGATCTTCTGATCGCTCAATACCCGGATGGCCGTTACGTTTAGCAGACCGCTTGCGGCTTGTAGGTGTTTGATATGACCATCACCTGCTGCCGGCGTATTGACGAGTCTTTAGAGTCCTACACAGAGGTTTCCTGGATCAAGCGAAACGAAATAGGAGCGCATATGAGATATGTGCGGTACCGAGAATAATGCGTGTATGTGATACTGTATTCGATTCTCGCGATTTGTGACATTGATCGGTTATATGCGATATAGCTGGGTTATCGGATCAAGTGTTGATTCGATAAGTTGTTACTGTTGATATTAGTCGGTTATATGCGATATGACCGGATCATTAAGTCAAGTATTGATTTAATGATTTAATGCATAATTATATATTTGATATATTACTTTGCATTAACTAGTATCGGTTCACTTTAAGATGGATATTCTCACTCGGATGTGCACATTGTATATGTGATATACTTTTGTGCATTAGTTTGTATCATGTTTGATGATGCATGCTAAATTGGCTAAGTGTAAAGATTAAACCATGGTTGTGTAATGGTTAGGGTTTTGTTTTTACTTATTCATTTATTTATTTCATTTATTCTTTTTGGAAAATAAAATGCATAAAGAGAAAATGGTGGCTTTCATTTGTTTCTTTCATGAAGATTCATGAAGGTTTGACTAAGTCACCATTTTGTCTCATGCTTAACCCTAACCATTCCACTAAACCATGATTCACTCTCTACACCTAACCATGGTTCTATTATGATAAGAATTGATTATTCTTTTCATTTTGGGATTAACTTATCATAACTTTTCTTCTTCTTCTTCCTTGAACTCAAGAAGAAAACCTTGCATCCATTAATGGCAAGTGATGATTAAGAGTGAGAAATCCAATTCTAAAGTTTACCCACTTCCTATTTCTTCATCCTCTACCTCTTGCCAAGTAGTAGAGTGTGTTTCCTTCACAAGTTTTCATGGCTTAGTGAGGGTGGAGCTTGATCTAGCGATGCCTCGACGTAGATCATCTTCGGCATGGACATCGACGACCTAGCTCGCCATTTCTCCGACGAAGCCGACGCTAGAGCCCGGGAATTCATTTGGACAGCGAGGGGACTTCGTTGCGGAGCTATGGAGGTGGAGCACCGGATCTACAAAGGATGTATTTCCGTATTCTTTTAGTTAAGTGTTAACTAGTTTTTCTTTTCGCCTAGAATTCTAGCCGACAATCCGTAGTCGGGTTTCTCGGCACCTTTAATTTTTGAAATTGGCATGATCGATATCTAGTGAGACCTCCTTAGAGTGCCTAGGAACCCTACAATCACGAGTAGCGACTCAGTGAAGTGGCTGGATGCTATGAGATCCGAAATGGAATCCATGTACACCAATAAAGTATGGACTTTAGAAGTTGCTCCTCCTGGGGTAAAACCAGTTGGGTGCAAATGGATCTTCAAAAAGAAGATTGGTATATTTGGACAAGTGGAAACCTACAAAGCTAGACTAGTAGCAAAAGGTTTTCGTCAAAGACCAGGATTGGACTATGATGAAACTTTTTCACCAGTAGCTATGCTTAAATCCATTCGGATCATGCTTGCCATTGCTGCCTTCCCTGACTATGAAATCTGGCAAATGGATGTAAAAACAGCTTTTCTAAATGGACATCTAGAAGAGAGTGTTTACATGGATCAACCAGAAGGTTTCTTAGACAGTGGGAGCAGCGGAAGAGTGTGCAAATTGCTTGAATCCATTTATGGGTTAAAGCAAGCATCGCAGAGTTGGAACATCTGCTTTGATGAGACAGTCAAGGAATTTGACTTTATCAAAAATGTAGATGAACCATGTATTTATAGGAAGATTGTAGAAGGACCAGTAGTCTTCCTCGTTTTGTACGTCGACGACATACTACTGATAGGGAATGATATCCCTATACTACAATCAGTAAAGCTCTTCTTGTCACAGAAATTCTCCATGAAAGACTTGGGAGATGCATCATACATTCTGGGCATTAAGATCTATCGTGATAGATCTAATAGAACGTTGGGACTTTCACAGTCCAGGTATATAGACACTATACTAAAGAGATTTAGTATGGAAAATTCCAAGCGCGACAATATGCCCACTTGTCACGGAATCACCCTCTCCAAAGAGATGTCTCCAAAGACTGATGAAGAGAGGGCTCGCATGGGCATTATACCCTACGCTTCGGCGGTAGGATCTATAATGTATGCGATGTTATGTACCAGGCCGGATGTGGCTTACACACTTAATGTGGTAAGCAGGTATCAGTCGGACCCAGGTGAGAAACATTGGATAGCGGTAAAGAACATTCTCAAGTATCTGAGAAGAACTAAGGAGATGTTCTTGATTTACGGTAATGGGGACCTCCAGGTAGAGGCTTTTACCGACTCCGGCTTCCAAAGTGACAAAGATGATTCTAAATCCATTTCAGGTTTTGTGTTTACCCTCAATGGAGAGGCGGTATGTTGGAGGAGTTCCAAACAGGATACTGTCGCAGACTCAACTATAGAGGCTGAGTATATAGCTGCTAGTGAAGCCGCAAAAGAGGCTGTCTGGATGAAGAAGTTCATTTCTGAACTTCAAGTGGTTCCGACCATTGCCAATCCAATACCTTTGTATTGTGATAACAATGGAGCTGTAGCATTAGCAAAGGAACCAAGGTCCCATCAGAAATCCAGGCATATCTTAAGGCGGTTTCACCTGATCAGGGAGATCGTGGATCGTCGGGAGATCGAGGTACGGAGAGTAGATACAAAAGACAACACGGCAGATCCATTCACCAAGGCCATTCCTCAAGTCCAGTTCGAGAGGCTGTTTGAGATGTTGGGCATGCGGTATGCCAGCAACTGGATCTAGTGCAGATAGTGGGTACTCATTGCGCCAATTATAGGCCTTAGTGCAAGTGGGAGATTGTTGGATATATATGCCCTAGAGGCCTACATTGTATAGGATGCTTGGGATATGTATGTACATGACAGCCTTGCTTGATATGATAGTGCGCTATTTGGTTTGTCTTTATCTTAACATATGATATATTTTGTGTTGTATTCATTTATATATTCATGTTGATAAAGCCCATAGGGTGTTTGCCTGACTACCGGCGTTGTGATGGCAGTCATACTAGTGGGAGCTGGATAGTCAAGAGGCACATCCTTAGATGTCCCTAGTCGCAGGAGTATCGAGATTGGGCGTCGATACTCCGGAGTAGACTAGTGTATACATATCTAGACCCTGACGAGGGGCGATGGATTGGTCCCGCAGCCATTGGTGGTGTGCACCTAAGATTGTATACAGATGCTCACTGGGTGTGAGTACACCGGACAAGACTCGCCGAGAACTGACTGGATGGTATTATACCTAACGTCAGATAGCAGTTCTCAGGTGACATGTGTGCAGATAGTCTGTTGACTTAAAGTCATCATTTGTCTCGTGTGAGTTCCTACTGTGCTTTGATTATTACCCTACCACGGCTCAAAGGAGTCGTGCAAACAGGTTTTAGTTGGGCACAGTCCCGAGCCACGTGGAGGCAGTGAGCGACTGTTAGGGATTCGTCTCTCCCGGTATAGGGAGTTGATATCGCACTGTGGTCGGTTGGTCATTACCATAAGTCCCTGGCCAGGGCTGATGGAGAATTACTGATGGACTGATTAGTAGATTCTCGGATGGTCTTGAGCCATACCGACACGACTTGTACGGTTATTAGGGGTCTGACGTCCACCACCTCCCTAGACCATACATGCGATACTCTTAGACGAACAGACCGGACTGCGCGGATATTGTCACGGACAGGCTCAGTAGGATTTCAGATGGGTTACCTCATCGGCTTTCTTATCGACAACTACCTGGGGACCGTTACGTACAGCTAGTGCCGCTTGCGGTATGTGGTTAAACCCACTGCCAGCGTAGTAGTTGAGTCTTTAGAGTCCCACACAGAGATTTCCCAAACCCAGGCGAAAAGATATAGAGGTCGTATGGTTTTACGACAAAGGTTCGGACGCATACGTGTTTGAACGCACGTACGACATTCGGACAGTTTTTACTAGCCGGCTTTGGTTTAAGCCAGATTCTAGTATCAGGTTATTGGATTTATACAGTCTAAAGTTTTTCCATGTTTTCACGGATGAGAGGGGCGTTCTCGTAATTTTCCGAGAAGCTTCTAGAAGGATGTGACTTGGAGGGAGAGGTGGCATTTTCATTTAATGATTTAGTGACTCATTGTGAGTGATTCATCATGTCATTAATGCATTATTAAATGCTTAATGACTCACATAATGAATCACCCACTTGCATTAATGAAACATGATGAATAATCTCATATTATTCATTTCTTTTTAATTCATTATGTTTCATATATCAAGTGAGAAGCTATTTCATTATTATTATAATTATCATTATCATCTTCTCACTCTCTCTCTTTAAGTTCTCTCTCCTTCACCAAACCCTAATCCTACCCTCATGAGTTGAGAATAAGGATTAGGAAAGACTAATTACTCCATAACCTATCTCTACATCACCTTAGCTACTCTATTTAGCAACTAGAGAAACTAAGCAACCTCAAGTTTAGAGGTTATAGCTTGGATTAGGGTTCTCGGGTGGATCGTCTATCACGGAGGAAAGCCGAAGAGGACGTGGAGATCCAAAGAGGCCGTAGATAACATTAAGATGAAGGACTAGAACCGTTTGGTATAATCTCTTAACATAGTAGTTTAGAACTCTATAGCTTTTGTTAAAAACTTGTTTAGCAAACGATTCATACGGTTATTCGATGTTTAGCCATAGAACAAGATTGTTATTCATATTTCCGCCTCCCCATAAGTATTGGGGTGTTGAACATCGACTTACACCCTGTGCCCCAAAGCTAGCGGATCAACTGGAAGAGAGACGACGCTATTACAATGAGAAAATGAAGCGTCCTTACTCATTCCCACGGGGCAAAACAAGGAGGCTGTTCGAGCTGGCAGTGCGCAACAAGCTTATCAACTTACCGAATCCAAGGCGACCGCCGCAACCCAGCGAGGTGAATAACCCTAATTAATGCCCTTACCATCAAACGGTAAGCCATTCGATTGAGGATTGCTTCGTCTATAAGGGATGGATTGAGGATCAGTACCTATAAGGCAAGTTTGCGCTGTCTGAGAAGTGGAAGGTAAACCCACCACAGCCGCACACTCCTAAGAAGACGGATACACAGAGGGAAACATGCTCTTTTGTTGAAGAAGCTCCATGGGAGGTCGTGCTTTCAGCCAAAACCAAAAGGATGCTGGATAATCTCCAGACATGCCTAGCGATCAGGTGGAAGAACCCGCTGGAATCCCAGATCATCGAAGGGATGCTCAAGCCACGCCCAACTCCAAAGATCGGTGGTGATGGCCTAAGCACTCATACCCAGCCGTCGAAATCTTCGAAAAAGAAGAAGAAATCCAAGAAGCCCGTGAAGCCTGGCGACAAGCGCACGGACTTGCAGAAACAGATCGACGCGCTGGAAGAGTACAACCAGAAGGTGCGGACTCCAATAACGCTCCAAGAGTTCCTCAGCCACGTATTTGAGAACAGAGAGGATGAAGAAGGCTCATCAGATGGATCTGAGGACTGCGTAGCAAGTTGTCATGTGATCTCTCACTCGTTGATAGAAGACGAAGAGACTCTTTGTACAAAGAAACTGGGGGCAGGTCCTGAACCAGAACTTCTACGGCCGTCAGGCGAGATGATCGACGCCTTCCTGAATGAGATTCGTCTGAAAAGTAAAGCCAATTGGGAGCGTGAGATGGCCATATTGGAAGGAGCCAAACGCCGGCGACTAGACGAAAGAGTCGAGGCACTCCCGCCAAATCAAAAGACATCCGTTGCTGATAAAAACAAATTCAAGACGAGGAAGAGGTTTGCTAAAGCCATATCAATGGGAATGAAGCTACCACCCTCTGAAGAAAACACTCTCGGTGGAGCAGAATTCCATCCTAATTACTGTTCATATCATCTAAAGATTTCGCACCCCACCGAGGAGTGCGACGCTCTTAAAAGATGGTGGAAGGGATATGTTGCTCACCGGCAACATTTTAAGCGGATGAAACGCAAAACTCGGCGGGAGCAGAGAAGTACGACCGAGGAGCATAAAAGAAATACCGGTAACTGTCGCACGGTCAACGCCGGAGGATCACAGGTTCTCACCTTTGGGAGCGACTCTGACGAGAAAATGCCTCTTGGCCCTCTCTTTAAAGAATCCATCTTAGGGAAAGAGGAAGAACCAAAGGCCTGTGAAAACATTCAGCTGTGCAATTGCACGCTTCCAGAAAAAAATCTCGGACCCACGAATAGAAAAGATAAGGGAAAAGAAAAGGTCTCTGAGGATATCGCCCTGGACGACCAAGTCATGAAAGAGCTGACTGCCAAGGACCCGCCAAAGAAGAGTAAGGTGGACTACAACATCCTAGCGCACCTGAGGAAGCTACCCTCCCAGCTCAGCATTCTCGACGCCCTTTTATTATCAAAAGAAGCGAGAGATTCATTAATCAAGGCACTGCAAGAGCCCGAGCAATTCCAAGCCTTCCTCGCCGAAGAAAGGATGAAGGATGAACTGGAAGAAGTGCACACAGCCGATGTCACATTCGGTGATGAAGACCTTCTCCTTGGGACGTGCGACCACAACTGTCCCCTATATGTCTCTGGATATTGCCACGACATCAAGATAGGTAAAATCCTGGTTGATAATGGATCCTCCGTTAATCTCCTTAATGTACAGGTGTTGAAGGAAGTCTGCATGAGCGTTCAACACCTCGCTCGTGATAAAATTACCATCTCCGGTTTCGACTCCCAGCCATCACGAACTCTCGGATCTGTGATACTAACATTACGCTTCGGACTACTCATCACGGATATTAAGTTTCACGTCATTGACGCCAAGACCTGCTACAATGCTTTGCTCGGTCGTCCTTGGTTACACGAGTACAACATCATCCCTTCTACGCAACATCAGTGTATGAAGTATTTCAAGGATGGTCTCGAGTATACCGTGACAGGAGAGCTGAATCCATTCTTTGTTAATGAAGTCCGCAAATATGAAGATGCAAAATACTTTTTGCCAGAATTCGAGGACACAGATAGATGTCACAAACCGGAGAACAAAGCCGTCACCACCATTCCTGTCTTCGGGAGTGATACCAAGGAAGAAAAAGAGATAGTTTATTCTGGGCCGTCTCGACGTAACAACCAGGGACCGTCCACCCCCATAATGATCTTCAGAAGCGACTCGGAAGATGAGGTTAATGCTGTGTTCTCCAGTCGGCCGTCAATACAAGCATTCGCTGGTGATAATCAGAGTTTGCAAATTACCATGATTCCGCGGGAGCACTACAAAGATCTCGACGCACTTGAAGCTTACAGTGTGCAAGACATGCAGACATTTTACGTCCCTCCCAGGCGAAAAGGTGAAAAGGTGATCCTATTCTACCGGTCCACGGAAACAAGAGTAGAGAAAGAAATCTGGCGCGGTGCGGATTCTACACTTGACAGGCTCCAACCCATCCGTTTGCCCAGATATTACACGAACGGACTAAAAAGGCTATTGAAGCGCCAAGGGGTACCTTTCAAACAGACTATTCGACAAGCTCGGTTCTACAACAGGATTTGGGATGTCCCTGGGACTCAGCGCAAGTTGTCCAACGGGAGAATGGAAACGCTCGGGCTTGGATATGTGAAATCAGGGAAACGGTAACAAGTCCATGGTAGTTATGCCATATATAACTTCGATGAAGAAGAGGACGCCCTGTCAGAAAATGCCGACCCCGAACCAAAACAAGATCCTGCAATCAACATGCCGAGTCCGTCATTTGAAGAACGAATGGACAAACTTATCAGGGAAGCGGGTCAGAAAGTTCGAGACGATCATAACCGCGAAATGGCCATCTATGAGAAAGTCAGGACGCAACGCCTTCTTCGACAGGCCGCGAAAGATGAAAATGCTCCTCCCTGTCAACCTGTTGTGCAAAAGGCCCGGCGCAGAGGCAGAAACAAGTCGAAGAGCGGAAAAGGCGTTCGACAGCGACAAAGCGGGACTAAGAAGTCACGCTGTCGAGAATCAAGCGGTCTGGATCTGTCCCTTATGAAGAAAATGAGTCGAGCATACTCTTTTCCTCAAGATAAGACAAAGAAGATACTTGAACTCGCTATAAAACATCGAATGATTACACTGCCGGAGTCTAAACACCCTGAGCAAGCAGGCGAAGTCTCTCACCTAAACTATTGCTCTTATCACCAAGTAATAGGGCATCCTCTCGAAGAATGCTTCACCTTCAAGGACTGGGTCGAAGATCAGTATCAGCTCGACAAGTTTGCTCTATCCGACAGTTGGAAGATAACTCCGCCGCAGAAGCATGAACCCAAAGCTACGAGAGTAGAACCAGATCAACATCGATCTTGGAAGCGTACTCGTACTTGTCATATGATAACGATATCAAAAGAAGAGCCCGAGGATATGAATGACCTTCCCTGGTGCTTCGAAAACAATAATGCTGAGATGATTGCAGAATTCCCGCCGGCGCCGAAAGAGCTGGAAGATGGAATACATACCACTGCAGATGAGCTCAAGAAAATTGAGCTGGGGACGACAAGCGACCCGCGGCCGACATTCGTCAGCGAGCTGCTGTCTGAAGAAAATGTGTCTGCACTAAAAGACGTGCTTATGCAGCATAAGGATTGCTTCGTGTGGAATTATTCCGAAATACCAGGACTAGATCCAGAGATTGCTGTCCACAAGCTGGACATATCCCCGGACGTCAAGCCGATCAAACAAGCACCGAGAAGAATGTGGCTCAAGCTTGAGATGAGCATCAACGCCGAGGTAAAGAAGATGATCGACTCTGGCTTCATCCAAGAGGTTCAGTACCCTGATTGGATCGCCAACATCGTCCCGGTGATGAAGAAGAATGGGACAGTACGCATATGCGTGGACTTCCGGGATCTCAATAAAGCCTGCCCGAAGGACGACTTCCCAGTACCGGTTACCGAGCTGATGATAGACAATACGTCCACTCACGAAGTGTTCTCCTTCATGGACGGATCGTCAGGATACAATCAGATAAAGATGCATCCCGAAGACCAGAAGCACAGCGCTTTTCGGACCCCTTTGGGTATATTTTGCTACAAGGTGATGCCTTTCGGTCTAAAGAACGCTGGCGCCACCTATCAGAAGGCCATGACGAAGATCTTCGATGACCTCATACATGAAATCGTCGAATGTTATATTGACAACCTTGTGGTGAAAAGCAAATCATACGAGGAACATCTCGAGCATCTGAAGATCGTATTTCAACGCCTTCGGCAATACAACTTGAAGATGAACCCTCTCAAATGTGCGTTCGGGGTATCTTCAGGAAAATTCCTAGGATTCATTGTCCGGCACCGAGGTATCGAGATAGATCTGTCAAAAATCAAGGCGATCATGAAAATGCCCCCGCCAAAGACTCTCAAACAGTTGCGGTCTCCAAGGAAAGCTCGCGTACATCCGGCGATTTATAGCCAATCTCTCTGGCAAATGCCGTCTTTATAGTCATCTGATGAAGAAGGGAACCCCGTTCGTCTGGGACCACAAATGCCAAGGCGCGCTGGACGAGATCAAGCAGTATCTGCAGAACCCGCCAGTGCTGGCTTCTCCGATCAAGGGAAAGCCTCTCATTTTGTATACAACCGCCCTCGAAGGTTCCTTAGGCGCATTATGGGCACAAGAGAACAACCAAGGGAAAGAAAGAGCTCTCTATTACTTGAGTCGAGTTCTCCTGGGGGAAGAAATGTAACGTTTTAGAAATCGTTATGCGATTTTGTCCGTTTTAGGGTAAGTTTGTCGGTATTTTCCGTTTTTACCCGACTGTGAACAAACGACCATATAGACTTGCCAGCACCTAGATTAGCTAAAATAAAGCTAGTGCACGAGCTTTGGGAGTATATGGGACGTTTTGGTTCAATTTGTTTTTTTCCCAATTTTTAATATTATTTTAATGCGGAATTCAAATTTTGGGAAAATTTCTGTTTGCGATCTTTTCTTTAAAACATTTGAGTTAAGAAAAATCCTTCTCACTTCACCTAGGGATTTATGTGTGGACTAGGATTAAACTAGGAAATTAAAAGAAAAAGAAAAGAAAAGAGAATGAGTAGATGCATGCATGTGTGTGTATGTGTGCAATGCATTAACTAAGCCTTAAATGAGGGAAATTGCTTGGAAATTCCTCACAAATCCACCTCCTCACCCCTTGGCCGAAATCCCCTCTTTCTCTACTGCCCTTGCTCAATTCCCTTATCATTTTAATTCATTTCTATCACAAAATCCTCAAATATCCCAAAAAATATCACAAAATACCAAAAGCTTGGGATTTCTTGCTTCTTGATCACTTGGAGATAGGGAAAGCTTGGAGTTAGGAGCAAAGTTGTTAGGTATAACCCCTCTACTGTTAATTTATAGTTTTTGTGTGGTTTTGATCGTTAATTGTTGCGTAGAGCGTAGTTTATATCGTTTGAGGCGATATCGGGTTTTTAGTGTCTTTTTAGAGCTATTAGTATCTGCTGTGACCTGGGAGTTTTAGTGACTGAATAAACAACTTCAGAGAGATGTGCAGGTTGACCTGAGACACCACCTGAGAGACGGAGGCCATCCCACCGGCCGGGGCCGGCGAGCCTTAAGGAGGGGGCCGGCGACGCCGGCCGACTAGTTAGGGTTTGGGGTGGGTCTTCTGTGGTAGTTGTCTGCTTTTGTTTTGGGTTGTTTGGTACTGTTTATTTACTTAGTAAATGCAGTATGCAAAATCTGGGATCGATTACCTATAATCTAGTGTTTTGAGTTCGCGTGATACGTGTTGTGACACGAGTCGTGTGTCGTGCTGCGATGTACTCAGTTTGGGTTTAGGTATCGTTGCGCGTGTTTGCACTAGACGTGTACTCGTGAGTTGAGTTAGCACGTTGATGCGTTTTAAAATACGTAGTTTTGCGTTATTGTGATTGCTTCTAAGATATTCGCATTGTTTCTTGTGTTTGTGATATTATAGCGTCGCAAGCGGGGACTTCAGACGCTGCGAACAAAGGGAAGCAGGTGGTCGGATTTTCATAGCTGGAGACCACATGTGAGTAGATTTAACATCTACGTGGAATCGCCCGTATGGCGCTAAGCGTCGGGGCTAGACATGATATAATATTAGCCGTATGCTTATTTGCTTATATAGAGATATTGCATGATTCACATTGCATATAGTTACTTGTGCTTGATACTGTACCTGTTGTACACTGCACTATTATCGACAGTCCATGTTGCACGAGCACCAATGATATGCTACACACACACTGTTGATAATTGCCATGTTACGCACAACACAAATGCTCATTTGTATACCTTGCTATTGGTTAGCGACTTTGAACAGTTATACTTGTGCGATAGTGCATATTACATAGAACATACCTGTATACCTACATGCTCATATGTATGCCATGCTATATTACTCGTTCGCACATATACCTTGCTATTGTTATATGATTAGTTTTTATAGCATATATATCGGTGGTATGGGACGCTGTATATATATGTATTCTGGATTTGGATTTTTTTGGAAACCGTGAGATACAATTAATGACTTGATGCATTATTTGGCGAATCTTTCCGTGATATGCTCATATTGATGTTTTATGTTGCATATGCTACTTTATATGGAGTTACGCATTTGAGATATGTTTTCATGCGATATGGGAAATTAAAGTGTCGATGTTGGGCACTTACTTTCCGAGAGATATATGGGGTTGACAGACCGATACGTGGAATACAAGTGTCGAGGTGGGATACTTGGGTTTCGAGGAACGTATGGATATCAGGAAGACCGATGCGTGGAATATAAGTGTCGAAGAGGGATACTTGTGTTTCGAGGAACGTATGGATATGAGTATTTATGTGTCGATGTTAGGCACTGGTTTTCATGATGTTTTCGAGTGTCGATGTTTGACACTCAAGTTCCATGAGACGTACAGGATTGGAGGGCCGATCTGAGTATTTTGGGATTTGGTGTGTTGTTGAGTTACACCGTGTTTTCCATGCTTATGATTTGTGCATGAGATTATTTACTATCCCGCACTCAGTATTCAGTTGATATGCACATGATTTATGTAGATATAGTACCCTGGCGGTATACCTTGATCATGATAGTTGCATATTCATATTGTCATACTCATGCTACCAGTTCACATGTTATTGATCATTGCTGTTAGTGCATACTTGCGATTTTCAGTATGATGTTAATTACTATTCACGAGTTGGCAACTCACCCCCGTTGTGCCACAGTGTTTTGCAGGACTTACCCTCTGAGTAGTCGCGACAGGGCAGCTTATCATCACTACTTTTGTGGATACCCCTACTATAGGCAGTGAGGCCGTTGCTTTTAGGTGGGTTTGCGGTTATCCGTTTTGTGTATTGTATATCTTTTGTTGGATCTAGTATTCTCCATCTACCTCTGTTGTATATGACTTAGAGACGACTTGTGAGATTTCAGTGTTGTATTATATTGGTTTTGGGAGCCGTGCTCGTAGAAGCAGGTTATTTTTTTGAAATGTTTACTTCCTTTATAGTCGTTCTCTTTGATATTTCTTCGCTTTGGCGTCGTATACTTGTTGTGGTTATTGTCTCCGCCGGTGGGCGTGATTTTTCTCCCACTTGGGATGTTTTATATTATCTGTGTTGTACCCATTTTCGGGGCTAGTTTTACAAAGGAGGTGCTGCCGAAATTTTCATGAAAGAAAACTAGAGTTAGAGATTTTAAATTGTAAATTTCTAAATGTGTTAAACTATGTTTTTCTCCGTTGATCCAGTTTTGGGTGGTTTAGATTTCTGGGTTTTCGGCTTACTTAAGTTACGTACGCCTGTAGACGTTACGTAGTTTAAGTGCCGGTTACGGGCCGAATTGCGGGTCGTGACAAGAAAGCAATTATTCTCCCATTGAAAAACACTGCCTGGCATTAATCTTCACGATAACAAAGCTCAGGCATTATGCATTGGCGCATGAAGTCCGTCTCATATCGAAGGTGGATCCTCTCAAATACTTGATGTTAAAGGCCATATTGACGTGGCGACTCTCTAAATGGGCCTTGCTCTTGATGGAGTTTTCGATAACTTATCAACCTCTTAAGGCAGTGAAAGGACAGGCCATCGCCGATTTCCTCGCTGAACATCCGATACCGGCCGATTCTCCCTTGAATTATGAGCTACCAGACGAACATGCGTTTGATGCGATCGACGGTAGTGATACCCGATGGGAACATTACTTCGATGGAGCATCTTCCATGAAGAAGCGCAAATAAAGCACCCCTACCATCAAATCAGGGGTAGGCCTTATCTTCATGACCCTATGAGGAGGGATAATGTGCTTTGCCTTCTCCTTGACTGAGCCAAGGATGAACAATGAAGCCGAGTATGAAGCTTTGATAGCAGGCCTCGAAATCTCCATCGACATGGGAATTGAAAACCTCCTCATATACGGAGACTCCCAACTGGTCGTCGGCCAAGTAAACGGCGACTACCAAACATGCAAACCAGAGTTAGTGAAATATGGCGAAAAGGTGCAGCAATTGTTGACCCAAATACCTTCCTACACCTTGTAAAGTATACCGCGTGCGGAAAATAGCAAAGCGGATGCGTTAGCCAAGCTCGCTAAAGAGCTAGCCGACGAGAACCTCGATGATGTAAGAATCGTGGTACAAAGCCGTCGAGTTCTTGCTCCGGCAGAAATATCTCCGGAATCATCCGAGGAAAAGGAAGCGACTAAGCAGACGGCCCTGCAAATAAATGACCAAGAAAAGGCCGAGGATTGGAGAGAAGTCTTTATAGACTACTTCAAATCCCGTCGAACACCTGAAGACGCGTCCTCAAAATATCAGCTCATGAAACGAGCCCTGTCTTTTGCCTTCGTCAATGATACTCTGTACAAGAGGTCATTTGATTCTTTGTGGTTGAGATGCCTGGGACCTGAAGAAGTGAAGAGAGTCATTCAGGAAGTTCACGACGGACTCTGCGGTTCTCATCAAGCTGGCCCAAATATGAAGTTAAAAATTAAACGAATGGTCTACTACTGGCCTACGATGATTCAGGATTGCTTCAAGTATGCGAAGCAATGCCACTCGTGCCAGATTCATGGGGACTTTATCCACCAACATCAAAATCCACTACATCCAATGGTGGCTAGCTGGCCATTCGAAATATGGGGAACTGACATAATCGGCCCCATTGAACCGGCATCGTCCCGAGGACATTGATTCATTTTGGCGACGACTGATTACTTCTCTAAATGGGCATAAGCAGTACCGCTGAGGGAAGTGAAGACGGAGAATATCCTCCATTTCTTCAAGACGCACGTCATTTATCGGTTTGGAACTCCGCGACGGATTATCTCCGATAACGGGCCAGCCTACAGAAGCCACAAGATCGGCCGCTTCGCACAACAGCATAATATAGACTGGAGATATTCCTCGGTTTATTATCCCCGAGCTAACGGTCTAGCTGAGGCTTTCAAAAAAACCTTGACAAAGATCGTGAAGAAGACGGTGTCTCGAAACAAGAAAGACTGGCACGAGAGACTGTAAGAAGCTCTATGGGCGTATCGAACTACGTTCAAGACGGCCACGAACACAACGCCGTACGCGTTGGTATTCGGTACAGAAGCAGTACTCCCCCTCGAGATAGAGTTACCCTCTCTATGAGTGGCAATTCATTATGAGCTGACGGACGAAGAAAACGCTCACCTTCAGCTTGAGGAGCTTGATGCCCTTGATGAAACCCGGCTCATAGCTCAACAAAATCTGGAGGCTTATAAAGAAAAGATGACGCGCTCATATGAAAGATTGACCAGGCCGAGGGCATTCCGCCAAGGCAAACTCGTGCTAGTGGTCAAAAGACCCATGATCCCCAACCGCACCAAGCGGGGAAAATTTGAGCCGAACTATGAAGGCCCATACATTACAGACAAGGTCTACCAGGGTGGAGCCTATCTACTCATGGACATGCATGGAGAAAGACCTTTCAGACCGATAAACGACCGCTTCCTGAAGAAATACTACGCCTAACGAGTTACGGCCTAGGTCAATAATAGATGGCGACGACTATGTCCGCTCGCTATCTTCCTAAGACCAAAACTCTATAAGTAGTAACTGGGTAGCGGACCGAAACGTCCTTAAACTAACAGCGGACCGAAACGTCCTTAAACTAACAACGGACCACTATGTCCTAAAACTAGTTGTTGACCGAGATGTCGAAAAACTATGGTGGATTGCAACATCCCAAAAAAAGGAATAAAAGAAAGAGAGAATAAAAAAAAACGGTATGTCCATAAGCAAAACGGGCACGGATGAAAACCCGAAAGGGCTCCGTGAGTAAAAACAGCAGGGCTGCCGGTAAGTGTTTGTGAAAACCCGAAAGGGCGCAACCTCGTTAAAAGACACTTACAGGGTCCTCTCGACCTTGTGAGGAGAAACCATCTGCGTGAGATCCTTATGACTCACAAGGGAGCAACACACTTAGGAATCCTCACGATTTCTAAGGAGAAATTACACTTGCGAGATCCTCACGACTCATAAGGAGAACTCTCTTATGGGACCCTCACGGCTCATAAGATTTGAAAGTCTTAAGATACAGAGACCTGAACCTGTTCTTAAGCAATCCCCCACAACTTTCGATATTGCCCTACAAGCGGCTCATACTGACCCTTGTATACAATCCACGGGAGCGAATAAACATTTCCCTAACCGAGTCCCATCCGTGACTGAGGATATGTTCTCACGGTGAACAACCCTTGTGAGTCCTCTCGACTTATAAGGAGAAAACCTTTTTGTAAGATCCTTACGACTTACAAGGGAACACGCACTTAGGAATCCTCACGATTGCCAAGGAGAAAACACACCTACGAGATCCTCACGACTTGTAGGGAGAAATACCTTTGTGAGACCCTTACGGCTCATGAAGTCAAAAGCCTTAGTCGACAGGACCCTAACCCTGTTTACTAAGCCACCTTTGTTCGACATCGACAGAGGCAAATGATGATTCGCTCCTGGTAATATCCCAGTTGTAGCGGTGCTGATGCCGAAATCGGTGTCTAATCCAAAGCTTGTGGCGAAAATCCAGCAAGCCACACATGCATACGAAATAGCCGAAATGATGGGGCAACTTGCAGACAAAATCAGCAAGTAAAAATGTATGCATGAAAAATAGCCGAAATGATTGGGCAACTCGCAATAAAAAGCAGCGAGTAAAAATAAAATAAATAACCGAAATGATTGGGCACCGCGAAAAATAGCCGAAATGATGGGACAATCGCGACCTTCGCGATATAAAAGCTGAAATGATAGAGCATCGCGGAAAAAGAAATAAAATAAAAATGAAATTGATTCCCTACAGGTGATATCACAGTAGTCCCTGTATACAATCCAGGGGCACAAACAAAGAAGGAATCACACTCCTCCTCCCCAGGTTTCATCAGAGGAAGAAGCCAAATCTCGATGGGTCATAGACAGCCTAGAGATCATCTCAACATTCGTCTCAGCAGACGCAACATCAAGCAAAACGGAACAGCGGCAACCCCCAGTTCCATGACTCGGCGGTGTACGAATGACCGAGAGTCAAATTCCTACTCCGTGAAATGCGGATAAAGTCAACCCTTCCTGGTCACGTGGAACACGTATAACGTCACTCTTTGACCCCATGGAAAACGTCCAGAGCGGATCCTGTTCCTCGCAGAGCATGGCAGTGAACCCGTGTGAAGCATCCAGAGCGGAGCCTGGTCCTCGCCGAACACGCCAGTGAACCCGTGGGAAGCATCCAGAGAAAAATTCCTGGTCACGTGGAACGCGGATAATGTCACTCTTTGACCCCGTGGAAAACGTCCAGAGCGGATCCTGGTCCTCGCAGAGCACGGCAGTGAACCCGTGTGAAGCATCCAGAGCGGAGCCTGGTCCTCGCCGAACACGGCAGTGAACCCGTGGGAAGCATCCAGAGTAAAATTCCTGGTCACGTGGAACGTGGGTAACGCCACTCTTTGACCCCATGGAAAACGTCCAGAGTGGATCCTGGTCCTCGCAGAGCATGGCAGTGAACCAGTGTGAAGCATCCAGAGCGGAGCCTGGTCCTCGCCGAACACGGCAGTGAACCCGTGGGAAGCATCCAGAGCAAAATTCCTGGTCACATGGAATGCGGATAACGTCACTCTTTGACCCCGTGGAAAACGTCCAGAGCGAATCCTGGTCCTCGCAGAGCACTGCAGTGAACCTGTGTAAAGCATCCAAAGCGGAGCCTGGTCCTCACCGAACACGGCAGTGAACCCGTGGGAAGCATCAAGAGCAAAATTCCTGGCCACGTGGAACGCGGATAACGTCACTTTTTGACCCCGCGGAAAACGTCCAGAGCGGAGCCTGGTCCTCGCAGAGCATGGTAGTGAACCCGTGTGAAGCATCTAGAGCAAACATCGGACTGTGGAGTCCTTAAATCCACAGGAACTCTGGCCCAATCTGGCGAAGACTGAAGTGTTAGAGCTGGACGACCCGTTGAGAGGGGCCGCAGTAGCTGTAAGCCGGTCAAAGACCGACCTTTTGGGAGCTTCCGGTGTTGGCACAGAAGCGGTGAAGCTCGTTGGCGGGATCATGGTCCCGAAAAACAATCCTGTGGTGGCTTGAGTGACCTGTTCCACCGGCATTGTGAACAGGAAAGTCGCCTGGGGCCCATAAGATATGCCGCCAGTTGAGGCAGGACATGGGTTGCAGTTGCATGTGGAACACTTTGAGCAGGTGAACGCCATTGATCCTTTGCTTTCTGCAGCAAGAAAAACGCCAAATCTTAGTACCTCGAAACCCAAGGGCAACCATTAGCGAACCGCGATTGGTTTGCGAACACGACACACGAAGTATGGAGTGGAAAGAGGAAAAGGTCCCACCGGGCGTGCCAGAATCTGTTCCCCTCCGAAAGACGGCGCAACAGGGACGTCTTGCCTGAGATTCGGGGCAGATGCTAAATTCCTGGTCACGTGGAACACGGATAACGTCACTCTTTGACCCCGTGGAAAATGTCCAGAGCGGATCCTGGTCCTCGTAGAGCACGGCAGTGAACCCGTGTGAAGCATCCAGAGCGGAGCCTGGTCCTCGCCGAACACGGCAGTGAACCCGTGGGAAGCATCCAGAGAAAAATTCCAGGCCACGTGGAACGCGGATAATGTCACTTTTTGACCCCGCGGAAAATGTCCAGAGCGGAGCGTGGTCCTCACAGAGCACGGCAGTGAACCCGTGTGAAGCATCCGGAGCAAACATCGGACTGTGGAGTCCTTAAATCCACGGACTATGATGTCCTTAACCTCGACCGTAATGTCTTAAAACTAACGATCAACCATAATGATTCTAGACTGATTTTACCTTGGTTCAAGGGTACATCTCTTCACTCCTTTGATATTTGTCGTTGTAATTCCTCAACGTCTTCAAAGAGGTAACGGGTCCCAGTAACCACACATTTCATGGACTGTGGAGTCCTTAAATCCATGGACTATGATGTCCTTAACCTTGATCGTGATGTCTTAAAACTAACATTGGACTGTGGAGTCCTTAAATCCACGGATTATGATGTCCTTAACCTTGACCGTGTTGTCTTAAAACTAACATTGGACTGTGGAGTCCTTAAATCCACGGACTATGATGTCCTTAACCTTGACCGTGATGTCTTAAAACTAACATTGTACTGTGGAGTCCTTAAACCCACGGACTATGATGTCCTTAACCTTGACCGTGATGTCTTAAAACTAACATTGGACTGTGGAGTCCTTAAAGCCACGGACTATGATGTCCTTAACCTCGACCGTAATGTCTTAAAACTAGAAATGGACGGCGGAGTCCTTAAACCTATGGACTATGATGTCCTTAACCTCGACCATGATGTCTTTAAACTACGGTACCCTGGAAAACATCCAGAGCAACCCCTGACCCCGTGAAATACGGATAAGGGCAACTGCATCCAGCGCTTGCGGGTCCTCACGACCCGTAAGGAAGCAAATTATCTTGTGAGATCCTTACGATTTTCAAGGGAAAAACACGCTTAGGAATCCTCACGATTCTTAAGGAGAAATTACACCTATGGGATCCTCTCGACCTGTAGGGAGAAAAACTCTTTATGAGACCCTCACGGCTCATAAAGTTCAAAAGTCTTAGGAGGCAGATCTTAACCATGAATCCTAAGCCATCATTGTCCTGCAAAGAGATCAAGATAGACTATCCACAGAATACATTCAATAAAAAGAGACACGCCATTGAGAAGAAAAAATGTTTTTTATTCATGAATCGAAATGGATACAAAGTACAATTCATGAGAGAACAAAAAATATATACTCTCATTCAGGAGTATGTACAAAAGAAGAAAAAAAAGAGGATGTACAATTCTTCAGGATGGCGGGCGATTTAGCAAAGTGGCCAGCTCATCCTTCTTTCGCTGGGCCACGCCTTCGTGATTCAGTATCGCCAGAAGACGGGCTTCCGCCTGAGCCTGCTGGGCCTGATATGAGGCAAGCCGACCTTCGAGCTCCTTCTCGGTAGCTTGTGGGCCTCGACCCTTTCGCGAGTAAACTCGGCGGCCTTGTCGATGGCCACCACCTCCTTGATGGCCTCTTGAAGAACTCGCCAGAGTTCATACACTTTGTTGGCCTTGGCGGTAAGATTGGCTTGAAGCTCGTTCAGCGCCTTAGAAGCCAGCTCCCTCTCCGAGAATTTGCGGTCGAGTCTCTTCTCGCACGACACCATGTTTGCCGTGCACCGCTCAATCAAACCCCGCAAGCCCGCTTTCGCAGCCACAGCCTTCGAGGAAAGGCGGGTACACTCAAGCACGTGCAGACAAGCCTCCACCTGATGGCAAAACTCAACCCATACTTGCACCACGGTCTCGCTATGATAGACATCAAGAAAGGGAAGAGAACCATTAGCTTCAGCAGAAAACGCTTCGGCTGTGATTACACTGCCCGCACGAAGCTCCTCGATCAGGGATGACAAGGAGTCGAGGCTTAATTTTGCCCGACGGTCTGAGGCTCGCAAAGCATAAGGACCGGGCGGCATGGCGATGCGCGACTCCAGCATTGTGAGAACTGGCAGGGCTGTTCAGATTTATAAAAGATCAGCGAAAATTTTAAGCAAAGGAATAAGTGGGACAATATTGGGATCTCACTTACCCACAATCATGCAAGAAGGAGCTGAAGGCTCCCCTGGCCCCTCGAGAACCTCAACCTCGTCGTCAGCCTCCAGAACTGTAAAGGACATTAACGTCATTGTGCAAAATAACAACAATGATATGAAAAGATGGTGAACGACACTAACCTTGCCCAGACGAGAGGACAATGCGTTGAGGAGATATCGCCTGCGGAGCGGCCATCTCCAGCAGACGCTGAAAGGATTGCCGGGGAGACAGATCGGCAATAGAGGCCGTCAGTCCGCGCAATTCTGAAAAGACAAAAGAGTTCAGGTAACAGAAAGATTACTAGCTTAAAATGTAGAGGGTTACCTTCGACGCTCCTCCCATTCTGAGCTGGGGGGATAGAAGCTTCAACGGCCTCCGCCGTGACCTCGGGCTCCAACAAAGGGAGAGTGGTCCCGACTACCTCCATCCCAGCCTCTGGGCCGCCCTCAGGAAGAGTCGATGGGGCGACGACCACTAAGGGAGCCTCTCCTAAAGGAGCGAGTGCTCCGGGATCAAGGACCGCCACAGGAGGCTCTATTGTGAGAGGAGCAGCGTCGTCAACCCCCTCCACATCGAGCAATGTTTCATTAGGAATGTCAACAAGACCGTAGGAACCTCCCCCATCGCCGAAGTCTCTGCACAATTCACGCAAGAATAAGGATACATACATACAAGTGTAAACAATGTGAAGTGCTGCAAAGAAGTATAAGAACATACCAATGCATAAGGAAGCCTTCAATTTGGCTTCTTCAAGCCGATGCTCCCTCTCACGGAGGTGTGCTTGCCGGGGTTCGAGGGTGGACTCGTGGCCGCCGGTCCACAAGGAAAGCGCGTCTGCAGCATCCTCCGAAGCAGCTTGCTTCAGGGCCCTTTCTCCCCATTCCTCCAAAGGGCCAATAAACCACCGCCGGATCCACGAGGGGTCTTCATAGAAGATTACGGCAGGATAGGGTTTCTTCGGAACCCTTAAGTTCTGAGAATCATCTTTAGAACGTCTTATAGCCTCAGCCAATTGTGCGGCTTCCTCGGCAGCCGAACCCGGGAAAAGAAGGCCAGCGTCCGACTCTTGCACAGCCAACGGTTCATCTGGAAGTATGGGCTCAGACTCTGCTAAAGAATGGAGTAAGTTGGTGGCCACCTTCCTCCGCCGCTTAGATCTAGAACCGGCCGCCGAAGACGACCGTTTCCTCCCCCGTAGAGCCTTAGCACGACGCCGACCCACTTCACCTTCAACACTCTCGTCCCTACCACCCTCGCTTGGCGCCACAAATGAGGATGACACGACTATTGTCGACGCCACGGGTGGTGGTGCTACCACCGGAGCCCGATTGGCTCGCGACCGGGTGCCTAAGGGCATACCAACAGTGGGAGTTAGGTCTACTCCCGACTCTCCCAGAATAAGCGCAACACCGGTATCCCTCAGGGGAAAGCGAACCGGGGCGCGCGGTCGCAACATAGCTCCTATGACCGGAACCTGAGTAGGAGCACCATGGCCAAGGAGTACCCTTCTCTCCTCAACAATAATCGGGTTGACCCGATGAAGGTACCAACCCGTAAACGACCCCACGCACCGGGGAAGATGGTCAGCTTCAGGGATCATGAAGTGGGAGCCGGTGTTCAACCTCACAAAATGGTGAGCTGCATCGCGAACGGCTTCGAGTGAAGGGACCGGCGCAATTATGAAAGCCTCAAAAGGGACGCCCCGGTCGTATCCGAGCTGCCGAGCGAAGCGATGCGGGTTGTACCGCATGAAAAGGGCCGCACTATCCTGGCGAAATACCATATAGCCTGGTCTAATTGCATACAAGTGCGTGGCCTCCCGGGGCCTGAAAGAAGGCATATTGTCTTTTGACCGGTCCCAGAGTTGCTGAGATGGACCTGAAGGAGAAGATAAAACCCGGTCGGTAAATACCAATCCGCCGGCAGTAGCATAAGGGGCAATCAACGCCCGAATGGCCCCAAATTGAGTTGGGTCGGAGGCAGAAGCATTCACCAATCGCATAAGTCGCGGGAAGGTGTAGGCGCCGTAAAATGCGGGCCTCTGATGCATAGAGAAAGCACCCAACACGTGCATTTCGATCCAAGACGTGAAGTAATGAAGTGAAAAGTTTACTACATCTACGCCAGGAGTAGAGGTATTAGCCGCAGCGCCCAGCCCGTGATAGAGATGCGCCATTGTCGGGATCCTGACGGCCAGCCGTGTCCCCTCAGCTATACGATGAGCCGGATAGATAACCGAGACTCTCATGAAGCGGCGATGCATGGGGATGACGAACCAGCTGAGCCGGACACTGACAAAGCTCACGAAGAACGTCTCCTCATCCATGCCGGGAGCTGCAATGGATTCGAAAGACACCGGCGACATAATGGGAATGTAGTACTGTGGTAAATCCGATTCCTTGGTCGGCAGCTTCTTCGGACCAAACCCGAAGGGGTCAGTAATATTCGCGAACTTTAGAGCCGTCTTCGACAGGACATCCTCGCGAAGGAAGCAAGCGATGAAGCTCTTAAAAGTGACGCCTTGCTCCTCATTCTGTGAACAGCCGGTCAAAGATACCCAACGCCTTAATCAGACTTGGACGCTTGTGGCGGACAGCGTTCTCGCTGGATAAGCCGTCAAGGATTGCAGGCTCGGTCTCAAAGACGTACTCATTGGGAGGCAGCAACTCCTCATAAAGTGTCCCCCGGATTGGCAGCCCTGAGATTCCATAAAATTCTTCCAAAGAAATCGAAACCTCTCGGTCCCCTAGAAGAAAAGTGTTGGTGGGGAGATTCCACTGGTTCAAGAACGCCTTAACCCACCAGACATGCGGGGATTGGTAGTGGAAGAGCGACGCATACATCGCCTGGTAAAGCCCGACCTTCTGCAGCTGCGCGCAATGGACGGAAAGGATGTAACGAGCCCAGAGAAGGTAGCCCATAGGGTGTCGAGTAGTAAGCCCTATCTTGTAGATTTGTCCCCATGGTTGGGCCTCACCCCGGCAAATACGCCGTCCCAGAATGTCTATAACTGAGATCAGATGGTTCGGGATACCAGTTGTTGAGGGATCGAGCCGCCCCATCGGAGTCCAATTCGGCATCTCCACGGCAAAGACTGTCCTCGGAGGGTCCATTGGCAGAAACGGAAAAATGGGCTCCGTTGGTACTTCACAAAGGAAGCTTCGGCGCCCCCGGATAATATGACCATACCAGGTCCCCCACAAAAGCAAGTTGGTGCAGGTCGGGTCATGAGCCTTGATCATCGCCATCACTTCCTCATCAGATGGTGACTGAGGAAAGGCGACCTCCGAGCGAGTGAAAGGAAAGTACGGAACATAAGTCATTGTACCTGAAATAAAATAGGGGGAAAACTGTTAAAAGCGAAGCTTGCAGTATATATATATGATTATAAATAAATAAATATATATATATATAAGAAGACAGTTGAAGAAAGCGACAACAGACTCCTTTTTATAGGACCATTGGCTATAAAACACACGGCTCCCACAGAATCAAGATGACGGCTCGTCAATGATGAGGCCAAGCAATTATAATGAGACAAAAGGAAGATTCTCATTAAATAAGCAGTGGATTTCAAGTGACCCTACACATTCCCCTAAAAAGAAATCCATTTTGGACTCTGTGACAAATCAAACAGAATCAAAGGAATTAAATTCCCAGAAAGCAACATTGTAAACTTCTTCTTCTCAGATGTGAGAGAGACAACTCAGGGAAAGGAAACCCCATGGGAAGAACTTAGTTCTTCATAGGAATTAAATTCCTTGTTAAAATAGGGGGGGATTAAATTCCCAAAGACACTCTTCAGAATCCAAGTTTTTTTTAGATGGAATTAAATTTCATGGAAAAGACAGACACCACCACCGATCCCTAAAGATCAGAGAAACTTTAAAAGATCTAATGTTTGAAGATTAAATGGTTTTCTGTTCTTGTTGAAGAACTTGAAGAAAAATGGGTTCTTGTCAAAAGGGAAAACCCTTGGTGTGGATTTAAAATCCCATGGTGATTTCTGTGAAAGTTCTTCGTTCGTTCAAGAGCATTACATGAAGAAAAGGAAATCTTTTAACAGTGTTAAACTCTGGAAAATTTGCAAGGCAGAGAACTAAGCTCTGGAAAAGGAGAATTAAATTTTCAAAAGAAGAAAGTTCTCAAAGGAGGAAGATGAAAAGTGGAGGCGCTTCTGAAGAGACCCCTGCATTTATAGGATGTGATGGAAAACGTTTCATCTACCCTACTCCCTAGACAGATCCAACGGTCACAAAAGTGACAGCGTTGCACTCACGTGCAGACACGTGAGAGCAACGCTGTGGGGGCATTTGTTCCCTGATTAAAAATTAGGAAAAACTTAAAAAGTGGCATCACGTGCTCACACGTGACCAATAGTCACGTGTTGACACGTGATGGTTAAAGCAGCAGCGCAAAATAGCGCAAAAAAGAAAAGCCATTCGGGGGTCACGTGCTTACACGTGACCAAAGGTCACGTGTCAACGCGTGGCTAGCTTTAAAAGCCTCACGGTTTAATAGAATTAAATTCTAAAAAGATCATTTAAATCTTTCCAAAATGGAGGAGAATTAAGGAGAACCGTTGATTAAGAATTCAAGGGTGATTAAATATCACCAATTTAAGGAAAAATCTTGGACAAGGAAAGATTTCCCCCAAATCTCACCGAAATAACAAATAGAATATCTTTGGATTAAAACATCCAACGGTGAGTAAAATTCGCCTAATAATCTAAAGGCTCAGATTAATGATGAAAACAAATCAAATCTTTCAATGAGAGATTTACTAAACAAATTGATTCTTTTCCTCCTCCTATAAATAAGAGTCGAGAAGGGAGAATTAAAGGAGGAGAGACAGAATTTTGGAGAGAAAAGCTTTGGAGAGAATTTTAGCATCTTGAAAATTCAGAAAGAAAACTCTAGGTGAGAAAAAGAAAGGGGATCAAAACTTCTGAAAAAAGAGAATTTAATTCTCAAAGGTCTAAGAGTTGAACTCTTTTGCAAAGAACTTAATTCTTTCTCTGGTTGAAGATCTGCAAAGTGCACATCTCCCCATAAGTTGAGAATTTAATTCTCATCGGGTCGAGATCCTGCCATGCAGATCCAAAACTTAGAGGAAGAATTGAGTTTAGAGAATTTAATTCTCCCAAAGTTATAGGAATTTAATTCCTCCAAGATAAAATTAGGGTTCAACCCTATATGAGAATTCAATTCTCTAAAATTATAGGAATTTAATTTCTTCAAGATGGACAGAACTAAGGTTTAACCCTAATGGAGAATTTAATTCTCTCAAGCTCACAGGAATTTAATTCCTCTTAAAATGAAATTAGGGTTTCACTCTATGCCAGAACTTGTTTCTTTACATATATGGGAATTTAATTCCCACAGAAGGAAAATTAGGGTTTAACCCTACCTAAGAATATAATTCTTCCAAAGAAAATAGGAATTTAATTCCTCCAAAGTTATAGCTAGGGTTTAACCCTATGAAGAATTTAATTTTTAAAAAAGATAAAGGGATCTTCGAACAGGCAAAGAACCAGGGTCACGTGTTCCCACGTGACCCCTGTAAAGATCCGCAGAAAAGAACTCAGAGGCAACGCCTCACGTGCTCCACGTGACCCCTTAAGCATAGAAAGAAAAAGCAAAAGAAACAGAAGCTCTGGGCGCTCTCACGTGTTACCACGTGACCCCTTGGCAAACCAGCACACAAATCCCCTTCACGTGTCAGCACGTGATGCTCCAAAATCAAATATAGAAAGTATTCGATACTGTTTTGCAGAACAGAATAAGGAGAATCTGGTCCCACCTTTGGGCGCTCTCACGTGTCCACACGTGACCCCTCTTTCTTTAGTGTTTGACACTAATTAGAGATCTTTAGTCCCAGTGTTTAACACTGATTTTTCTTAGTGTTTAACACTAATTTGAAAACCCTATTTGCAGTGTTTAACACTGATTATTTTCTAGTGTTTGACACTAAATCGAAAACTATATTTCCAGTGTTTAACACTGATTGTTCTTTTAGTGTTTAACACTAGCTTGAGAATTCTGTCTAAACACTTTTGTTATTTGGTGTTTAACACTACTTCTAGCCAAATTGGCTAATCTTTCAGAGGCAAAGCCTCCCCTTCAATTGAACCTCAAAATTGAATAACATCTAGAACTACAACAGAAATATTATCAAGTCCCTCAAAACTCTTGTGGACTGGAACCAGACAAATTTCAAACAGTCCAACAAAGGGCCAGACTTAATTGGACTTAGCCCAAGTTGGCCATAAGTCCTCAATCCAGACTGAACTGAGCCAATGAGCTCACAATATAATTAATTGGCCTTGGTTCCAAATTAGGCTACAGATCATTTAATCCACCTTGGTTCAAGGGTACATCTCTTCACTCCTTTGATATTTGTCGTTGTAATTCCTCAACGTCTTCAAAGAGGTGATGGGTCCCAACAACCATACATTTCATGGACTGTGGGGTCCTTAAACTCATGGACTATGATGTCCTTAACCTTGACCGCAATGTCTTAAAACTAACACCGGACTGTGGAGTCCTTAAATCCACGGACTATGACGTCCTTAACCTTGACCGCGATGTCTTAAAACTAACACCGGACTGTGGAGTCCTTAAATCCACGGACTATGATGTCCTTAACCTTGATCGCGATGTCTTAAAACTAACACCGGACTGTAGAGTCCTTAAATCCACGGACTATGATGTCCTTAACCATGACCGCAATGTCTTAAAACTAACATTGGACCGCAATGTACTTAAACTACCTATCGACCGCAACGTTACTTAACAAAACAATAGAGCCCCCAATTACTCTTTTGTTGGATCTAAACGATCCCGTTAAGTTGATCTTAGTCTAAAATTAGACTAACGTATCCTTAACTAACGTTTAAGTTGATCTTAGTTCCAAATAAGGCAAACGTATCCTTAAACACAACCCCCCCAAACCCAAAAATAAGAAAGATACGGATTTGGACTAGTCTACGCCCTATGGGTGACAACGTAACTTAGTCTCCGTATACAATCCACGGGCAATCAAACACAAAACAAACACCCACGACACGAAGTAATCATATGGAGAAAGAGAAAGTTGTTACCGTGACGCGGTAGCGTAATTAACTGCAGGGGCTTGCGCTTGCAGGGAAGAGCGTCCCCACAATCAAAAAACCCTCAAGCGAGGGGGAATATGACGAAGTCTGCTACATCTGCCGCATCCGTTTAGACCTTCAATATATGGTGCCATAAATCAACTTGGCATCTTCGGAGAGGTGGACGGATAGCACCAATTAGCATCTACCCCGAATCTCAGGCAAGACGTCCCTGTCGCGTCGTCTTTCGGAGGGGAACACGGCCCAGAGCAGGAAGAATTCGTATGCGGACAGACGCCGTCGCATACTAGAGTTCGCAGTTGGCGATCATGTTTTTCTGAGGGTCTCTCCAATGAAGGGCGTGATGAGGTTTGTGCGAAAAGAAAAGTTTAGTCCCAGATTTGTGGGTCCTTTCAAGATCCTCGAGCATGTTGGCGCAATTGCGTATCGTTTGGATCTTCCACCCAGCTTTCCTGATGTTCACCCTGTCTTCCACGTTTCGATGCTCCGCAAGTACCTTCACGACCCTTCTCATGCGATTCTGCACCCGATGATCCAGCTGGAGCGCGACCTTTCTTTTGCAGAGCAGTCAGCTGGAGCGCGACCCTTCTCATGCGATTTTTTCCCTAATTTACTATTTTTTAATATTATTTTAAGCTGTTAAAAATACATTAAATTAGCGAAAATACAAATTTGAATGGGCTAATTACATGAGTTAGAACCATGACAACTAAAATCTAGTGAGTAATATAAATTTTTAGCTTTTTATTACAAGATCTAATTGGCTATAATTAAGGGAAAATCAAAATTAAAATAAATTAAACTAAAACTTGCAATTTGAGCTTGTGGGGGGTCTTTTTCCATAGAATTTTTTGTACACTCTCTCACAACCTCACCCCTCTTATTGGCCGGCCCCACCACCAGGGCAGCAACCCATAATTTCCCCCCTCCAATTTGTGTTCTTCAACTCATTTTAAATTGTTTGAAAAGGGTTTAAAATATATTAATTAGAGTATGGGTTTAAGTTGATTGGTGTGGGCTTTGACTTTGAAATTTTTGCACACAACACACCCTCACTTTTCCCCATCTCCCTCTGGCCGAGAGACTTCCCTGCTGCAGCCCATCATTTTCCCCAATTTTCCCATCTCTTTTCTCTTCAAATTTCACCTCAAAATCCATAAAAAATCAACAAATTTCTTCACAAAACCAAAGCAAATCCCTACTCTATCTCTTCTCAAGCCCAAATTGGTGTAAATCTTGGAGAAATGAGGCATCTTTAGAGGCTATAGCAAGCTAGGGTTTGAACTTGTGAGGCATAATTTCAATCTATGGTTAATTTGTAGTTTTAGTGTGCTAAATTAGAACTTTGAAGTGTTAATTTTAGAGCTAATCTCATTCTAGGTTTTTAAAAAGAGTAGTTTGATTTGAACTAGGGTTTTAGCACACCATTACTAGGTTAATTAAATCTATTTTGCTATCTAGTTGTTTTACTAACCTAATCTAAGAGGTTGATTTGCTTAAGTGGGTTTCAATTGGTGTTAATTTAGTTTTTTCATGTATGGAATGGATTTAGATTGATAGTTTATGAAAATCAAGAAAGGGTTGTTTATGGAAAATAGGATTTAAAGCATTGCTAATGTGTTGAAATTTAGTGTAGTGGCTATCTAATGGTTTAACTTGGGTGATTATGCTTGATAGTAGTCTTTTTGTCGCAAGGCGACGATATTTGCACCGAATTTGGAATGCTAATACTTACTAGGTTTTTTATAAAATTATGTGATGAATTAATTGTGATATCTTGATGATATTTTTGGCATCTCCTATGACTTTTAGGGTATGTGAATGCTAAACTTGGTTGTATCGGGTTTTGTTTTGGCGGTTGGTCCGAAACGACAATTTTAGTTAAGGTTGTAGTGTTTTTCGTGTGTGTTCCGCGCACCTTGTGCATAATGTGCCTAAATCGTTGACGTTGACCCTTTCATTTTGTGAAATGCGTCGTTTCATGATGTGTAACCTTATGTTTTGTGTTGTTCAAATTCCAGGATCGGTCGCGAAGACTTCGGACGCGGCACGAAAAGGGAAAGCGGTGATTGGACCTAGCTAGCTAGGGGATTTCTGGTGAGTAGATGTATACATATACGGGGGAAATCGTTTGGATGGCGCGAGGCGCCCGATAATTTAGAATTTCCAGTAATACCAGCTTGTTGCATGTAGTTCCTAGTTACCTATTTTACGGCACTGCATTACCTGTATATCCATATGTGTGTTAAATTCATCATATAAAAAACATTGAAACCATTAAATGAGATATGCGACACAGGAAATAATTGGCTTGCTTAATTCATTATATATAATTGTGCCACTTCACCTCATAGGACACTTGCACCATTACCAGGGTTTTATGCTGCACGAGCACTATTCATGAGAACACACACGCCTTGGTAATTGCTATGCCACAAACACTAGATAACTTGTTTAAACCGGGATTTAGAATAATTTCACCATATAAGACATATAAACCAGTACTAATATAATAAATTCCGTAAGATGAACATGTAGAATTGCTAGTCATATGCATGTACCTCATTACATCATTCGATCATACATAGTCTTTTAGTCATATATTGCAGTTCGCATTGTTGATACCATAGGCATTCATCATCATTGACATGTGTACTTGTGGTACTTTCTTTCTTGAGGATTTCAGCATTTGAGATTTATGAGATTTTGGAGAAACCGCAAGGATTTAATAAAACTGATATCATTTTAAATATTGCAAGTTGCGGTTTTCTCGAGATATGATACTTGTGTCGTCCACCATGAGTTTTCTGTTAGTTTTCGAGACCCGTTTCGAGGAGTAGGATGAACCGTCTCGGGTACATGGTGGGCCCGGTAAGGTACCCCGAGGCAAGAAGTTCGAGTAGTAGACGATGAGCCTGGCAGGGGCAGACTACCTACCGGTGATTGTTGGCGCGGCGGATATCCGGAGGATACCGACCGTGGTCGTGAGATATTGAGACATTGATACTTGAGATGGGTCAGTCCGGAATGCCGGAGCCCGAGACTTTTTGAGATACCTATACTTTGGGACATTGAGATATTCATTTGGGGTGTCGATGCTTGACACGGATTTCTGTTGATTTAATTGATATTACTTCCGTTATTTCAAAAAGAGTTTTCTAAGATGAAAATAATGATTTCCTCATATCAGCATATTCAGATCACGTGTTAAATTGCATTCATGTCGCATATATGCTAGTGCATCATACCATATCAATATTGTAGAATTGTGACACTTTGCGTACATGCTTATGATAGTCTTTATAGATGATACATATTACTCACAAGTTGGAAACTCACCCACGTTGTGCCACAACCTTTTTGCAGGTTCGATCCGTCAGTACTGTACCAGCAGACACACTTCCTCCTTTTGCTTGGATTTGAGGCTTTTTCTCGTAGGTGGGTTATATGATTATTTTTGTTTTCACCTTGTATATTCATTGTATCTAGTGTACTCCATCTACTGTATCATCTACCAGTACTGTTGTATGTTGACTTAGAGACGAGACAGTGAGATTTGTGGGCATGTATATTGTTTCTTTTGGTCGCGCTCACTTGAGCCGACATGTTGCTTATTACTTATGCCTTTTTATGCTTATTTTTGCGCATTGATGATTTTATTGCGTGGGATTTGAGTCTGCCTTGGGGCGAAGAGCTAGCTCCCGCTTGGGGATGCCTTATTTCATGTTATTGATATATTCCTATTTTGTACCCGTTTGGGGGCCAGTATTTACAAAGGAGACTCTGCCGAAATTTTTGGAAAAATGGATGTTGCTCTTAAAAAGCTTAATGTGACTTGCTTGATTAAAATCGCTTTCAATAAATTAGTTTTCCTTCACTCTACTGCTTATTTGGTTTTGATTTCTGGGCTTTGGCTTACTTAGATTACGTCCGTCTTGAGACGTTCGTAATTTAAGTGCCAGTCACGTTCCGTACCTTTCGGGTCATGACAGTTTGGCTCCGAAACGGGGCCAAACAGAGGCCGATTCAGCCCCGTATCTGGGGCTGAATCAGCCACTGGATCAACCCAGTTTCGGTGCTGTTCCAGGGCTGATTCAGCTCCAATGCGGGGCCGATTCGGCTCAAATAGTATAGGGTTTTGGGTGGGTTAACCGAGTTCGATTTCATGCAAAAATGAGGGGGTTTTCGTTGCCGGGGCGCTTGAATTTCAATGTTTGGAAATTTCGAGTGACCGCCTCGCGGGTTTTGTGATTCTAGTTTTCATTGTTTTGGTTTCTTCTACGATTGTGAGTATCATAGCGTTTGGTAAAATGTCATCTAATTGCTATAGGTACTAATTAGACGGGATTACGAAATTGATACTCGTATTGATATTCTGTGATGCTACCTGTTTATGGTTGTGTTGGATTGTCGTGATAAATAGTCCGGTGTATGTAGTATTAAATGCTTTGTGATGATGTTGTATATATTCATTATTGCGTGGCGAGCATCCGACTTTTACATTGCCGTCACTGCGGCTTGTATATTATTCTTTAGGGCGCGTCTTGGTTGCGGACGTAGTCGTCGTTGTATATTCAGGTATTCATTACAGGCGCTAGGATTACCCCGCGGTAGAGTGCTTGAATAGCCAGGTTTTAGAGGGCAACGAGCCACCATCTCATGACGTTAAGACCGGGATGCCTTACTCTAGAATTGACGGGCTATTCTCCGCACTCGTAGGGGGTATAGGATTGACCCACGGAAGGGTGCCCAAGTCACCGGATTTTGGAAGTGCTGGGTGGCCCACTCAATTCATTGATTGGGGCTGCCTCACTTCTGAGATCGGCGGGTAGCTTACCGCACTCGTATGAGTCTAGGGTCTAATATTACGGCTATCGACATGACCGGGGAAAATTACATTTCATATACGGCTCCATTGAAATGTATTTTCCCTAATTTATCGGCATTTCCATATTGTGATTGCTTCTGCTGTGATACATGTATTATATCATACCTCTTAGACGAATGATGATATTATATATATATATATATATATATATATATATATATATATATATATATATATATAGCAGACGCTATATGCATTTTGCATCCGCGCTAGTCCTGATCCCATCCTGCCGTATGTTAAGTAGCCTTACGGTGAAGACCCGGGTCTCTGTGGCGAATGCGGATTGCATATATGTGCGTGGTTATTTTAGTTTCTTCTGGTGTGATATTATTAATTGATGGGATTGCATTAATCCTTATTAATGCAAGAAAACAAACCTGATAAAATGATGTTGTCGGAACCTCAGTTTAGTCGTAATCTTTTGCTTTGCTTAGCGGTATTCATTTAGGAATATCCTGGACCTCATTCGATGAGAAAAGAGCCTAGATCCCTTCACAGGGAATGGCCTCTTTAGCAAAAGTTTGCGGTAATTACTCACCCGGTTTTCTTTAAAACCAGCCTTTTTAAAGCGGAGCCTAAACCACTCCTTTTGAAAACTAATAGGTTCCTTCAACGAGAACAAGTTCATTACGTGAAAGGTTTTTCTTTAAAAACCTGCCGTATCCCTCCTTCATTTCCTACGAGTAGTACTTAGTATTCATGCTGCGTCTTTTTCAAAGCGAAGTGAACGGTAACCGAGTATTGCTTATTTGTAACATTACATGTGATTGGTTAGGACAGTCGTACAGTCATTTTGGTTTTGTCAAGGGCTCGTACGGGTGGGTTTAATACAATCAAGACAATAACGGGTTGAACTTGACTAGGACCCTTTGATATGTTGGCTTTCTCAAGGTCACTTAGGTTCTAGGGGCAAAAACTATATCAGGAGTTTAAAATATAAAAGAAACTTGCCAAGTATGCGCATACCTTCTGGAGTGTAGTGATCTGAGTGGATTCCATCAAGTTGCCGCACGGTGATAGTTGGATCATGATTCCCACTGATGAGTAAGAGTTACTCCTTGGGTTATCCCGACTAGTTTTTCTTTTAGGGTTTGAAAGAGAATTCGAGAAAATAGTGGAAGCCATTTAGATTAGATAATTTATTATTTAATCATTCTGATCTAGGTGAGAGTGAACGCTGAGTGTTTCTTTGCTCTCTCTCTCTTTCTTTCGATGTGATCTTGACCCGCCTTAAACTAAATGTAACGTTTCAAAGTAATAAAATATTATTTTTGGGAATTTTTATAATTTAATATTATTTTAATAAATATTTTAATATTCTGGTATAATTAAATACAAATAAATGGGGAAAAATTATGGAAAATTCTAAAATAGGGTATTTTATGGAATTATGCCATTTAAAAGTTTTTAGGATTAGTTATATGCTAATTTAGTGTTAATCGCGATTAAAAATCGCTAATTGGATCTTTAGCATTTTTGTGCAAAAATGTGCACATATCATTTTCCACACTTGTTACATGTTTTGGGGATATGGTTGCTTAGGGTTCACCATGGTGGGAGGAGAAAAGGAAAAGAAAAGAAAAGAAAAAGTATGATGATGATGAGAGAGAATGACAAGGTCAAACCTCTTTTGACCCATGCCCCCCCCACCATTTTCCTTCTCATTTTCTCTCCCCTCTTCAAGAATTCTGCTACTCCTCCTGCTCCCTCTCCCTCACTCTTCACAAAACCCTAGATCCACCATGAAATCCAACCCAAAACCCTTTTCCCATTTCACAAAAAATGTTCCCGAGCTCACTAGCTACACATTGAACCTAGCAAGATTGGATTTGGAGGACTTTGAGCAACTCAAGAATTTTCTTGAGTTGCCAAAGGAGGTAAATTCTGGACCTATTAGAGTAATATTTCATTTCTTATGTATCAATTCTAGTTTCATGTCGATATGGTGTCGTTTGGTGGATTTGTGAAACTTCAAGTTAAGGTTTATGTGAGATCTGAAATTAAAGATGAAATTGAGGCTTGTTGTGACCTTAGATACCCTGGTGTGATGTTGTTTTGGATCAAAATAGAGAGTAGAACACAGAATACGGATTTATGAGACGATGTCGGAGAAAAACTGTGAATCTGTGATCGTATTTAGGAATCTGCTATCACCCTGAGAACCCTAAAATAAAATTGAGTTGACAGTAAGATGTGCAGGCACCATGGAACCACCACACCAAACCCTAGCCCCCAACTCCAATTCCCGGCCGCCAATTTATTCCTTCTGGCTGCAATTTGCGGCCAGAGCAGGGGGAAACCATCTCGTTTTTGGTGCATGGCCCTATTTCCAGTAGTATTGACCCATGGCATGTGCAATTTTGTCTGGTTCCATCTAGGGTAAAATCTGGGTTGATTTTCCTATGTTGGCGCATGATTTACGACTTGTTTTAGCATGGATTTTGTGATTCGTTTTTGTCGGGTGGCGTTTGGACATCAACGACAAGTGGATATTATCGTGTCTACATGCGAGACGATAGGTTTTTACCTATGTGAGTAGCGTGTGCTGTTTTGGTTTTCCGATGTGATTTTCATGTGCTTTAGCGTTTGTGATATACTTGTAGGTACCCTTCGTGATGTTGAGGCAAAGAAGATGAAGATGGCGACATCGGCATCGGCACACGAGAAGTAAGGTGAGTAGATTTTTTTAGTTATATGTATGCCCTAGAGGCCATTACTGTACAGAGGATGTATATTGTAATGGATGCTGAGACATATATAGGGAGGACTTTCTTGCTCGACATGATAGTATGCTATCTGGTTGCTCTTTACCTTAACGTGTATACTGATGTCTCTCTGTTACATGTTGGTAAAGCCCTTAGGATGTGTACTTGACTACCTGGACTATGATGCAGATCATACTAGTGGGGACATGGTAGTCCATAAGTACATCCTTGAAAGTCCCTAGTCGTGGGTGTATCGAGATGGGGCATCGATATACCAGAGTAGACTAGCGTGTACCTTCTCGACCCATACAGATGGGCGATGGATGATCCCATATCCATCGGTGTTTGACATCAGAGATGATATACGGGTGCTCAGTGCAGACTGGGTACACTGGACGGACTCGCCGAGAACTCCCAGATGGTATTATACCTTACGTCAGATGGCAGTTCTTTGGTGACACTGGTACAGAGTAGTCTGTTGACCCAAGATCGTCATAGAGTCTTGTGTGGTTCCCACTGTGCTTTGATTTCCATCTTATCACGTCCAAGAGGGCGTGCAAAACGGTGGTTTTTGGGTACAGTCCCGAATCACATGGAGGCAATGAGCGATAGGAGGGGATTCGTCTCTCCCGGTATAGGGAGTTGATGTTGCGCTGTGTTCGATTGGCTATAACCGGAAATCCCTGGCCAGGGTTGCTGAGATTTACTGGTAAGTGTTACCAGTAGTTTCTCGAATTGTTATAGACCTCATATCCACACGACTTATCGAGCTATTGGGGTCTGACGTTTACCACCCCTAGGCGAGATATGCGACATATCAGACGATCAGACCGGACTGTACGGTAGTGTTACTGGTTGGATTCACTGGAGTGTGAGCGGGCTTGCTCGTCGATCTTCTGATCGCTCAATACCCGTGTGGCCGTTACGTTTAGCAGACCGCTTGCGGCTTGTAGGTGTTTGATATGATCATCACCTGCTGCCGGCGTATTGACGAGTCTTTAGAGTCCTACACAGAGGTTTCCTGGCTCAAGCGAAACGAAATAGGAGCGCATATGAGATATGTGCGGGACCGAGAATAATGCGTGTATGTGATACCGTATTCCATTCTCGCGATGAATGTATCGAATGGTTGTATGCTATGTAACCTAGTTATCGATTCAAGCGTTGATTCGATAAGTCGATACATTGAATACTAGTCGGTTATGTTCGACATGACCGGATCATTGAATCAAGTGTTGATTTAATGATTTAATGCATAATTATATATTTGATATATTACTTTGCATTAACTAGTATCGGTTTACTTAAGATGGATTTTCTCACTCGCCTGTGCACATTGTATATGTGATATATTTTGTGCACTTTATTGTATCATGTTTGATGATATATGATAGCTAGGGTTTGTGTAAAGAGTTAAACCTTAGTTAAGTAAATGGTTAGGGTTTTGATATATTTATTAATTCTTTTATCTTTTAATTTGTATTAAAAAGATAAGAGATAAAGAAAACAAAAGGTTGCTTTTCTTCATGAAGCTTGTTGAAGCTTCATGAAGCTTTGACCAAAGAAACCTTTTGTCTTCATCTCATTAACCCTAACCATTCATTGAACTATAGTTAGCTCTCTACACTTTACCATGGTTACAATTATGATAAGAATTCATTTTCTTTTCTATTTCTTATTCTTATCATAATACTTATCATATTATCTTCTTCTTCTTCTTCATCTTCTTCAATGAAAAAAGCTTCACTTCATCAATGGTGATTGATGAAAATGAGTGAGAAATCCAATTCTAAAGTCTACCCACCTCCTATTTCTTCATCCTCTACCTCTTGCCAAGTAGTAGAGTGTGTTTTCTTCACAAGTCTCATGACTTGGTGAAGTGGGAGCTTGATCTTGCGATGCCTCGACGTAGATCATCTTCGGCACGAAGCCGACGACCTTGCCCGCCCATTTCTCCGATGAAGCCGACGCTAGAGCCCGGGTTTCCATTTGGACAGCGAGGATACTTCATTGCGGAGCTATGGAGGTGGAGAACCGGATCTACAAAGGTTGTATTTCCTTTCTTGTAGTTAAGTGTTAACTAGTTTCATTTAATCGCCTAGACTTCTAGCCAACGATCTTCTTAGGGTTTCTCGGCACCGTAATTTTTGTAAATTGGCATGGTTGATGCCTTGTGAGACCTCTAGAGAGTGCCTAGGAACCCTACAGTGGTATCAGAGCCTATCTAGAGCCTTAGGCGATGAGTAGACGAAGTTTGAAGTCCAAACGAACCCGAAACCCTAATACAATAGCCTTCTCTGTACTTTTTTCAAAAAATGGGTTTTTTCCAGATTAAAAATATGCAGAAAAATCAGCAGGTGATTTTAAGGGTTACTATGAAATTCGTGTTCCTAACTCCATCAAACTGCCGCGGTTCCGCGGCACGAGCATGGCTCGTGCGGCGGTTCCGCGGCACGAGCCATGCTCGTGCCGCGGTTCCGCGGCCGTACGGACCCCTTATTTAATATATTTTACACAGTAACTCCTAATTGATAGTTTTGGATTTTCTGGGAATTTTTAATTTTTATTCAAGAGTTGAATTTTCTGGGGTTGTTTTGGGGATTCGTATATTCGATTGGATTATCAAACTTTATCTATGTGTTTTTCCGTGTAATTTTTGAATATGTTAAAAAGTTCGACCGGATATAAATACCCAATTTTTCCCCTGTAGGGAAATTTCCAAGTGTTGGATTTTTCAGTGGTTTAAAGACGTTCTAAGTAGTGCAAGTAACTCGATGGACCCTCTAGAAGACAACAAACTTTAACTCGATTATGTGACCGTCTTGAACTGCCCTTTGAACCTTAGGGTTTGGGGCAGTACGGCGTGCCACATGTGAGGCGTTGGCTTGACCCTTCTACGGCTGGACCGTTGGTACTGAGGCACGAACTGAATGTTTTTAGACTTGTTTCATGTGTTGATCTGTATCGGGAAAACTTGGGTGTTTGAATGTTCGATCGGAAAGTTTAACATTTTCTAATTATCTGGAATGTGATACAATAATTGGAATTCACAAAGAGTTATGAGATAACTGAATGAATATTATAAACATAGCAGTTTAGTCTCACTTGATCGGTTGCCACAGAATTTTGATGTGATCAAAAGTCCGTCGCAATCACGTAGCGTACGCGGATACTCGCCGGGTAAACTTAATAGACAGCTTCACTCCATAGACTCGACCAAGTGACTGTAGGAGAACCCCGTCGCCGAAAGCATCCGTTCGGGTGCTCGCGGCAGCGGTGTTCCGCCTTGGTGCACTTCGTCGACGGTATCGGGGGTGCGACCGTCTACTGAAGTTTGCGACGAGCATTCGATCAGGATTTTCGGGAATCTTGTTGAATTGCCCGACTTTATATTGAAAGGAGTTTTCGATAATTGAGACTAAAATGCGGGGTTTATAATTGTTAGGCATGCGATGTCTAAGTAATTCATTTGGTCAGGCTTGCGATGTCTGAGGTGGTTGCGGATTCCAACTGTTGTAGTTTTACACTTTCTTTTCTGTGACCGTAAGTGTAATATGTGATATCGCCGGTTTCGTTGCTATATGTCAACGACAATTGGGATGCGCATATTTACTTACGTTGATGACATGTGATGTTATGTGTTGCTGGATATGTTATATTGGATCGTCGTGTTTGAATAGCCGGGGTTTTTTTATGTGAGATGAGTGTTTTTCATTTTCATTCATGTAAAAACTTGTATGTAATATTCTTTTTATTGGGGCACTTCCAGGTTGCGGAAGTTGTCACCGTTGATGTATATTATTTACTTTTCCGCACTAGGATAGACCCAAGGAGGTGGGCACAAGTAACCGGGTTCTGGAGTCCAGTGGGAGACCAACTCGAGGAGTCGAGTCCGGGTCTCCTAACTCTAGAATTGGTAAGGTTGCTTGCCGCTCTCGTAGGGGTCTAGGGGTGTGGGTTTGGCTATTCATCGCGACCGTGGAATCCGTGTTTTATACTGGCTCGTATTGAAAACACGGACGTCCTAGTATATCCAATATTTCATATGATTCTTCTGCTGCGTTATCTGTGATGTGATCATGTGATGTTCTGTGATAGATACAGTATATAGTATATATGATATATTATATAGACGTTACTTATGTTTTACACCCGCGCTAGCCCTGCCCCGCTCTGCCGTTAGTTACCTAACCTAACGGTGCACGAGGGGACATCGAGGCGAATGCGGATGGCATAAGTGTACGTCGTATTTATCTGTGATGTTTAGGTACTTAAATGATGGGACTTCATTAATGTGATTAATGAAATAAAAGAAACCTAAGATGTTGTAGAATCGAATTTCAAAATAAAACAGGTAGCTACAGTTCTTGCTTTGCACAGTGATATATATGAAATATCCTGCACCTTATTCGATGAGGAAAGGACCGAGATCTCTTCACCGGGAGTGACTCCTTTAGCAATAACTGGCAGATGCTACACACACGGTTTGTCTTTTGATTGCTTTTAAGAGTTTTTGCTTTGCACAGTGATATATATGATATATCCCGCACCTCATTCGACGAGGAAAGGACCGACGATCCCTTCACCGGGTGTAACTCCTTTAGCAAAACTAGAAAAGCCTAAAAAACACTCCATTTCAAAATTCATTCGATCCTACAACGATATCAAGTTCATTACGCAATAGGTTTTCAGAAAAACCTGTCGTAGCCCTCCGTCATTTCAGATAAGTACTAGTTAGTATTCGTGCTGCGGTAGTTTGGCATTCGTCAAGGCGTAGTGTACGGTAGCTAACTAGTATTTATCTGCTTATGCATATGATGCAGATTGGATTAGGGTATTCGTACGGCGTTGTTTGGCATTCGTCAAGGGTCGTGCGGGTGGGTTTAATTCGATCAAGAAATGTACGGGTTGAACTTGACTAGTGGACTATGGGTTGTTTGGCATTCGTCAAGGTCATAGGACACTAAGGGTAAAATATTATCGGGAATTTCAAGTGTTGAAATTTGCAATGAGATTGCATACCTTCTATGAGATAGTTGGATCCCGATACCCGCTGCGAGTAATTGTTACTCCTGGGAGAGTTTTACACATTACAATTAGCCGATCAAGTAGGTGTCTAGAAAGGTGTCAACGGGGTTACGCCTCTGGGAAAACGAGGTTTACATTAATTAGGTTCGTGCGAAAGCACGAGGGACCTCCCTCAAAGTACCGACACTGGCCTGGCTGAAAGATTGGCGAACTTGTAGTGTGTAATTAATCCCGGCTAGTCTTTCATTTTAGGGTTTGAAGGAAGATTTGATAAAAAGCAGTGGGAGCCATCCTGATTAGATAAAATAATAACCAATCTATTCTTGCAAGAGCGCACGCTGAGTGTTTTCTTCTCTCTCTCTCCAGGTAGCGACCATATCACGCCTTAATCAAGATAATAATACGGACATTTGACCGAACCCGCTTGTTATACTGAGCTGGGGAACGTTGGTCCCGCTCCAACTTATAATTGTTATAAGACAGAGTAGGAAATAAGGGAATACCAGATTTCCCGTGCCGCCCAAACGAAGAGAATGCATGATGATGCATCATCTTCGGGTGTCTTCATTATACAGAACTGTTTCTCAATGTCCTTTACGTCCTGGGTATATGATACCGGATCAGGATCCCAGATATGTAATCTGTTGCATAGGGCTACAGAAAGGTAAAGAACTGAGAACGGGTGATAAGTTTCATGAGGCAGAAAACGGGGCAAGAGTTGCAGCCAAGTCTGTCGGTCACTGTCACCCTGTATTATCAGTACATTGATTCTGAACAAATGCTATTAGATACCGAACCTGATATACAAAATCATATCAGTTTCTTTATTAGTAAAGAAATGGTAGAATTTTGTATTGTTGGATAATGTTTTGAACATTTCCTATATCAAAAGTTGATCGGTTCAGGCACGTTATCTAAAAACATTAATGTTCTAAATCAAACTACAGTTCTTAGTATACAAAACACACACAAGAGGAAGAGTTCAGAAATGAACGGTTCCTTCTTGAGGTATTATAGACTAGGTCATATCAATGCGACCCGACTAGCTAGAGTTACATATAGATGTATATTTAAATCAGTTTGAATTTACATCTTGTGAAACTCGCCAGTCATGTCACAAAGATAAGATGACCATAGCTCTGTTTATTGGAAACAGAGAAAGAGTTAATGAACTCTTGGGACTGATACATGATGATGTATGTAAGGTCTCCTGTCTACACATGCCAGGACTGGTTCTTTATACTTCATTACATTCTCTGATAATCTCTCAAGATTCAGACATATGTTCCTGTTGAAACACAAGTCAGAACCTTTTGAGATATTCACAGAATATAAGTTAGAAGTAGAGAACCAAAAAACGGGTATAAGTATTATGTCCTTTGATGTGATCAAGGAGGAGAATACTTGAGCACGGAAATCCTCGACTATTCTAAAGGAGAATGAGATTCTCTCTCAGCATTACTCCTCTGTATACACCATAGCACGATGGTATATCGGGGCGGAGCAATCACACCCTATATGATAAGGTGTGCTCTATGATGAGTACTACTGAGTTACCTATTTCCTTTTGGGAGTTATGCACTTATGAAGTTGCATACCTATTAAATAGGTTTCCAATCAAATCAGTTGCCTGCCGCTTCATATGTGATATGGAATGGGAAGAGCCCATGTCTTAAGTTAGTTAAGATTTGGGGTTGTCCGGCCAATGTCTAAAAGCAAAATCCGGACAAGCTCGAGGCAACGTCTGTTATGTACAACTGGAAATGTTCCAGCTATACAAACTGCAGCTGATGATTTGACGGAACCAAAGGATTCAGTAGATTCCAACGAACCTCAGCCTCTCCGCCGATCTAGCAGGGTTCCTCACCCACCTGAGAGATACTTCGGTTTCTCTATGACAGTGGGAGCGAGGATTGCATCATGTGATGATGACCCAACTAGTTTCGAGATGGCCATCAGGAGTGAGACTCTGTAAGAATGGCTGGATGCTTAGCGATCTGAGATGGAATCCATGTACACCAACAAAGTATGGACTTTGGTTGCTATATCTGAAGGGTTAAATCCCGATCAGGAGAAAGTATATCTTGAGAAGATTACTTGGTGTAGATGGAAAAGTTGAGACTTTCAAAGCTAGACTAGTTAAAGGTTTTCGTCATCAACCAGGCGTGGATAATGATGAAACCTTTTTCCAGTAGCTATGCTTAAGTCCATCCAGATCCTACTTGCCACGGCTACATACCATGACTACGATATCTGGTGGTTGGGTGTCATGACAGCTTTTCTAAATGATGATTTGGAAGAGAACGTCTATAAGTACACAGCCAGAGGGCCTCGTAGACAGTGGGAGCAGCGGAAATGTGTGCAAGATGCTTTATAGGATAAAGCAGGCATCGCGGAGTTGGAACATCTGTTTTGATGAGTTAGTCAAAGAAGTTGACATCATCAAAATGGTAGATGAACCTTGTATAAACAAAAAGGTAGTAGGGAGTATGGTGACGATCCTCGTAGAATACGTGGATGACATACTCTTGATAGGGAAGGAGTTTCCTATGCTACGCTCGATCAGTCTCCGCTTATCACAAAGATTCTCCATATAGGATCAAAGTGATACCTCCTAAATCCTGGGTTTTGGATCTATGAGATAGATCTAAATGGATGTTAGGATTCTCACTAGTTGTAGTGAGACGGTATCAATCGATCCTGGGGAGAATCACTGGAAGGGTTCCAGGGTGATAATGACGACTGAATGTCAGTCGCAGGCATTGTCTTTACCCTCCGTAAAGGGACGGTATGTTGGAAGAGTTCCAAGCTAGATACCGTGGCATACTAGATGATAAAGGCAGGATACATCGCTACTTAAGATGCTACCAAAGAGGCTGTTTGGGTGTATAAAGGTTCATTAGATGAACTATGTTCCTCCTATTGTGTGACAATGGAGTTGAGGCTTATGCCAAGGAACGCCCGTCCCATCAGTGATCCAGACAAAATCTATGGCAGTATCACCTGATCATGGACATGTTTGATCTCCAGGGTGATCGAGGTTAGGAGAGCAGACTCAGAGGATAACACGGCGGATCCACTCACGAAGGCCTATTCCCAGAGAGAGACTTTTAGGGGATGGTTGAGTATGAGATACTACAACCACTGCTACAGATGGCCCTAGTGCAAGTGGGAGATTGTTAGTTATATGTATACCCTAGAGGCCATTACTGTACAGAGGATGTATATTGTAATGGATGCTGGGACATATATAGGGAGGACTTTCTTGCTCGACATGATAGTATGCTATCTGGTTGCTCTTTACCTTAACGTGTATACTGATGTCTCTCTGTTACATGTTGGTAAAGCCCTTAGGATGTGTACTTGACTACCTGGACTACGATGCGGATCATACTAGTGGGGACATGGTAGTCCATAAGTACATCCTTGAAAGTCCCTAGTCGTGGGTGTATCGAGATGGGGCATCGATATACCAGAGTAGACTAGCGTGTACCTTCTCGACCCATACAGATGGGCGATGGATGATCCCATATCCATCGGTGTTTGACATCAGAGATGATATACGGGTGCTCAGTGCAGACTGGGTACACTGGACGGACACGCCGAGAACTCCCAGATGGTATTATACCTTACGTCAGATGGCAGTTCTCTGGTGACACTGGTACAGAGTAGTCTGTTGACCCGAGATCGTCATAGAGTCTTGTGTGGTTCCCACTGTGCTTTGATTTCCATCTTACCACGTCCAAGAGGGCGTGCAAAACGGTGGTTTTTGGGTACAGTACCGAATCACATGGAGGCAATGAGCGATAGGAGGGGATTCGTCTCTCCCGGTATAGGGAGTTGATGTTGCGCTGTGTTCGATTGGCTATAACCGGAAATCCCTGGCCAGGGTTGCTGAGATTTACTGGTAAGTGTTACCAGTAGTTTCTCGAATTGTTATAGACCTCATATCGACACGACTTATCGAGCAATTGGGGTCTGACGTTTACCATCCCTAGGCGAGATATGCGACATATCAGACGATCAGACCGGACTGTACGGTAGTGTTACTGGTTGGATTCACTGGAGTGTGAGCGGGCTTGCTCGTCGATCTTCTGATCGCTCAATACCAGGGTGGCCGTTACGTTTAGCAGACCGCTTGCGGCTTGTAGGTGTTTGATATGATCATCACCTGCTGCCGGCGTATTGACGAGTCTTTAGAGTCCTACACAGAGGTTTCCTGGCTCAAGCGAAACGAAATAGGAGCGCATATGAGATATGTGCGGGACCGAGAATAATGCGTGTATGTGATACCGTATTCCATTCTCGCGATGAATGTATCGAATGGTTATATGCTATGTAACCTAGTTATCGATTCAAGCGTTGATTCGATAAGTCGATACATTGCTTTGCATTAACTAGTATCGGTTTACTTAAGATGGATTTTCTCACTCGCCTGTGCACATTGTATATGTGATATATTTTGTGCACTTTATTGTATCATGTTTGATGATATATGATAGCTAGGGTTTGTGTAAAGAGTTAAACCTTAGTTAAGTAAATGGTTAGGGTTTTGATATATTTATTAATTCTTTTATCTTTTAATTTGTATTAAAAAGATAAGAGATAAAGAAAACAAAAGGTTGCTTTTCTTCATGAAGCTTGTTGAAGCTTCATGAAGCTTTGACCAAAGAAACCTTTTGTCTTCATCTCATTAACCCTAACCATTCATTGAACTATAGTTAGCTTTCTACACTTTACCATGGTTACAATTATGATAAGAATTCATTTTCTTTTCTATTTCTTATTCTTATCATAATACTTATCATATTATCTTCTTCTTCTTCTTCATCTTCTTCAATATAAAAAGCTTCACTTCATCAATGGTGATTGATGAAAATGAGTGAGAAATCCAATTCTAAAGTCTACCCACCTCCTATTTCTTCATCCTCTACCTCTTGCCAAGTAGTAGAGTGTGTTTTCTTCACAAGTCTCATGACTTGGTGAAGTGGGAGCTTGATCTTGCGATGCCTCGACGTAGATCATCTTCGGTACGAAGCCGACGACCTTGCCCGTCCATTTCTCCGATGAAGCCGACGCTAGAGCCCGGGTTTCCATTTGGACAGCGAGGATACTTCATTGCGGAGCTATGGAGGTGGAGAACCGGATCTACAAAGGTTGTATTTCTGTTCTTGTAGTTAAGTGTTAACTAGTTTCATTTTATCGCCTAGACTTCTAGCCAACGATCTTCTTAGGGTTTCTCGGTACCGCAATTTTTGTAAATTGGCATGGTTGATGCCTTGTGAGACCTCTAGAGAGTGCCTAGGAACCCTACAGATTTATATCTACGGGGAGAAGTCGGGTGGATGGCGTATAGCACCCCCGCAGTCCGTGGTGATGTATACGAATACGTATACACACATATATTTATTATGTGTTGTTAGAATTATTGATGGTGATAATGGAATTATTGATGATAAGGATGTATTGGTGTAGTATAGTGCGAAACCCTAGAGTAGTGGGTGCACTCACACATACACGTACACATATACTTACATACATTCTTTCATTTATCTGTGCGTATATGGAGGTGTGTATATCTACACATGCGTATGGGACTATGTGTTCATATACGGGATTGAGGATGATACATGGGATTGAGATGAGTTGATGAGATTTGATTGAGGCCGTGAGATTCGGCGATATGACAGAGTTCGTATTTGAGATGTGATATGATGGTAGTGATACCTGTTATGTGATGGGATAATGTGATATTGACTCAGATTTAGGTGGTTTTCATACCCCTCCCGATTGACTTGATTGTTGGGTCTGTAGTTCTCATAGTAGGCGTTAGACTAGACCCGAGTCATACCTATTTCAAAACTAACGAATCAGGGATATTTTAAAGATAAGCAAAAAGGATTCTACGGATATTTTCAAATGACACATCTTTTCTTAAAACACCGTAGCCCTTATTTAACCAAAAACCCTGATTCGTCTTATTTCAAAAGGCAAGGTTGCATGATATATTTATTGAGACAGATTCTTTACTGTTGCGTTGATTATTCGATTCTGCATATTCATGCTATTTGCATTGCATTGCTTGTGTTTATTGATATATTACAGTCATGCTGCTAGGACACCAGCACCATTATCGATGATGCGTATGTTCCACGTACACTTGTTGCCGGCCCACACACTTCATCATTGATAATTGCCATGTCACTACACTGTAGTACTGTTGCATTCGGTATATGATTCTTACATGACAGAATGATATGCTTACATTTCTTTTACATGTCATATACATCATGCTTTCTGATTATACGCATTGAGAGTTGCTATTTCCATGATATTTCTGGATTTGGGAACCGTGGGTATTTCAAAAGAGAATATGTCATTTCTTTAAAAACCCGGTTACCCTTGATATGATATTTCAGTGCGTCCACCATGTGTTTTCTTGGTGCCGAGAGCGACATGTTAAACCCGATTCGAGGAGCGGACGGTCCGATTGCGGGTACATGGTGGACCCGGTATGGTTCCCCTCGGCAAGATGATCGAAGGATTTTGCCGATTGAGCCTGGAGGTAGGCGAGTACCTACCGGTGATTGGTTAGACCTGGCAGTTATCCAGAGGATACCGGCCAGAGTCGATAGATGGATATGGGCGTACTGCTGGGGCCGAGGGCCGATTCCACAGATGGAGCCCTATATATGAGGATTTACATGCCGATGCTGGGCACAGTTTTCATGATGTTTTCGAGTGTCGATGTTGGGCACTCCGGTTTCATGATTTTTACGTGTCGCGAGGGACACAGGTGGTTTATATCCTCATATTTTCATGCATATGCTGATGATATTTACATGCATGACGGTTATTGTCATTGGGTGACGAGTGGACGGGATCCACGTACATGCATATTGATTTCATTGATTATACCTCACATTTATGATATGTTATTACCTGAGGCACTGGCACGAGCACTTGGCACTACACTCATGTATAGAGATTACATTGCCAGTTTAGCATGCTTCAGACTTATTCATATTGAGGTTTATTTATATCTGATCGTATTGACCTAGGATGGGTCATACATTCGATCTCTACTGGTAGATATTTTCTATTCACGAGTTGGCAACTCACCCCCGTTGTACCACAGTCCCTGCAGGTTTTTGCCGTACAGGTTCCATAGCGGCATTTCTGGCACACTGCTTCCATATGGGTGACTTGCTTGGTTAGGTGGGTTCTTTTGTATCAGAACCGCCCTTGTTCCTGTATTATTCATTGTATCTAGAAATTCCATCAACCAAAACTTGTATATTGTTTCAGACTTAGAGACAGTGATGTATTATTTCGACCTTAGAGTCGCGCTTGTAGTATTATGGTTTTCTGGCTATTTTGAGTTTCTTTTTGGGTTTTGATCCTCGCCCTTTGGCGTTGTATATTTTTATTGTTTGCGTGGTTGTGACCGTCGATTGACGAAGAGCTAGCTCCCGCTTGGGGATGCCTTTTATCATTTCATATATATTATTCTTGTTGTACCCCGTTTGGGGCCAGTTTTTACAAAGGAAACTCTGCCGAAATTTTCAGAAAAGACTACACATTTTTAAAATGCATTTCGGCTTAGTTATTTGAAAACATGATTTCTTTACTTATTAAAAACCGGTTTCTTTATTTACTCCTTAAATGGTTTTAGATTTCTGGGCTTTTGGCTTACTTGGATCAGATGGAGTCCGATAGACTTCATAGGATTCAAGGGCCAGTCACGTGCTCTTTCGGGTCATGACAAAGTTGGTATCAAAGCGCTAGGTTGACCTTGGTTCGAGTCTAAGTTTGACTATGTGGAGCCTAGGGCGTTATCTATATACGGAACTTAGGCTTGACCTTACGGAACTTAGACTTAGTCGAGCGGGTATTATACCCGAACTTTCGTCGCATAGGATGACCCTTGGTTGATGGAGTAGGTAGCTTGAGTAGAGGGACGTACCGTACGTATGTTCCGCGGCATACTTACGACACGCCATTACGCTTAAGAAACCTTAGGATGTACATTTCCTTGCACCGTATTATATTCCTTCCCATGAGCTATCCTTATCGATACTGGTTATAGTTTTGCTGCCACGATTGCACGGGCAGAGTGAGCTACGGCTCGAGTTGCGTCTGCATGAGCTCGTCATGGACGAGGACTGACCAGGGAGTGATTCCAGAGATGTACGATTGCATTTAGAGGCGTCGTCTTATTGTGTTTTCGCACCATGAGCGTTGGACTGATCGCTTTTACGAGATTTCTCGGACATACCGATAGGTACCAGAGGATTGAGCCACTGATAGAGGCCAGCCAGGATGTGATGACCATTGATATATCGCTTATCCAGGACGATTGAGGCGCTGTTTAGCGTATAGACGAATGAGCCAGTTGCTGCTGCGAATGATGAGATATCGCCCAGATGATTGGAGCTACTGCAGCATGAGCATATACTTAGAGATATGTTGTTGAGTCTCTAGTCACCGAGGATAAATGATAAGGACATGTGGTTCGTTCGCGTACCCCGATGCAAGGTCACCAAATAAATTGATTCCAGCTAGAGACGACTTCACGCAGGTTCGTTGAGAGTCGATTGAGACGATCGAATGTCAGGAACCCATTTTCCAAGTTTAAAGTATTCGGAAAGACATGCAAGCGATTCTATGGACCCTCTAGAAGAATGAAACCCTAACTCGACATAATGACCGTGTGAAAGCCTTTGAACCTTAGGGTTTGCAGCAGTTCCGCGGCGCCATTAGTGAGGCTTGGGTTTGCCCTTCTACGGCTGGACCACCGATGCTGTGGTATGTACTCGATACTATTAAACTGTACCCAAGATGTTGAGCTCTTGGGGGATTGTGAGGTTTTGACGAGTCGATCGGACGATTCAACATCATTTGGATATCATGTGATGGGACACTGCTTGGGAGACTCTAGATACGAGCATAGCCGTTGGAGCGTAGTCCATGCAGCCATGAGTAGACGAGTCCGAATCAGTCAACATTGGAACAATTGGAGTAAAGAGTTTGCATGAGATTTCGACGAGATGACGTTCCACTCCGCTGACATCAGAGATGCGATACGCACGTTGAGGACATGATCGGCTAGATATCTTCTACTGAGTGATGAAGATACCGAGTTCGTGATTTCGAGTCCGTGTGAGGGACTTCGGATGGACCGTAGCCGAGGGCATTGCAGTGCGCAGGTAGAGACGCGACGTCGAAATGGACGATGATACAGACAAGCGGGACAAGAAGTTCGTGCGAGATGCAGACGAGCTGTTACTACTCCCCGTTAAGATTTAAGGTCGGATATGCATACAGAGGCACAGGGATGCGACCAGCTTTCGAGTAGATGTGGTACAAAGGACGCAGATGTCCAGAGAGCGAGAAAAGATTATGCAAGAGTACCAGCCTCCGTACAGTTTGGCTTAGGCGAGATCAGAAGAGACCTTGAGCAGGATTCCTTCCAGTACACTGCTGCAATAAGATTTGCACCAGGAGCCGATGTGTGATGTGCATTCAGAGGACCAGATGTCGGCGCCAAAGATGTACTGCTTTACGAGCGGTCGTGAGGATTGACCGAGAGATGACCAGAGAAGTGCTAGAATGGAATCGTTCTTGTTAGCACACCTGACCGGGCCGATGAGCCGATGGATTGCGAGATTGGTAATCTACAGGGAGGATAAGGAACCAGATGCAGAGGACGCCAGCCGCGAGCAAGAGGCAAGTAGATATCTTGCGCCGCTCGCATTGGATGTACCAGTACCTCCTCGACTTTGAAGAAGGATATACCGACGGCGGTATTTATGATTTGTGATTTTGTGATTTGACTATCACGTATCCGTCACTTTGGATTTCGGTATTTTGGGCGATCTATTCGCATGATTTAGTCTTGATGACTGAGTTTCATGGTATTTGTTTTCTTGCACCATGGTTGCACCTACTGGGTATTTATACCTGGCGCATAGTTATTACTCTTAAGGTATTGATTGTGATTTCATGCCTATTTTTATGCCGGTGATTTGATTTACGCTTCCAGCATAGTTTTCATGCACTTTTAGTGTTTTGATTTGATTTGCGCACAGTTATTGCACCTGATATCATTTCGTTCCTTGGCTGCACCTACTTATGATTTCATGGATTTCATACGGTTGATTTGATGTTGTGCATATGTTACGCACACGATTTGATTTTGCAATCGGTATAGCTTATATGTGCTTGTAGTGCATTGATATGTGTTTTGTGCATGCAGTTGCACACGTTTATGATTTCCTTTATACCTGGGTACACTTGGTGTTGCTGCTTACGCATTTGAGTTATTGCTTGGTATTTGTGCATGGGATGCACCAGTTCTATACTTCGTGCGTTTGTCGCACCAGTTTTATGTTTCTTGCGTTTATCGCATCAGATTTATATTTCGTGCCTTTGTTGCACCGGATTTATATTTTGTGCACTACGGTTGCACCTGACTTCGATTTGATGTCATTCGATATGTCGATTTTGATTCTGATATTGATGTTGATTCTTGCACTCCGTGCTTTTGACTGGACTTACGCATGATCGGCGTTTGCCATTGGATTTCGTGATTCCGTACATGTTGAGTGCGCATGGTTTAGATTTTCATTCATGCACGATGGATGCACCGATTTGGATTTTCGCGTATATTGGGCGTATGTTTTGAGATACGATTTTGGTGCACACCAGATGCACTAAATCGAGATTCTTCGTGCAGGTCAGATGTACCTGATTTGGCTGTCAGGCACACACGTTGCCTATGACAGATACTTCGTGCACACCCGTTGCACCTAGATGTGGTTTTGTGCACCTGTATGGCACATATATGGATTTTGATTTCTGTGCGCACCAGACGCACAGGGTGGTGTTATGTGCATTTTTGGGATTTATTTCTTTTGGAGCAGTACATTTTTATGATATTTGATATTCGTTTTGTACTGAGCAGGACTAGTCAGAGGACAGTACCTGGATATATTTTGCATGCATTGATAATTATCGAAGGGATTTCCAAAAAGCGAGCTATAGTCTCAGCATATATACCTACGTGTCCGATATGACACGAAACGTTTTAAAAACAAGGAAACCCTTCTAAATTGTTTTCAAAACGGCGGAACGTACATAGTAAACAAAAGATATATACATATATGGTTATTTTCTTATGAAAAACGTCCGCCACTGTGCAGTGTTATGCGCATCGCACAGCGACTTAAAAAGATTTGGCATGCATTTACATCAGCTATTCACATGTATAGATTGGATGTCTACATGTATAGTTCTGATCTATATCATATTGGTTTTGTATTGGATTTGACATTTGTGTCTTTACCATGACTCCGATGATTGCGGGATGCTTGATGGAGTTTTGCTTTTGAGTTATCTGCTCAGTACTCATGCGCATGCATTGCGCTATGATGTTTTATGTATTGATGATTTCGAAGCCCTGATGACTTGGAATTTGAATTGAAATATTTTAGTATTTGGGGGTTTAAATTTAAATTCGGGGACCGAATTTCTTTAAGAGGGGTAGATTGTAACGTTTCAAAGTAATAAAATATTATTTTTGGGAATTTTTATAATTTAATATTATTTTAATAAATATTTTAATATTCCGGTATAATTAAATACAAATAAATGGGGGAAAATTATGGAAAATTCTAAAATAGGGTATTTTTATGGAATTATGCCATTTAAAAGTTTTTAGGATTAGTTATATGCTAATTTAGTGTTAATCGCGATTAAAAATCGCTAATTGGATCTTTAGCATTTTTGTGCAAAAATGTGCACATATCATTTTCCACACTTGTTACATGTTTTGGGGATATGATTGCTTAGGGTTCACCATGGTGGGAGGAGAAAAGGAAAAGAAAAGAAAAAGTATGATGATGATGAGAGAGAATGACAAGGTCAAACCTCTTTTGACCCATGCCCCCCCATCATTTTCCTTCTCATTTTCTCTCCCCTCTTCAAGAATTCTGCTGCTGCTCCTGCTCCCTCTCCCTCCCTCTTCACAAAACCCTAGATCCACCATGAAATCCACCCCAAAACCCTTTTCCCATTTCACAAAAAATGTTCCCGAGCTCACTAGCTACACATTTAACCTAGCAAGATTGGATTTGGAGGACTTTGAGCAACTCAAGAATTTTCTTGAGTTGCCAAAGGAAGTAAATTCTGGACCTATTAGAGTAATATTTCATTTCTTGTGCATCAATTCTAGTTTCATGTCGATATGGTGTCGTTTGGTGGATTTATGAAACTTCAAGTTAGGGTTTAGGTGAGATCTGAAATTAAAGATGAAATTGAGGCTTGTTGTGACCTTAGAACCCCTGGTGTGATGTTATTTTGGATCAAACTAGAGACTAGAACACAGAATACGGATTTATGAGACGATGTCGGAGAAAAACTGTGAATCTGTGATCGTATTTAGGAATCTGCTATCACCCCGAGAACCCTAAAATAAAATTGAGTTGACAGTGAGATGTGCAGGCACCATGGAACCACCACACCAAACCCTAGCCTCCAAATCCAATTCCCGGCCGCCAATTTATTCCTTCTGGCTGCAATTTGCGGCCAGAGCAGGGGGAAACCATCTCGTTTTTGGTGCATGGCCCTATTTCCAGTAGTATTGATCCATGGCATGTGCAATTTTGTCTGGTTCCATCTAGGGTAAAATCTGGGTTGATTTTCCTATGTTGGCGCATGATTTACGACTTGTTTTAGCATGGATTTTGGTATTTGGTGATTCGTTTCTGTCGGGCGGCGTTTGGGCGTCAACGACAAGTGGATATTGATCGTGTCTACATGTGAGACGATAGGTTTTTACCTATGCGAGTAGCGTGTGCTGTTTTGTTTTTCCGATGTGATTTTCATGTGCTTTAGCGTTTGTGATATACTTGTAGGTACCCTCCGTGATGTTGAGGCGAAGAAGATGAAGATGGCGACATCGGCATCGGCATACGAGAAGTAAGGTGAGTAGATTTATATCTACGGGGAGAAGTCGGGTGGATGGCGTATAGCACCCCCGCAGTCCGTGGTGATGTATACGAATACGTATACACACATATATTTATTATGTGTTGTTAGGATTATTGATGGTGATAATGGAATATTGATGATAAGGATGTATTGGTTTAGTATAGTGCGAAACCCTAGAGTAGTGGGTGCACTCACACATACACGTACACATATACTTACATACATTCTTTCATTTATCTGTGTGCATATGGAGGTGTGTATATCTACACATGGGTATAGGACTATGTGTTCATATACGGGATTGAGGATGATACGTGGGATTGAGATGAGTCGATGAGGTTTGATTGAGGCCGTGAGATTCGGCGATATGACAGAGTTCGTATTTGAGATGTGATATGATGGTAGTGATACCTGTTATGTGATGGAATAATGTGATATTGACTCAGATTTAGGTGGTTTTCATACTCCTCCCGATTGACTTGATTGTTGGGTCCGTAGTTCGCATTGTAGGCGTTAGACTAGACCCGAGTCATACCTATTTCAAAACTAACGAATCGGGGATATTTTAAAGATAGGAAAAAGGGATTCTACGGATATTTTCAAACGACACATCATTTCTTAAAACACCGTAGCCCTTATTTTACCAAAAACCTTGATTCGTCTTATTTTAAAAGGCAAGGCTGCATGATATAATTATTGAAACAGATTCTTTACTGTTGCGTTGATTATTCGATTCCGTATATTCATGCTATTTGCATTGCATTGCTTGTGTTTATTGGTATATTACAGTCATGCTGCTAGGACACCAGCACCATTATCGATGATGCGTATGTTCCACGTACACTTGTTGCCGGCCCACACACTTCATCATCGATAATTGCCATGTCACTACACTGTAGTACTGTTGCATTCGGTATATGATTCTTGCATGACAGACTGATATGCTTACATTTCTTTTACATGTCATATACATCATGCTTTCTGATTATACACATTGAGAGTTGCTATTTCCATGATATTTCTGGATTTGGGAACCGTGGGTATTTCAAAAGAGAATATGTCATTGCTTTAAAAACCCGGTTACCCTTGATATGATATTTCAGTGTGTCCACCATGTGTTTTCTCGGTGCTGAGAGCGACATGTGAAACCCGATTCGAGGAGCGGACGAGCCGATTGTGGGTACATGGTGGACCCGGTATGGTTCCCCTCGGCAAGATGATCGAAGGATTTTACCGATTGAGCCTGGAGGTGGGCGAGTACCTACCGGTGATTGGTTGGACCTGGCAGTTATCCGGAGGATACCGGCCAGAGTCGATAGATGGATATGGGCGTACTGCTGGGGCCGAGGGCCGATTCCGCAGATGGAGCCCGATATATGAGGATTTACGTGCCGATGCTGGGCACAGTTTTCATGATGTTTTTGAGTTTCGATGTTGGGCACTCCGGTTTCATGATTTTGACGTGTCACGAGGGACACAGGTGGTTTATATCCTCATATTTCCATGCATATGCTGATGATATTTACATGCATGACGGTTATTGTCATTGGGTGACGAGTGGACGGGATCCACGTACATGCAGATTGATTTCATTGATTATACCTCACATTTATGATATGCTATTACCTGAGGCACTGGCATGAGCATTTGGCACTACACTCATGTATAGAGATTACATTGCCAGTTTAGCATGCTTCAGACTTATTCATATTGAGGTTTATTTATATCTGATCGTATTGACCTAGGATGGGTCATACATTCGATCTCTGCTTGTAGATATTTTCTATTCATGAGTTGGCAACTCACCCCCGTTGTGCCACAGTCTTTGCAGGTTTTTGCCGTACAGGTTCCATAGCGGCATTTCTGGCACACTGCTTCCATATGGGTGACTTGCTTGGGTAGGTGGGTTCTTTTGTATCAGAACCGCCCTTGTTCCTGTATTATTCATTGTATCTAGAAATTCCATCAACCAAAACTTGTATATTGTTTCAGACTTAGAGACAGTGATGTATTATTTCGACCTTAGAGTCGCACTTGTAGTATTATGGTTTTCTGGCTATTTTGAGTTTCTTTTTGGGTTTTGATCCTCGCCCTTTGGCGTTGTATATTTTTATTGCTTGCATGGTTGTGACCGTCGATTGACGAAGAGCTAGCTCCCGCTTGGGGATGCCTTTTATCATTTCATATATATTATTCTTGTTGTACCCCGTTTGGGGCCAGTTTTTACAAAGGAAACTCTGCCGAAATTTTCAGAAAAGACTACACATTTTTAAAATGCATTTCGGCTTAGTTATTTGAAAACATGCTTTCTTTACTTATTAAAAACCAGTTTCTTTATTTACTCCTTAAATGGTTTTAGATTTCTGGGCTTTTGGCTTACTTGGATCAGATGGAGTCCGATAGACTTCATAGGATTCAAGGGCCAGTCACGTGCTCTTTCGGGTCGTGACACTAAAACTCATTATCAAGTTAAACCGAACCTTTTACCATCAGGATTTTGGATTGTCTAGATTCACGACAAAGCCGCGTATAACCATGCCCCTCCTACTTTACCCTTAGCTTTCTCCAGAACATTCCGTATCACTACGAAGATCCTGATAGAATGGATAAAACCTTCTCGTATAATTACATACGAACTCGTCGAAATTTATTTCAGTTCGAGGATGGATTCCGGTTCTGGAGAGATTGAATAGGATTATTCGGTTGTATCCACCCTTTACCTTCTCTTAGGTTACGAGATTTCCTCATATTAGGAGAGTACACCTATTATGCTTATTGGATAGTCTTCTTCCAAACCTTAGGTATGTATCGAAAGGTAGGGAAGGAAGAAAACCAACTAGTATAAGTATGGTGTACAGAAGGTAAGTTGTTAAGACTTATAAAGGGATTGAAGTGATGGCAATGTAAATTGCTTCTGGTGTCATGGATCTGGATAATGGAAGAGGAATTACTAGGAATACGCAGCCACCCCTTGAAACATTCCCATGTTTCAATTTCCTGTGCAATAGTTATTGAAAATTACTTTCCCAATTACATTCTGACTCTAGGGTATGTATATACCAGTTTAGATTCTCATATCTGAATGTCGTTACAGATGATGAATGGGAGTAGATCTTCAACATCAGAGTTCATTGTAATTATTGATGTTTGAGGAAATCACGTGGGTTTGCCTATTGGCGATTTGTTGGTTTTGATATCCATTGTTATGCACTAATTTCAAACTGATATATCTGTACGTTTATTTCATAAAGTGAGATATAACCTTTTGAAATTATGTTTACAACATTTACCTTTATCAGTTGATGATTACGTAAGGCGCATTAAATAACGGTGTAATTCTTCTTAACCAAAATACAGTTTTCAACTTACGACACATAGAGTTTGAGTTAGTAAACTCACGGGACTTATACAAAATATTGTATGTTGTTCAGTGTCCATTAGGGCAAGGGGTTGGTACTCTTACTATATTCCAAATACCAATAACTTCTCTTATTCTAGAAACACATTTTTAAAAAAATGCAAAGTCCAAAATTATAAGAAGTTTATAGGTATAAGAATAAAGTAGAGAACCATACGTTGCAAGTATCGGGATTCTTCGAGATGATCGAAGATGTAGATACATATGCTAGATATTCGGTGATAGTATTCTATGTTAGGTTACTCATCCATGGGTGTGCTCCTTGATGAGTAATGCTACATGGCCTTCTTCCATTCAGGTAATGTGCACTGGAAACAGCTGCATACTATTTGAAAATGATTTCATCTAAATTAGTGCGTTTGTTTCTATATTGGACATAGAATGGTTTCATATCTTAACGATGTTAAGATATATGGAGTTATCCGGCTTATGCTGAAATCCAGAATCCGGATAAACTCAAGGCACGTTTCAGTAATGGCAGTTTGTGGGTTATCCCGGGCATAGACGAGGGTTAACATTCTACCATTTGCAAGATCAAACATTGTTTTGTTCTTGACTCGCCATAATTTTTAGTAAAATGTATTCCTTTCAAAAGACTTTAGTGGGAGTATAGTATAACTTAAAGTGATTTCAGAACTACAAACAGTTATTTAAAATTTAGTAGAACCTAAGAATTCAATTGGACTCGACGATCCATTTAGCTACTCCGTAGATTTAGTGGGTAATTTCAACCATCCGAGAGATACTTCAGTTTCTTCAAAGACGGTGACATGAGGTTTTTGATGACCTAAGCTTATCACTACCGCTGTCCTTGACTATGAGATCTGGCAGGTGGATGAATATAACGTCGCTCTAAATGGACTTTTAGAAGTGCACGTATATATGACCCTGCTAGAGGGTTGTTGTAGTCAGTGGGAGCAGCGGAAGAGTGGCTAGCAGGTTGCTTATATCTATTTATAGACTAAAGCGGGTATAGCGAAGATGGATCATCTGTTTTGATGTGACAGTCACAACGTTTGACTTCATCAAAATAACAGATGAACCTCGTAAGAAGGTTGTAGGGAGTATTGTCTAGGGATTTGGATGGCAGACTCCGGATAGGAAATGAGGTTCCTATACTATAATCGGTTAAACTGTGGTTTCTACAGGAGTTTATCCACACTTGACATGGATAATGTTGCTTTTGCAATAGCTGCAGTAAGCAGATATTAATCCAATCCTGGAGAAATAAAGGGAAGCAATTATGAACATAAGAGAATGTTCTTGGTATATGGTAATGGCAGCCTCCTACAAGAGGCGGTTACCGGTTATAGATTCCAAGGTGGCCTGGATAACAGAGTGATTGTCAGAGTTATAAGTTTACTCACTGATTCGTTCAAAAAGACGAATAGGTATGTAGTTTAGTAACCGCAATCTGTAAGTGCACGGCAGCATCCCGGTCGTCTGAACGAGGCCAAAATGCGGAATATAAAAACTTTTCTTTAAATAGAAACCGACGCTACCGCGGACTTTAAACCCGGATCGGGCCATTAATCTAATTCTAGCTAACTAGAGAGAGGGTGGAGAGATATACCGAGCGATCCGTGTCCTTCGGTCTTCTCGTCGTCATCCCGATCTCCCGCCGGAATCTCCGGTCTTCATCTCCTCGTCGGAAGGGCACCACATCGCCGGGTTTTTTTATGGGCTCCCACCTCTGGACCGAGCCAACTCGGGCATGAAGTTGGCGAGCCGATGTGTCCAAGGTTGCTGTAGAATATCCGTAGATTACTATGTCTCATGGGGTTGTTTGAAGTTGCCATTTGGAAGTAGGAAGGAGATGAAGTGAATTTTGTGATGGCTAAAGAATTTTTCTAGAGAACTTTTGCAAGCAAAATGAGAACCCAATCCAACACCAAAAATGGACAGTCCCCCCACCTATGTGTGGCCGGCTAATAATCATGGAGGAGGGAAAAAAGGTCAAGGGGGGGTGAGCAAAAGAGAAAAGAATGGGTGATGATTAGGAATCATGATCACACCAAAAAGTCTCACCCATTACCTAATCATATCCCATCATACAACCCATCATATAAAGTAAACAATGATGAACAAAGAAGTCAAAGGAAGTAAGAACCATCATGAACCAACAATTAACAAGAAACACCCTCCATATTGCTAATTTACACTTTTGCAAATTAGCCCCTCCACACCAATTTTCAGCTAAAGAAAGAAACAACGGAAAATGGCCGAAACGGAATGCGAACTGGCAACTTCAGAAAATTGATCTGGTAATAAATTACAGGAAAACCCCACGACTGTATATACATACCCGCATTTGTATTCCGACCGAATACAAATGCAATGAGACCATTGTTGTACATATGATGTATATTATAATGGATGCTTGGTTATATATAGAGAAGACTTTCTTGCTCGTCACGATAGTATGCTATTTGGTTTCACTTTATCTTAACATGTTGACTTGTATTGGTTTACTGTTTTACTCTCACATGTTGATAAAGCCCTTAGGATCTGTACTCGACTACTGGGACTATGATGAGATCATACAAGTGGGGCCGCGGTAGTCGATGAGTACATCCTATAACTGTTCCTAGTCGAGGGTATATCGAGACAGGGCATCGATACACCAGAGTAGACTAGCGTATATGCATCTTGACCCATATGATGGGCGATGGATGATCCCATATCCATCGGTGTTAGACATCAGAGATGGTGTACGGGTGCTCAGTGGAGACTGGGTACACTGGACGGACTCGCCGAGAACTCCCAGATTGTGATATACCACATGTCAGATGGCAGTTCTCCGGTGACACAGGTACAGGGTAGTCTGAAGACCCGAGATCGTCATAGAGTCTTGTGTGATTCCCACTGTGCTTTGATTTCCACCTTACCACGTCCAAGAGGGCGTGCAAAACGGTGGCTTTTGGGTACAGTCCAGAATCACATGGAGGCAATGAGCGATAGGAGGGGATTCGTCTCTCCCGGTATAGGGAGTTGATGTTGTGCTGTGTTCGATTGGCTATAACTGGAAGTCCCTGGCCAGGGCTGATATAGAGATTTACTGGTAAGTGTTACTAGTAGTTTCTCGACCCGTTATGAGCCATACATCGACACGACTTATCGGTTACTGGGGTCTGACGTATACCACCCCTAGACTTGATATGCGACATATCAGACGAACAGACCGGACTGTACGGGAGTGTTACTGATCGGATTCACAGGAGAACGCACAGGCTAGCTTGTTGATCTTCTGATCGCTCAATACCTGGGTGGCTGTTACGTTTAGCTGACCGCTTGCAGCTTGTGGGTGTTTGATATGATCATCACCTGCTACCGGCGTATTGACGATTCTTTAGAGTCCTACACAGAGGTTTCTTGGCTCAGGCGAAACAGAGTAGTAGCACATATGTGATATGCGCAGGAGCGAGAATAATGCGATATGGGATACCGTATTATATTCTCGCGATTTATGGATATGAATCGGGTCATCGGATCAAGTGTTGATTCGATGAATCGGTACATGATATATTAGCCGGTTATATTCGATATAGCCGGATCGTCGGATCAAGTGTTGATTCGATGATTTAATATATAATAATATATATGATATATTATTATATTAACTAATATAGGCTTACTTTATTATTTCATTTTCTCAGTGGATGATACATTGATATATATGCGATATATGTTAATTATATTATTTTCTTTTGTTGCAAATATATAATATATATATGATATATATTATTGTGACATGATATGATTAATTGTTAAACATGTTTAAGGATGATTAATTGAGGTTAGGGTTTGATTAGGTTTAGTTGCTTCAAGTTCTTTCTAGAAGCAATTTTCTTTTGTCATTTGTAAAGATATTTTGTGATGACACAATTTTAACTTAACCAAACCCTAACTCTAGTTGTTTCTCTACATGTTCTCATCCAATCATCCTTAACCATGGTTAATAATTCAATCATATGTTTTATATTTCTATTCATCACAAAAGAAAATGATTATCATTATTCTTTTTCCATTATCATCTTCTTCTTCTCTCTTGAAGAAGCTCTCTTGATTTTCTTAAGTGATGATAAAATATGAGAAAATGATATAGAAAGAAAGCAAAATCACTACTCTCTCATCCTCATCTCATCTAGCCCTTGGGATTAGGGTGTTCTTCTCTTTAGAGTGAGATAGCTTGAGTTCTTCGAAACCTCGACGTAGATCATCGGAGATTTGGATTACGACGAGCTAGAATGGGTCGTTCGAGTCGTGGAGCCTCTCATGAGTCCGGGAGATCGTGGATCGCGGCAAAGGGACTTCTACTCGGAGCTTGTGAAGTGAAGGAGCGGACTACAAAGGTTGTAATCCCTCACACTTAGATAAATGTTATCTATTTACATGTTAAACCCTAATAATCTAGCAAAGATCCCGGCTTTGGGTTGTTCGGCACGTCTAAAATTTAATCCGGGCATGTTTGATGCCTTTTGAACCTTCACAAGAGTGCCTAGGAACCCTACAGTGGTATCAGAGCCTAGCTAGAGCATTAGGCGATGTGTTTACGAAGTTAAAACTCCGATCGAACCCGAAACGGACAAAATGGACCCCTCTCTGGAATTTTTTTAAATTTTGGGATTTTTCAGAATTAAAAATGTGTAAAAAAATCAGCAGGTAATTCTAAGAATTACCATGAAACACGTGCCCACAATTCGACCAACAGAGCGCGGTTCCGCGGCAGAAAAGGGGTTCGCGCGGCGCTTGCGCGGCGGCACTGTTGAATTGGGACACGTGGCTTCATGGTATTGCTCGTAGTTACTTGATGAGTACTCTGGATATTTTTGTTCTGTTCCAGGTGTTTAAAATTCTGGGGTTTGTTTTGTAATAGTAGACTCGATCGGAATATTTAAGTTCGTATTTCTTTCCGGATATTTAAAAACTGTTAAACTGGTTGAACGGATATCATTAACCCACTTTATTCCGGCACGGCAAACTTTCAAGCGTTGAATTTTTATTGGGTTTAAATCTTTCGGAAAATTGTACAAGTTAAGCGGTGGACCCTCTAGAAGACAACAAACCTTAACTCGATTATGTGACCGTCTTGAACTGCCTTTTGAACCTTCGGGTTTGGGGCAGTACGGCGTGCCACATGTGAGGCGTTGGCTTGACCCTTCTACGGCTGGATCACCGGTACTGTGACATATTCTGGGATTATTTGAACTCCGCTCAAGAGTTGAGCACTTCGGGAAATTTTGGGTGTTTGATTATCTGTTCAAATAGTTTAATACCGTATATTTATCTGGAATGTGATACAATATGTGGAATTCATAGAGTTAGGCATGAAATACGAAGTATGTGATATTTCGGATTTACGATGTCTAAAGTGATTGTGGATTCCAAATATTGTAGTTTTACACTTTCTTTTCTGTGACCGTAAGCGTAGTATGTGGTGTATCGCCGGCTTCGTTGCTATACATCAACGACAATCGGGATACGCATACTTGCTTACGTTGATGATATGAGATATTATGTGTTGCTGTGATATGTTATATTGGATCGTCGCGATCAGAATAGCCGGGGGTTTTATGTGAGATGAGGGTTTTTATTTTCATTCATGTAAAATTCATTTGTAATGTAATATTCTTTTATTTGGGGCACTTCCAGGATGCGGTTGCTGTCACCAGTGTATATTATTTACTTTTCCGCATTAGGTAGACCCAAGGAGGGGAGCACAAGTAACCGGGTTCTAGGGTCCAGTGGGAGGCCATCTCGAGGAGTCGAGACCGGGTCTCCTAACCCTAGAATTGGCAGTGTTACTTGCCGCTCTCGTAGGGGTCTTGGGATGTGGGTTTGGCTATTCGTCGCGACCGTGGAATCCGTGTTTTATACAGGCTCGTATTAAAAACACGGACGTCCTAGTATATCCAATATTTCATATATGTTCTTCTGCTGCAATGTTCTGTGATGAGATCATATTACTGCCTGAGACGAATGCTTATACTATATATATATGCTGATATATAAATATTACTGCTTTCTTTTCTTCTGTGATGCTTAGGAAGCATAAGCTGATGGGATTTTTATTAATGAGATTAATAAAAGAAAAGAAACCTAAAGATGTTGTAGAATCAAAACTTAATAAAAAGGGTAGCTACAGTTTTGCTTTGCACAGTGATATATACGATATATCCTGCACCTTATTCGATGAGGAAAGGACCGAGATCCCTTCACCGGGAGTGACTCCTTTAGCAAAACTGGCAGATGCTACAAAACGCGGTTTGTCTTTTGATTACTTTTAGTGTTTTGCTTTGCACAGCGGTATATATGATATATCCTGCACCTTATTCGATGAGGAAAGGGCCGACGATCCCTTCACCGGGAGTGACCCCTTTAGCGAAACTAAGAAAAGCCTCAAAACACTCCTTTTTCAAAAACTACATGATTCTACGACGATATCAAGTTCATTACGCTCAGGGTTTTCTGAAAAACCTGCGTAGCCCTCCGTCATTTCAGATAGATATTATTTAGTATTCGTGCTATGTTTGTTGACTTAGTTAAGGCATAGTGTACGGTAGCTAAGTAATGTTTATCTGTTATAACATGCGATGTGATTGGATTAGGGTATTCGTACGGCTTTGTTGACTTAGTTAAGGGTCGTGCGGGTGGGTTTAATTCAATCAGGAAATATACGGGTTGAACTTGACTTGCGATTTATGGTTTGTTGACTTAGTTAAGGTCATAGATCGCTAGGGGCAAAATATTATCGGGAATTTCAAGTGTTGAAATTTGCAATGAGATTGCATACCTCCTATGAGATAGTTGGATCCTGATACCCACTGCGAGTAAGAGTTACTCCTGGGAGAGTTTTACACAGGACAATTAGTCATTCAAGTAGGTGTCTAGAAAAGTGTTAACGAGGTTACGCCTCTGGGAAAACGAGGTTTACTTTAATTAGGTCCGTGCGAAAGCACGGGGAACCTCCCTCAAAGTACCGACACTGATCTGGCTGAAAGATTGACGAAGTTGTAGGGTGTAATTAATCCCGGCTAATCTTACCTTTTATGGTTTGAAGGTAGATTTGATAAAAACAGTGGGAGACATCCTGATTAGATAAGATAATAACCAATCTAATCTTGCAAGAGCATACGCTAAAGTGTTTTCTTCTCTCTCTCTCCAGGTAGCGACCATTTCAGGCCATAATCAAGATAATAATATGGATGTATTGACTGAACCTGATTATTGTACTGTGCAAGGGAACGTCAGACCCGTTCTTTCTTATAAGAGTTATAAGACTGAACAGGAAACAGGAGAATATCTGGATTCTCACGCCGCCCAAAAGAACATGCATGTTGATGCATCTTCTTCAGGTGTGTTAGTTATTGAGAACTGTTTCTCAGTTCACCCTACGTCCTGGGTATTAGATACCGGATCAGGATCCCACATATGTAAATTGTTACATGGGCTGCGTAAAGGTAGAGAACTGGGAAAAGGTGATCATTCCGTTCAAGTAGGGAACGGTGCAAGTATTGTAGCCAAAGCAGTTGGCGAATATCACCTTGTATTACCAAGTCGTAATACACTGATTCTAAATGAGTGCTATTATATACCGAACATGATGTGCAACATTATATCAGTTTCTTTATTGAGTAAAGAGGGATATAATTTTGTAGTACAGGATAATGTTATGAACATATTCCTAGATCAAAAGTTGATTGCATCAGGCTCGTTACATAATGGCATATTCATTCTAAATCAGAATACAGTCCTGAATATACAAAACACACACAAGAGGAAAAGTTCAGATATGAACGAATCCTACTTGTGGCATTGTAGACTTGGTCATATCAATGCGACACGACTGGCTAAGTTACATAGAGATGGTTATTTGAATTCGTTCGAATTATCATCTTATGATACTTGCCATTCATGTCTCAAAGGAAAAATGACCAAAGCTCCGTTTAGTGGACACGGAGAAAGAGTTACCGAACTCTTAGGACTGGTACATAGTAATGTATGCGGTCCCATGTCTACGCATGCTAGGAACGGTTCTTCCTACTTCATTACATTCACTGACGATCTCTCTAGATTCGGACATGTGTTCCTGATGAAACACAAGTCTGAAGCTTTTGATAAATTCAGAGAATATAAGCACGAAGTAGAGAACCAAACGGGCAAAAGTATTAAGATTCTTCGATCTGATCGAGGAGGTGAATACTTAAGCGGTGAGTTTTTAGATTATCTAAAAGAGAATGGGATTCTCTCTCAGCTTACTCCTCCTTATACACCACAGCACAACGGTGTATCGGAACGAAGGAATCGGACCCTATTAGATATGGTGCGATCTATGATGAGCGAAGCTGAGTTACCTATTTCCTTCTGGGGGTATGCGCTTGAGACAGCCATATACATATTGAATCTAGTTCCGTCTAAATCTGTACCTACCACACCATATGAGATATGGAGTGGGAAGAGACCATATTTTAAAAGAGTTAAGATATGGGGTTGTCCGGCCTATGTCAAAAGACAAAATCCAGACAAACTCGAGGCACGATCAGTTCTTTGCAAATTTGTGGGATATCCTAAGAATTCTCAAGGATATATTTTCTATCATGCTGAGGAACAAAAAGTGTTTATTTCTCAATATGCCACCTTTTTAGAAAAGGAATTTCTTGCAAAAGAAATTAGTGGCAGAGAGGTAGAACTGGAAGAGGTTCCAGCACCACAAACTGCAACTGATGATTTGATGGAACCAGAAGATTCAATAGTACCCGACGAACCCCAGCCTCTCCGCCGATCTAGTAAGGTTTCTCGTCCACCTGAGAGATACTATGGTTTTCTCATTGATGGTGGAAGCGAGGATTGCATCATGGATGATGATGAACCCACTAGTTTCGAGCAGGCCATCACAAGTACAGACTCTGTGAAATGGCTGGATGCAATGCGATCTGAGATGGAATCCATGTACACCAACAAAGTATGGACTTTGGAAAATGCTCCTGAAGGGGTAAAACCCATTGGGAGCAAGTGGATCTTTAAAAAGAAATTTGGTGTAGATGGAAAAGTTGAGACTTTCAAAGCTAGACTGGTAGCAAAGGGATTTCGTCAACGACCAGGTGTGGACTATGACGAAACCTTTTCTCCAGTAGCTATGCTTAAGTCCATCCGGATCTTACTTGCCATTGCTGCATATCATGGCTACGAAATCTGGCAAATGGATGTTAAGACCGCCTTTCTAAACGGTGATTTAGAAGAGTGCGTGTACATGACTCAGCCAGAGGGCTTCATAGATAGTGGGAGCAGCGGAAAGGTGTGCAAGCTGCTTAAATCCATTTATGGGTTAAAGCAAGCATCGCGGAGTTGGAACATCTGTTTTGATGTTGTAGTCAAAGAGTTTGACTTCATCAAAAATATAGATGAACCTTGTATCTATAAGAAGGTGGCAGAGGGTAAGGTAGTCTTCCTCGTATTGTACGTGGATGACATACTCTTGATAGGAAATGATATTCCTATGCTGCAATCAGTCAAGCTCTTCTTATCACAGAGATTCTCAATGAAAGATCTAGGTGATGCCTCCTGCATATTGGGAATCATGATCTATAGAGATAGATCTAAACGGATACTGGGATTGTCCCAATCCAGGTACATTGACACCATACTAAAGAGGTTTAGTATGGAAGAATCCAAGCATGGGAATCAGCCCACGATCTCTGGACTCACTCTCTCCAAAGAGATGTCTCCCAAGACTGATTTGGAGAGAGCTCGCATGCAAGGGATACCCTCTGCTGCGGCAGTAGGCTCTATCATGTATGCGATGCTATGTACCAGACCCGATGTAGCATACTCACTAAGTGTAGTGAGTCGGTATCAAGCAGATCCTGGAGAGAATCATTGGACAGCAGTGAAGAACATTCTTAAGTACTTACGAAGGACTAAGGAGATGTTCTTGGTGTATGGTAATGGAGAACTCCAGGTGGAGTCCTTTACCGATTCCAGCTTCCAAAGTGATAAGGACGACTCTAAGTCGCATTCGGGTTTTGTCTTTACCCTCAATGGAGGGGCGGTATGTTGGAAGAGTTCCAAACAGGATACCGTTGCAGACTCAACGATGGAGGCTGAATACATCGCTGCCAACGATGCTGCCAAAGAGGCTGTCTGGATCAAGAAGTTCATTAGTGAACTTGGTGTGGTTCCATCCATTGAGCATCCAATACCTCTGTATTGCGATAACAATGGAGCTGTGGCTTTGGCCAAGGAACCCAGGTCCCATCAGAAGTCCAGACATATTCTGAGGCGGTATCACCTGATCAGGGAGATAGTTGATCGCCGGGAGATCGAGGTCAGGAGAGTAGATACGAAGGACAACACTGCGGATCCATTCACGAAGGCTATTCCCCAGATACAGTTTGAGAGATTATTCGGGATGCTAGGTATGAGATACTACAGCAGCTGGCCTTAATGCAAGTGGGAGATTGTTAGTTATGTATATGCCCTAGAGGCCATTGTTGTACATATGATGTATATTATAATGGATGCTTGGTTATATATAGAGAAGACTTTCTTGCTCGTCATGATAGTATGCTATTTGGTTTCACTTTATCTTAACATGTTGACTTGTATTGGTTTACTGTTTTACTCTCACATGTTGATAAAGCCCTTAGGATCTGTACTCGACTACTGGGACTATGATGAGATCATACTAGTGGGGCCGCGGTAGTCGATGAGTACATCCTATAACTGTTCCTAGTCGAGGGTATATCGAGACAGGGCATCAATACACCAGAGTAGACTAGCGTATACGCATCTTGACCCATATGATGGGCGATGGATGATCCCATATCCATCGGTGTTAGACATCAGAGATGGTGTACGGGTGCTCAGTGGAGACTGGGTACACTGGACGGACTCGCCGAGAACTCCCAGATGGTGATATACCACACGTCAGATGGCAGTTCTCCGGTGACACAGGTACAGGGTAGTCTGAAGACCCGAGATCGTCATAGAGTCTTGTGTGATTCCCACTGTGCTTTGATTTCCACCTTACCACGTCCAAGAGGGCGTGCAAAACGGTGGCTTTTGGGTACAGTCCCGAATCACATGGAGGCAATGAGCGATAAGAGGGGATTCGTCTCTCCCGGTATAGGGAGTTGATGTTGTGCTGTGTTCGATTGGCTATAACTGGAAGTCCCTGGCCAGGGCTGATATAGAGATTTACTGGTAAGTGTTACTAGTAGTTTCTCGACCCGTTATGAGCCATACATCGACACGACTTATCGGTTACTGGGGTCTGACGTATACCACCCCTAGACTTGATATGCGACATATCAGACGAACAGACCGGACTGTACGGGAGTGTTACTGATCGGATTCACAGGAGAACGCACAGGCTAGCTTGTTGATCTTCTGATCGCTCAATACCTGGGTGGCTGTTACGTTTAGCTGACCGCTTGCAGCTTGTGGGTGTTTGATATGATCATCACCTGCTACCGGCGTATTGACGATTCTTTAGAGTCCTACACAGAGGTTTCTTGGCTCAGGCGAAACAGAGTAGTAGCACATATGTGATATGCGCAGGAGCGAGAATAATGCGATATGGGATACCGTATTATATTCTCGCGATTTATGGATATGAATCGGGTCATCGGATCAAGTGTTGATTCGATGAATCGGTACATGATATATTAGCCAGTTATATTCGATATAGCCGGATCGTCGGATCAAGTGTTGATTCGATGATTTAATATATAATAATATATATGATATATTATTATATTAACTAATATAGGCTTACTTTATTATTTCATTTTCTCAGTGGATGATACATTGATATATATGCGATATATGTTAATTGTATTATTTTCTTTTGTTGCAAATATATAATATATATATGATATATATTATTGTGACATGATATGATTAATTGTTAAACATGTTTAAGGATGATTAATTGAGGTTAGGGTTTGATTAGGTTTAGTTGCTTCAAGTTCTTTCTAGAAGCAATTTTCTTTTGTCATTTGTAAAGATATTTTGTGATGACACAATTTTAACTTAACCAAACCCTAACTCTAGTTGTTTCTCTACATGTTCTCATCCAATCATCCTTAACCATGGTTAATAATTCAATCATATGTTTTATATTTCTATTCATCACAAAAGAAAATGATTATCATTATTCTTTTTCCATTATCATCTTCTTCTTCTCTCTTGAAGAAGCTCTCTTGATTTTCTTAAGTGATGATAAAATATGAGAAAATGATATAGAAAGAAAGCAAAATCACTACTCTCTCATCCTCATCTCATCTAGCCCTTGGGATTAGGGTGTTCTTCTCTTTAGAGTGAGATAGCTTGAGTTCTTCGAAACCTCGACGTAGATCATCGGAGATTTGGATTACGACGAGCTAGAATGGGTCGTTCGAGTCGTGGAGCCTCTCATGAGTCCGGGAGATCGTGGATCGCGGCAAAGGGACTTCTACTCGGAGCTTGTGAAGTGAAGGAGCGGACTACAAAGGTTGTAATCCCTCACACTTAGATAAATGTTATCTATTTACATGTTAAACCCTAATAATCTAGCAAAGATCCCGGCTTTGGGTTGTTCGGCACGTCTAAAATTTAATCCGGGCATGTTTGATGCCTTTTGAACCTTCACAAGAGTGCCTAGGAACCTACAGCCTCTACAGCGTTTCGCCCGAAACTTGAGAAACTGTCTGTGGGGGACTCTAAAGACCCGTCAATACTTTGGCTGTGAATTTAACCACCAGCACGTCAGAGGTATTAGCCATACATAACGGGCTACCAGGTATTGACCAAAAGGGACGTCGATGAGCGAACTCATCCTGACACCCTACTGAACCTGTCAGTGACAATATCCGTATAGTCTGGTCCGTTCGTCTATGAGCATCGCATGGCGGGCCTAGGGGGTTGGTAAAAGTCAGACCCCCAAAAGCGGTACAAGTCGTGTCGGAGTGTAGCCCAGAACACCCTGAGATACTACTGGAATACCTACCAGCAAATCTCCTACCTTGGACAACGACTTCGTGTAATGGCTCTCCTAGACACAGCGCGACCTCACCCCCAATACCGGGAGAGACGAACCCCTGCAGATCCGCTCACTGCCTCCATGTGGCTCGGGACTGTACCCAACTAAAACCTGTTTGCACGACTCCTTTGAGCCGTGGTAGGGTAGTAATCAAAGTACAGTGGGAACTCACATGAGACAAATGGCGATCTCAGGTCGATGAACTAACCTGTACACATGTCACCAGGGAACTGCTATCTGACGTCTGATATAATCCCAACTAGTATGTTCCCGGCGAGTCCTGTCCGGTGTACTCATAACCTAATGAGCACCAGTATACATATTAGGTGAACCAACTGACACCAGTGGCTTGTGAGACCGGCCACCGCCCCTCGTCGGGGTCTCGACTATATACACTAGTCTACTCTGGAGTATCGATGCCCTGTCTCGAAACTCCCACGACTAGGGACCTTTTAAAGGATGTGCTTATAGACCGCAGCTCCCACGTATATGATCACCATCATACTGCTGGCCGTCAAGAAAGAATCCTAAGGGCTCTACCAACGTGCAATAGTGATCTGTAATGTCACCTAAAGTAGTACACGATGATAAAGATAAACCAGATAGCATACTATCATCTTGAGTAAGACTGTCCTACCGGCATAGGTCCTCCCTCAATCATTGCAATCACGTGCCTGTGATCCAATAATTGACTTTGAGGTCACTATCTCCAACACAATCAATAACGGTGTCGTGTGTAGCGAGCGTTAGTGAGCACGGGTCGTCCTCTGGGATTTGAGGAATTCGTAAATTCTTGCTTTAGTTGAGTCAAAAGAACTAGTAAAGAAATTCAAGAAATTGTTTAAGATTTGGTTGAAGTAATAATTTCAAGAAATTCAAGAAATCATTTTCAAGAAAGGAAATCAATAATATCAAGATCTAATTATCAAGAAAATATGAAGAAGGCTCGTAGGATTCGATCGGATTTAGTAGCCATGGATGACAAATAAAGGTGACTCATCTTTTCTATTGAAAGTTTAACGCTAGATTGATGGTGATGAATGCGGATTAGGGTTTCTTGGAAGAACTAGGGTTTCTTCACTATAATCCCTTGTCATTTCATTGATCCCATTCATTTTCTAGTCCTTCATAACAAGATCGTCAATCTTATCTCACATTATGGTCAAGATAATCAATAATTTGATATCGTACCCAATGAGGATGTTAACGATTCTTTTGCGAAGGTTTGTAAACTTCATAAGACTAAAGAAAAGTATAGAATTCTATCATCCATCGATCTACCCTAATCCTATGAATCCTAACAAGCGAAGATTTACTCGCGCATCCTGAAAATAGAAGAATGGTTAGAAAAAGAACTCATAAGGCGTAATTTTAAAAGAAAGTGAAATTGAAACTAGTTATCACATTTATTATTCAACTTCAAATTACAACTTCTTTAATCCGAGATTTACAAGAAGAATTGCTCTCGATTACTCCCTTGAAGAGGTAATTTTTCCGTTGATCTTTACGTTGCTCGATTACCGTGAGTCTTAGACTCGTCGTGGATCGCTTGCTTGATGATGAAGATCGGCCTCGTATAAAGGATCTTTTGTTGAATCGCTTGATGAACTTCTCGATGATTCTTGATTTTGGATCTTAGATTTGATGTTGTCTCTTTTCTTGATTTGATTTGATGAATGAATTTGGGGAAAAATGGAACTAATTGGTAACTAATTGGTAACCCTTTTAATGTAGTCTTAGGTCCTTTATATAGCCCTTAATCAAGCTTCCCCAACGAACTAGGTTGTTATAGAGAAGTTTCCAGAACAAGATTGTTACATAGAGGCTTCCCCAATAAGCTAGGTCGTTGAGAAGAAGTTTCCAGAGAGTTACCGACTCCGAAGCCCATGACTCGGCCGCGGATCCGCGGCGACTCGGCCTGACTCGGCCGCGGTTCCGCGGCCAATTGGTGAGATTGTTGCTTCAAAATTCTGTGGTCTTCTAATGTTGATCTCTGGGTCTTTATGTGATATCTGGAATATCTTATCTCTTCTGAATTTCTGCCAGTATTTGATTCTTCGACTTTCCTGTATTTTATCGCCAGATTCCTGATTCCCGATATCTGACCTGAGCTAATCTTGCACAAGATCTCAATGAAGAATGTGAGATACAAAATATTATGCGTAAAAATATTAAACATATAATTTCCTTCATAATGTTGATTATAATGTATAACACATGGTAATTGATATTTTGCAGATGAACTTCTAATATGTGTTATATTTATATCAAATACCTTTAGATGATTAAGAAAAGTAAGGAAATTGTCATGTTAAAAATACACTATTTTCGACTGAACACCCACCATGAGGTCCAAAGGACATCAAGCATGCCAAATTCAAATTTTTATGGGTGCTAAGCTAGACTATCCAAGATCTTTAGCTAGTTGATTAGGGTTTAAAGCTTGATATCAAGAAAAACTATGAGAAATGAAGATGGATATACCCTCGTAGATCGAGTCCTTCACTTTACATGCTTCATGTAGTAGTCCCGTGATTCCACTAGGCTCCACTTGAGGGTTTGGACGAGCTTCCTCCGAAGACCTTCGTGTCGAAGATGATCCACGCGAAGTCCCTCCAACTCAAGCTACCTCTACACTAAACTCTTTGGTGTAAGAAACACGCCACACTCGATCGCGAGTCAAGTGTAGGATGGTGAAGTAGGGGATGTTAAAGCTCACAAGTTTGTGTTCAAGATTCATTGTTTACATCACATGTGAGGGTTGAAGCTTGAACCATGACATTAAGGAAGAAGAAGAAGCTATAGAGCATGAGAGCAAAAATTGGGAGCAACTCAAGAAAAAGGCTAAGTGTTGAATGAGCAAGTGAATAGCAACTCTTGACTCCCCACTCATTCAAGCATAGAATTATTGCAATATAAAATTGCACCCATGCTTGAATAGTGAGTCAAGATGAATAAACAATGATAAAAACCCATGCTTGCAACCATGCTCCCAAAGTCTTCCCATTTTCCACCAAATTTCTATTTTCATAAAATAGAAATTTATGTCATGCTACATATATATATATATATATTAATACATATAATAAAATATTTAGCGACCTAATGAATATTAGTTAAGATATAATTATATCAAATATAATATAAATCACATTATTAAATCAACACTTGATTTAATAATGTTAGTTATATGTATGCCCTAGAGGCCATTACTGTACATAGGATGTATATTGTAGTGGATGCTGGGACATATATAGGTAGGACTTTCTTGCTCGACATGATAGTACGCTATCTGGTTGCTCTTTATCTTAACATGTATACTTTCAGTCTCTCTGTTACATGTTGATAAAGCCCTTAGGATGTGTACTCGACTTCCAGGAATATGATGTAGATCATACTAGTGGGGCCTGGGTAGTCAATGAGTACATCCTTCATTGTTTCTAGTCGTGGGAATATCGAGACGGGGCATCGATATTCCAGAGTAGACTAGCGTGTATCTTCTCGACCCATGTGATGGGCGATGGATGATCCCATATCCATTGGTGTTTGACATCGGAGATGGTATGCGGGTGCTCAGTGGAGACTGGGTACACTGAACGGACTCGCCGAGAACTTCCAGATGGTATTATACCTCACGTCAGATGGCAGTTCTCTGGTGACACTGGTACAGCTTAGTCTGTTGACCCGAGATCGTCATAAAGTCTTGTGTGTCTCCCACTGTGCTTTGATTTTCACCCTACCACGGCTCTACTGAGTCGTGCAAACAGGTGGTTTTTGGGTACAGTCCCGATTCACATGGAGGCAATGAGCGATAGGAGGGGATTCGTCTCTCCCGGTATTGGGGGTGGATGTTGCACTATGCTCGACTGGCCATAACAGGAAATCCCTGGCCAGGGTTGCAGTGATATACTGGTAAGAGTTATCAGTAGTTTCACGAATGTTATGGACCTTACGTCGGCATGACTTATCAAGCTACTGGGGTCTGACGTTTACCACCCCTAGGCGAGATATGCGACATATCAGACGAACTGACCGGACTATACGGTAAGTGTTACTGGTTGGATTCACAGGAGTGTGAGCGGGCTTGCTCGTCGATCTTCTGATCGCTCAATACCCGGGTGGCCGTTACGTTTAGCAGACCGCTTGCTGCTTGTGGGTGCTTGATATGATCATCATCTGCTGCCGGCGTATTGACGAGTCTTTAGAGTCCTACACAGAGGTTTCCTGGCTCAAGCGAAACGAAATAGGAGCGCATATGAGATATGTGCGGGACCGAGAATAATGCGTGTATGTGATACCGCATTCCATTCTCGCGATGAATGTATCGATTGGTTGTATGCGATATAACCTAGTTATCGAATCAAAGATTGATTCGATAAGCCGATACATAGGATACTAGTCGGTTATATGCGATATGACCGGATCGTTAAATCGATTATTGATTTAATGATTTAATGCATAATTGTATATTTGATATATTACTTTGCATTAACTAGTATTTGTTCACTTTGAATGGATTTTCTCACTTGAAATACACAAGTTGTATATGTGATATACTTTTGTGCACATGATTGTATCATGTTTGATGATACATGCTAACTTGGTTAAGTGTATGATTAAACCATGGTTGTGTAATGGTTAGGGTTTTGATTTTATTTATTTGTTTATTTATTTAATCATTTTTTGGCAAAATAAAATGGTGGATTTATTTGTTCTTTGCTAAAAGCTTCTTGAAGCTTCAAAGCATCTTTGAAAAGTCTTCCATTTTGTTTTTACCACTAAACCTAACCATTCACCTAACCCTAGTTTATTCTCTACACTTTACCATGGTTACATTATGATAACCATCACTTGATTATTCAATTAGAATTAATTCATTTTCCATTCTTTTCTTCTTCTTCTTCTTGATGAAGAAAGAAAAGCTTTCTTGAAATTTATCAAGTGTTGATTCCAAGTGAGAAATCCAAATCCAAAGTGAACCCACTTCCTATTTCTTCATCCTCTACCTCTTGCCAAGTAGTATAGGGTGTTTTCTTCACAAGTTTCATGACTTGGTGAAGTGAGAGCTTGATCTTGTGATGCCTCGACGTAGATCATCTTCGGCATCGAAGTCGACGACCTAGCCCGCCTATTTCTCCGATGAAGCCGATGCTAGAGTCCGGGATCCGATATGGACAGCGAGGGGACTTCATCACGGAGCTATGGAGGTGGAGGACCGGATCTAAAAAGGTTGTATCCCCTTCCCTTTAGCTATAAATTCGTTTACTTGCTTGCATCGCCTTGTTTTCTAGTTAACGATCCGTATTAGGGTTTGTAGGCATAAGGGAATTTTTGAATTGAGCATGTTTGATCACTTGTGAGACTTCATTAGTGTGCCTAGGAACCCTACAAATAATCCAGTTATATCACATATGACCAACTAATATCATTTATTTGTATATCACATTATCAAATCAACACTTGATTCGACAATCTGGTTATATTACATATAACCGAATCGATAACAGATAATTACCAGATTACAATACTGTATCACATACATGTATTTAATCAGGCCCACACACATATCACATATATGTCCTACTTCGTTTCGCTTGAACCAGGAAACTTCTGTGTGGGACTCTAAAGACTCGTCAACACGGCAGCAGTAGGTGATGATCACATCAGTCACCTACAAGCTGTCAGCGGTACTAGCTGGACGTAGCGGCTACCCAGGTATTGAGCGATATGAAGATCAACAAGCAAGCCTGTCCATACTCTCCATGAAGCCTATCAGTAACACTACCGTACAATCCGTTCTCTTCGTCTGATATGTCGCATATCATGTCTAGGGGTGGTAAACGTCATACCCCAGTAATGTGATAAGTCATGCCGTTGTTTGGCCTATAACGGTTCGAGAAATTACTGATAACACTTATTATTAAATCTCAGCAGCAGCCATGGCCAGGGACTTCCAGTTATAGCCAATGGAGCATAGTGCAACATCAACCCCCAATACCGGGAGAGACGAAACCCCTCCTATCGCTCATTGCCTCCATATGACTCGGGACTGTACCAAAAATCCAGCTGTTTGCACAACTCCTCTTGAGCGTGGTAGGGAGGAAATCAAAGCATAGTGGGAGTCACACAAAACTCTATGACGATCTCGGGTCTATAGACTAACCTGTACCAGTGTCATCAGAGGACTGCTATCTGACGATAGGTATACTACCAACTAGGAGTCCTCGGCGAGTCCGTTCGGTGTACCCATTCTCCAATGAGCACCTGTGTACAATCTTTGATTTCACACACCAATAGTTGTGGGATAAACCATCGCCCTCTAAGAGACAAGAAACGTACACATTAGTCTACTCTAGAATATCGATGCCCTAGTCTCAATATTCCCTCAACTAGTAACTGATTAAAGGATGTACTTTTGGACCACCCTGGCCCCACTAGTATGATCTCATCATAATCCTGATAGTCAAGTACATATCCTAAAGGTTTTATCAACATGTAAGATACAGACAATATAAATACCAGTCTACATGTTAAGATAAAGGTAACCTGATACCATACTATCATGTCGAGCAAGAAAGTCCTCTATATATATGTCCAAGCATCCACTATATCATCAATAATGGCCTCTCGGGCATACATATTCCTAACAATCTCCTACTTGCACTAAGGCCAGTTGTTGTAGTATCTCATATCCAACGTCCCAAAAGTCTCTCAAATAGCATCTAGGGGCTTGGCCTCGGTGAGTGGATCCTCTGTGTTATCCTCTGTGTCAACTCTCCTGACCTTGATCTCCCGGAGATCAACTATCTCCCTGATCAGGTGATACTGTCTAAGAATATGTCTGGATCACTAACGGGACCGGGGTTCTTAGGCCAAAGTCACAGCTCTATTTTCATCTCAATACACAGGTACCGGATGCCCAATAGTAGGAACCAAGTTCATCATAGAATTTTTTCATCTAGACAACCTCTTTGGCAGCATCGTTGGTAAAATTGTAATTAGACTCTATCAATAAGTCTGCTATGGCATTTAGCTTGGAACCCTTCCAACATACCGTCCCTCTACTGAGGGTGAAGACAAAACCCGAGACTAACTTTCAGTCATCCTTATCACTGTAGAAGCTCGAATCGGTAAAGGATTCCATCTGGAGTTCACCATTATCATACACCAAGAACATCTCTTTAGTCCTTCTCAAGCACTTAAGAATATTCTTCACAGCTGTCCAGTGGTTTTCCCTAAGATCTTTTCGATACTTACTCACCACACCTAGTGAGTAAGCCACATCTGGTCTGGTATATAACATCGCATACATGATTGACCCGTCTGCCAAAGCATAGGGCATTCCTTGGATGCGAGCCCTCTCCAAATCAGTCTCGAGAGACATCTTGTTGGAGAGAGTGAATCCTGAACAAGCGGGTACATTACCACGCTTAGAATCATCCATACTAAACCTCTTTAGCATGGTGTCTATGTACCTGGATTGGGACAATCCCAAATCCATTTAGATCTATCTCTATAGATCTATATCCCCAGGATGTAGAAGGCATCAGTTAGATTTTTCATGGAGAACTTGTGTGATAAGAGGAGTTTGACCGAGTGTAGCATAGGAACATTGTTTCCTATCAAGAGTATGTCATCCACGTACAATACGAGGAAGACAACCATACTCTCTACAACCTTCTTATTTATACATGGTTCATCTATGTTTTTGATGAAGTAGAACTCTTTGACAGCAAAACAAATGTTCCATCTCCGCGATACCTGCTTTAACCGATAGATGGATTTAAGCAGTTTGCACATGCTTCCGCTGCTCCCACAGTCTACGAAGCCCTCTGGCAGTGTCATATACACGCTCTCTTATAAATTACTATTTGGAAAAGCGGTTTTTACGTGCAGTCTGCCAGATTTCATAGTCATGGTATGCAGCAATGGAAAGTAGGATCCTGATAGACTTAAGCATCATGACAGGAGAAAAGGTTTCATCATAGTCGACACCAGGTCATTGATGAAAACCTTTTGCTACAAGTCTAGCTTTGAAAGTCTCAACTTTTCCATCTACACCGGATTATCTTTCTCAAAGATCCTCTTGCTCCCGATGGGTTTTACCCCTTCATGAGCAACATTCAAAGCCAATACTTTATTGGTGTACATGGATTCCATCTCAGATCGCATAGCATCCAGCCATTTCACATAGTCTCCACTTTTGATGGCCTGCTTGAAACTAGTTGGGTCATCACCTCCATGATGCAATCCTTGCTCCCAACATCTACGAGAAAACCGTAGCATCTCTCAGGTGGATGAGGAACCCAACTAGATCCGCGGAGTAGCTGCGGTTCTTCGGGGACTATTGAATCATCCGGTTCCACCAAATCTTCAGTTATTGTTTGCTTTGCTGGAACTTCTTCCAGTTCTACCTTATCGCCACTAATTTCTTCCACAAGAAATTCCTTTTCTAAAAATGTGGCATGTCGAGAAACAAAATACCTTTTGTTCCTCAGTGTGGTAGAATATATTCCCTTGCGAATGTTTGGGATATCCTATAAACTTTACACAGAACCGACCTTGCCTCAGGCTTGTCTGGATTTTGCTTTTCAACATAGGCCGGACAACCCCATATCTTAACTCGTGTAAGAGATGGTCTCTTGCTATTCCATATCTCATATGGAGTGGTAGGCAACAGATTTGGTCGGAAATCTATTCAATAGGTATGCAGATATCTCAAGTGCATATCCAAAAAAAAATAGGTAACTCAGCAGTACTCATCATAGAGCGCACCATATCTCATAGGGTGCGATTCCTCCACCCCGATATACCGTTGTGCTGTGGTGTGTATGAAGGAGTAAGCTGAGAGAGAATCTCATTCTTTTTTAAATAGTCTCGGAATTCCGTGCTCCAGTATTCTTCTCCCTGATTATATCGATGGATTTGAATACCTTTACCTATCTGGTTCTCAACTTCGTACTTATATTCCTTGAAATTCTCACTACACCTAGTGAGTAAGCTATATCTGGTCTGGTACATAACATCACAGGGTTCGGATGAGCTTGTTCATCGGCTTTCTTTTCGACAGGTACCTGGGTAGACGTTACGTATAGCTAGTGCCGCTGACGTACTTGTGGTTAAACATACTGTCAGTGTACTGTCGAGTCTTTAGAGTCCCACATAGAGGGTTTCCCTGGTTTAGTCGAAACGATGTAGAGGCCGTATGTTTATACGTGCAAGGTTCCGATTAAATACATGTACTAGTTGCGTGAAATTTAATCGGACGGTTTGTGATACTTGAGGGCTTAAGATTAAGCCAGTTTATTAAATCAAGTATTGATTTAATTCTAGTATCATGTTATTGAATTTATCTATCTCTTTGTATTCTTATTTTTGGTACGAATACGGGTATGTATATACGGTTAGGTATTCTTGTATTTATACAAGAATGCTTATAGAAGATGACATCTTGTTATGTATTTTTTCTATTTATTAGAAATAGAGAGGTGGCTTCAAGCATGGTATGAAGCATGGCTATTATCTTTGTTTATTCGTTTTTGAAAACTATTTAAGCATGGCTTGAATTTTCTTTTGGAAAAATATTTTTGATACATATTATTTTTCCTAGCCATTCTTTATTCATTCTAACCTAAGCCTTCTCTCTTCTCTCTTGAGCTCCATCTTCTTCCTCAAACCCCAACCCTTCTCATGAGTTGAGAATTATAGGGTTTTTAAGATAAAAAATGCCATTAACAATCTCTACATCACCTTAATAACCTAGATTAGCAAACTAGGCCATTAAGTTACTTCATTTGTGAAGTGCTAGCTTGGATTATAAACTTTCGAGTGGATCATCTAGGATCAAGAAGGCCATCAAGTGAGGTTGATCAAGGATCCCAGAGGCATAAGAGGAAGAAGTTTTGAAGACCCGAAGGTCACGTGTCTTTTAGGTATAACTCCTTTTCATAGTAGTTAAACTCCTTGTTGTTGCTTGTTTAGGGTTATGGTTTGATCACTTAGAGTTTTGTTAATTGTGCTTGCTTAAAATTTCTCTCTACTTCCATTGTAGAGTGAGCACAACTAACCAACAAACTCTAGTTTGAGTTTGAAGCCAAAACACTTGAGCTTTCAAGTTGGACCATCTTTGATGGAGGAGATAGACTTGCAAGTATGTTCCTTGGAGCTTACAATGGAGCCCAACACAATTTGGGAGCATTTGAAGATACTAAAAAGGTTGTGGTTTCAACGTAGTAGGCTAATTGCTCTTTTTTGTTTGTTACAAGTTGCTATCTTTAGTTAGGATCCTAGTGATAGAACTAATTGCTCTCTTGAATTTGTAAAACCCTAAGATATCATCTTTTAAAATTGCTTATTAGAGTACACTAGTTCCATCAGTAACAAGAAAAGAGAGCAAGCTAGCTAATAGGTTTGAGCTACAATCTTTGTAGCATCTTCAAGTGCTCCCAAATTATGTTGGACTCTATTGTAGGCTCCAAGAAGCTCCATGGAACATACTTGCAAGCCCACCTCCTCCATCGAAGATGATCCACCTCGAAGGCTCAAAAATTTGGCTCCAATTTCAAATTGAGATAACCTAAGTAGTTAGGATGCTAAACTAACCTGTTAGGAGTTTTAGTTCAAGCTCACTACTACTTTTCTCTCCTTTTATTTTATTTTTCCCTTTTCTTTTCTAAAATGTAAAGAGAGGAGGAAGAAGGAGATGGGATCTCTCATGAAAAAAGAGAGTATCAAAAAATCCTTAACCATTTCAAAAGAAATGGTTACAAATATATTTTTCTTCCAAAACAATCCAAGCCCTTGGATCAAACCAAACATCCAAGCGTCCATCACTTCCTCTTGATTACACATGTCACCATACTGCAATATGGTTAGGATGTGCTATGCCCAAGGAATAACATAAGCTTAAGAAAATAAAAAGGAAAAAGAATAAACAAAAACAATATATTTATATATATCTCTGCGCGCGCGCGCGCGTGTAATAAAACGTACTAAATACATATACTTGTAATTGTTATCCAAGGCATTTAAAATACATAAAAGAGAGATTAATTAATAGTGATATAATACTAGTAAATACATAAACAATAATACTTGTAATTGTTATCCAAGGCATTAAAATACATAAAAAGAGATTAATTAATAGTGATATAATACTAGTATATATATATATATATAAATATAAATATATATATATAAATATATATATATATATATATATATATATAAATATTAAATCAATACCCGATTTAATATCCTTCTTTCTAAAAAGACGGGCTAGTATTACAGCCATCCGATTACCGTCAGTGTATAAAATACACTAGTTTTAATCGAACCCAAGCGTGTACCAATGTACCGCAACTACAACATTTTGCCAAAGCCGGAAACCCTCTGTGTGGGACTTTAAAGACCCGGCAATACTGTCACGACCCAGAAAAGGCACGTGACTCACACTTGAATCATGTGAAGTCTATAGGACTACACCTAATTCAAGTAAGCCAAAAGCCTAGAAATCTAAACCTTTTTAGGGAAAATAGCGGAGGTAAAGTTTTGAAATAAGGTTTAATGGAATCAGGTTCTTTCTTTAAAGACATAGGTAATATAATATGAAAAAAATTTTTTGTAGCTATCTTGAAAACATGTTTCGTCATTGAAAATTTCGACAGCACCTCCTTTGTAATTTTTAACCCGAAAACGATACAAGTAATATAATAGAAGGCATCCCCAAGCAGGAGCTAGCTCTTCGCCGAATGACGGAAACAACTACGCAAGATAATAAATATATAACGCTGAATGGAGAGGATCAAATCACAGAAAGAAAGTAAAGAAAACAAAGTATCATCAAGAAAATAGAAAACAATAATAAATACAAGAGCGTGACTCTAAACCGAAAGAATATATAATCTGCGGTTTCTAAGTCTATAAATTTATATAATCTGCGGTTTCTAAGTCTATAAATTTATATAGTCTGGTTGATGGAGCTTTAACTAGATACAACCGAATAATTATACAAATACTAATGGTGGTCACGATGTAAGTGGATCCCACCTACCAAGGCAATCACCCAGAAGAAAATGGAGTGCCAGCGAAGCCGCTACGGAACCTGTACGGCCAAACCTGCAAGAAACTGTGGCACAACGGGGGTGAGTTGCCAACTCATGAGTAGAAGACATCACCGAGTAAAAACCGAATGTATGAGCATCTCCTAGGTCATACAATATAACAATAAAGACAGCGATTGATAACAAAGGTGACAATATAAACATGTGCATAAGGGTAATACCAAAGTACTCGTGTCAGTGTCACAAAATGGTAACATGTCATATGTATAATGTATAAATGCATCATCCAACGTGTGTCCAGCAACGACACACTAATATCATAATAAAACCTGAGTGCCCAACATCGACACTCGAAAATATCACAAAGACCGTGTCTGTACGCGGCACATAAATCTCATATCTCAGGCTCTGTATTTCCGGATCGGCCCCATATCATCTAATCTCATGACTGCGGTCGGTATCCTCTAGATGTCCGCCGATCCAAATATCACCGGTCGGTAATGCTCCCCTGTCGGGCTCAACGTCTCAATCTCTATACAGCCTTCTTGCCCCGGGAAACTGCACCGGGTCCACCATGTACCCGCAGACGGTGTCGACTCACTCGTCGTAGCGGATAGTCATATATCATATATGCTCCAGAACTAAGCAATCTCATGGTGGACGTCACACATTATATCAAGGAAAAACTGTATTTTTCTTTTAAATGGAGCATAAGTTTTCAAATTCACATACGGTTTCCCAAATCCAGAAATCTCATGAAATCAAAATCTCATAATCATGAGTATATAATGAAACAGTGAATACCGGCGTAAAGCCAATCTACAATGCATAACCAGAATGTATGTATATGAATGCAATGCGGTATCTAAGTAAGGAATGCAATATTTAAACTAGCATGTGATATTAAGAATACCAACAATATAATTAAACTACCATCTATCAGGTTATCTGAGTTAGATAACGGTTTCTAATGTGTACGTGACATGTCAATTACCGATGATGATGTGTGTGAGCCGGCAAGCAAGTGTACGTACAACATACGCATCATTGGTAATGGTGCATGTATCCTAGCGGACGAGATAACGACAACTAATGCAAAACATGTAGAAATCTATACGTATCCGAGTCGATATATCTAGTAGTTGGCGATCCAGCCTCATAGCATCACGTACGGTATGACACATCATACGGCATCCTCGAGTCACTAGTGTGGATCAATCATCATACATACATATATATATATATATCTCGTACGGTATAGTCCGTCTATATCTAGTAGTTGGCGATCCAGCCTCATAGCATCACGTACGGTATGACACATCATACGATATCCTCGAGTCACGAGTGTGGATCAATCATCATACATACATATATATATATATATATATATATATATATATCTCGTACGGTATAGTCCGTCGTACGGCATCCTCAAAATCAAGGGTACGGGTCAATGTCATATATCATCATTCGTACGGTATCATCTATCGTACAACATCATAATCAAGGGTACGACTCTAAGGTCACGTACATCTAATACCATATCAAGTCACATGTCCTCCTATGTTATTTGTATTTCGCCCAACGATCCTTAAAATATCATATCATATATGAGGTCTCACACGATCATATATCATATCCTCACGTCATCATGTCCGATCATATCGATTCATGTCCATTACCATATACTATCCTCATCTCACGTGTGTGTATACACACACACACACATATGCACACACACACACACAAACATATATACCAAGTGTATGTGGGTGTGTGCTAACACATATCCTAAGATTCACGACTAAGGTAAAAGAGACTAAGGTTACACCTTTCTACGAATACGCTTATTCTAATCCTACGGTCTCCTAAAACCCTATTTTCTAAGTATCCAAGTCTGGTATCAACAAATATATATATATATATATATATATATATATATACATATAACCTATTCTACGGTTGTGGGGGTGGTATACGCCATCCACCTGACTTTCCCCATAGATATACATCTACTCACCTTCGATCCTTGCTTGCCGAAGTCGATGAAGCCTTGTTCTTCCTTGTCATCCCGAAGTCCACGCGAAGGTACCTACATATCAAAACACATCGTATCGCATCAAAATCCAATTCGAAAACCTACACGACACGCGAAGTGCTCATAGGTTAGAACCTATAGCCTACGCATGTAAAACAACCAAATAACCCTCGTCGTTGACGTGCAAACGTTCAACGACCAAATCAAAATCAAATACCAAAAACCATGTTTTAGAAATTGGAAAAATATTACCAAAATCAACATCAAAATGTTCCCAGATTTTTGCTCAGGTATATTGGGACAACTCTAACAATACAGAGGCTAATTCATAAGGAAAGTGAGCTACAGGCAAAACCCCAACACCAATGCCCAAAATTTTCCCGGAGAGATTGCCAAATAACCCGGTGTCGCTTACCAAACTATGAAGGTTTGGTCTTTTACTTCTGTGTGTTAGTGTATATGCCCTAGAGGCCATTACTGTATCATACTAGTATGTATATTACTTGATGGAAGCTTGGAATATTCACAGTTGTATAGACAATCTTGCTCGAAATGGTAGTATGCTACTTGGTTTGTCTCTGCTTTAATGTGTACATGTGTTTCTTTTATTATATCACCTATACGCATTAGTGGAGCCCTTAGGATCTTTTGCTTGATTACCAGCGTTGTGATGGCAGTTACACTCGTGGGGGCTGGGTAATCTACAAGCACATCCTTATTTACACGTCCTTGGTCGTGGGATTATCGAGACAGGGCATCGATACTCCGGAGTAGACTAGCGTATGCGCTTCTCATCCCAGCGCGGGAGACGGCCTGTTCTATAGCCGTCAGTACGTTGTACTTGAGATAGTATGCGGGTGCTCGTTAGGTTACGAGTACACTGGACAGGACTCGTCGGGAACTGTTGGTTGGTATTATACCTATCGTTAGTTATCAGTTCCCAGGTGACATGAGTACAACTTAGTCCGCTGACTTGATACTGTCACTTCGCCTCGAGTGTGTTCCCACTGTACTTTGATTACTACCCTACCACGGCTCAAAGGAGTCGTGCAAACAAGTAGTTTTTGGGTGCAGTCCCGAAGCATTTGGAGGCAGTGACGGTTAGACATGATTCGTCTCTCCCGGTATTGGGGGTTGACATCGCGCTGTGTCCAGGAGAGCCATTACACAAGTAGTCCCTGGCCAGGGCAAGCGAGATATACTGGTAGGTTTCCAGTGTTATCTCAGGGTGTTCTGGGCTACACTCCGGCACGACTTGTACCGCTATTAGGGGACTGACGTTTACCACCCTCTTAGGCCCGCCATGCGATGTATCAGACGAACAGACCGGACTGTACGGAGACTGTCACATTCAGGCTCAGTAGGAGTTCAGATGGGTTCACCTCGTCAGTCTTCTTATCGGCATCTACGTGGGGACCGTTACGTACAGCTAGTGCCGCTTGCGGTTTGTGGTTAAACCCACTGCCGGCGTAGTGTCGAGTCTTTAGAGTCCCACACAGAGGGTTATTCGTCTTTAGGTAAAATGAGTAGAGGTCGCATGGTTTTGCGACAGGGTTCGTTCACATCCGCGCACTTGTGCACGTTTGCTGTCCGGACAGCTTATACTAGCGGGCTTTGGTTTAAGCCGGATCCTAGTATATGATTTGGGATTGGTTTTATCTCATTGTATTCGTGTTCCTCGGATCACGGATACGGGTGCGTATGCACAGTTTACTGAGACAGAGGCAGAGGACTTTGATTAGGGTTGATGACCATTGTCATTTTTTTTAACCCTAATGCTTATGTGTGAATTATGATTAATTGATATTAGTTAATTATAATTGTGCATGGTTAGGGTTGTTGACCATTTGACTATACTTGACTTGTTGACCTAGGTTGACATGTTGACCATCATCATTCCATATGAAAGATGCTCTTTGATCCTTGCAAATGGCATTTAATATGAAATGATAATGGTCAAGTCTTGATTAACCATGACAATTATCTTAGCTAATTATCTAATTTCCATAATTCACATATATGTGAGAAGAATGGTTCATTTTATTCTCATTCTATCATTTTGGTTCTCTCTCCTCCTCTTCCTCTCTCTCTAGCTCTCCCCTCTCATGAGTTGAGAATCTCTTGAGCTTGAGATAAATCCTTCTAAAATACTTTCTACTCTTTCTAAGGTTCTAGGATTAGCACTCCAAGCATCTTAGTTACTTCTAGTTTGAAGTTGAAGCCAAAGGTTGAGGCTCTCGGGTGGATCCATCTTCGACAAGAGAAGGCGACAAGGAGATCACTTTCTTTCACTCCAAGGAGCAAGGAGAGAAGGACTTAAAGCCCTAGGTATAACCTCTTTTCCATGTAGCTAAATTCCTTTTAGCTTTGTAGTTAGTTTTTGTTTAACAAAGATCCTCCTTTTGATAGTCCATGTTGCCTTGAGCGTTAAAAATCCGATTTTTATACTGTTTCCGCCTCCCCGCAAGCACCGGGGTGGACAACGTGGACTTACACTGTGGTGGTCATCTAGTGGTCCTACTAGGTCAATTTACTTGTTTGATTTTCTCAGAAACATCCCAAGTTGCTCCAGATTCCCTGTAGTCCTAAAAAACCATAAAACCAACATCGGAACACTTCTTACTCAAGTCTTGGGTTTTTACTACACTCAGTCGGTCCAGGATTGATACTAGAGGGGTTGTAGTCATGAAAAAACCTCAATTACACCTTTACAATTCCACATATCTCCTAAATCTCATCTTGAAAATTTCCAAGATCACTAGTCTTCATCGGTTTAACTCTAAACACTATAGGATATAAGGAAAGCTAAAATCTTAACTAAAGGTGTGGAATTATACCTCATTTGGCAACTCAAGAAAATTCTTGGGTTGCCCAAAGTGTTCAAAGTTCCAACTTGATGCATCCAAGGTGTTTGTGGTGAGCTTGTGATCAAGTTTTGTGAAAGGAGCATGGTGTTTAGGCTAAGTTTTGATGGTGTTTTGTGTGAGGTAGAGAAGGTGGATGATGAGGAGGGAAGAGGTCAAGAAGAGTGAAGAAGAGAATGAAGAAAGAAGAAATGAGCCATGGTAAGATACCCCCCCTTTCTCAAGCCCATACCCCCTTGTCTTCTATGTCACAAATATCTCACATTATTTTTCCTTTTTCTTTTTCTTTAAAAACCAAAAATCATTTTAAAAAAGAAAGAAGCCATGGTTAATAGCAAAATGCAACAAGTGTTTTGCAACATGTTTTGTTGTATTCCATAAACAAGATCAAGATTAATGCATAATTAGCGAAATACTAATCAATTATAGCATTAACTTATATACAATTAATTGTATAATAAATTGTAAAATGCCCAAATCACATAAATTCTTTAAAAATCAATATTCATACTAATTTTCTAAATATTTTCCAAACTATCATTATATAATTATACCATATCCTTAAAACTAATTCTCATACTTTAATAATATTTATGAAATTTATTATTTTAATTATTTAAATTCCCAAAATATTATTTTATTTTCTGAAATGTTACAAATATGCTGGCAGTGGGTTTAACCACAAGCACGTCAGTATCACAAGCTGTATGTAACAACTACCCATGTATTGTCGAAAAGGAGATCGAAAAGAAAGCTCGTCCGAAACCCTACCGAGCCTATCAGCGACATGTACCATACAGTCTGGTCTGTTCTTATGAGAGTATCGCATATCCGGTCTAGGAGATGGATAACGTCAGACCCCTAAAATCCTGATAAGTCATGTCGGTGTCAAGACCTATCACCAATCGAGAAACTATTGATCGCAATCAGTAAATCCCATCCGCCTAGGCCCAGGTCTTATGGCGACGGCCAACCGTACACTGTGCGATATCAACTCCCAATACCGGGAGAGACGAATCCCCTCAATCGCTCATTGCCTCCAAGTGCTTCGGGACTGCACCCAAAAGCTACCTGTTTTTATGACTCTTTAAAGCCGTGGTAGGGTAGCAATCAAAATATAGTGGGAACACACTCATGAAAAATGACGATTTTGGGTCGACAGACTACGCTATACTAATGTCACCTAAGAACTACTATCTGACAATAGGTATAATACCAGCTAGCATGTTCTTGGCGAGTCCGTCCAGTGTAACTCATAACCCAATGAGCACTTGTATACAATCTTTGGTGACTGACTAACACCAATGGCTGTGAGACCGTCCATCGCCCCTCGTCGGGGTCAAGAAACGTATACACTAGTCTACTCTGAAATATCAATGCCCAGTCTCGATATTCCTATGACTAGGAACATTTAAGGATGTGCTTATAGACTACCCAGTTCTCACAAGTGTGATCGCCATCATTACCCTGACAGTCAAGCATGAATCCTATGGGCCCTATCAATATGTAATAGTGATATGCTATACCACACATGACATATACATAATGATAAAGTCAAACCAAATAGAATACTATCGTTTCGAGTAAGACTGTTCTAATCGTATAGATCCTCCCTCAATCATCACAATCGCCTGCTTGCAATTACAATAATTGCCTTGAAGGCACTATATCCAACATCTTCATGCAAGAAGGGTCATAACTTATGGCGCACCTTGAAAAACATCTATGGAGAGCAAGCCGTTTGAAATGAAGAAGAGAAAACCAAGAGAACGACGAATATAGCGACTTTGGAGGCGTCTCAACAAAATGTGAATCAAAAGAGACAATCCAACTATATAGAGTCGGATAAGGGGTGTCTTGATCTTGGGGTTGTAAGTAATCCATCTTTTGATTATCATATACTTACCCAATATCAATTGCTAGTAGCTTTCAATAATATTTATTGTAGTTTTAATTTGATGGCTTCTAGAAATGATTTGTTAGATAAGCAAAGATCTTCTCTCATTGATAAGAAAAATGATTTGATTTCTTTTTGCAATTATTTTGAGACTTTGAACAAAAGCTTGATTGCCAAATGTAGTGTTTTTGCCTCTACTCATGGTTCTAAAAAGGTTTTGATTGATAAATTAGAAATTGAGAAGAATGAGCTACTTTCAAAACTTGATTTACAATATGTTTCCATTAATGGTTTGAAAGTAGAAAATGAAAATTTGGTTTCCAGTTGCAATGCTTTGAGAAAGGAAAACTATGAAATGATTTCAAGTTTTAAATGCGATATTCATTTGTTGAAATTTTCTCTTGATTCTCATGATGCATTGGTTTGTAATTTTTCGTCTCCCAGGAAAGAAAACGAGAACTTGCTCTCATCGTACGAAATCTTCAGAAAAGAAAATATCGATATGATTTCAAGTTCTAAAAGTGAGATTGATATTTTGAAATCATCTATTTTATCTCAAGAATCGCTTGTTTTGAAAAATATTTCTCTTAAGGAGAAAAATGAGATTTTGAGTTTTTCTTTTGCTAAGCTTTGAAGTGTTGATTCTTTAGATGGTAAGGAGAAGAAAGTTTTAAATCGAAAAGATGTTGGTTTTAAGAATTCGAAATTTCAAAAACCCTCTTTGTCTAGATTTGTCAAACATGCTTCGAATTTTGCTAAATCTCATGTTCGCTCACATGCTTATTTATATAGATTTAGTTCGAGACAAAAGTTTAAGAAGCATGCACATCATTCACTTACTTTATGTCATGCTTGTTTTGACACTTCTAGGCCTACCATGCATGCACACATTCATACTTGCAATTTTTGTGGTGCACATGGACTCTTGGCATATACATGTAGTTTAAAGAAGAATATTTCTATGCATGCCAATTTGATTTGGGTTCCGAAAGCTAACCGAATTGGATTCAAGAAAACTTGGATACCGAAATCCCTTTCCATATCTTCTTTTGTAAGTTTGGACAATTCGACGAAGTGAGGGATTCGGGTTCGTGATGAGCAAGAGAAATCAAATGGATATACTTTCTTGGCCCATCAATTTGTGGGGTATTGTATTCCTTACTATACTCTTTTAGAATATCGCCTATTTGATTTGTGCTTAATGTGGATATTCTAATTGCGTATGTTTTGCTTATATACCCATTGTGATGCACATATGCTTATCTTGTCTAACTTGTTGTGCTTATTCATGTATGAGATACTATTTATAGGATATTTCAATTGATATGTACAATTGGTATCATTCGTATGCTCATATGCGATCTTTTGTGCTCATTTGTTTCAAATTTGCAATCTTTTAAAACTTGAGCACAATATGGTTTGAAAACTTATTTAGATTTTCATATTCGTGTGTTTTCTTTCCATAAACCACTCTCACTTGCTTATAATGTATTTTTAATCTTATAAGTAAGAGTTCGTATCCATATTGCTTTAATTTGTTTAAATCTTTTTCAATGGATACATTTTGACACTTGTTTTTAACTTAAACCAATTTTCAATTGGTATCTTTGCTTTGTGCTTTGTTGATGTGTGTTTATGCTTAAACTTACCTAATTGTTACACACACACTTCTTACATGAGTAGAATTATTCATTGGTATTGAATTCTTAGATTATTTTACCAAATGGCTTTTGCAACCCTTTTAGGAGACCCACTTGTAGATTTCGTTAATTACAACGAATTTTATCGGTATAGCGGAGAGAATTAGAGACCCTTCACCAGGTAGTCGATAGTTAAGATGAGAAAGTTACTCATGCTTGCATTCACATATGGTTCTCAATTATTTCCAATTGGTATCTTTTTCTTTGTGAGTTGCTTGCACATTTTTACCTTTAATTAGTATCATCATGATTATATGTGCATATTTTGATCCGTTCATGAGTTACTATCATTAAATTTCTATCACTTGTATTCCATTATACTTTATGTCTGAACTCTAATGGTTTGGTATTCAAGTGGTTGTGAGATGAGACTTATGAATCGATCCTTTGGGCTTGCTTATCAAGTTTGGGAGATTCAAGTGATTGTGATATGTAAGTGTTGCGCTATTGAGGTATAATATTTCGTATTTACATTCCCAATCTCTTGTTGTGCCTTTTTAAAATCATATTCTTGTTTTAAATACACGCACTCTTTGTATATGCGTAATACAATTATGTTTGGTTCATATTATGACATGTATTCTAACTCATAAGTTTCAAAACTTATTTTACTTTTTATAAGTTAGCGCATGTTTTTGAGCATTTCTTTGTATATCGTTTTCAAAACATGCTTTTGTGTATGTGTTGAGCTTCGCTTTCAAAATTGTTCATTTTCAATCGATTTCAACTCATACTTGCCTCCACAAGCCATTAGAACTTGTTTATATCTTGCTCATGTAGATATTTGTTGCATGTATACTTGCTTTATTTTGCATATCTTTTATATACATATTTTTGGATACGGGTTGAGCTTCATTTTCAAAATTTGCATTTTACTTATGCTTGTATCCATTTCCCAGTGTTCTCCTATGCATACATTTAAGGGGAGTGATTCAAACGTTTGATTCATTTTAGGTGTACACATATATTTTGGGGGAGTAGTTCAAACGTTTTAAATTCCTTAAATATCTTTTTCGATTATGTCAAAAAGGGGAAGAATAATAAGAGTTTTTAGTATATCGATATCAGATATCTGGTTTTGTTTGAGATAGATATACTATTTCCTATTCATGTTTTGCCATCATAAAAAAGGGGAGATTGATAGCTTATGGATTTCGATAATCCATTTATTTTGTTTTGATGATAGCTTAAATATGAATAGTTCATTTGGTGTCACTTCCTTATCTTGCTTACCATATTGACACTAAACTCGTATACACTTGATATTTAGCTTTCTTATCCTATATCTTATATATACCGAGTAATATATCAATATCTCATGCTATACTCGTGTTATATTCTTGATATCGATATATTACTCTCATTCATTCTTTTGGTAATTCAGAATATGAATTTGTATATACATGTGATCTATATCTTGCTTCTCTTATACCATGTATATATATTTAGTATATCAATATCTCATGCTTTGAGTTTGAGTTATATCTTGATATTGATATACTATTCCTGATTATGATATCAAAAACAATGAATGTTCATATACTTGTGATTATTAACTTGCTTATATTTCATAACACTGTATATGATGAGCTTGGCCTTTGAGATTTCAATTCAGGTTATCGGATATCTTGAGACGAAGCTCTTTAATTGGAGGATGGAGGTTATTAAGCTAAAATTGAATATCTAATGGAGGTTGTAGGATACAGACGAGAGCTTCCCAATTTGCTATATCAAGCTTCGTGAAGCTAAGTAGAAAAGGTACAAGACTTGAAGAGTTAAAGCTATGAATAGCGAAGAAGCTAGAAGCCAAGTCCGAATTTGAAGCATCGAAGTCAAAGTCCAAGATAATCCAAGATTTGAAGATCAAGTGTTGACTTCGAGAAGATAGTGAGTGAAGTGGCGAAGAACAAGGAAGATATGAAGTGTCGAATTCAATTGAAGATCAATCGACCAACAAGTTCAAGCTCCGCCAAAGTTCGAGAGCTCATGAGTTCAAGAATCAAAGATTTGCGACAAATCGACATAGGAGTACTTGTAAGTAATCGATAGATTATGGATATATCAATTAGAGCTCTTGAACACTCACACACTTTAGCACAAAGGTTTTGCAAATATTAGGTTTTTCGTTTTCGAAGTTTTCAGTTTTTAGAAAACCTAAACTGCTTTTTTTTGCTTAGCCAGATGTTTGTGCACTGTTGATATATAATATTTCAGATTTGTTTTCAAAATTGAGATGAGACAGACTTCTGAAGGTCAATAGACCAGACGTCTCATGAAGGATTTCAAAATCGATGTTTTAAACTTCAGACGTCTGATTTTGGCTCTGTGCTTTCCAGTAAGAAACACAGATTTCTGCAGTTCATTGGGGCATACGTCTGATGTTATGTTTTTTCCAAAACATTTTTTGCTTCAGATGTCTGCCTATTTGAACATTATACGTTTGCAGTTAATATTTTTTCTCTCTAAAATATAGCCGTTTATATCCGTTTGGGATTTGTCTTATTTGAGGCCAGACGTCTGTCACTTTTGCTTTCAGACCTCTGCCTCGTGTTTAAAACTTCTTGTCTCTACTTCTTTTGAGTTGACTTTCTTGTGGGCTGTAAATAGGGTTTCTAAAGGATTTTTGATGGTTAACATTTTGCAATCACTTGAGCTTTTTAATTACCAATATCTAAGTGATCTTGAGCCAAAAATCTCATCTCCTGTGAGAGTTTAAAATAGTTTTCATTTGCTTATCAATTCAATCACACACACAAAAGATTCAAGAGCTTAACTTGATTATCCAAACTCTGTAAGAGTATTAGAGAGAGAGTTTTTTGAGAGAAACTCTTTTGAGAGTATTGTGCTTCATTGTAAATTCTCTTCCTTCTTTGTGTTTGGAATCTTGAGTGCGATATTGCCATAGAGAGGAGGGCGACGAGCTTGTAAGGGAAGTGTTGTTCATAGTGGCGAATAACGTGTAGTATTTTGAGAAGATATGTTGGTTAGGCCTACACCGAAAGCTGGGTTGTTGGGTTGCTTGTGAGCAACGTGTTTGTCTCCAAGAAAGACGTGTTTTAGTGGAACATGCTCGTATGCCTAAAAAAATGGACTAGGGGATCTCCCGAACCACTCTAAAATCGAATCGTATTTGCGTTTGCAATTTCTCTTATGCTTTATATTGCCTATTAGCTTAGAAATTGCTCAATTGCATGCTTTTTCACTACTTGCTCTTTATGCTCATTGCTTATACTTGATATTGCTCTTACTTGCTATATGCTCTTTCTTCAAAATTGTTGTATTGCTTGATATCATATCCCTTTGCAATTGTGTTTTATATTAGCAAGTTCTTGTTAGATTTTTTAATTTTGGTATATCGGTAGTGTATTTCTATTCACCTCCCCTCTAGGAAAACTTTCATCATTAAATCCATGAATACAGCTGGATCATTAGCAACACCGAATGACATCACTAAAAACTCATGATGGCCGTATTGGGTTCTAAAGGCTGTCTTGCATATATTACACCTTAACCTGGAATTGGTGGTATCCTGACCGAAGGTCCAATTTTGAGAATACTTGGGCACCATAGAGTTGATCGAACAAATCGTCAGTATGGGGAATGGGATATTTGTTCTTGATCGTAACCTGGTTTAGCTCACGATAGTCGATACACATGCATAAAGAAACATCCTTCTTCTTCACTTGTAAAGCTGGAGCGTCCCAAGAAGAAGTTTTTGGGCGTATAAATCCATTGCTCTGAAGGTCTTTTATCCGCTTCTTCAACTCGGCCAACTCGACCGGCGCTATCCTTTATGGGGCTTTAGAAATCGGTGCTCTGCTTGGGATTAATTTAATCAAAAACCCCAAAACACGAGGAGGGGGTAGGCTTAGTAAGTCCTCGGGGAAGACATCCAAGAATTCCCGAACTACAAACGGCGCTGGGCTCCCGTCTACCTCCATTGACGCTAGAATGTTGCTCATCGGCTTTGCAATAAACTCTATAGGTCCCAAGGAATCGCCTCCCCCAACAAATACGGACTCTGGGTGGTTAGGGATATGAAAGATCATGGTCTTGGCCTGATAATCAATTTGCGCATAAAAAGTGCCTAGCCAATCCATCCCTACGATGACGTTATAATTCTCGATCTCCATCAGCTGGAAATCAGCAAAGAGTTTCCTGCTGCAAATCACTACCGGACAAAGTTTGCACTCTCGGCTAGATACAACTACTCAATTGACTGTGTGTATGTCCCAGCCTCGGGTCAACATCTCGTATGGTATTTGAAAGTATGTCTTAGCACCTCTACTAGGTTTCAACAAGCATCAAGTATGCAATTTTAAAGAATCTAGAGGTCTAAATCATACTAACCTAGAATCTAACTAGAGAATTAGGGTTTCATTGTAAGCATACTAGTTCAAACTAAGTGAAGAGGGTTTACAACCTTTGTAGACCGGTCCTTCACTTCTAAAGCTCCAAGTAGTAGTCCCTAGAACTCTTCTCAAGGCTCCACTTGAAGAAAGGATGTAGCTTGCTTGAAGTCTTCGATGCCGAAGATGATCCACCTTGAAGTCTCTTTCACTCAATGTCACGACCCGAAAGTACGGAACATGACCGGCACTTAGGCCACGAACGTCTCAGAGCGTACGTGCTCTAAGTAAGCCGAGCCAAGAAATCCAAACCAAGAAAAGTAGTGGAGTGAAGGAAAAAAAACCATATGTAAATCAGCCAGTTTGCAACATAATATACAACGCCTAAAGGCGAGGATCACAACAGAAAAGAGAACTCAACAGCATGAAACCCAGAGAAATATAACGTGCGACTCTAAGGTCGAAAGAATAAACATAACTGGTCTCTATCTTAAATAAGTACATGTTTGGTTGATGGAACTCTAGATACAACTGAAATATAATATACAATGTATAATGATGGGTATGATACAAATAACCCACCTACTAGCAAGTCACCCGAAAGAAGTAGTGCCCGCAAAGCCGTAATGAAACCTGTACGGCAACACCTGCAAGAAACTGGGGCACAACGGGGGTGAGTTGCCAACTCGTGAATAGAAAAACATCTACGAACAGAAAATCGCATGTATGGCGCAATCCTAGGTCATCCGATCATAACATATAATCCTCAAATATATAACCAGCAGCCTATAACAAGACTAGGGTAAATATCTAACCCAAGTGTAATCCCATGTGCCCGTGTCAGTGCCTCAGGTAGCAATGTATCATAGGGATAATGTATGAATGCATGAAATATAATGCATGTACTGAAAAAAACTGCTTTCATAAATCAGTGAGATTTTCTGTATTTTAAAAATGAGGTATCATAAATGAAATCAGCATAAAACAGTGCCCAGCATCGACACAAAACAAGTGTCCAGATATCTCGATATCTCTGTGTCACAATCTCTGTACCTCAATATCTCAAAATCTCAATGTCTCAGTCACAATATCTAGGGCGCCGTCAGTCCAGACCGGCCCCTACCATCCATCACAAGACCACGAAGGTATCCTCCGGATATCCGACGCGTCGGGTAATATCACCGGTCGGTAGTGCTCCCCTGCCAGGCTCAACGTCATCATCTGCGATCCTCTTGCCCCGGGATACCGCACCGGGCCCACCATATACTCGAAATGGTTCATCCGCCTCCTCGAATTGGGTCTCGAAATCCATCAGCAAACTCATGGTGGACGACTCATACATCATGGGAAAACCACACTTTTTATTTAAAAAGAGAGAAAGCAGTTTATATAAGTTTTGCGGTTTTTCCCCAAATCCAGAAAATATCATGGAGATCCGAATCATCAATAGCATGTAAAATCATGAATGTAAGCATGAGAATCCATGAATGAAGCATATAATGAATAACAGCGTGCATGAAGTGACAAGTAATAACTACAATGTCAAGCTGGCATATATGGCAAGTACACTAATATCATATCACTACTAGCTAACAAGCTAAATCAAGCAATAATATTCTCTAAGTGTACGTAGCATGGCAATTACCGATGAAGATGTGTGTGAACCGACAAATAAGTGTACGTGGTACATACGCATCATCGGTAATGGTGCTGGTGTCCTACAGCAGGATATCAATAATGGAATATGAATCACAACAGTATGCGATGCAGAGTAACAACAATAATGTGCGGGAGCTGAATACTAAACACAATGGTAGCTAGACTGTATCTAATGTCATAAGAGTCATACAGCTACACCGCCTATAGGGCTGATCTAATAGGCTAACTGCAGGTAAGGGAAACCGCCTAACCTCTGAGTCGATACATATACAAACATTTATAGTCGGTGATCCCGCCTCGATAATATCACATCCGATACCATATCTCTATAATCAGTAGTTCCCAAATCAAGAGTGCGGATCAAACATCAAATTATAGCTCGTACGTAAATCCGTCGTACGGCATCCCCAAATCTGGGTACGGGTCAATATCCATTCGTTATATCATTCATCTGGTATTCTCTATATCAAATATCATAATCTGGGTACTGACCTACGTCTAGTACAAAGCTAACATCATCACTATCATCATGATCTGACTACTGATCAACAGTCTCGTATGAATCAATATCATCAACACATATCATCTCAAGGAGTATACCTCGCCCAAGGCGGCCTATCATACTAATCTTGTCATATCATATCATGTCATATCACATGTCGACCATTTATATATCACTATTCCTAAGGCATCATCATCCCAAAATCCGCTAAAGCATCAAGACGTATCTTAAATATGAATTTTACCATATCACCGATATCATAATCTCGGATCAAATATCATCGACTCATCTCAAACCTAAGTATCATCCTCAAATCCGTATGTGAACACATAGTCCCATACCCACATGAACACATATCTATATAGAATCCCATAACCATATATGAAATAAGGATGTATGCAAGTATGAATGTGTGTATATGTATGTGTAGTGCACCCGCTACTCTAGGGTTTCGTAACCTTTCACCAATCCAACACACCAATATCCATCTTAACATTATCATTAATCCCAAACAACATATAGTAATTGTTAGTGTGTATACGCATCCGTATACATCACCACGAACTGCGGGGGTGCTATACGCCATCCATCCGACTTCTCCCCGTAGATATAAATCTACTCACCTAGCTTTATGCGTGCCAGTGCCGATGTCGCTGTAAGTCTACAGTAGCGCCCCGGCCGTCTTTCAGACGCCAAATGCGGAACAAAAACTTTTATAACTGGCGCTATCGCATACTATAACCCGGATCTGCCATTAACGCTAAACTAACAAACTACAAAGAGGGTAGAAAGGTTATACCGAACGATCCGAGTCCTTCGTTCTTTAACCATCATCCCACGCTCCGTTGCGGCTGCTCCGATCTCGTCGATCTCCGATATTCTTGTCCAGGTGGCACCACGTCATCGGATCTTTAAATGGGCTCCCTCCTCTGACCCGAGGCAACTCGGTCATCAAGTTTTCTAAAAGAGATGACCAAGATTGATGTAGAGAATGAGTAGAACACTTTGTCTCACTTCGTCCAAAGCCATGGACGAACGGTTAATGAAGTTGCCATTTGAATCGGGTAAATGAGAAATGAGCAATTCTAATTTTCATGAACCAAATTCCATATACTTTTTTCTCTCAAGCAACCATCATCTTTCAAGGGGGTGGCCGGCCACATAAATATGAGGAGGGGAGGTGAGTGTAGGAGCAAGGGGGGGGGGGAAACATAATGGAAAAGATCTCACGCAAATATCCTAAGCATGAACAAAAAGTATTGATGAAAAGGTGACTCACTAATAACACCTCATCAACCATTAATGCAAATGAATGACTCACAAAACCTAGTCATCATCCAAGAAGCTTCCTCTCATGACTCACCCTCATGACTCACCCTCAAGAAAAGATAAATCCGTATTTAACCGAATGTAAAATACGGGTGATAGAAAACTGGAAACTGGCAACTTCCAAAAGTGATCCCGAAACGAATTTCAGGATAACCCCGTAACAGTATAAACATACCCGCATTTGTATTACGACCGAATACAAATGCAACTGAGACAAAGATATTATATCTACACAGTATAATACTCGGATCCGGCTTAAACCAAAGCCCACCAGTATTATCTGTCCGAAATATGACACGTGCGTAAACGCACGTGCATTTTTCGAACCCTGCCATAAAACCATACGGCCTCTACAACGTTTCGCCCGAACTTGGGAAGCTATCTGTGGGGAACTCTAATGACTCGTCAGTACCCTCGCAGTGGGTTTAACCACAAGCCGTCAGCGGCACTAGCTGTGCGTAACGGCTGCCCATGTACTGACCTCAAGGGAGGCCGATGAGCGAACTCATCCGGAAACCCTACTGAGCCTAACAGTGACAATGTATATACAGTCCGGTTCGTTCGTCTATGAGTATCGCATATCCGGCCTAGGGGGCTAGTAACGTCAGACCCCCAATAGCGGTATAAGTCGTGTCGGAGACAAGCCCTGAACACCCTGAGAAACTACCGGAGTACCTACCAGTAATTCTCACCTGCCTTGGCCAAGGACTTGGTGTAATGGCTTTCCTAGACACTGCGCGATCTCCACCCCCAATACCGGGAGAGACGAATCCCCTGCCGATCCGCTCACGTGCCTCCATGTGGCTCAGGACTGTACCCAAAAACTACCTGTTTGCACGACTCCTTTGAGCCGTGGTAGGATAGAAATCAAAGCACAGTGGGAACTCACACGAGACAAATGACGACCTCGGGTCGATGAACTAACCTGTACACATGTCACCAGGGAACTACTATCTGACGATATGTATAATACCAACTAGCAGGTTCCCGGCGAGTCCTGTCCGGTGTACTCATAACCTAATGAGCACCTGTATACATCTTAGATGATCCAACTGATACCAGTGGCTTGTGAGACCGGCCACCGCCCCTCGTCGGGGTCTCGACTGTATACACTAGTCTACTCCGGACTATCGATGCCCTGTCTCGGTACTCCCACGACTAGGGACCACTATTAAGGATGTGCTTATGGACTACCCAACTCTCACGTATATGATCGCCCTCATACTGTTGGTAGTCAAGCAAGATCCTAAGGGCTCTATCAACGTGTAACATGTAAACAGTCACCTGAACATGTACACAACTGATAAAGGCAAACCAGATAGCATACTATCATCTCGAGTAAGACTGTCCTACCGGCATAGGTCCTCCTCAATCATTGCAATCACGTACCTGCGATCCAATAATTGACTTTGAGGGCACTATATCCAACAATCTCCTACTTGCACTTAAGGCTAATTATTGCGATGTCGCATACTCACAGCCCGTGTGATACCGAACATACAACTCCTCTACTAATCAGTTTCACAAAGCCCGTTCGTAAAACTATTGTGTTCGAGAAATAGCCTCAGTGAGTGGATCCGCCCTGATGTTTCTTTCTATGTCTCTCTTAATCTCAAGTTCGCGGAGAAAGCCATCTCCCGAATCGAGTAATACCTGTCTTAGAATATGTCTGGATATCTGATGGGACCTAGTTCATTAATGAACTCCAAATCCAAACTTCTTAGACTGTATCAATAACTGAACTTAATCAGTATCCTGCACCATGCCTCCCACAGTATCCTCTTGGACCACCTGTCCATAATACTATCCCTCGTCAGAGAGAAAACTATAACTCTGACAATCACTCTGTCATCCATGTCACCTTTGAAGCATGGAATGATAACCGTCTGCCGAAGGAGGCTGCCGTCATCAAATCCGTAGAACATTCACTTATGTTCTAAAACTGCTTCCTTATGTTTCTTCAGGATTAGATTAATACAAACTCATTGCATCTAGTGCAAAAACAACATCTGGTGTGGTACTTGACATCTCACGATTGACTCAATTGCCTAAGCAAGTGATCTGCCAATCATGCACATCCCTCTCCCCTTTAGTCTGTAAGACACCTTTAGAGAGGGTGACTCCATCACCTGTAAGTACACCACCATGCCAGGAGTCATCTATTCTAAAAACCATTAGAATACTGTCAAAATACCCACATTGGGAAACTACCCAAATCCAGAATGTCTGATATTATATCCATATCCTGTCTAGAGAAACAACTGTGTGACGACCACAGTACAACCGATCGTAGTATAGGAATTTTACTTGCTACTCTGTGTATGACATCCAAATACCAGGACATCACACCCTACTACCTTCTTAACAGATCCATCCCCTATTCTGATGAAGTCAAACCTATGACTGTCACATCAAAATTAGATGATCTATCTCCGCTATAACTGCTCTAGTCTATAAATAGACAAAAGCTACTTGCCCACTATGCTTCCGCTGTTCCCACTGACCACAACAACCCTCTGGCAGAATAATATATACGTGCACTTCTAAAGCTAGTTTAGAACGACGCTATACTTAACCTCCTGCCGGGTCTCATAGTCTGGAACAACAGTAGTGTCAAGTCTGGGTAAGCAAGAACCTCCCTGTCACCGTCCTTGAGGCTACCAGAGTACCTCTCGGGTGTCTGAGGTTACCCACCATATCTGCGGAGGGGCTATTGGAATGTCAAATCTGATTGAATCTATAGGTCCTATTAAATTTTCCGTAATCGTTTGCGGTTCTGGAATCACTTCCAGTTCTACCATACTCCCACTACTGTTTTCTGAAAAAAATCAATTTTACTAAAACTGTGGCGAGTTAAGAACAATATCACTATTGATCTTCCAGATGGTAGAAAGTCAACCCTCGTCATAGCCTGAGCCAACCCACAAACAGCCATTACAGAAACGTGCCCTGAGTTATCCAGATTCTGGTTTTAAGCATAAGCCGGAAAACTCCGCGTACCTTAACATCGTTAAGATATGAACCATTCTGTAGGGTTCCTAGGCACACTCATGAGGTTCTACAACTGATCAACCATGCCAAAATCAAAAATTTCCTTGTGCCAAAGAACCCTAATGCTAGATCGTTACTAGAGGTAAGGCGATACAAAGCTAGTTAACAGTTTAACTACAAGTGAAAATGACTACAACCTTTGTAGATCCGGTCCTCCACCTCTTTAGCTCCGTGATGACGTCTCTACGCTGCGACCATCGAGATCCTGGACTCTAGCGTTGGTTTCGTCGGAGAAATGATCGGGCTAGGTCGTTGACTTCGATGCCGAAGATGATCTACGTCGAGGCGACTCAAACTTAAGCTATTCCTTCACTTGGTCAAAAACTTTGTGAAGAGAACACCCTATACTACATAGCAAGTAGTAGAGGATGAAAAAATATGAAGTGTGTTCACTTTAGAATTGGATTTCTCACTCTTTTTCTCATGACACCATTGGAGCTAGCAAGCTTTCATGAAGCTTGATGAAGATGAAGAAGAAGAAAGATAAAAAAGATTATTAAATAAAAATGAAACTTATCCTTTTAATTATGGTACCATGGTTAAGTTAAGCCCTCATGCTTAACTTGTGTAGAGAATTAACCAAACAATTGGGTTAAGGGTTGGGTTAACAAGCATCCTAAGGAAATGACAAAAGAAATTGACTTTCTCAAAGTTTCTTCAAGCTTCATGAAGCTTGATAACTTTGACCAAAGTCTTATTTCTTTTGTTATTTATTAGGAAATTAGTAAACCCTCATTTAACCTCAATTTGGTTTAAGTCTCATACACACTTCTTGTATGTATCATCAAGCATGATACAAATATGTACACTTGCATATATCACATATAAACAATGAGCACATTCAAGTGAGAAAATCAATCTTAAATGAACCAATATTAGTTAATGTAAAGCAATATATCAAATATATAATTATACATTAAATCATTAAATCAACACTTGATTTAATGATCCGGTCATACTGCATATAACCGACTAATATCAAGTGTATCAATATATTGAATCAACATTTGATTCGGTAACCCGGCTATATCTCATATAACCGTCCGATGATACAAATCGCGAGAATAGAATTCAGTATCACATACTGGTATTATTCTCGGTCCCGCACATATCTCATATGTGCTCCTATTTCGTTTCGCTTGAGCCAGGAAACCTTTGTGTAGGACTCTAAAGACTCGTCAATACGCCGGCAGTAGGTGATGATCATATCAAACACCCACAAGCCGCAAGCGGTCTGCTAAACGTAACGGCCACCCGGGTATTGGGCGATCAGAAGATCAACGAGCAAGCCCGCTCACACTCCTGTGAATCCAACCAGTAACACTTACCGTACAGTCCGGTCTGTTCGTCTGATATGTCGCATATCTCGCCTAGGGGTGGTAAACGTCAGACCCCAGTAGCTTGATAAGTCATGCCGATGTAAGGTCCATAACATAGTATGAAACTACTGATAACACTTACCAGTAGATCACTGCAACCCTGGCTAGGGATTTCCAGTTATGGCCAGTCGTGCATAGCGCAACATCAACCCCCAATACCGGGAGAGACGGATCCCCTCCTATCGCTCATTGGCTCCATGTGAATCGGGACTGTACCCAAAAACCACCTGTTTTCACGACTCAGTAGAGCCGTGGTAGGGTGGAAATCAAAGCACAGTGGGAGACACACAAGACTCTATGAAGATCTCGGGTCAACAGACTAAGCTATACCAGTGTCACCAGAGAACTGCCATCTGACGTGAGGTATAATACCATCTGGGAGTTCTCGGAGAGACCGTTCAGTGTACCCAGTCATCACTGATCACCCGCATACCATCTCTGATGTCAAACACCAATGGATATGGGATCATCCATTGCCCATCACATGGGTCGAGAAGATATACGCTAGTCTACTCTGGAATATCGATGCCCCGTCTCGATATTCCCACGACTAGGAACATTGAAGGATGTACTCATGGACTACCCAGGCCCCACTAGCATGATCTACATCACAGTCCTGGAAGTCGAGCACATATCCTAAGGGCTTTATCAACATGTAATAGAGAGACAGCAAGTATACATGTTAAGATAAAGAGCAACCAGATAGTGTACTATCATGTCGAGCAAGAAAGTCCTACCTATATACATCCCAGCATCCATTACAATATACATCCCATGTACAGTAATGGCCTCTAGGGCATACATATAACTAACAATCTCCCACTTGCACTAGAACCTTCTGTAGCAGTGGTTGCAGTATCTAATACTCAACCATCCCATAAAAGTCTCTCTCTGGGAAAAAGCCTTTGTGAGTGGATCCGCCGTGTTGTCATCTGAGTCTACTCTCCTAACCTCGATCACCCTGGAGATCAACTATCTCCATGATCAGGTGATGCTGCCTCAGAATATGTCTGGGTCACTGATGGGACCAGGGTTCCTGGGCCAAAGCCACTCTTCCATTGTCACACAATGGTAGGAACCTAGTTCATCTCATGAACCAATATACACCCAAACTGCCTCTTTGGTAGTATCTTTGATAGCGATGTCACCAGCCTTTATCGTCTAGTCTGCCACGGTATCCAGCTTGGAACTCTTCCAACATACCGTCCCTCCACTGAGGTTAAAGACAATGCCTGCGACTGACATTCAATCGACCTTATCACCCTGGAACTTTTGCAGTGATTCTCCCCAGGATCAACTGATACCATCTCACTACAACTAGTGAGAATCCTAACATCCATTTAGATCTATCTTATAGATCCAAAACCCAGGATTTAGGAGGTATCAGTTTGATCCTATATGGAGAATCCTTGTGATAAGAGGAGATTGACCGTGCGTAGCATAGGAAACTCTTTTCCTATCAAGAGTATGTTGTCCACGTACAATACGAGGATAATCACCTTACTCTCTACTACCTTTTTGAATATACAAGGTTCATCTACCATTTTGATAAAGTCAAACACTTTGACTACCACATCAAAACAGACGTTCCAACTCCGTGATGCCTGCTTTATTCTGTAAAGCAACTTGCACACGTTTCCGCTGCTCCCACTAATTACGAAGCCCTCTGGCTGTGTACTTATAGACGTTCTCTTCTAAATCAGTATTTAGAAAAGCATTCATGACACCCAACCACCAGATATCGTAGTCATGGTATGTAGCAATGTTAAGTAGGATCCGGATGGACTTAAGAATAGCCACTGGAAAAGGTTTCATCATTTTCCACGCCTGGTCGATGACGAAAACCACTAACAAGTCTAGCTTTGAAAGTCTTAACTTTTCCATCTACACCAAGTAATCTTCTCAAGATATACTTGCTCCTGATGGGGATTTAACCCTTCAGATATTGCAACCAAAGTCCATACTTTGTTGGTGTACATGGATTCCATCTCAGATCGCTAAGCATCCAGCCATTCTTACAGAGTCCTTACTCTCGATGGCTTGCTCGAAACTAGTTGGGTCATCATCTCATGATGCAATCCTCGCTCCCACTGTCATCGAGAAACCGAAGTATCTCTCAGGCGGATGAGGAACCCTGCTAGATCGGCGGAGAGGCTGAGGTTCGTCGGAGACTATTGAATCCTTTGGTTCTATCAAATCATCAGCTGTAGTTTGTATAGCTAGAACTCCTTCCAGTTCTACAGAACTGACCTTGCCTCGATCTTGTCCGGATTTTGCTTTTGACATAGGCCGGACAATCCCAAATCTTAATTTACTTAAGAGATGGGCTCTTCCCATACCATATCTCATATGGAGTGGTAGGCACTGATTTGATTCAAACCTAATTCAATAGGTATGCAGCTTCTTAAGTGCATAACCTCCAAAAGGAAATAGGTAACTCAGTAGCACTCAGCATAGAGCGCACCATATCTAATATGGTGCGATTGCTCCGTCCCGATACACCGTTGTGCTGTGGTATATACAGAGGAGTAATACGGAGAGAGAATCTCATTCTCCTTTAGAATAATCCAGGAATTCTATGCACAAGTATTCTCCTCCTTGATCTTATCATAGGACATAATACTTATACCCGTATTTTGGTTCTCTACTTCTAACTTATATTCTGTGAATATCTCAAAAGCTTCGGACTTATGTTTCAGCAGGAACATGTGACTGAATCTTGAGAGATCATCAGAGAATGTAATGAAGTACAAAGAACCAGTCTTGGCATGTGTAGACGGGTACATCATCATGTATCAGTCCCAAGAGTTTACTAACTCTTTCTCTGTTTCCAGTAAACGGAGCTATGGTCATCTTCACTTTGTGACATGACTGGAAAGTTTCATAAGATGTAAATTCAAACTGATTTAAATATGCATCTAAATGTAACTTTAGCTAGTCGGGTCACATTGATTTGACCTAGTCTACAATACCTCAAGAAGGAATCGTTCATTTCTGAACTCTTCCTCTTGTGTGTGTTCTGTATACTAGGAACTGTAGTTTGATTTAGAATGTCAATGCTTTTAGATAACGTGCCTGAACCGATCAACTTTTGAAATGTTCAAAACAATATTCAACAATACAAAATTATATCCTTTCTTTACTAATAAAGAGACTGATATGATTTTGTATATCAGGTTCGGTATCTAATAGCATTTGTTCAGAATCAATGTATTGGTAATACAGGGTGACAGTGACCAACAGACTTGGCTGCAACACTTGCACCGTTTTCTGTCTCATGAAACTTATCACCCGTTCTCAGTTCTCTACCTTTCTGTAACCCATGTAACAAATTACATATGCGGGATCCTGATCAGGTATCTAATACCTAGGACGTAGAGGATATAAAGAAACAGTTCTTTGTAATGAACACACCCGAAGAAGATGCATCTCATGCACTTTCTTCGTTTGGGCGGCATGGGAATCCTGGCATTCCCCTATTTCCTGCTCGGTCTTATAACAATTATAAGTTGGAGCGGGACCAACGTTCCCCAGCTCAGTATAACAAGCGGGTTCGGTCAATACATCCATATTATTATCTTGATTAAGGCGTGATATGGCCGCTACCTGGAGAGAGAGAGAAGAAAATACTCTGCGTGCGCTCTTGCAAGATTAGATTGGCTATATATTTTATCTAATCAGGATGGTTCCCACTATTTTTATCAAATCTTCCTTCAAACCCTAAAAGGAAAGACTAGCCGGGATTAATTACACTCTACAAGTTTGCCAATCTTTCAGCCAGGCCAGTGTCGGTACTTTGAGGGAGGTTCCCCGTGCTTATGCACGGACCTAATTAAAGTAAACCTCGTTTTCCCAGGGGCGTAACCCCGTTGACACCTTTCTAGACACCTACTTGATCGGCTAATTGTAAAGTGCAAAACTCTCCCAGGAGTAACAATTACTCGCAGTGGGTATCGGGATCCAACTATCATATAGAAGGTATGCAATCTCATTGCAAATTTCAACACTTGAAACTCCCGATAGTGGTTTTTACCCCTAGCACCTATGACCTTAACTATGGTCAACAAATCATAAGCACTAGTCAAGTTCTACCCGTCATTTCGTGATTAATTAGACCCACCCACATGACCCTTAACTAAGGTCAACAAAGTCACGCGACTGTCCTAACTAATCGCATGATATGCGGTGTAGGAAGACATCACTTAGCTACCGTACACTGTGCCTTGACTATGGTCAACAAACACAGCACGAATACTAAGTACTCTACTTCCTAAAATGACGGAGGGTTGTGGATGGTTTTTAAGAAAACCTTCAACGCTTTGAACTTGATCTCGTTGCGGAATCAAATGGTTTTTAAATGGAATGTTTTTGAGGCTTTTCTAGTTTTGCTAAAGGGGTCACTCCCGGTGAAGGGATCGTCGGCCCTTTCCTCATCGAATAAGGTGCAGGATATATTATATATACCGCTGTGCAAAGCGAAAACTATAGAAGCAATCAAAAAACAAACCGAGGGTTGTAGCATCTGCCAGTTATTGCTAAAGGGGTCACTCCCGGTGAAGGGATCTCGGCCCTTTCCTCATCGAATAAGGTGCAGGATGTTCTACAAGGAACACCGCGATGCAAAAAAAGAACTGTAGCTACCTGTTTTTATTTTTGAAATTCGATTCCACAACATCTTTTAGGTTTATTTTCTTTCATTAATCACATTAATGAAGTCCCATCATTTAAGTCCACCTAAACATCACAGATAAATATAACGTACGCTTATGCCATCCGCATTCGCCTCAATGTCTCGTCTGCACCGTTAGGTTAGGTAACTAACGCTAGAGCGAGGCAGGGCTAGCACGGGTGTAAAACATAAGCAACGTCTATATAATATATCATATATACTATATATAATATATATCTGAACATATCACATGATCACATCACAGATAACGCAGCAGAAAATATCATATGAAATATTGGATATACTAGGACATCCGTGTTTTATTTTGAGCCTGAATAAAACACGGATTCCACGGTCGTGATGAATAGCCAAACCCACACCCCTAGACCCCTATGAGAGCGGTAAGCAACCCTACCAATTCTAGGGTTAGGAGATCCGGACTCGACTCCTCGAGATGGTCTCCCACTGGACCCTATAACCCGATTACTTGTGCTCCCCTCCTTGGGTCTATCTTAATGCGGAAAAGTAAATAATATACATCAACGGTGACATCTTCCGCAACCTGGAAGTGCCCCAATAAAAGAATATTACATACAAGTTTTTTAGATGAATGAAAATGAAAAACACTCATCTCACATAAAAAACCCCGGCTATTCAAACACGACGATCCAATATAACATATCCAGCAACACATAACATCACATGTCATCAACGTAAGTAAACATGCGTATCCCAATTGTCGTTGACATATAGCAACGAAACCGGCGATATCACATATTACACTTACGGTCACAGAAAAGAAAGTGTAAAACTACAACAGTTGGAATCCGCAACCTGCATAGACATCGCATGCCTAACCAAATGAATTCCTTAGACATCGCATGCCTAACAATTATAAACCTCGCATTTTAGTCTCATTATCGAAAACACTTTTCAATATCAAGTCGGGCAATTTAGCAAGATTCCTGACATTCTGAAAGAATGCTCGTCGCAAACTTTAGTGGACGGCCGCACCCCTGATACCGTCGACGAAGTGCACTAAGGCGGAACACCGCTGCCGCGAGCACCCGAACGGATGCTTTTGGTGACGGCGTTCTCCTACAGTCACTTGGTCGGGGCTAAGGGGCGTGGCTATCTATTAAGTTTACCGGCGAGTATCCGCGTACGCATCGTGATTGCGACGGAATTTTGATCACATCAAAATCCCGTGGCAACCGATCAAGTGAGACTAAAGTGCTAGATTTAAAACATCCAAATCAGTTATCTCATAACTACTTGTGGATTTCAAATATTGTATCACATTCCAGATAAATAGAAAATGTTAAACTTTCCGATCGAACAATCAAACACCCAAGTTTTCCCGAAACAGCTCAACACATGAAATAAGTTTAAAAACATTCACTTCATGCCACAGTACCAAAGGTCCAGCCGTAGAAGGGTCAAGCCAACGCCTCACATGTGGCACACCGTACTGCCCCAAACCCTAAGGTTCAAAGGGCAGTTCAAGACGGTCACATAATCGAGTTAAGGTTTGTTGTCTTCTAGAGGGTCCATCGCGTTACTTGTACTAATTAGAACGTTCTTAAACTACGGAAAAATCCAACACTTGGAAATTTCCCGGCAGGGGAAAAATGGGTATTTATATCCGGTCGAACTTTTTAACAGTTTCTAAAATATCCGGAAAAACATAAACGAAGTTAAGTTATCCGATTGAATTAACGGGTCCCCAATAAAACCCTAGAAAACTCAACACTTGAGTGGAATTAAAATATTCCCAGAAAAAAATGACAAGAAAGGACCTAAGAATAAATATGTGAAGTTTGAGGGACTAATTCACAATTTGGGCCGCGGAACCGCCGCCAAACCCTTGGTTTGGCCGCGGTTCCGCGGTCAAATTTTTGAGTTAGGGGTCCGTACTTCACAGTAATTCTTCGATTGTCCTGCTTAATTTTCTGAGCATTTTTAATTCACAAAAATCCACAGTTTGAAAAAATGTACAGAGAAGGGTTTTGATCGGGGTTTCGGGGTTCGATCGGATCTCTAACTTCGTCTACACTACGCCTAAAGCTCTAGCTAGGCTTTGATACCACTGTAGGGTTCCTAGGCACACTCATGAGGTTCTACAACTGATCAACCATGCCAAAATAAAAAATTTCCATGTGCCAAAGAACCCTGATGCTAAATCGTTACTAGAGGTAAGGCGATACAAAGCAAGTTAACAGTTTAATTACAAGTGAAAGTGACTACAACCTTTGTAGATCCGGTCCTCTACCACTTTAGCTTCGTGATGATTTCCCTCCGCTGCGACCATCGAGATCCTGGACTCTAGCGTTGGTTTCGTCGGAGAAATGATCGGGCTAGGTCGTTGACTTCGATGCCGAAGATGATCTACGTCGAGGCGACTCAAACTCAAGCTATTCCTTCACTTGGTCAAAAACTTTGTGAAGAGAACACCCTATACTACATGGCAAGTAGTAGAGGATGAAAAAATAGGAAGTGGGTTCACTTTAGAATTGGATTTCTCACTCTTTTTCTCATGGCACCATTGGAGCTAGCAAGCTTTCATGAATCTTGATGAAGATGATGATGAAGAAAGAATAAAAAGATTATTAAATAAAAATGAAACTTATCCTTTTAATTATGGTACCATGGTTAAGTTAAGCCCTCATGCTTAACTTGTGTAGAGAATTAACCAAACAATTGGGTTAAGGGTTGGGTTAACAAGCATCCTAAGGAAATGACAAAAGAAATTGACTTTCTCAAAGTTTCTTCAAGCTTCATGAAGCTTGATAACTTTGACCAAAGTCTTATTTCTTTTGTTATTTATTAGGAAATTAGTAAACTCTAATTTAACCTCAATTTGGTTTGAGTCTCATACACACTTCTTGTATGTATCATCAAGCATGATACAAACATGTACACTTGCATATATCACATATAAACAATGTGCACATTCAAGTGAGAAAATCAATCTTAAATGAACCAATATTAGTTAATGTAAAGCAATATATCAAATATATAATTATACATTAAATCATTAAATCAACACTTGATTTAATGATCCGGTCATACTGCATATAACCGACTAATATCAAGTGTATCAATATATCGAATCAACATTTGATTCGGTAACCCGGCTATATCTCATATAACCGTCCGATGATACAAATCGCGAGAATAGAATTCAGTATCACATACTGGTATTATTCTCGGTCCCGCACATATCTCATATGCGCTCCTATTTCGTTTCGCTTGAGCCAGGAAACCTCTGTGTAGGACTCTAAAGACTCATCAATACGCCGGCAGTAGGTGATGATCATATCAAACACCCACAAGCCACAAGCGGTCTGCTAAACGTAACGGCCACCCGGGTATTGAGCGATCAGAAGATCAACAAGCAAGCCCGCTCACACTCCTGTGAATCCAACCAGTAACACTTACCATACAGTCCGGTCTGTTCGTCTGATATGTCGCATATCTCGCCTAGGGGTGGTAAACGTCAGACCCCAGTAGCTTGATAAGTCATGCCGATGTAAGGTCCATAACATAGCATGAAACTACTGATAACACTTACCAGTATATCACTGCATCCCTGGCCAGGGATTTCCAGTTATGGCCAGTCGTGCATAGCGCAACATCAACCCCCAATACCGGGAGAGACGAATCCCATCCTATCGCTCATTGGCTCCATGTGAATCGGGACTGTACCCAAAAACCACCTGTTTGCATGACTCAGTAGAGCCGTGGTGGGGTGGAAATCAAAGCACGGTGGGAGACACACAAGACTCTATGACGATCTCGGGTCAACAGACTAAGCTGTACCAGTGTAACCAGAGAACTGCCATCTGACGTGAGGTATAATACCATCTGGGAGTTCTCGGCGAGTCCGTTCAGTGTACCCAGTCATCACTGAGCACCCGCATACCATCTCTGATGTCAAACACCAATGGATATGGGATCATCCATCGCCCATCACATGGGTCGAGAAGATATACGCTAGTCTACTCTGGAATATCGATGCCTCGTCTCGATTTTCCCACGACTAGGAACATTGAAGGATGTACTCATGGACTACCCAGGCCCCACTAGTATGATCTACATCACAGTCCTGGAAGCCGAGCACATATCCTAAGGGCTTTATCAACATGTAATAGAGAGAGACAGCAAGTATGCATGTTAAGATAAAGAGCAACCAGATAGCGTACTATTATGTCGGGCAAGAAAGTCCTACCTATATATGTCCCAGCATCCATTACAATATACATCCCATGTACAGTAATGGCCTCTAGGGCATACATATAACTAACACATTCTATATCCAATATAGAAACTTTGGCACTTATTTAATTGGAACCAGATTCTAATCATTCAGCTGTCTCCAGTGCATATCAACTTTCAATGGAAAGAGGCTAATCAGTATTACTCAACTTAGGAATCCATCCAATTATGAGTAACCTGAAAGAGAAACAAGTTTCTCAAAATCATTACTATCAACTGAATACCAATCACAAGTATCTACATCTTCGATCTCTTTGAAGAATCCCGATACTTGCGATATCTGGTCTTCTACTTTATTCTTATACCCACAACTTCTCAAAACTTTGACCCTGTATTTCTACGAAATACTTGTCTAAAAACCAGAGAAGTCATAAGTAAACAGAACATAGTACGAGGACCTACCCCTTTGTCCTGATGGACACTGGACAACATACAATACTCTGTATAAGTCCGCTGAGTTTGAATAACTCAAAACCTGTGCGTCGTAGGTTGAAAACTGTACCCAGGCGATTTCCTCAAATATCACCAATTACAACGAATTCCGATATAATGAGGATGATCACCTAATTCCCAATAAATTGCTCCCACTCATCATCTGTAAAACTATACAGATATGAGAATGATACCTGGTAAATACATACCCTGGAGTAAGTATCTAATCGGGAAAACAGTTTTCCTTTAACAATGCACTGAAACATGAAAATGTTTCGTATGGGTATCCTGGTATTCATAGTAATGCCTCTTCCATAATCCAATTCATGACTTTAACCGTATATTTCTTTGCCATCTCTCCAAATCCCTTTATTTGTATTTAGTCGTTATCTTCTGTACACCATCGTTAGGCTAAATGGTTTTCTTCCTTCTCTTCCGTTCGGCACCAGCCTATGGTTTGGAAGAAGACTATCCAGTAAGCATAATAGGTGTACCCTCCTCAACCTAGGAGTACTCACATCTTGAGAGAAGGTGATGATAAAAGACAACTGAATAATACCTTATTCTTTTAAAGGTAAAATAGGAGTGGCGATGAAGTACGCGGTTTGGTCATGAATGATAACAGTCGCAATTTACTTTGCCCGCTTTCTAATCCCTTTATTTTGTCTTTACATATTACCTTCTGTACACCCTACTTAGCTAATTGGTTTTTTTCATTCCCTACATTTCGGCACCTGCCTATGGTTTGGAATAAGACTATCCAATAAGCATAATAGGTGTACTCTCCTAAACTAAGGAGCCCTCGCAACCTGAGAGAATGTGATAATAAAAGACAACTGAATAAACCAATTCTATTTCTCCTGAACCTGGATCCATCCTCGAAGAAGTCCCTTCGAGTTCGTATATAACCATACGATGGATCTATCCAATGGAAGTGGATGTCCGTAGTAATACGGGGTGTTCTGAGAAATGCAAAGGGTAAAAGAAGGAGTGGCAATGACTTATGCAACTCAGACAATCCAAAAGCCAGTATTTTAAGAAGGTTCGGTCAACTTGGTCACTGAGTCATAGTCTAGGGTCGGTCAAAGGTCGCTGCCAAAGAGAGAAAGAAAAGAAACACTCTGCGTGCACTCTAACCTAGATCAGAATGGTTATCACTGTATCTAATCCGGAAACCTCCCGCTGTACTGTCAAATTCTCCTCCAAACCTAAAAGAAGAATCAATCAGGATCACCCGAAGAGTAAACCAACTCATCAGTGGGAATCGGGATCCAACTCTCATCGCATGATAACGTGACGGAATCCACTCGCGTTATCACACTCCAGAAGGTATGCACATGCCTGGCCAGTTTCAGTTTCTTTAGAAACTCCCGATGTGATTTTTATCCCATGTTCTTATGACCTTGATGAAAGCCAACAAATTATAAGTCACATGTCAAGTTCTGCCCGTCATTATCTTGTTAATTCGAACCCACCCGTACATACCTTTGACGAAAGCCAACAAGGTAATACGACTGTCCCAAACCAACTCATCTATCTATGCAACAAATGAATACCCCAGCAACTACCAAACACTATGCCTTGACGAAAGCCAACAAACATAGCTTGAATACTACTGACCATCCATAAGAAATGACGGAGGGCTACGGCTGGTTTTTGGCGAAAAACCTTTAACGTAATGAACTTGATCTCGTTGAAGGAACATGATAGCTTTTTTAAAAAATATAGTGGCGAAAACCTTTGCTAAAGAGGTCACTCCCGGTGAAGGGATCTCGGCTCTTTCCTCATGGAATGAGGTGCAGGATATTCCACTGAATACCGTGATGCAAAGCAACATGTAATCGACTATAGTGAAGTTATTACCCTGACGCAAACTTCTGCCCAAGGGGTCAGTCCCGGTGAAGGGATATCGGCCCTTGCCCCGTCGAATGAGGTGCAGGATATTCCAACCAAATACCACTATGCATAACAAAAGGAAACAACTTTGTAATAACACTTTTTAAATTTGTTCCAACAACATCCAAACAGGTTTGTTTTCCTTTGCATTGATCAGAATCAACGCAGTCCCATCAATTAATCACACCAGAAAAGAACGAAAATAAAATGTACGTATATGCCATCCGCATTCGTCTTTGGGTCCCGTCATCACCCGTTAGGTTACTTAACTAACGACAGAGCGAGGACTGAACTAGCGCGGGTGTAAAACATATACAACATCTACTAGTATATATACCAATATACAATAATCGCTCCAGGCGTGATAATATGCAACATTACAGAAAAGTAATAAGCATCACAGAATAATACAGATAATCTGGGATCCCCGGGTTTCACAGAGCCGCTACTGAAACCCGACGTTCCCCTGGTCGTGTGGATAGCCTGTGCAATGAAACCTAGACCCCTACGGGTGCGGCAAGTTACCCGCCAAAGCCAGAAGCGAGGCAGCCCCCTACAACATAGTGAATGGACCACCCACCACTTCACGAAATCCGGTAATCTTCGGCACCCCTCCTTGGGTTAACCTGTACCCCCTACGAGTGCGGCGAATAGTCTGCCAATTCTAGAGTGAGGCCCCTCTGCCTCTCAAAGCCATGAGATGCGGACCCGTTTCCCCCCAGAACCCGGCTATCCGTGCACTCCGTCGCGGGGTAAAACCTAGTACAGTAATGAAAAATATGTACAACGGGTACATCGACCTCAACCCGGTCATGTCCCAAAAGAATATTATACAATCAGGCAGTGACGGCAGTCCACATGTTGGACGCTGTTCAGTTGATAAAACTGCACATTTGTATTACATTTTTCCTACCATTTTCATATTAAAAAAGGACTTTATTATAATATATTATATATATGAGGGTTTATGTGTGAAAACACTATTTTCCATGTGTTAATATATTTTAATTAGCATTTGGTAGGAAAATATATGCAAATAAATTCATTGACCTAATCCTAGTAGAACAAAGTCTACTAAAATCTTATTTGAGTTGTTGTGCAGAATATTTCCAAGTTGTGCAGAATTTTCCAAGGCTAGAATCAAGCAAATCAAGTTGTTGAAGAAATCTTGCCAAATTAAGAAACAAAACTTGGAGACCAAGTCTGGAAGCAACCGAGAGAAGATTTCTGAATTCTAAATGTGCCTTGGATTGCCAAATGTCACAATCAGAGAGCCCAAGAAAATTGATCGAGAGATCCCCACCTTTGAGCGCGGATCCGCGGCCAAACCCACCCTTGGGCCGCGGATCCGCCGCAATTCCAGGGAGTTAGGGGCAGAGGATTTTTAGGGTAAATCTATGCTATATTTTAGCAAGTTTTCAACTACAAGATTCTGGCTTTGCACTATAAAAAGGCACCGAGAGCCTCTTGGAAAAGGTATCAAGCCGAAGAGATCACGAAGTCCAAGACGGCTCATGCATCCAGGCTGATCATCAACTGTTCGTCTACCTCCTTGGAAGAGATCGAGAAGAAAACTAGTCTTTGTAATCATTTTCTAAGGAATCAAAGTGTAGATTGTTCAAGTTGATTAATAAAGGTAGTTATTTTATTTAATTCTTTTGCATTTTACATTATGTTTTCCCTCTCTTTCTTTTCATCTTCTTCTCCCAACATGCGCGAGTAATTCTCCGCTTGTTAGGGTTCGTAGGATTAGGGTAGGCTAATGGACGATGAAAATAATTAAACCCTTTTTAAGTCCTATAAAGTTTAGGAACTTTATCAAAAGAATCATTAACATCCTAATCGGGCGCGCTTGCAATTCTTTGCTAGTTCCGACCGCGATTAGAGATTAGATTAATGATTGTTTTGGTAAAGGCTAGATATGAACGGAGTTCCGTGTCGAGATAAGGGTTAAGAGTGTGATTCCTTTTCCCTCCAGAAACCCTAATCTACACGCATCACCGTCGTTCTAGTTCTAAATCTATTAATGGATAAAAAGAATAACTTTTAATTAATCGTCCATAACTACTAAATCCTAACGAACCCTACAAGCCCTCTTATTATATTAATTACATCTTTAAAATAATCTAGATCTATATTTTACATTCTTGTTTAACGTAGATCTAGAAATCTTTCTATAAAATTCTTTATCCCTCCTCTCTTTCTCAACACATCTAAAGTAAAAGTAAAAAGTTCAACGTTTCCCAGAGGACGACCCGTACTCATCTCGGTCTAGCTACACGCGACACCGTTCTGATTGCGGTTAACTACAAACACACTTTTTCGAAACAATCAAATGGTGCCGTTGCCGGGGATACGTGCGTAATTTTTTATTCTTACTATTTGTGTTGAATTCTTAGACGATTCATATCATTATTAAAACAAAACTGCAAATTGCATATTTAACGATTTGTGTGTGAATTTTGCGAGGGAATCTGGAGTCACGGACTTGAGGAAACATGAGATCTAGGGTTTCACACTTCTCTGGTATCTTTCTTAACTTTTTCTCTCTCCTCTAAAATCTAATAAAATCTATTTTCTGCAGGATTCTTTGCAAAATAGCGCCGCTCAAAAATCTTTTTGCAAAAGTTTTGTGATTGGTTTTGTTTTGCATATTTTAATACGGACTTTAAGGGGCAAAGACCAAATCAAGATTAGGTGGGGATTTTATCACCCTTCCTAAGCCCCACAAATCACAAACCGAGCATATAGATCTCCCCTTCATTAATTTAAAAAATATCTAGTCCAGCCTCTAAGGACTGTCGCGCTCAATAAGGACAGAGGAAGGTCGTGGGTAATCTATCGTTTATCCGCATTACTTTTGTAGTGCCTCGGCAAGTGTGTCAAAGGCTAGTGGTTTTTAATTAGGCCCACTACCGTGGTTCCTTCCCACTTACCTGGCACTTATCTGGCTACAAGGGTAGTACGGAGGCGGTAGAGGATTGATCCTGCGGCTTGTCCTTTGGAAGTCTAGGAGCGGTCTAGAGACTGGACCTAGGTGACCTTAGTTCTAGGGTTGCTTGTGCATCTTAGGGAGATTTGTCTTGAGTCCCACTTTTTCAAAACAAGCCAATTTTAAATCACACACACGCTGCCACTTGCACTAAACCCGCTTAGTGCATGCTCGGCTGGACACGGGATCCTAGTGCCCGTCTTGTCCGCGTTCCTGCTATCGACGCCGAGGTCGGTACTTCTTCATCTTCTTTTCCCCCACCACACACCACATCTACCGTGATGGACGGCACTCCATCTAATTATAACACCACGCTGCCACCGCCCGCAGGTGAGCAGAATCCACCGCGCATCTCTCTCCAAGAGAGATGCTATCCTATTCGTGGTCCTCTTCCCACTTGTCTATCTCTTCCACCACCTAACGGGGATAATTTCGAAATTAAACCCCACTACATCAATCTGCTGCCCAAATTTCACGGGCTTGAGTCGGAAGACGCGTACGTTTTCATCACCAAATTCGAAAACGTATGCGCAATGATGGGTACTTCACAATTGACTTTAGATGCTATGCGCTTACGTCTTCTCCCATTCACACTGTGCGACTTGGCAGAAAAATGGCTTTATAATACTGCCGCACACTCTATCGCTAATTGGGATGAATTCGTCGTAGCATTTCTTAAGAAGTTTTACCCAAATCATAAGACTGCACATGTTAGGAGCGAGATCAACCAGTTCACCCAGCTTCCCAATGAACCATTTTGGAAGTGCTTTGAACGTTTCAAAGATCTGCTTGTCCAATGCCCCCATCACGGAATACAAAGATGGGATTTATGTCGGATTATATATGAGGGCATTAATCCAGCGACAAAGCAGATGCTTGAAACAATGTGTCAATGCAATTTCATGTCTAAAGATGACGGTGAAGCATGGAAATATCTGGAAGACCTTGCTGAACACACGTTGCAGTGGGAAAGCGTAAGACCACCTTCAACTAAGGGAGGTATTCACCAGCTCGATGTTTCTATCGCAGTGAAAGCCGAAATGGCAGCGATACAGAAGAAACTCGATGCTATTGAAAACAAGTTCTCAACATTCTCCCTAAATCAGGCCACGCTTCCTAAGATTGTCTGTGTTTTCTGTTCGGATCCTTCACACTTAACGGAAGAATGTCCTATGAATGCATCGTTTCAAGCTAATGCTGCTTTTCAGCAGCGTCCTAGAAATGATCCTTATTCTTCCACATATAATCAAGGATGGAGGAATCATCCTAACTTTGCTTGGAATCAAAACCAACAAAGTATTTATCAAAGACCTCCTCCACAGCAACCACAACCACAGAATCAGCCCCCCTTTCAGTCACAAAATTTCCAAAATCCGGCCAACATTTCTACACCACAAGTGGCCGGTACTGACAACTCACTTTCACAAACTTTGGATATGTTCATGAAACAATCCATGCAAAATTCGGCTGAGATAAGGTCTTCTATTGATACCCTAACGAAAAACTCCTCCTCCCATGGTGAGAGTATTAAATCAATAGAAAACCAAATCGCACAGTTAAACGCCGCAATGAGTGCGAGAGAGAAAGGGAAACTCCCATCTCAACCCCTACCTAATCCTGGCCATTCACAAAGTCATAATGTGAATGCCATTACTACGTTGAGATCGGGGAGAGTGCTGAATAACCGAGTGGGTGAGCAATTTGATGATAGTGACACATTTGATACCCCTTCTTCTTCTTCTTCTTCCCCTAATTCGTCTAGTCTCCCACCTTCATCCGAGCCTATTCTCCGTTTTCCCCAAGGCTCGAACCCCTCGCCCATTTCGCCAAATCTATCTAAGTCGATTCCCACTCCAGTTTTGGGATCGAATCCATCCCCACAGTCTTCTCCACAAACGTTGGACCCAAAACTTATTGATCAAGCACCTTATCCAAACAGGTTGAGGGGCAACAGACCAAGTCCACAAATGGAGAAGATTGTGGAAATTTTTAAGCAAGTTAACATAAACATTCCTCTCCTAGATGCTATTCAACAAGTTCCGTCATATGCGAAAATCTTAAAGGACTTGTGCACTAGGAAGCGAAAAGTTCAAGTACCTAAAAAAGTTTTCCTTGCGAGTAATGTGAGCACTGCTTTTACACAACAACTACCCAAAAAACGAAAGGACCCCGGAAGTCCTACAATTTCTATTTCCATTGGGGGTAAAAATATCAATCGTGCTTTACTCAATCTTGGTGCTAGTGTTAACTTGCTTCCGTATTCTGTGTATGAGCAATTAGGGATCGGAGAGTTAAAACCTACGCATTGCACTCTTCAGATGGCCGATCGATCTATCACCCAACCAAGGGGTGAGCTAGAGGATGTGTAATCAAAGTCGGGGAATTCATATTCCCTGTGGACTTTATCGTTATAGATACACAACCTGTAGCAAACCCACGCAATCAAATCCCGGTGATACTCGGTCGACCCTTTTTGGCCACTTCCAACGCAGTAATTAATTGTAGAAACGGCTCTATGACCCTATCCTTTAAAAAGAAGTCAATTGAGCTTAACATTTACAAGTTGGGAAGTGAACCCTCCGAACCCTATGCTCATGTGTGTTCTGTCGAATTAATGGATATCGACAGCAGGGAATTTGATCAACCTCATGATACTGACTCTTTTTATATGTTGTTGTTTGACCCAACCATGTACTCTTCAACCGATTTGTCCGGGTCAACATCTAACGCTGATGAGGAACTTTTTATAGAGTCTGACGATCACCCCATTTTTTCTGATGTCATTATTTTTCGGGGTATCGACGACAGCTTTGAGGAAATTTTCGCTGATGAACTCGCATTTTTACAAGACACGGGTGTTGAGATAAATCAACTCCAAGATGAAGAAATTGGACCTCCACCCTTTCTTTTGGACAATCATGATAATGCGAGTAATCCATCATTACTATCACTGTGTCGTCTCTCCAAATTGAGACACAATCCTTTTCCATTACACCTCTTGTCACCTCCCCACTTCTTCACATCAAAAGGTGACATGTTCTTCCACCAACCTTGGTGCTTCATCGATAAAATTTTTGAATGGTTGGTTTTGACCTTCGGTCTTTGCAAAGCTTGGCATTGACCAATAACCTTGACCCCCTCATGTGATTTTAAAAGATTAAAAATGTTTAACTCAAGTTTGGGGGAGGGGTGGTATATTTTGGCTCTTGAAAGAAAATGATTTTTACAAAATTGTGAGCCTAAAATAAGTTTGGGGGAGAATTTTCACTTTCATATATTCTTGCCCCCATTAATAATTTCCTCCCAAGTCTACAGGTTTTTTGAGCTTAACGGATGACATCAGTGAGGACACTGCTGTAAACAGGTTTGGGGGAGCTTTGTGCTTATTTACGCGATACTTTGCATTATATTATATATAAGCACAAAATTTTTTTTTGATAATAAAAGAATAGAAAGTGAAAAATTATATATGAAAGATAGGAATAGTTTAAGAAAACCATGAAAATTAGAAGTTTTCTTAAACGAACTAGTAATAAGTAGTTATGAGCCGTTGTCCCAAGGGTTAGTAAGATGAAGGAAGTCACTAATCTGAGGATAAAAATAAGTCTGAAAAATAGTTTCTATTCTGGAAACCAAACATTTGAATATTGATACCCTACTATATGCACATACACACGTCTTGAAACTCGGGATAGTAGAGGATACCTTGAAATGCTCTTGTCTAAAAGACAAAGTACGAAGGAACTGAAAAAAATGAAGAAAATATAAAAATGGTGAAAAGAAAAAAATGAACACTGGTTTTGTATCGCCAAGGCAGCAATAAAAAAAAATATAGCGAGGGTGCCTCTTCACCTAGTGCCCTAAGGCCAACTGGTCTGGGAGTCACTGCTAAGCCTTAGGTGGTGCAAGGCAAGGAAAATATTATCACCTAATTAGCAAGCATATGAGTAATCGGTTGGTTAGTACCTCAAGAAGTATTAACGGTCGCATGAAAATGTGTGAGCAAATCATTAATATTCATTAAATTAAAAAGTACTAAGGTAGATGGACAAGAGTATGATAGCTTGAATTGAATTCTCCGAGTGTAGGGATGTCCATTTCACACACGTAGGGTTATATGATCAATGTTTGGAAGAAAGGTAGGAATGAAGAATAAAGACGATGTTTTATTGAGGGGTAATGTGATTTCTAACATTTTTTCATAACTATTAAGATAGGGCTCATGACAACTGAAAAGCTAGTATAGTTGGAAACTCTTCTTTTCAAAGTATTTCTTTTATGGTTCTTGTCTTTATATGTAAATTTCACCATCTTTCTTTTGTTATTGGATTTTGTGGGTGTAATCCGCTGAAAACCCTCAGGAGACAACACTCCTCCTACTAGGGACACCTAGAGGTTTAACGGCTTGTTGCACGTGCTCAGTGCAATCGTGTCTGCCTACAAAAGTGTGCTTAGTTTTCTCCTTTCTTTTTCTCCTCTTAAATAAACTAGTTTGCTCGGGACGATCAAAGATAAGTTTGGGGGTATTTGTTCAGTCGATAAAACTGCACATTTGTATTATATTTTTCCTACCATTTTCATATTAAAAAAGGACTTTATTATAATATATTATATATATGAGGGTTTATGTGTGAAAACACTATTTTCCATGTGTTAATATATTTTAATTAGCATTTGGTAGGAAAATATATGCAAATAAATTCATTGACCTAATCCTAGTAGAACAAAGTCTACTAAAATCTTATTTGAGTTGTTGTGCAGAATATTTCCAAGTTGTGCAGAATTTTCCAAGGCTAGAATCAAGCAAATCAAGTTGTTGAAGAAATCTTGCCAAATTAAGAAACAAAACTTGGAGACCAAGTCTGGAAGCAACCGAGAGAAGATTTCTGAATTCTAAATGTGCCTTGGATTGCCAAATTTCACAATCAGAGAGCCCAAGAAAATTGATCGAGAGATCCCCACCTTTGAGCGCGGATCCGCGGCCAAACCCACCCTTGGGCCGCGGATCCGCCGCAATTCCAGGGAGTTAGGGGCAGAGGATTTTTGGGGTAAATCTATGCTATATTTTAGCAAGTTTTCAACTACAAGATTCTGGCTTTGCACTATAAAAAGGCACCGAGAGCCTCTTGGAAAAGGTATCAAGCCGAAGAGATCACGAAGTCCAAGACGGCTCACGCATCCAGGCTGATCATCAACTGTTCGTCTACCTCCTTGGAAGAGATCGAGAAGCAAACTAGTCTTTGTAATCATTTTCTAAGGAATCAAAGTGTAGATTGTTCAAGTTGATTAATAAAGGTAGTTGTTTTATTTAATTCTTTTGCGTTTTACATTATGTTTTCCCTCTCTTTCTTTTCATCTTCTTCTCCCAACATGTGCGAGTAATTCTCCGCTTGTTAGGGTTCGTAGGATTAGGGTAGGCTAATGGACGATGAAAATAATTAAACCCTTTTTAAGTCCTATAAAGTTTAGGAACTTTATCAAAAGAATCATTAACATCCTAATCGGGCGCGCTAGCAATTCTTTGATAGTTCCGACCGCGATTAGAGATTAGATTAATGATTGTTTTGGTAAAGGCTAGATATGAACGGAGTTCCGTGTCGAGATAAGGGTTAAGAGTGGGATTCCTTTTCCCTCCAGAAACCCTAATCTACACGCATCACCGTCGTTCTAGTTCTAAATCTATTAATGGATAAAAAGAGTAACTTTTAATTAATCGTCCATAACTACTAAATCCTAACGAACACTACAAGCCCTCTTATTATATTAATTACATCTTTAAAATAATCTAGATCTATATTTTACATTCTTGTTTAACGTAGATCTAGAAATCTTTCTATAAAATTCTTTATCCCTCCTCTCTTTCTCAACACATCTTAAGTAAAAGTAAAAAGTTCAACGTTTCCCAGAGGACGACCCGTACTCATCTCGGTCTAGCTACACGCGACACCGTTCTGATTGCGGTTAACTACAAACACACTTTTTCGACAACATTTGATTGTTTTGAAAAGTGTTTGTTTGTAGTTTAACCACAATCAATAACGGTGTCGCACGTAGCTAGACCGAGATGAGTACGGGTCGTCCTCTGGGAAACGTGGAACCTTTTACTTTTACTTTAGATGTGTTAAGAAAGAGAGGAGGGATAAAGAATTTTATAGAATGGTTTCTAGATCTACGTTAAACAAGAATGTAAAATATAGATCTAGATTATTTTAGCGACTTAGATAATATAATAAGAAGGCTTGTAAGGTTCGTTAGGATTTAGTAGTTATGGACGATTAATTAAAAGTTACTCTTTTTATCCATTAATAGATTTAGAACTAGAACGACGGTGATGCGTGTAGATTAGGGTTTCTGGAGGGAAAAGGAATCCCACTCTTAACCCTTATCTCGACACGGAACTCCGTTCATATCTAGCCTTTACCAAAACAATCATTAATCTAATCTCTAATCGTGGTCGGAACTAGCAAAGAATTGCTAGCGCGCCCGATTAGGATGTTAATGATTCTTTTGATAAAGTTCCTAAACTTTATAGGACTTAAAAAGGGTTTAGTTATTTTCATCGTTCATTAGCCTACCCTAATCCTACGAACCCTAACAAGCGGAGAATTACTCGCGCATGTTAGGAGAAGAAGATGAAAAGACAGAGAGGGAAAACATAATGTAAAATGCAAAAGAATTAAATAAAATAACTACCTTTTGTTAGTTATATGTATGCCCTAGAGGCCATTACTATACATAGGATGTATATTGTAGTGGATGCTTGGACATATATAGGGAGGACTTTCTTGTTCGACATGATAGTATGCTATATGGTTGCTCTTTACATTAACGTGTACACTGATTGTCTCTCTGTTACATGTTGGTAAAGCCCTTAGAATGTGTACTTGACTACCTGGACTATGATGCGGATCATACTAGTGGGGACATGGTAGTCTATAAGTACATCCTTCAAGGTCCCTAGTCGTGGGTGTATCGAGACAGGGCATCGATATACCAGAGTAGACTAGCGTATACCTTCTCGACCCATACAGATGGGCGATGGATGATCCCATATCCATTGGTGTTTGACATCAGAGATTATATACGGGTGCTCAGTGGAGACTGGGTACACTGGACGGACTCGCCGAGAACTCCCAGATGGTATTATACCTCACGTCAGATGGCAGTTCTCTGGTGACACTGGTACAGGTTAGTCTGTAGACCCGAGATCGTCATAGAGTCTTGTGTGATTTCCACTGTGCTTTGATTTCCACCTTACCACGTCCAAGAGGGCGTGCAAAACGGTGGCTTTTGGGTACAGTCCCGAATCACATGGAGGCAATGAGCGATAGGAGGGGATTCGTCTCTCCCGGTATAGGGAGTTGATGTTGCACTGTGTTCGATTGGCTATAACCGAAAATCCCTGGCCAGGGTTGCTGAGATTTACTGGTAAGTGTTACCAGTAGTTTCTCGAACTGTTATAGACCTCATATCTACACGACTTATCGAGCTATTGGGGTCTGACGTTTACCACCCCTAGGCGAGATATGCGACATATCAAACAACGAGACCGGACTGTACGGTAAGTATTACTGGTTGGATTCACAGGAGTGTGAGCGGGCTTGCTCGTCAATCTTCTGATCGCTCAATACCCGGGTGGCCGTTACGTTTAGCAGACCGCTTGCGGCTTGTGGGTGTTTGATATGATCATCATCTGCTGCCGGCGTATTGACGAGTCTTTAGAGTCCTACACAGAGGTTTCCTGGCTCAAGCGAAACGAAATAGGAGCGCATATGAGATATGTGCGGGACCGAGAGTAATGCGTGTATGTGATACCGTATTGCATTCTCGCGATGAATGTATCGATTGGTTGTATGCGATATAACCTAGTTATCGATTCAAGGATTGATTCGATAAGCCGATACATTGGATATTAGTTGGTTGTATGCGATATGACCGGATCGTTAAATCAAGTGTTGATTTAATGATTTAATGTATAATTATATATTTGATATATTACTTTGCATTAACTAGTATTGGTTCACTTTAAATGGATTTTCTCACTTGATGTGCACATTGTATATGTGATATACTTTTGTACATTTGATTGTATCATGTTTGATGATACATGATAGTATGGGTGTATGTTTAGTTTAAACCTTGGTTAAGTAAATGGTTAGGGTTTTTATTTATTTATTCATTTATTTATTTATTTATTTTTGGCAAAGGAAAAGAAAATGGTGGCTTATTTTGTTTTATAGTTGAAGCTTCATGAAGCTTTGAAAAAGTCTACCATTTTTTGTTTCATGCCTAACCTAACCATTCACCTAACCTTAGTTTACTCTCTATACATAACCATGGTTGCAAGATGATAGATATCACTTCATTTTTCTTTTTCTAAAATAACTTATCATATTATTATCATCATCTTCTTCTTCTTCTTCAAGAAAGAAGCTTGTCTCCATCAATGGCAACTAGTGAAAAAGAGTGAGAAATCCAATTCTAAAGTGAACCCACTTCCTATTTCTTCATCCTCTACCTCTTGCCAAGTAGTATAGGGTGTTTTCTTCACAAGTTTTATGACTTGGTGAAGTGGGAGCTTGATCTTGTGATGCCTCGACGTAGATCATCTTCGGCATCATTGTCGATGACCTAGCCCGCCCATTTCTCCGATGAAGCCGACGCCAGAGCCCGGGATTGGATTTGGACAGCAAGGGGACTTCATCACGGAGCTGCGGAGGTGGAGAACCGGATCTACAAAGGTTGTATTTCCGTTCACTTAGTTAAATTGTTAACTAGTTTCATTTGTCGCCTAAATATCTAGTCAACGATCGCATTAGGGTTTCTCGGCACTTGTAATTTTTGAAATTGGCATGGTTGATGCCTTGTGAGATCTCATTAGTGTGCCTAGGAACCCTACAGTGGTATTAGAGCCTAGCTAGAGCCTTAGGCGACGCGTAGACGGAGTTAGAAGTCCGATCGAACCAAAACATAACCCGGAAAATGCTCTCTGGACTTTTTTAAAAAACTGGGTTTTTTCCAGATTAAAAATTCTTAAAAAATTCAGCAGGAAATTCTAAGAATTACGATGCAAAATTTATCGAGTGATGCTGCTACAGTGCGGCGGAACCGCGGCAGAAGCTTGGCTTCTGCGGTGGTTCCGCGGCCAATAAATGTGATCACTGTTTAATTTTTGCACAGTAATTCATATTTACAGGTTCTGAGTTTTCTGGGAATTTTTAATATTTATTCAAGAGTTGAATTTTCTGGGGTTGTTTTGGGGATTCGACTATTCGATCGGATTGTCAAACTTTGTCCGTGTATTTTTCCGGATAATTCCGAATATGTTCTAAAGTTCGACCGGATATAAATACCCAATTTTTCCCCTGTCGGGAAATTTCCAAGTGTTGGATTTTTCCGTAGTTTAACGACATTCTAAGTAGTGCAAGTAACTCGATGGACCCTCTAGAAGACAACAAACCTTAACTCGATTATGTGACCGTCTTGAACTGCCCTTTGAACCTTCGGGTTTGGGGCAGTACGGCGTGCCACATGTGAGGCGTTGGCTTGACCCTTCTACAGCTGGACCGTTGATACTGAGGCACGAAGTGAATGTTTTTAAACTTATTTCATGTGTTGAGCTGGTTTGGGAAAACTTGGGTGTTCGATTGTTCGATCGAAAAGTTTGACATTTTCTATTTATCCGGAATGGGATACAATACTTGGAATCCACAAGTAGTTATGAGATAACTGAATGAATGTTATAAACATAGTAATTTAGTCTCACTTGATCGGTTGCCACGGAATTTTGATGAGATCAAAAGTCCGTCGCAATCACGTAGAGTACGCGGATACTCTCCGGGTAAACTTAATAGACAGCCTCACCCCATAGCCCCGACCAAGTGACTGTAGGAGAACCCCGTCGTCGAAAGCATCCGTTCGGGTGCTCGCGGTAGCGGTGTTCCGCCTTAGTGCACTTCGTCGACGGTATCGGGGGTGCGGCCGCCTATTGAAGTTTGCGACGAGCATTCGATCAGATTTTCGGGAATCTTATTGAATTGCCCGACTTGATATTGAAAAGTGTTTTCGATAATGAGACTAAAATGCGGGGTTTATAATTGTTAGGCATGCGATGTCTACGTATTTCATTTGATTAGGCATGCGATGTCTAAAGTGTTTGCGGATTCCAACTGTTGTAGTTTTACACTTTCTTTTCTGTGACCGTAAGTGTAATATGTGATATCGCCGGTTTCGTTGCTATATGTCAACGACAATTGGGATGCGCATATTTACTTACGTTGATGACATGCGATGTTATGTGTTGCTGGATATGTTATATTGGATCGTTGTGTTTGAATAGGCGGGGTTTTTTATGTGAGATGAGTGTTTTTCATTTTCATTCATGTAAAAACTTGTATGTAATATTCTTTTATTGGGGCACTTCCAGGTTGCGGAAGATGTCACCCTTTGTATATTATTTACTTTTCCGTACTAGGACAGACCCAAGGAGGAGGGCACAAGTAACCGGGTTCTGGAGTCCAGTGGGAGACCAACTCGAGGAGTCGAGTCCGGGTCTCCTAACTCTAGAATTGGTAGGGTTGCTTGCCGCTCTCGTAGGGGTCTAGGAGTGTGGGTTTGGCTATTCATCGCGACCGTGGAATCCGTGTTTTATATTGGCTCGTATTGAAAACACGGACGTCCTAGTATATCCAATATTTCATATGATTCTTCTGCTGCGATATCTGTGATGTGATCATGTGATGTTCTGTGATAGATACTGTATATAGTATATATGATATATTATATAGATGTTACTTATGTTTTACACCCGCGCTAGCCCTGCCCCGCTCTGTCGTTAGTTACCTAACCTAACGGTGCACGAGAGAACATCGAGGCGAATGCGGATGGCATAAGTGTACGTCGTATTTATCTGTGATGTTTAGGTACTTAAATGATGGGACTTCATTAATATGATTAATGAAAGAAAAAAAACCTAAGATGTTGTGGAATCGAATTTCTAAATAAAACAGGTAGCTACAGTTCTTGCTTTGCATCGCGGTGTTCCTTGTAGAACATCCTGCACCTTATTCGATAAGGAAAGGACCGAGATCCCTTCACCGGGAGTGACTCCTTTAGCAATAACTGGCAGATGCTACAACTCTCGGTTTGTCTTTTGATTGCTTCTATAGTTTCTGCTTTGCACAGTGATATATATGATATATCCCGCACCTCATTCAACGAGGAAAGGGCCGACGATGCCTTCACCGGGAGTGACCCCTTTAGCAAAACTAGAAAAGCCTAAAAAACACTCCATTTTAAAATCATTTGATTCTACAACGATATCAAGTTCATTGCGCAATAGGTTTTCATAAAAACCTGTCGTAGCCCTCCGTCATTTCAGATAAGTACTAGTTAGTATTCGTGCTGCGGTAGTTTGGCATTCGTCAAGGCGTAGTGTGCGGTAGCTAACTAGTATTTATCTGCTTATGCATATGATGCAGATTGGATTAGGGTATTCGTACGGTGTTGTTTGGCATTCGTCAAGGGTCGTGCGGGTGGGTTTAATTCAATCAAGAAATGTACGGGTTGAACTTGACTAGTGGACTATGGGTTGTTTGGAATTCGTCAAGGTCATAGAACGCTAGGGACAAAATATTATCGGTAATTTCAAGTGTTGAAATTTGAAATGAGATTGCATACCTTCTATGAGATAGTTGGATCCCGATACCCACTGCGAGTAAGAGTTACTCCTGGGAGAGTTTTACACATTACAATTAGCTGATCAAGTAGGTGTCTAGAAAGGTGTTAACGGGGTTACGCCTCTGGGAAAACGAGGTTTACTGTAATTAGGTCCGTGCGAAAGCACGGTGAACCTCCCTCAAAGTACCGACACTGGCCTGGCTGAAAGATTGGCAAACTTGTAGCGTGTAATTAATCCCGGCTAGTCTTTCCTTTTAGGGTTTGAAGGAAGATTTGATAAAAACAGTAGGAGCCATCCTGATTAGATAAAATAATAACCAATCTATTCTTGAAAGAGCGCACGCTGTGTGTTTTCTTCTCTCTCTCTCCAGGTAGCGACCATATCACGCCTTAATCAAGATAATAAAACATATATATTGACCGAACACGCTTGTTATACTGAGCTGGGGAACGTTGGTCCCGCTCTAACTTATAAATGTTATAAGACAGAGCAGGAAATTGGGGAATACCAGATTTCCCGTGCCGCCCAAACGAGGAAAGTGCATATGATGCATCATCTTCGGGTGTGTTCGTTACAAAGAACTGTTTCTCAGTATCCTCTGAATCCTGGGTATTTGATACCGGATCAGGATCCCAGATATGTAATCTGTTACATAGGGCTACAGAAAGGTAGAAAACGGAGAACGGGTGATAAGTTTCATGAGGCAGAAAACGGTGCAAGTGTTGCAGCCAGGTCTGTTGGTCACTGTCACCTGTATTACCTGTATACATTGATTCTGAACGAATGTTATTAGATACCGAACCTGATATACAAAATCATATCAGTCTCTTTATAAGTAAAGAAATGATAAAATTTTGTATTGTTGGATAATGTTTTGAACATTTCCTATATCAAAAGTTGATCAGTTCAGGCACGTTATCTAAAAGCATTGATGTTCTAAATCAAACTACAGTTCTTTAGTATACGGAACACACACAAGAGGAAGAGTTCAGAAATGAACGGATCCTTCTTGAGGTATTGTAGACTAGGTCATATCAATGCGACCCGACTAGCTAAGTTGCACAAAGATGCATATTTAAATCTGTTTGAATTTACATCTTGTGAAAACTTGCCAGTCATGTCACAAAGATAAGATGACCATAGCTCTGTTTAATGAAAACAGAGAAAGAGTTAGTGAACTCTTGGGATTGATACATGTTGATGTATATAAGGTCCCCTGTCTACATATGCCAGGACTGGTTCTTTGTACTTCATTACACTCTCTGATGATCTCTTTAGATTCAGACATATGTTCTTGTTGAAACACAAGTCCGAACCTTTTGAGATATTCACAGAATATGATTTAGAAGTAGAGAACCAATATACGGGTAAAAGTATTATGTCCTTTGATATGATCAAGGAGGAGAATACTAAAGCATGGAATTCCTGGACTATTCTAATGGAGAATGAGATTCTCTCTCAGCATTACTCCTCCGAATACACCATAGCCAGATGGTATATCGGGGCGGAGCAATCACACCCTATGTGATAAGGTGTGCTCTATGATGAGTACTACTGAGTTACCTATTTCCTTTTGGGAGTTATGCACTTATGAAGATGCATACCTATTGAATAGGGTCCCGATCAAATCAGATGCCTACCACTTCATATGTGATATGGAAAGGGAAGAGCCCATATCTTAAGTTAGTTAAGATTTGGGGTTGTCCAGCCTATGTCTAAAAGCAAAATCCGGACAAGCTCGAGGCAAGGTCTGTTATGTAGAACTGGAAATGTTCCAGCTATACAAACTGCAGCTGATGATTTGACAGAACCATAGGATTCAGTAGATTCCAACGAACCTCAGCCTCTCCGCCGATCTAGTAGGGTTCCTCACCCACCTGAGAGTTGCTTCGGTTTCTCGATGACAGTGGGAGCGAGAATTGCATCATGAGATGATGACCCAACTAGTTTCGAGCTGGCCATCAAGAGTAGGACTCTGTAAGAATGGCTGGATGCTTAGTGATCTGAGATGGAATCCTTATACACCAACAAAGTATGGACTTTAGTTGCTATAGCTGAAGGGTTAAATCCCCATCAGGAGCAAGTATATCTTGAGAAGATTACTTGGTGTACATGGAAAAGTTAAGACTTTCAAAGCTAGACTTGTTAAAGGTTTGCATCATTGACCAGGTATGGATTATAATGAAACCTTTTCTAAGTAGCTATGCTTAAGTCCATCCAGATCCTACTTGCCACGGCTACATACCATGACTACGATATCTGGCGGTTGGGTGCCATGACTGCTTTTCTAAATAATGATTTAGAAGAGAACGTCTATAAGTACACAGTTAGAGGGCTTCATAGACAGTGGGAGCAGCGGAAACGCGTGCAAGATGTTTTATGTGATAAAGCAGGCATCGCGGAGTTGGAACGTCTGTTTTGATGTAGTAATCAAAGAGTTTGACTTCATCAAAATGGTAGATGAACCTTGTATATACAAAAGGGTAGTAGGGAGTATGGTGGTGATCCTCGTAGAGTACGTGGATGACATACTCTTGATAAGAAAGAAGTTTCCTATGCTACGCTCGGTCAATCTCCGCTTATCATAATGATTCTCCATATAGGATCAAAGTGATACCTACTAAATCCTGGATTTTGGATCTATGAGATAGATCTAATTGGATATTAGGACACTCGCTAGCTGCAGTGAGATGGTATCAATTGATCCTGGGGAGAATCACTGGAAGGGTTCCAGGGTGATAAAGACGACTGAATGTCAGTCACAGGCATTGTCTTTACCCTCAGTAAAGGGACGGTATGTTGGAAGAGTTCCAAGCTAGATATCGTGGCAAACTAGACAATAAAGGCTGGATACATCGCTACTTAAGAGGCAGTTTGGGTGTATATTGGTTCATGAGATGAACTAGGTTCCTACCATTGTGTGACAATGGAAGTGTGGCTTATGCCCAGGAACCCCGGTCCCATCAGTGATCCAGACATATTCTAAGGCAGTATCACCTGATCATGGAGATGACTGATCTCCAGGGTGATCGAGGTTAGGAGAGTAGACTCAGAGGACAACACGGCGGATCCACTCACAAAGGCCTTTTCCTAGAGAGAGACTTTTATGGGATGGTTGAGTATGAGATAATACAACCACTGCTATCAGATGGCCCTAGTGCAAGTGGGAGATTGTTAGTTATATGTATGCCCTAGAGGCCATTACTATACATAGGATGTATATTGTAGTGGATGCTTGGACATATATAGGGAGGACTTTCTTGCTCGACATGATAGTATGCTATATGGTTGCTCTTTACCTTAACGTGTACACTGATTGTCTCTCTGTTACATGTTGGTAAAGCCCTTAGGATGTGTACTTGACTACCTGGACTATGATGCGGATCATACTAGTGGGGACATGGTAGTCTATAAGTACATCCTTCAAGGTCCCTAGTCGTGGGTGTATCGAGACAGGGCATCGATATACCAGAGTAGACTAGCGTATACCTTCTCGACCCATACAGATGGGCGATGGATGATCCCATATCCATTGGTGTTTGACATCAGAGATTATATACGGGTGCTCAGTGGAGACTGGGTACACTGGACGGACTCGCCGAGAACTCCCAGATGGTATTATACCTCACGTCAGATGACAGTTCTCTGTTGACACTGGTACAGGTTAGTCTGTAGACCCGAGATCGTCATAGAGTCCTGTGTGATTCCCACTGTGCTTTGATTTCCACCTTACCACGTCCAAGAGGGCGTGCAAAACGGTGGCTTTTGGGTACAGTCCCGAATCACATGGAGGCAATGAGCGATAGGAGGGGATTCGTCTCTCCCGGTATATGGAGTTGATGTTGCACTGTGTTCGATTGGCTATAACCGAAAATCCCTGGCCAGGGTTGCTGGGATTTACTGGTAAGTGTTACCAGTAGTTTCTCGAACTGTTATAGACCTCATATCGACACGACTTATCGAGCTATTGGGGTATGACGTTTACCACCCCTAGGCGAGATATGCGACATATCAGACGACGAGACCGGACTGTATGGTAAGTGTTACTGGTTGGATTCACAGGAGTGTGAGCGGGCTTGCTCGTCGATCTTCTGATCGCTCAATACCCGGGTGGCCGTTACGTTTAGCAGACCGCTTGCGTCTTGTGGGTGTTTGATATGATCATCATCTGCTGCCGGCGTATTGACGAGTCTTTAGAGTCCTACACAGAGGTTTCCTGGCTCAAGCGAAACGAAATAGGAGCGCATATGAGATATGTGCGGGACCGAGAGTAATGCGTGTATGTGATACCGTATTCCATTCTCGCGATGAATGTATCGATTGGTTGTATGCGATATAACCTAGTTATCGATTCAAGGATTGATTCGATAAGCCGATACATTGGATATTAGCGGTTGTATGCGATATGACCGGATCGTTAAATCAAGTGTTGATTTAATGATTTAATGTATAATTATATATTTGATATATTACTTTGCATTAACTGGTATTGGTTCACTTTAAATGGATTTTCTCACTTGATATGCACATTGTATATGTGATATACTTTTGTACATTTGATTGTATCATGTTTGATGATACATGATAGTATGGGTGTATGTTTAGTTTAAACCTTGGTTAAGTAAATGGTTAGGGTTTTTATTTATTTATTCATTTATTTATTTATTTCTTTTTGGCAAAAGAAAAGAAAATGGTGGCTTATTTTGTTTTATAGTTGAAGCTTCATGAAGCTTTGAAAAAGTCTACCATTTTTTGTTTCATGCCTAACCTAACCATTCACCTAACCTTAGTTTACTCTCTACACATAACCATGGTTGCAAGTTGATAGATATCACTTCATTTTTCTTTTTCTAAAATAACTTATCATATTATTATCATCTTCTTCTTCTTCTTCTTCTTCAAGAAAGAAGCTTGTCTCCATCAATGGCAACTAGTGAAAAAGAGTGAGAAATCCAATTCTAAAGTGAACCCACTTCTTATTTCTTCATCCTCTAACTCTTGCCAAGTAGTATAGGGTGTTTTCTTCACAAGTTTTATGACTTGGTGAAGTGGGAGCTTGATCTTGTGATGCCTCGACGTAGATCATCTTCGGCATCGTTGTCGATGACCTAGCCCGCCCATTTCTCCGATGAAGCCGACGCTAGAGCCCGGGATTGGATTTGGACAGCAAGGGGACTTCATCACGGAGCTGTGGAGGTGGAGAACCGGATCTACAAAGGTTTTATTTCCGTTCACTTAGTTAAATTGTTAACTAGTTTCATTTGTCGCCTAAATATCTAGTCAACGATCGCATTAGGGTTTCTCGGCACTTGTAATTTTTGAAATTGGCATGGTTGATGCCTTGTGAGACCTCATTAGTGTGCATAGGAACCCTACACCTTTATTAATCAACTTGAACAATCTACACTTTATTCCTTAGAAAATGATTACAAAACTAGTTGCTTCTCGATCTCTTCCAAGGAGGTAGATGAACCGTTGATGATCAGCCTGGATGCGTGAGCGTCTGGGGCTTCGTGATCGCGTCGGCTTGATACCTTTTCCAAGAGGCTCTCGGTGCCTTTTTATAGTGCAAAGCAAAAATCTTGTAGTCGAAAACTTGCTAAAATATAGCATAGATTTACCCCAAAAATCCTCTGCCTCTAACTCCCTGGAATTGCGGCGGATCCGCGGCCCAAGGGTGGGTTTGGCCGTGGATCCGCGCTCAAAGGTGGGGATCTCTCGATCAATTTTCTTGGGCTCTCTGATTGTGACATTTGGCAATCCAAGGCACCTTTAGAATTCAGAAATCTTCTCTCGGTTGCTTCCAGACTTGGTCTCCAAGTTTTGTTTCTTAATTTGGCAAGATTTCTTCAACAACTTGATTTGCTTGATTCTAGCCTTGGAAAATTCTGCACAACTTGGAAATATTCTGCACAACAACTCAAATAAGATTTTAGTAGACTTTGTTCTACTAGGATTAGGTCAATAATATTATTTGCATACATTTTCTTACCAAATGCTAATTAAAATATATTAATACATGGAAAATGGTGTTTTCACACATAAACCCTCATATATATAATATATTATAATAAAATCCTTTTTTAATATGAAAATGGTAGGAAAAATGTAATACAAATGTGCAGTTTTATCAACTGAACAAATACCCTCAAACTTATCTTTGATCGTCCCGAGCAAACTAGTTTATTCAAGAGAAGGAGAAAAAAGAAAGGAGAAAACTAAGCATACTTTCGTAGGCAAACACGATTGCACTGAGCACGTGCAACAAGCCGTTAAACCTCTAGGTGTCCCTAGTAGGAGGAGTGTTGTCTCCTAAGGGTTTTCAGCGGATTACACCCACAAAATCCTATAATAAAAGAGAGATGGTGAAATTTACATATAAAGATAAGAACCATAAAAGAAAGACTTTGAAAATAAGAGTTTCCAACTATACCAGCTTTTCAGTTGTCATGAGCCCTATCTTAATAGTCATGAAAAGATGTTAGAAATCACATTATCCCTCAATAAAACATCGTCTTTATTCTTCATTCCTACCTTTCATCCAAACATCGATCATATACCCTTACGTGTGTGAAATGGACATCCCTACACTCGGAAAATTCAATTGAAGCTATCATACTCTTGTCCATCTACCTCAATACTTTTTAATTTGATGAATATTTAGATTTGCTCACACAATTTTATGCGACCGTTAATACTTCTTGAGGTACTAACCGACCGATTACTCATGTGCTTGCTGATTAGGTGATAGTATTTTCCTCGTTTTGCACCACTTAAGGCTTAGCAGTGACTCCCAGACCAGTTGGCCTTAGGGCACTAGGTGAAGAGACACCCTCGCTATATATTTTTTTATTACTGCCTTGGCGATAACAAAACCAGTGTTCATTTTTCTTTTCACCATTTTTATATTTTCTTCATTCATTTTTTTTTATTTCCTTCATACTTTGGCTTTAAGACAAGAGCATTTCAAGGTATCCTCTACTATCCCGAGTTTCAAGACGTGTGTAAGTGCATATAGTAGGGTATCAACGTTCAAAATGTTTGGCTTCCAGAATAGAAACTATTTTTCATATTTATTTTATCCTCAGATTAGTGACTTCCTTCATCTTACTAACCCTTGGGACAACAGCTCATAACTACTTATTACTAGTTCGTTTAAGAAACTTCTAATTTTCTTGGTTTTCTTAAACTATTCCTAACTTTTGGATGTAATTTTTTACTTTCTACTCTTTTGTTATAAAAGATTTTTTTTTTTAATTTTTGAAAATGTTGTGCTTATGCAAAATATGATGCAAATTGATGTGTAAATAAGCACAAACCTCCCCCAAACCTGTTTACAGCAGTGTCCTCACTGATGTCATCCGTTAAGCTCAAAAAAACCTGTAGACTTGGGAGGAAATTATTAATGGGGGCAAGAATATATGAAAGTGAAAATCCTCCCCCAAACTTATTTTAGGCTCACAATTTTGTAAAAATCATTTTCTTTCAAGAGCCAAAATATACCACCCCTCCCCCAAACTTGAGTTAAACAATTTTAATCTTTTAAAATCACATGAGGGGGTCAAGGTTATTGGTCAATGCCGAGATTTGCAAAGACCGAAGGTCAACACCAACCATTCAAAAATTTTATCGATGAAGCACCAAGGTTGGTGGAAGAACATGTCACCTATTGACGTGAAGAAGTGGGGAGGTAACAAGAGGTGTATTGGAAAAGGATTGCGTCTCAATTTGGAGAGACAACACAGTGATAGTAATGATGGATTACTCGCATTATCATGATTGTCCAAAAGATGGGATGGAGGTCTAATTTCTTCATCTTGGAGTTGATTCATCTCAACACCCGTGTCTTGTAAAAATGCGAGTTCATCAGCGAAAATTTCCTCAAAGCTTTCATCGATACCCCGAAAAATAATGTCATCAGAAAAAATGGGGTGATCGTCAGATTCAATATAAGGTTCCTCATTAGATGTTGACCCGGACAACTCGGTGGAAGAGTAAATGGTTGGGTCAAACAACAACATATGAAAAGAGTCTGTATCATGAGGTTGATCAAATTCGCTGCTGTCGAATCCATTAATTCGACAGAACACACATGAGCATAGGGTTCGGAGGGTTCACTTCCCAACTTGTAAATGTTAAGTTCAATTGACTTCTTTCCAAAGGATAGGGTCATAGAGCCGTTTCTACAATTAATTACTGCGTTGGAAGTGGCCAAAAAGGGTCGACCGAGTATCACCGGGATTTGATTGTGTGGGTTTGCTATAGGTTGTGTATCTATAACGATAAAGTCTACAGGAAATATGAATTCCCCGACTTTGATTAACACATCCTCTAGCTCACCCCTAGGTTGGGTGATAGATCAATCAGCCATCTGAAGAGTGCAATGCGTAGGTTTTAACTCTCCGATCCCTAATTGCTCATACACAGAATACGGAAGCAAGTTAACACTAGCACCAAGATTGAGTAAAGCACGATTGATATTTTTACCCCCAATGGAAATAGAAATTGTAGGACTTCCGGGGTCCTTTCGTTTTTTGGGTAGTTGTTGTGTAAAAGCAGTGCTCACATTACTCGCAAGGAAAACTTTTTTAGGTACTTGAACTTTTCGCTTCCTAGTGCACAAGTCCTTTAAGATTTTCGCATATGACGGAACTTGTTGAATAGCATCTAGGAGAGGAATGTTTATGTTAACTTGCTTAAAAATTTCCACAATCTTCTCCATTTGTGGACTTGGTCTGTTGCCCCTCAACCTGTTTGGATAAGGTGCTTGATCAATAAGTTTTGGGTCCAACGTTTGTGGAGAAGACTGTGGGGATGGATTCGATCCCAAAACTGGAGTGGGAATCGACTTAGATAGATTTGGCGAAATGGGCGAGGGGTTCGAGCCTTGGGGAAAACGGAGAATAGGCTCGGATGAAGGTGGGAGACTAGACGAATTAGGGGAAGAAGAAGAAGAAGAAGGGGTATCAAATGTGTCACTATCATCAAATTGCTCACCCACTCGGTTATTCAGCACTCTCCCCGATCTCAACGTAGTAATGGCATTCACATTATGACTTTGTGAATGGCCAGGATTCGGTAGGGGTTGAGATGGGAGTTTCCCTTTCTCTCTCGCACTCATTGCGGCGTTTAACTGTGCGATTTGGTTTTCTATTGATTTAATACTCTCACCATGGGAGGAGGAGTTTTTCGTTAGGGTATCAATAGAAGACCTTATCTCAGCCGAATTTTGCATGGATTGTTTCATGAACATATCCAAAGTTTGTGCAAGTGAGTTGTCAGTACCGGCCACTTGTGGTGTAGAAATGTTGGCCGGATTTTGGAAATTTTGTGACTGAAAGGGGGGCTGATTCTGTGGTTGTGGTTGCTGTGGATGAGGTATTTGATAATTACTTTGTTTGTTTTGATTCCAAGCAAAGTTAGGATGATTCCTCCATCCTTGATTATATGTGGAAGAATAAGGATCATTTCTAGGACGCTGCTTTAAAGCAGCATTAGCTTGAAACGATGCATTCATAGGACATTCTTCCGTTAAGTGTGAAGGATCCGAACAGCAAACACAGACAGTCTTAGGAAGCGTGACCTGATTTAGGGAGAATGTTGAGAACTTGTTTTCAATAGCATCGAGTTTCTTCTGTATCGCTGCCATTTCGGCTTTCACTGCGATAGAAACATCGAGCTGGTGAATACCTCCCTTAGTTGAAGGTGGTCTTACGCTTTCCCACTGCAACGTGTGTTCAGCAAGGTCTTCCAGATATTTCCATGCTTCACCGTCATCTTTAGACATGAAATTGCATTGACACATTGTTTCAAGCATCTGCTTTGTCGCTGGATTAATGCCCTCATATATAATCCGACATAAATCCCATCTTTGTATTCCATGATGGGGGCATTGGACAAGCAGATCTTTGAAACGTTCAAAGCACTTCCAAAATGGTTCATTGGGAAGCTGGGTGAACTGGTTGATCTCGCTCCTAACATGTGCAGTCTTATGATTTGGGTAAAACTTCTTAAGAAATGCTACGACGAATTCATCCCAATTAGCGATAGAGTGTGCGGCAGTATTATAAAGCCATTTTTCTGCCAAGTCGCACAGTGTTAATGGGAGAAGACGTAAGCGCATAGCATCTAAAGTCAATTGTGAAGTACCCATCATTGCGCATACGTTTTCGAATTTGGTGATGAAAACGTACGCGTCTTCCGACTCAAGCCCGTGAAATTTGTGCAGCAGATTGATGTAGTGGGGTTTAATTTCGAAATTATCCCCGTTAGGTGGTGGAAGAGATAGACAAGTGGGAAGAGGACCACGAATAGGATAGCATCTCTCTTGGAGAGAGATGCGCGGTGGATTCTGCGCACCTTCGGGCGGTGGCAGCGTGGTGTTATAATCTGATGGAGTGCCGTCCATCTCGGTTGATGTGGTGTGTGGTGGGGGAAAAGAAGATGAAGAAGTACCGACTTCGGCGTCGATAGCAGGAACGTGGACAAGACGGGCACTAGGATCCCGTGTCCAGCCGAGCATGCACTAAGCGGGTTTAGTGCAAGTGGCAGCGTGTGTGTGATTTAAAAAAGTGGGACTCAAGACAAATCTCCCTAAGATGCACAGGCAACCCTAGAACTAAGGTCACCTAGGTCCAGTCTCTAGACCGCTCCTAGACTTCCAAAGGACAAGCCGCAGGATCAATCCTCTACCGCCTCCGTACTACCCTTGTAGCCAGATAAGTGCCAGGTAAGTGGGAAGGAACCACGTCGTGGGCCTAATTAAAAACCACTAGCCTTTGTCACCCTTGGCTAGGCACTACAAAAGTAATGCAGATAAACGATAGATTACCCATGACCTTCCCCTGTCCTTATTGAGCGCGACAGTCCTTAGAGTCTGGTCTAGATATTTTTTAATTTAATGAAGGGTTGATCTATATGCTCAGTTTGTGATTTGTGGGGCTTAGGAAGGGTGATGAAATCCCCACCTAATCTTGATTTGGTCTTTGCCCCTTAGAGTCCGTATTAAAATATGCAAAACAAAACCAATCACAAAACTTTTGCAAAAAGATTTTTGAGCGGCGCTATTTTGCAAAGAATCCTGCAGAAAATAGATTTTATTGGAGTTGAGGAGAGAGAGAAGGAGTTGAGAAAGATACCAGAGAAGATTTATTCCCTAATTCCTCCAACTTGCCGCGGTTCCACCGCTGAATGGGTGATTTTGCCGCGGTTCTGCCGCATGGCAGAAGGAACAGTTGATGAAATTTTTTTGTATGGCCTTTTGTGATCCTCTGGATCTCTAAAAATGTCTCTGTTTCCTGTTTCCTCAAGTTTGTGACTCCAGATTTCCTCGCAAAAATTCACACAATAATCGTTAAATATACAATTTGCAGTTTTGTGTTAATAATGATATGACTCGTCAAAGAATTCAACACAAATAGTAAAAATAAAAAATTACGCACGTATCCCCGGCAACGGCGCCATTTGATTGTTTCGAAAAGTGTTTGTTTGTAGTTTAACCGCAATCAATAACGGTGTCGCACGTAGCTAGACCGAGATGAGTACGGGTCGTCCTCTGGGAAACATGGAACCTTTTACTTTTACTTTAGATGTGTTGAGAAAGAGAGGAGGGATAAAGAATTTTATAGAATGGTTTCTAGATCTACGTTAAACAATAATGTAAAATATAGATCAAGATTATTTTAGAGACTTAGATAATATAATAAGAAGGCTTGTAGGGTTCGTTAGGATTTAGTAGTTATGGACGATTAATTAAAAGTTACCCTTTTTATCCATTAATAGATTTAGAACTAGAACGACGGTGATGCGTGTAGATTAGGGTTTCTGGAGGGAAAAGGAATCCCACTCTTAACCCTTATCTCGACACGGAACTCCGTTCATATCTAGCCTTTACCAAAACAATCATTAATCTAATCTCTAATCGCGGTCGGAACTAGCAAAGAATTTCTAGCACACCCGATTAGGATGTTAATGATTCTTTTGATAAAGTTCCTAAACTTTATAGGACTTAAAAAGGGTTTAGTTATTTTCATCGTTCATTAGCCTACCCTAATCCTACGAACCATAACAAGCGGAGAATTACTCGCGCATGTTGGGAGAAGACGATGAAAAGACAGAGAGGGAAAACATAATGTAAAATGCAAAAGAATTAAATAAAATAACTACCTTTATTAATCAACTTGAACAATCGACACTTTATTCCTTAGAAAATGATTACAAAACTAGTTGCTTCTCGATCTCTTGCAAGGAGGTAGATGAACCGTTGATGATCAGCCTGGATGCGTGAGCGTCTGGGGCTTCGTGATCGCGTCGGCTTGATACCTTTTCCAAGAGGCTCTCGGTGCCTTTTTATAGTGCAAAGCCAGAATCTTGTAGTTGAAAACTTGCTAAAATATAGCATAGATTTACCCCCAAAATCCTCTGCCCCTAACTCCCTGGAATTGCGGCGGATCCGCGGCCCAAGGGTGGGTTTGGCCGCGGATCCGCGCTCAAAGGTGGGGATCTCTCGATCAATTTTCTTGGGCTCTCTGATTGTGACATTTGGCAATCCAAGGCACCTTTAGAATTCAGAAATCTTCTCTCGGTTGCTTCCAGACTTGGTCTCCAAGTTTTGTTTCTTAATTTGGTAAGATTTCTTCAACAACTTGATTTGCTTGATTCTAGCCTTGGAAAATTCTGCACAACTTGGAAATATTCTGCACAACAACTCAAATAAGATTTTAGTAGACTTTGTTCTACTAGGATTAGGTCAATAATATTATTTGCATACATTTTCCTACCAAATGCTAATTAAAATATATTAATACATGGAAAATGGTGTTTTCACACATAAACCCTCATATATATAATATATTATAATAAAGTCATTTTTTAATATGAAAATGGTAGGAAAAATGTAATACAAATGTGCAGTTTTATCAACTGAACAGACGCCCGCCCCTCAATATCAAATATACAAATAAATCCAAACTGCACTACCATTGCACACTGCTATCCACCACGACAAATCCGCAACACCACAACACAACACAGAACATCAACGCGAATGTCACGTTCGCAAACCCGTCTAAAAGAACTATAGCAATCAGATGCGGTTTACCGCTCGAATGACATTCACGGTCGGAGATATAATGTAAGTACTGTAAACTAACACGTTTAAATTTCGATCGACAAAATTTTCCGAAGTGGACCCCACACATATCTGCTGTACAGTAAAAAACACTGGGCCCAAAAGAACAGTTCCAGAAACTACAACATCCCAAGTAGAAGCCCCAGAAGAAAATTGACCAAATGATTGACCAAGACGGCCGCGGTTCCGCGGTCAAAGCCAGGCTTTGACCGCGGTTCCGCGGTCTTACGGTCGATTCATTTTGTCGTTTTTCTTCAGTTTTCTTTAAAAAGCCTGCTTTATTTTTAGAGATGCTCAAAATTATTTTTAGACCCCTTTTAAAATCAACAGAAACTTTAGACATGGAATTTGCGGTTTTCGAAAATCTGTTCGATCGATCTTTTAAACGCGTTAGCACAAGTTAGTAAAGCTTAATGGCATGGCTCTGATACCATATAAGTCTACGGTAGCACCCCGGCCATCTTTCAAACGCCAAATGCGGAACAAAAACTTTTATAACTGGCGCTATCGCATACTATAACCCGGATCTGCCATTAATGCTAAACTAACAAACTACAAAGAGGGTACAAAGGTTATACTGAACGATCCGAGTCCTTCGTTCTTTAACCATCATCCCACGCTCCGTTGCGGCTGCTCCGATCTCGTCGATCTCCGATCTTCTCGTCCAGGTGGCACCACGTCATCGGATCTTTAACCGGGCTCCCGCCTCTGACCCGAGGCAACTCGGTCATCAAGTTTGCTAAAAGAGATGACCAAGATTGATGTAGAGAATGAGTAGAACACTTTTTCTCACTTCTTCCAAAGCCATGGACGAACGGTTAATGAAGTTGCCATTTGAATCGGGTAAATGAGAAATGAGCAATTCTAATTTTCATGAACCAAATTCCATATACTTTTTTCTCTCAAGCAACCGTTATCTTTCAAGGGGGTGGCCGACCACATATATATGAGGAGGGGAGGTGAGTGTAGGAGCAAGGGGGGTAACCATAATGGAGAAGATCTCACACAAATATCCTAAGCATGAACAAAAAGCATTAATGAAAAGGTGACTCATTAATAACACCTCATCAACCATTAATGCAAATGAATGACTCACAAAACCTAGTCATCATCCAAGAAGCTTCCTCTCATGACTCACCCTCAAGAAAAGATAAATCCGTATTTAATCGAATGTAAAATACGGGTGATAGAAAACTGGAAACTGACAACTTCCAAAAGTGATCCCGAAACGAATTTCAGGATAACCCCGTAACAGTATAAACATACCCGCATTTGTATTACGACCGAATACAAATAAAACTGAGACAAAGATATTATATCTACACAGTATAATACTCGGATCCGGCTTAAACCAAAGCCCACCAGTATTATCTGTCCGAAATATAACACGTGCGTAAACGCACGTGCATTTTCCGAACCCTGCCATAAAACCATACGGCCTTTACAACGTTTCGCCCGAACTTGGGAAACTATCTGTGGGGAACTTTAATGACTCGTCAGTACCCTCGCAGTGGGTTTAACCATAAGCCGTCAGCGGAACTAGCTGTGCGTAACGGCTGCCCATGTACTGACCTCAAGGGAGGCCGATGAGCGAACTCATCCGGAAACCCTACTGAGCCTAACAGTGACAATGTATATACAGTCCGGTCCATTCGTCTATGAGTATCACATATCCGGTCTAGGGGGCTAGTAATGTCAGACCCCAAATAGCGGTATATGTCATGTCGGAGACAAGCCCTGAACACCCTGAGAAACTACCGGAGTACCTACCAGTAATTCTCACCTGCCTTGGCCAAGGACCTGGTGTAATGACTTTCCTAGACACTGCGCGATCTCCATCCCCAATACCGGGAGAGACGAATCCTCTGCCGATCCGCTCACGTGCCTCCATGTGGCTCGAGACTGTACCCAAAAACTACCTGTTTGCACGACTCCTTTGAGCCGTGGTAGGGTAGAAATCAAAGCACAATGGGAACTCACACGAGACAAATGACGACCTCAGGTCGATGAACTAACCTGTACACATGTCACCAGGGAACTGCTATCTGACGATATGTATAATACCAACTAGCAGGTTCCCGGCGAGTCCTGTCCGTTGTACTCATAACCCAATGAGCACCTGTATACATCTTAGGTGATCCAACTGATACCAGTGGCTTGTGAGACCGGCCACCACCCCTCGTCCGGGTCTCGACTGTATACACTAGTCTACTCCGGAGTATGATGCCCTGTCTCGGTACTCCCATGACTAGGGACCACTATTAAGGATGTGCTTATGGACTACCCAACTCTCACGTATATGATCGCCCTCATACTGTTGGTAGTCAAGCAAGATCCTAAGGGCTCTATCAACGTGTAACATGTAAACAATCACCTGAACATGTACACGACTGATAAAGGCAAACCAGATAGCATACTATCATCTCGAGTAAGACTGTCCTACCGGCATAGGTCCTCCTCAATCATTGCAATCACGTACCTGCGATCCAATAATTGACTTTGAGGGCACTATATCCAACAGTCGCCATTTGCATCTCCAACGCCTCTACGCCACGTGGGGTACCTACAAGGATATCACAAGCTAAAACACATGAAAACTATGTCATAAACCAAAATGGTGCACGCTACGCCCATAGGTAAAAACCTGTAGCCTCGCGTGCATACACAACCAATAACCCTATGCCGTTGATTTGGTAGAACTAAAGGATTCAATAGTTCCCGACAAACCCCAGCCTCTCCGCCGATCTAGTAGGGTTCCTCATCCACCTGAGAGATACTTCAGTTTTCTCTATGACAGTGGGAGCGAGGATTGCATCATGAGATGATGACCCAACTAGTTTCGAGCAGGCCATCAAGAGTGGTGACTTTGTGAGAATGGTTGGATGCTAAGCGATCTGAGATGGAATCCATATACACCAACAAAGTATGTACTTTGGTTGCTATATCTGAAGGGTTAAATCCCCATCAGGAGCAAGTAAATTTTGAGAAGATTACTTGGTGTACATGGAAAAGTTGAGACTTTCAAAGATAAGACTTGTTGCAAAAGGTTCTCGTCATCGACCAGGTGTAGATAATGATGAAACCTTTTCTAGTGTCTATGTTTAAGTCCATCCGGATCCTACTTGCCACTGCTACATACCATGACTACAATATCTGGCAGTTGGGTGTCATGACTGCTTTTCTAAATGGTGATTTAGAAGAGAGCGTCTATAAGTACACAACCAGAGGGCTTCGTAGACAGTGGGAGCAACGAAAACGTGTCCAAGTTGCTTTATGGGATAAAACATGCATCGCGGAGTTGGAACATCTATTTTGATGCGGTAGTCAAAGCGTTTTAATTCATCAAAATGGTAGATGAACCTTGTATATACAAAAAGGTAGTAGGGAGTATGGTGGTGATCTTCATATTGTACGTGGATGACATACTCTTGATAGAAAAGGAGTTTCCTATGCTACACTCGGTCAATCTCCTCTTATCATAAGGATTCTCCATATAGGATCAAGGTGATACCTCATAAATCCTGGGTTTTGGATCTATGAGATAGATCTAAGTGGATATTAGGATTCTCACTAGGTGTAGTGAGATGGTATCAATCGATCCTGGAGAGAATCACTGGATACCTTCCAGGGTGGTAAGCTCGACTGAATGTCAGTCACAGGCATTGTCTTTACCCTCAGTGGAGAGACGGTATGTTGGAAGAGTTCCAAGCTAGATACCGTGACAAACTAGACGATAAAGGCTGGATACATTGCTACCAAGGATACTAACAAAGAGGTTGTCTGGATGTATAAAAGTTTATATGATGAACTTCGTTCCTATCATTGTGTGACAATAGAGTTGTGACTTTGGCCTAGGAACCCCCGTCCCATCAGTGATCCAGACATATTCTTAGGCAGTATCACCTGATCATGGAGATGGTTGATCTCCAGGGAGATTGAGGTTAGGAGAGTAGATACAGAGGAGAACACAGCGGATCCACTCACAAAGGCCTATTCCCAGGAGAGACTTTTATGGGATGGTTGAGTATGAGATACTTTAACCACTGCAGATTGTTGGGTATGAGATACAACAACAGATGGCCCTAGTGCAAGTGGGAGATTGTTAGTAATATGTATGCCCTAGAGGCCATTAGTGTACATACGATGTATATTGTAGTGGATGCTTGGACATATATATGGAGGACTTTCTTGCTCGACATGATAGTATGCTATATGGTTGCTCTTTATCTTAACATGTACACTGATTGTCTCTATGTTACATATTGGTAAAGCCCTTAGGATGAGTACTTGACTACCAGGATTATGATGCAGATCATACTAGTAGGGACAGAGTAGTCGCTAAGTACATCCTTTAAATGTTCCTAATCGAGGTTGTATCGAGATAGGGCATCGATATACCGGAGTAGACTAGCGTATAACTTCTCTACCCATGTAGACGGGCGATGGATGATCCCATATCCATTGGTGTTTGACATCAGAGACAGTATACGGGTGCTCAGTGGAGACTAGGTATATTGAACGGACTCGCCGAGAACTCCCAGATGGTATTATACCTAACGTCAGATGTAAGTTCTCTGGTGACACTGGTACAAGTTAGTCTATAGACCCGAGATCGTCATAGAGTCTTGTTGATTCCTACCGTGCTTTGATTTCCACCTTACCACGTACAAGAGAACGTGTAAAACGGTGGCTTTTGGGTACAGTCCCGAGTCACATGGAGGCAATGAGCGATAGGAGGGGTTTCATTTCTCTCGGTATTGGGAGTTGATGTTGCGCTGTGCTCGATTTGCTATAGCAGGAAGTCCTTGGCCAAGGCTGCTTCAGAGATATACTGGTAAGTGTTATCAGTAGTTTCTCGACCCGTTGTGAGCCTCATATCGGCACGACTTATCGAGTTACCGGGGTCTGACGGTTACCACCCCTAGAAAAGATATGCGACATATCAGACGAAGAGACCGTACTGTACGGTAGTGTTACTGATTGGATTCGTAGGAGTGTGAGCAGGCTTGGTTGTTGATCTTCTGATCGCTCAATACCCGGGTGGCCGTTATGTTTAGCAGACCACTTGCGGCTTGTGGGTGTTTGATATGATTATCACCTACTGCCGGCGTATTGACGAGTCTTTAGAGTCCTACACAGGGGTTTCCTGACTCAAGCGAAACGAAATAGGAGCACATATGTGATATGTGCGAGACCGAGATTGATACGATATGAGATACCGTATTCTATTCTCGCGATATGAGATATCGGTCAGTTATATATGATATAGCCGGGTTATCGGATAAGGTATTGATTCGATAAGTTGATTCATATGATATTAGTCGGTTATAGGTGATATAGCCGGATTATTAAATCAAGAGTTGATTTGATAATCTAATGTATAATTATATATTTAATATATTACATTACATTAGCTAGTATTAGCTCACTTATGATTTCTTTTCTCACTTTGGATACATTGATGTATATGTGATATATGTTAAATGTATCAAGCTAGGTTACAAATGCAACTAGGGTTAATGAGGGTTAAACCATGCTAGGGTTAAGATTATGGTTTATAATTTTATCATTAAGTAATTCAAAAATTGTGGAATTAGTCATAGTTGATATTTGTTGAAAGCTTGTAGAAACTTGTAGGCATCTTTGACTTTGTCCACTCCTTTTGTCCAGCTTAAGATATTATTTGACCTAACCTTTAACCCTAGCTCATGGTTAACTCTCTACAAGGGTTAAGCATGACATGCTTAACCCTTGGTTGCATTTCTAACTTTACACACAATTCATATGATGAGTTCATTCTTCTTCTTCTTCTTCCTCAAAGATTTCTAGCTTCAATGGAGTTGATGGAAAAAGGTTGAGAAAATGAAAATCTAAAGTGAGCCCACTTTCTACTTCATTATCCTCTACTACTTGCCATTTAGTATAGGATATTTGCTTCACTAATTCCATGATTAGTGAAGAGATAGCTTTGGTTAGTGTCTCCTCGACGTAGATCATCTTCGGCCTCGAAGACTTCGAAGTAAGCATGTTCGTTTCTTCTGTAAGTCTACGGTAGCGCCCCGTCCTTCTTTTCGAGGCCAAATGCGGAACAAAAACTTTTTCGAACTGGCGCTAACACAAACTTAAAACCCGGATCGTTCCATTAACCGTAAACTAGTATACTGTAAAAGGGGGTTTCGAGATTATACCGATCGATCCGTTTCCTTCGGTCTTTAACCTCTGTCGCTAGCTTGTTGCGGCTGCGCCGACGAAGCACACTCTCTGATCTCGCTCGATCTCCGGTCTCCTACTCACCGAAAGTTGCACCACATCAACGAATCTTTATACGGGCTCCCGCCTCTGAACCGAGGCAACTCGAACATGAAGTTTGCTAGCCGACATGTCCAAGGTTGAAGTAGAGTGAGTGTAGAACACTTTGTCTCAAGTCACCCAAGCAAATAGATGAAGGTTAATTGAAGTTGCCAAATAGGAGTGGAGATGGAAATGAGCTTGAGAATGAGCTAAGGATTTTGTTGCAAAAATGAAAATGAAATCAAATTCACACACAAAAGATGGGGGCAGCCATATATGGGCTCGGCCACAAGAGGGAGGTGGTGAGCACCAGGCAAAAAAGATTGGTGACCATTAGCAAATATCGTCACCAAATATCCTAAGGAATACAAGAACAATAAATGCACCAATAATGCACAAAAAAAAACCAAGCTCATCCTAGAACCTTCAAGGGGCTGCTGGAGCCCATGCGCCACAGAAAACCCCCCGTTTACAAAAGGTCACATCAGCAAATAACCCCTTTCAAGCAAGAAATTCAGCCAAGAAGGAAAGAAAGAAAAATGGCCAAAATGAAGATACAAACTGGCAACTTCAAAAAGCGATCCCGTAACTAATTAAAGGATAACCCCACAACTGTATATACATACCCGCATCTGTATTCTGACCGAATACAAATGCAATGAGAAAAAAATATCCCTATAAGATATAATACTAGGATCCGGCTTAAACCAAAGCCCACTAGTATTATCCGTCCGAACCATGACACATGCACAAGTGCACGCGCATGTTCGAACACTGCCATAAAACCATACGACCTCTACAACTTTTCGCCCGAACTTGGAAACTTTCTATGGAGGACTCTAAAGACTTGTTAATACTCTGGCAGTGGGTTTAACCATAAGCCGTCAGTGGTACTAGCTGTACGTAACGGCTACCCATGTACTGAGTGAAAGGGAAACCGATGAGCGAACTCATCCTGGAACCCTACCGAGCCTATGTGTGACAATATCCATACAGTCCGGTCCGTTCGTCTATGAGTATCGCATATCGGGCCTAGGGAGCTGGTAAACATCAAACCCCAAAAGTAGTATAAGTCAGGTCGGAGTGTAATCCAAAACACCTGAGATACTAATGGAATGCCTACCAGTAAATCTCTCTTTCCATGGCAATGGACTTCGTGTAATGGCTCTCCTAGACACAGCGCGATCTAGCCCCCAACGTTGGGAGAGACGAATCCCCTGCCGATCCGCTCACTGCCTCCATGTGGCTCGGGACTGTACCCAACTAAAACCTGTTTGCACGATTCCTTTGAGCCGTGGTAGGGTAATAATCAAAGCACAGTGGGAACTCACATGAGACAAATAACGATCTCAGGTCGATAGACTAACCTGTACACATGTCACCTAGGAATTCCTATCTAACGAAAGGTTTTAAAAACCAGCTAGCATGTTCCCGGCCAGTCCTGTCCGGTGTACTCATAACCTAATGAGCACTTGTATACATCTTAGGTGAACCAACTGACACCAATGGCTTGTGAGACCGGCCACCGCCCCTCGTCGGGGTCTTGACTGTAAACACTAGTCTACTCTGGAGTATCGATGCCCTATCTCGAAACTCCTACGACTAGGGACCACTTTTAAGGATGTGCTTATAGACTACCCAACTTTCACGTATATGATCGCCATCATACTGTTGGTAGTCAAGCAAGAATCCTATGGGCTCTTATCAACGTGCAATAGTGATATATCATGTCACCTAAAGCAGTACACGTTTGATAAAGATAAACCAGATAGCATACTATCATCTCGAGTAAGACTGTCCTACCGGTATAGGTCCTCCCTCAATCATTGCAATCACGTACCTGCGATCCAATAATTGATTTTGAGGGCACTATATCCAACAATCTCTCATTTGCACTTAAGGCTAATTATTGCGATGTCGCATACTCACAGCCCGTGTGATACCGAACACCCAACTCCTCTACTGATCAGTCTCACAAAGCTTGTTTGTAAAACTATTGTGTTCGAGAAATAGCTTCAGTGAGTGGATCCGCCCTGATGTTTCTTTCTATGTCTCTCTATATCTCAAGTTCGCGGAGAAACCCATCTCCCGAAATGAGCAATACCTGTCCTAGAATATGTCTGGATATCTGATGGGGCCTAGTTCATAAATGAACTCCAAATCCAAACTCCTTAGACTGTATCGTCAACCAAACTTAATCAGTATCCTGCGCCATGCCTCCCTCAGTCTCCGCTTGGACCAGCTTTCTAAACTACTTCCCCTCGTCGGAGGGAAAACTAAAACTTTGACAGTCACTCTGTCATCCATGTCACCATGGAAGCCTGGATTGATAACTTTCTCCCGAAGGAGGCTATCGTTATCATATCCCTAGAACATCCACTTATGTTCTAAAACTGCTTCCGAACGTTTATCCAGGATTGGATCAATATCAACTTATTGCAGCTAGTGCAAAAACAACATCTGGTGTGGTACTTGAGATCTCATGATTGACTCAATTGCCTAAGCAAGTGATTTGCCAATCATGCACATCCCTCTCCCTTTTAGTCTGTAAGACACCTTTAGAGAGGGTGACTCATCACCCGCTGGTACACCCCCATGTCAGGAGTCGTCCATTCTAAATACCTTTAGAATGCTGTCTAAGTATCCAGATTGGGAAACTACCCAAATCTAGATCTAAAACCATAGATCTAGTAACCAGAATGTCTGATATAATATCCATATCCTATATGGAGAAAACACTGTATGACAACCACAGTATAACCGATTGTAGTATAGGAATTTTACTTCCTACTCTGTGTATGTCATCCAAATACCAGGACATCATACCTTACTACTTTCTTAACAGATCCATCCCCTATTTTGATGAAGTCAAAGCCCATGACTGTCACATCAAAAATAGATGATCTATCTTCGCTATATCTGCTTTAGTCTATAAATAGACACAAGCTTCTTGTCCACTATGCTTCCGCTACTCCCACTGACTACGACAACCCTATGGCAGAATGATATACACGTGCACTTCTAAAACTAGTTTAGAACGACGCTATACTTATCCTCCTGCCGTGTCTCATAGTCTGGAACAGCAGTAATGGTAAGTCTGGGTAAACAAGAACCTCCCTGTCACCGTCCTTGAGGCTACCGGTGTACCTCTCGGGTGTCTGAGGTTACCCACCATATCCGCGGAGTGGCTAATAGAATGTCAAACCTGATTGAATCTTTAGATCCTTTTAAATTTTCTGTAATCGTTTGCGGTTCTGGAATCTCTCCCAGTTCTACCATACTCCTACTACTGTTTTCTGAAAAAATCCATTTTACTAAAACTGTGGCGAGTCAAGAATAATATCACTATTGATCTTCCAGATGGTAGAAAGTCAACCCTTGTCAAAGCCAGGGTCAACCCACAAACTGCTATTATAAAAACGTTCCTTGAGTTATCCAGAGTCTGGTTTTAAGCATAAGCCGGACAACTCCATAAACCTTAACATCGTTACGATACGATCCATTCTATATACAATATAGAAACAAAGGCACTGATTTAATTAGAACCAGATTCAAATCATGCAGCTGTCTCCAGTGCATGTCAACTAAATGGAGAGAGGCCGATCAGAATTACTCAACTTAAGAGTGCATCCAATTATGAGTAACCTAAAAGAGAAGCAAGTTCTCTAAAACATTACTATCCACTGAATACCATACACAAGTATCTACATCTTCGATCACCTTGAAGAATCCCGATACTTGCTACACATGGTTCTCTACTTTATTCTTATACCTATAACTTCTCAAACTTGGACCTTGTATTTCAACGAAATACTTGTCTAAAACTTGAGAAGTCATAAGTAAACAGAATAAGTATGAGGACCATCCCCTTTGTCCTAATGGACACTGGACAGCATACACTATTTTATATAAGTCTCCTGAGTTGAATAACTCAAACGTGTGCGTCGTAGGTTGAAAACTGTACCCAGGCGATTTCCTCAAATATCACCAATTGCAACGAATTCCGATATAATGAGGATGATCACTTAATTCCCAATAACTTACTCCCACTCATCATCTGTAAAACCATACAGATGTGAGAATCATACCTGATAAATACATACCTTGGAGTAAGGACTAATTGGGAAATCGGTTTTCTATTAACAATACACAGTGAAACTGAAACATGAATATGTTTCGAAGGGGTATCCGGGTATTCCTAATAATGTATCTTCCATTATCCAGATTCATGACTGTAACCGCATATTTCCTTTGCCATCTGTCCAAATCCCTTTATTTGTCTTTAGTCGTTACCTTCTGTACACCATCGTTAGGCTTAATGGTTTTCTTTCTTCCCTACCGTTCGGCACCAGCCTATGGTTTGGAAAAAGACTATCCAACAAGCATAATAGGTGTACTTTCCTAATCTTAGGAGTACTCACAACCTGAGAGAAGGTGATGATAAAAGACAACTGAATAAACCTTTTTCTATTTCTCCCGAACCAGAATCCATCCCCGAACTGGAACAAGTTCCATCGAGTTCGTATATAACCATACGATGGATTATCCAAGTAATTGTGGATCTTCGTAGTGATACGGGGTGTTCTGGAGAAATACAAAGGTGAAATAGGAGTGGCGATGAAATACTTGGTTTGGTCGTGAATAGCAGTCGCAATTTACTTTGCCCTCTTTCCAATCCCTTTATTTGTATTTACTTATTACCTTCTATACACCACACTTAGGCTAATTGGTTTTCTTCATTCCCTACCTTTAGGCACCTGCCTATGGTTTGGAAGAAAACTATCCAATAAGCGTAATAGGTGTACTGTCCCCTAATCCTAGGAGCCCTCATAACCTGAGAGAAGGTAAAAGGAAAAGACAACTGAATAGTCCTATTCAATCTCTCCACAACCAGAATCCATCCTCGAATCTGGAATAAATTCCTTCGAGTTCATATATAACCATACGATGGATTTATACAATGGAAGTGGATATCCGCAGTGATACGGGATGTTCTGGAGAAATGCAAAGGGTAAAAGAAGGAGTGGCAATGATGTATGCAACTCAGATAATCCAAAAGCCAGTGTTTTAAGAAAGTTCGGTTAACTTGGTTACTGAGTCATAGTCTAGGGTCGGGTCATGGTCGCTGCAAAAGAGAGAGAGAAAAGAAACACTCAGCGTGCACTCTAACCTAGATCAGAATGCTTATCACTTTAGCTAATCAGAAAACCTCCCACAGTATCCTCAAATTCTACTCCAAACCTGAAAGAATAATTAGTCGGGATCACCCGAGGAGTAAACCAACTCATTAGTAGGAATCGGGATCCAACTATCATCGCATGATAAAGTGATGGAATCCACTCACGTTATCACACTCCAAAAGGTATGCGCATGCCTGGCAAGTTTCAGTTTCTTTAGAAACTTCCGATGTGATTTTTCCCCATGCTCTTATGACCTTGATGAAGGCCAACATATCATAAGTCACATGTCAAGTTCTACCCGTCATTATCCAGTTTAATATGAACCTACCCGTACATACCCTTGACGAAGGCCAAAATGGTAGTACGACTGTCCCAAACCAACGCATCTTTCTATGCAACAGAAAAGTAACAAATAGCTACCATACACTATGCTTTGACGAAGGCCAACATACATAGCATGAATACTAAGTGCTACTTGTCTGAAACGATGGAGGGCTACGAATGGTTTTTTGCGAAAAACCTTTAACGTAATGAACTTGATATCGTTGAAGGAACCAGATAGCTTTTACAAATATATAGTGGCGAAAACCATTGCTAAAGAGGTCACTCCCGGTGAAGGGATCTCGGCTCTTTTCCCGTAGAATGAGGTGCAGGATATTCCAAACTGAATACCACGATGCAAAGTAAAAAGTAATCGACTATAGTGAAGTTATTACCCTGACACAAACATCTGTCCAAGGGGTCACTCCCTATGAAGGGATCTCGGCCCTTGCCTCGTCGAATGAGGTGCTGGATACTCATAACCGAATACCACTGTGCAAAACAAAAGAGAACGTCCTTGCAATAACAGCTTTTTGAAAAATGTTCCAACAACATCTGTATATGTTTGTTTTCTTTTGCATTGATATGAATCAATGCAGTCCCATCAATTAATCACACCAATAAAGAACGAAAATAAAGTGTACGTATATGCCATCTGCATTCGCCACGGGGTTCCGTCATCACCCATTAGGTTACTTAACTAACGACAGAGTGGGGACAGGACTAGCGCGGGTATAAAACATATACAATATCTACTAGTATATATATATATATATCAATATACAATAATCTCTCCAGGCGTGATAAATGCAACATCACAGAAAAGTAATAAGCTTCACAGAACAATACAAATAAGGTGGGAGCTCAGGGTTTCATAGAGCCACAAATGAAACCCGACGTTCCCGTATCGTGTGGATAGCCTGTGCAATGAAAACCTAGACCCCTACGAGTGCGGCAAGTCATCCGCCAAAACCAGAAGCGAGGCAGCCCCCTTCAGCATCGTGAATGGACCACCCAGCACTTCACGGAATCCGGTAACTTGAGCACCCATCCTTGGGTCAACCTATACCCCCTACTAGTGCGGCGAATAGCCCGCAAATCCAAGAGTGAGTTCCCCTCCCTCCCAAAGCTATGAGATGCGGACCCGTTGCCCTCCAGAACCCCGCTATCCGAGCACTCCACCACGGGGTAATCCTAGTACAGAAAAGAAAATATGTACAACGGGTACATCGACCTCAACCCGGTCATGCCCCAAAAGAATAATATACAAACAGGCAGTGACGGCCGTCCACATGTCGGACGCTCTCCCTGCAATATCAAATGTACAAATATATCCAAATTGTACTACCATTGCACGCAAGCTATCCACCACAACAAATCCGCAACATCACAGCACAACACAGAACATCAACGTGAATGTCACGTTCGCAAACCCGTCTAAAAGGACTATGGCAATTAGGCAAGATTTACCGATCGAATGACATTCACGGTCACAGATAGTAAAGTAATGCACTGCAAAACTTAAACAATGTTAGAAATATCGACTCCAAAATAACCCCGAATAGCCCAAACAACCTGATAAAACCATATCCAAAATGGGCCAAAAACACAACACCACTGAACCAACTTCCCAGAGACCAGAGCAACACCCAAAACACCAACCTCATAGGCCTACACAGGGCCGGCCACGCCGGAAATCCCAGGCTAGGGATCGACCAAAATTCGAGGGTTGGGGTCCGTGTTTGGGGTGCGTTCTTGTGTCCTCCTGAGTAGTCTTCTGCACATGTTTAAATAATTTTCTGGACCTTTTGAAAAACAACAGAGAATCGAAATCCAGTGGCATCGTTTGGGTTTTGTTTCGATTTCGATACTTTAACATTGTCTAAACCAACTAGTAGACGGTAAATAGTTTGGCTCTGATACCATGTAAGTCTATGGTAGCGCCCCGGCAGTCTTTCCGAGGCCAAATGCGGAATAAAAACTTTTTCGAACTGGCGCTAACGCAAACTTAAAACCCAGATCGTTCCATTAATTGTAAACTAGTATACTGTAAATGGGGGTTTCGAGATTATACCGATCGATCCATGTCCTTCGGTCTTCAACCTCTGTTGCTAGATTGTTGCGGCTGCGCCGACAAAGCACGCTCTCCGATCTCCGGTCTCCTCCTCGCCGAAAGTTGCGCCACGTCAATAAATCTTTATACGGGCTCCCGCCTCTGAACCGAGGCAACTCGAACATGAAGTTTGCTAGCCGACATGTCCAAGGTTGAAGTAGAGTGAGTGTAGAACACTTTGTCTCAAGTCACCCAAGCTAATGGATGAAGGTTAATTGAAGTTGCCAAATAGGAGTGGAGATGGAAATGAGCTTGAGAATGAGCTAAGGATTTTGTTGTAAAAATGAAAATGAAATCAAATTCACACAAAAAAGATGGGGTAGCCATATATGGGCTCGGCTATAAGAGGGAGGTGGTGAGCACCAAGCAAAAGAGATTGGTGACCATTAGCAAATATCTTCACAAAATATCCTAAGGAATACAAGAATAATAAATGCATCAATAATGCACCAAAAAAAAAACATGCTCATCCTAGAACCTTCAGGTGGTTGCTGGAGCTCCTGCACCATAGAAACCCCCCCATTTACAAAAGGCCACGTTTCCAAATAAACCCTTTCAAGCAAGAAATTCAGCCAAGAAGGAAAGAAAGAAAAATGGCCAAAATGAAGATACAGACTGCCAACTTCAAAAAGCGATCCCGTAACTAATTACAGGATAACCCCACAACTGTATATACATACCCACATCTGTATTCCGACCGAATATAGATGCAATGAGACAAAAATATCCCTACAAGATATAATACTAAGATCCGTCTTAAACCAAAGCCCACTAGTATTATCCGTCCGAACCATGACACGTGCACAAGTGCACGCGCATATTCGAACCCTGCAATAAAACCATACGGCCTCTACAACATTTTTCCCAAACTTGTAAACTTTCTGTGGAGGACTTTAAAGATTCATCAATACTCTGGTAGTGGGTTTAACCACAAGCCGTCAGTGGTACTAGCTGTACGTAACGGCTGCCCATGTACTGAGCGAAAGGGAAACCGATGAGCGAACTCATCCTGGAACCCTACTGAGCCTATGTGTGACAATATCCGTACAGCCCGGTCCGTTCGTCTATGAGTATCGCATATCGGGCCTAGGGAGCTGGTAAACGTCAGACCCCCAAAAGCGATATCAGTCGTGTCGGAGTGTAGTCCAAAACACCTGAGATACTACTGGAATAACTACCAGTAAATCTCACTTTCCATGGACATGGACTTCGTGTACTGGCTCTCTTATACACAACGCGATCTCACCCCCAACGTTGGGAGAGACGAATCCCCTGCCGATCCGTTCACAACCTCCATGTGGCTCGGGACTGTACCCAACTAAAACATATTTGCACGGCTCTTTTGAGCCGTGGTAGGGTAATAATCAAAGCACAATGGGAAATCACACGAGACAAATGACGATCTCAGGTCAATAGACTAACCTATACACATGTCACCTGGGAATTCCTATCTGACGATAGGTTTTAAAAACCAGCTAGCATGTTCCCGGCGAGTCCTGTCCGGTGTACTCATAACCTAATGAGAACCTGTATACATCTTAGGTGAACCAACTGACACCAATGTCTTGTGAGACTGGCCACCGCCCCTCGTCGGGGTCTCGACTGTATACACTAGTCTACTCCGGAGTATCGATGCCCTATCTCGAAACTTCCGCGACTAGGGACCACTTTTAAGGATGTGCTTTTAGACTACCCAACTCTCACGTATATGATCGCCATCATACTGTTGGTAGTCAAGCAAGAATCCTATGGGCTCTTATCAACGTGCAATAGTGATATATCATGTCACCTAAAGCAGTACACGTTTGATAAAGATAAACTAGATAGCATACTATCATCTCGAGTAAGACTGTCCTACCGGTATAGGTCCTCCCTCAATCATTGCAATCACGTACCTGCGATCCAATAATTGACTTTGAGGGCACTATATTCGACATCTTCATCGGAGCCTCTCTGGAGTCCGGGACTTCTTGATCGCAGCGAAGGGACTACTACACGGAGCTATTGAAGTGAAGGACCGGTCTACAAAGGCTGTATTCCTTGCTCACTAGACTTGCAAAGTGTTTGCATTTACTTTTTCGTCGATTTCTAGTATACGATTCTAGGGTTAAGGTTAGCTAGAATGGCAAAATTTTAATTTGGCATGGACGATGCCTCCCGAAACCTTGCTGCCATGCTAGTCAACCCTGCAACGTGGAAATCCTTGCATTCCCCTATCCCTTGCCAAGACTTATGACAATTGTCATAAGATAGGGTGGAACCAACGTTCCCCAGCCCAGTATAATAAGCGGGTTCGGTCAATACATCCATATTATTATCTTGATTAAAACGTGACATGGTTGCTACCTGGAGAGAGAAAGAGAAGAAAACACTTTCTTGCAAGATTAGATTGGTTATTATTTTATCTAATCAAGATAGCTCCTACCGTTTTTATCAAATTTTCCTTCAAACCCTAAAAAGGTAAGATTAGCTGGAATTAATTACACCCTACAAGTTCGCCAATCGGTCAGCCAGGCAGGTATTGGTACTCCGAGAGAGTCTCCCCATGCTTTCGCATGGAACTAATTAAATAACCTCATTTCCGTAGGGGCATAACCTCGTTAACACCTTTCTTAGACACCTGCTGAGTTAGTTAATTGTAAAGTGGAAAACTCTCCTAGGAGTAACACTTACTCGCAGTGGGTATTAGGATCCAACTATCATATAGAAGGTATGCAATCTCATTGCAAATTTTAACACTTGAAATTCAAGATATCTGTTTTTATCCCTAGCGACTTATGACCTTAACATGGTCAACAAATCATAAGCGCTAGTCAAGTTCAACCTGTCATTTCGTGATTGAATTAAACCCACCCGCACGACCCTTAATAAGTCAACAAGGTCGTACGACTACCTTAATCCAATCGCATCATATGTGGAAGATAAGCACTAATCAGCTACCGCACACTACGCCTTGACGGAGGTCAATAAATGCAGCACGAATACTAAATAGTCCTTATCTGAAATAACGGAGGGCTATGACTGGTTTTGAAGAAAACCTTTAACGTAATGAACTTGATATCAATGTAGAATCTAGTGATTTGAAAAGGAGTGGTTTAAGTTCCTCTTTTAAAATCGAGTAGTTTTCAAAACAAACTGAGTGGGTTGTAGCATATGCTAATTTTTCTAAAGAGGTCATTCCCGGTGAAAGGATCTAGACTCATTCATTATCGAATGAGGTGCTGGATATTCATAATGGAATACCGCTATGCAAAACAAGAACTAGAGCTACCTTTTTGAAAAATTTGATTCTACAACATCTTTAGGTTTCTTTTCTTTTCATTAATCTCTTTAATGACGTCCCATCATTTATGTTTCCTTAACATCATAGAAGAAACGAAAATAAAATACACATATATGCCATCCACATTCGCTACAGGGACCCGGGTCTTCACCGTAAGATTACTTAAGTTACGGCATGGCGGGGTCAGGACTAGCGCGGATGCAAAACATATATAGTGTCTACTAGTATATCATATATATAAGTAGCATTCGTCTCACGCAGTTATATGATCACATCATATCACAGAAATCAGCAGAAGCAAGTATATGAAATATAAGATATACTAGGAGGTCCGTGTTTTAGATTAAGTCAGTAATGAAAAACACGGATTTCACAGTCGTGATGAATAGCCAAACCCACATCCCTAGACCCCTAGAAGAGCGGCAAGAAACCCTATCAATTCTAGAGTTAGGCAACCGGTCTTGACTCCTCGAGATGGTCTCCCACTGGACTCTAGAACCCGGTTACTTGTGCAACCCACCTTGGGTCTATCCTAATGGGGAAAAGTAAATAATATATATCAATGGAGACAACAACCTCAACCCGAAAGTGTCACAATAAAAGAATATTACATACAAATATTTACATGAATGAAAATTGAAAAACTCTCATCTCACGAAAAATCCATCGGTTATTCATGTTGGATGTATATGCCCTAGATGCCAGTATTGTATATGTATACATATGGATACTAGGGATATGTATGTACAGAACAATCTTGCTCAGTTTTATAGTATATTATTTGACTTGTCTTTATCGGGATATGTGTATTTATTTGTATTGTTGTTATATCTGGTTTGCACATATTGATAAAGACTCGATACGGTAGTATACTATTGTGGTTTGTCTTTATCTTAACATGGCATATGTCATACTCGTTATTACATATTGCGGTTACATGTTGATAAAGCCCCTAGGATCTTGCTTGACTACCTCCGTTGTGATGGCGATCATACTTATGGGAGCAGGGTAGTCCATAAGCACATCCTTAAATGGTCCCTAGTCGCGTGAGTATCGAGACTGGGAACTGATACTCCAGAGTAGACTGGTGTGTACGTTTCTAGCCTCGTCGGGGGATGGTTGGTCCCGCAGCCATTGGTATGATGCACCTAAGATCATATATAGGTGCTAACAGGGTGTGAGTATACTGGACGGACTCGCTGAGAACTTCCATGTGGTACTATACCTATCGTCAGATGGAAGTTCTCAGGTGACATGTCTACAGGTTAGTCTTTGGACCCGAGATCAGCATTTGTCTCGTGTGAGTTCCCACTAAACTTTGATCACTACCCTACCACGGCTCTACTGAGTCATGTAAACAGGTTTTGGTTGGGTTCAGTCCCGAGCCACATAGAGGCAGTGAGCGATTGTTGGGGATTCGTCTCTCCCGGTATAGGGAGTCGATATCGCACTGTGATTCAATTGGTCAGGACCATAAGACCTTGGCCAAGGCACTTGGGATTTACTGATAGGTTGATTAGTAGTTTCCCGGATTAGACCTGAGCCACATCGGCATGACTTATCAGGTTATTAGGGTATGATGTTCACCATCCCCTAGACCCGGTATGCGATACTCTTTGACGAAGAGATCGGACTGTACGGATATTGTCACGGATAGGCTCAGTAGGAGATCCGGATGATTTTTCTCATCGGCCTTCTTTTCGACAGGTACCTGGGTAGCCGTTACGTACAGCTAGTGCCGCTGACGTGCTTGTGGTTAAACCCACTACCAGAGTACTGTCGAGTCTTTAGAGTCCCACACATAGGGTTTCCCTGATTCAGGTGAAATGATGTATTAGCCATATTGGATACGTGTAGGGTTCGATCGATTGATATACTTTGTACTTGGACTTTCGATCGGACAGTTGGTAATACTAGCCGGCTCGGGTTTTGAGCTGGATTATTAAATCAGATATTTATTTAATAATTTACGTATATGTATTTCGATATATATATTCTAGTATTACATTCTTCGTGTTATTCTATCTCTTTGGGCATTCAGATTTTTATCAGATTGCCGGTATATATGTACTGTAGAGTGAAATCCGTATTTATTACAGATTTCCTTCTAGAAGGTCGCCACCTCATTTTGGATTTTCCATTTATTTGATAAATGGAAATGAAGTGTAAAGTGAGAGGTGAGGGAGGTATGGAGTTGACCATGCTTCAATAGTTTACAATTGAATTTATAATTCATTTTGTGTTTACTATTGAAGCATGGTTGCTATTGTTTAATGAAAGAAATGAGCATACAAAACTCTTGTGTGTGAATTTCTATCTCATGCTTGATCATTATTTTCTTGAGCTCCATTTTCTTTCCAAGCTCCTCCCTCCTCTTTCTTTCCTCCATCTTCATCATCTTCCTCTTCACTAACATTCTCATGTGTTGAGAAACAAGTGAAGAGGTTAGAAAAGAGACCGCAAACACTTAGACACCCTCACTACATCCTAGACCACTTGGTTTAGCAACCCAAGTTCTCTAGTTGCTCCTTATAGTCATTTGATTAAGAGCCAGAGCCATGGATCATATTCCCCAGGTGGATCATCTACGACAAAGCAAGGCCGGAGAACAAGCTCGATCCCGGAGGACCGATGGAGCCGGAATTGGAGATCAAGCAAGTTCAAGGTGGTTAATAGGAGCCAAGGATGAAGAACGAAGACCGAAGGACTTGGTTCGTTTGGTGAGAATCCTTTATCATAGTAGATAGAACTCCTTTTAGCTAACTAGGTTTATGTTTAATGATCCGGTTAAGTTTTATTCTAGTGACAAGTTTTCGATCGTTTTAAAATTTTTGTTCCGTATTTGGCCACGGAAGTTGGCCGGGGCACTAGGGTAACCCTTCATGGTATTAGAGCCAGCCCATAAACCCTAGGTTAGAAAGTTTAAACAATGTTAAAACAACGAAATTGAAACAACTCCGCGAAACCATAACCCTATTCTGCAGTTTCGGTTAATTTTAAAAAGGTCTCTGAAAATTTTTTAAACAAGTGCAGAGTGGTCTTTACCTTATGAGAAGTATCCAGAACAAAAACGAGGCAGTTCCACCTAACTTTGGCCGGCCATAGACCCTAAATTTCAGGCCTGCTCGGTTTTTCTAGGGAATTGTGCATTGGTTTTTGTTCTGGGAACTTATATTTAGAATTTTGGTTTTCTGGTGTTGTTTAAATTTTGCTCAAATTTGATTCTCTGTAGTTTTGAGTTTGAGGCAACTTGATGAGTTTCGAATTCGTTACATTTAACACTGTTTAACTGTTTACGGTTCATTCACTTTAATCTGCAACCGTGAATGTCACTCGATCGGTAAAACTCGTCTAATTGCTATATGTTCCTTTAGACGGGTTTTGCGAACGTGACATTCGCGTTGATGTTGTGTGCTTGTTCTGTGATTGTGGTTGGATAGTCGTGATGGATAGCATGTGATGCAATGTTAGAAATACGGTTTAAATTCATTTGTATATTTGTTATTGCGGGGCGAGCGTCTGACATGTGGGCTGCCGTCTTTGCCGTTTGTATATTATTTTGGGGCACGACCGGGCTGAGGTCGATGTCACCGGTTGTATATATTTTTTTCTTTTTCTGTATTAGGATTACCCCGTGGTGGGGTGCACGAATAGCCGGGTTCTAGAAGGCAACAAGCCCGCATCTCATGTCGTTGAGACGGAGGGGGCTTCATTCTAGAATTGGCGGGCTATTCGCCGCACTCGTAGGGGGTACAGGTTTTCATTGCACAGGCTATCTATACGACCGGGAACGTCGGGTTTTATTTGCGGCTCAAATGAAACCCGGGGCTCCAAGATCATCCACCATTCTGTATTGTTATCTGTGATGTTGTTTATTATCATGCCTGGGACGAATGTTATATATACTTATATATATAGTAGTAGACGTTGTATATGTTTTGCACCCGCGCTAGTCCAGCCCCCGCTCTATCGTTAGTTAAGTAACCTAACAGGTGATGACGGGGCCCAGTGGCAAATGCGGATGGCATATACGTACATCCTATTTTCGTTCTTTTCTGGTGTGATAGGTTACAAAATTGATGGGACCACATTAATTTTGATTAATGCAAGATAATAAACCTAAAAGATGTTGTTGGAACCAAGCTTTAAAAACTGACATTACAGACGTTCTCTTTTGCTTTGCACAGTGGTATTCAGTTTGGAATATCCAGCACCTCATTCGACGAGGCAAGGGCCGAGATCCCTTCACCGGGAGTGACCCATTGAGTAAAAGTTTGCGTCAACGTAATAACTTTAATATAATCGATTATTTTTGCTTTGCATCGTGGTATTCAGTTTGGAATATCCTGCACCTCATTCGACGAGGAAAGAGCCGAGATCCCTTCATAGGGAGTGACCTCTTTAGCAAAGGTTTTTGCCACCATATATTTATAAAACCACTCAGGTTCCTTCAACGATATCAAGTTCATTACGTTAACGGGTTTTTCGCCAAAAACCCAGCCATAGCACTCTGTCATTTCAGAATAATAATATTTAGTATTCGTGCTGCGTTTGTTGACCTAGTCAAGGCGTAGTGTACGGTAGCTAAGTGGTATTTTTCTGTGCATTGTAAATGTGATTGGTTAGGACAGTCGTGCGGCTTTGTTGACCTAGTCATGGGCTCATACGGGTGGGTTTAATGCAATCAAGAAAATGACGGGTAGAACTTGACTAGCGGTTTATGGTTTGTTGACCCAGTCAAGGTCATAAACCGTTAGGGGCAAAAACCACATCGGGAGTTTCAAACATACAGGAAACTTGCAGATTTAGCATACCTTCTGGAGTGTGGTGACTAGAGTGGATTCCATCTAGTGCATCACACAATGATAGTTGAATTCCGATCCCACTGATGAGTAGGATTACTCTTGGGAGATTTTTTCACTTAGCAATCAATTCTATAAACCAAGTAGGTGTCTAGAACGGTGTTAGCGGGGCTACGCCTCCAGGGAAAAGTGGTTATGTAATTAAGGAACTTCGCGAATGCGTTGGAAAACCTCCCTCAAAGTACCAACACATTCCTGGCTGAAAGGTTAAGCAAGAATTGTGACGTGCGATTAAACCTGACTAGTTCTTCTTTTAGGGTTTGAAGAAGAATTTGAGGAAACAGTGGGAGCCATCCTGGTTAGATAAATTAATAACTAATCTAATCTTGCAAGAGTGCACGCTGAGTGTTTTCCCTCTCTCTCTCCAGGTAGAAACCATTTCACACCCTAATCAAGATAGTAAAATGTATCGCTTGACCGATCCGAATTTTATTCGGGGCAGGGGAACGTCTGTTCGGCTCTAACTTATGACAACAGTCATGAGTGTGAGCAAGGGAAAGAGGAAAGAATGAATTCCTTGATGACCTCATCGAAGAAGAAGCATACTATTGCATCTTCTTCAGGCGTTCTTGTAATTAAGAACTGCTTTTCGGTCAGTCCTACCTCCTGGGTACTAAATACCGGATCAGGATCTCATATCTGTAATTTATTGCAGGGACTGAGAAAAAGTAGGATAGTTGGACAGGTGACATGTCCCTCAGGGTAGGGAACGAAGCACAAGTTAATGCTGTGGCCGTCGGTTAATATCACCTAGTGTTGCCAAATGGCAATACTATGATTTTGAATAATTGCTACTATGTACCTTCCATGTTATGCAACATAATATCAGTTTCTTTACTTGATAAAGATGGATATAACTTTGTTCTTGATAGAAATATCATGAACATCTACCTTCATAAGGTATTGGTTGCAGAAGGTACACTTTGTAATGGTATCTATATTTTAAATCAGAATACAGTTCTCAATTTACAAAACACACGCAAGAGGAAGAGTTCAGATGTGAACGAATCCTACTTATGGCATTGTAGACTTGGTCATATCGGAGAGAAAAGACTGAGTAAGTTACATAAAGATAGACTCTTGAATACGTTCGAATTTTCATCTTATGAAACTTGTCAGGCTTGTCTCAAAGGAAAGATGACCAAATCTCCGTTCACCGGAGATGGAGAAAGAGCAGCAGAGCTCTTGGGACTCATACACAGTGATGTGTGTGGTCCGATGTCTATACATGCAAGGGATGGGTTCTCGTACTTCATCACATTCACTGACGATCTCTCTAGATTCGGATATGTGTATCTTATGAAACAAAAATCTGAAGCTTTTTAGAAATTCAAAGAATTCAAGAACGAAGTAGAGAACCAGATTGGTAAAAGTATTAAGATCCTCCGATCTGATAGAGGAGGGGAGTACTTAAGCACAGAATTCCTAGAATACTTAAAAGAGAATGGAATTTTCTCTCAACTTACTCCTCCTTATACACCACAGCACAACGGTGTATCGGAGCGGAGGAATCATACCTTATTAGATATGGTTCGCTCCATGATGAGTAGTGCTGAGTTGCCTCTTTCATTTTGGGGGCATGCGCTTGAGACGACAATATACCTATTGAATGATGTTCCGTTCAAATCAGTGCCTAAGACACCGTTCGAGATATGGAATGGAAAAAGGCCATATCTTAAAAGATTAAAGATATGAGGTTGTCCGGCTTATGTTAAGAAACATAAACCAGATAAACTAGAAGCACGGTCAGTTTTATGTAAGTTTGTTGGATATCCAAAGAATAGTTATGGATATCTGTTCTACCACACCGAGGAACAGAAGGTGTTTGTTGCTCAACATACTATTTTCTTGGAAACATAGTTTCTTGCAAAAGAAATTAGTGGGAGCACGGTAGAACTGGAAGAAATTCCAAAGGGACAAACTGTAACTGAAGATTTGGTAGAACCTCAGGATTCAATAACCCCGGACGAACTTCAGCCACTCCGCAGATCTAGTAGAATTTCTCATCCACCGGAGAGATACTACAGTTTTCTCATAGATGGGGATCGAGAGGATTGCATCTTGGAAGAAGATGATCCTACTAGTTTCAGGCAAGCCGTTATCAGTAGGGACTCTGATAAGTGGCTGGATGCTATGCAATCTGAAATGGAGTCTATGTACACCAATAAAGTGTGGACCCTGGAAGTTGCTCCACCTAGGGTAAAACCCGTTGGATGCAAATGGATCTACAAGAAGAAACTTGGTGTAGATGGGCAGGTGGAAACCTATAAGGCTAGACTCGTTGCAAAAGGTTTTCGTCAAAGACCAGGAGTGGACTATGACGAAACCTTTTTTCCAGTGGCTATGCTCAAATCCATTAGGATCCTGCTTGCCATTGCTGCCTTCCATGATTATGAGATCTGGAAGATGGATGTAAAAACGTCTTTTCTAAACGGAAGTTTAGAAGATTGCGTTTATATAGATCAACCGGAAGGTTTTGTAGACAGTGGGAGCAGCGGAAAGGTATGCAAGTTGCTCAAATCCATTTATGGATTGAAGCAAGCATCGCGGAGCTGGAACATCTGTTTTGATGAGACAGTCAATGACTTTGACTTCATCAAAAACGAGGATGAGCCTTGTATTTATAAGAAGATTGTAGGATGAACTGTCGTATTCCTAGTCTTGTACGTGGACGGCATTCTTTTGATAGGAAATGACATTCCTATGCTACAATCGGTCAAGCTATTCTTATCACAAAGGTTCTCTATGAAAGACCTATGTGATGCCTCGTACATTCTGGGGATCAAAATCTACAGAGATAGATCAAAGAGATTATTAGGACTTTCGCGGTCCAGGTACATAGAGACCTACTAAAGAGATTTAGTATGGAAGATTCCAAGCGCGGTAACATACCCGCATTGCACGGAATCACCCTCTCCAAGGAGATGTCTCCCAAGACTGACGAGGAGAGGGTTCGCATGAGCACTATACCCTACGCTTTGGCGGTAGGATCTATAATGTATGCGATGCTATGTCCAAGACCAGATGTAGCTTACGTGCTAAGCGTGGTGAGCCGGTATCAGTCAGACCCAGGTGAGAACCACTGGACAACAGTAAAGAACATTCTCAAGTACCTGAGAAGGACTAAGGAGATGTTCCTGGTTTATGGTAATGGAGACCTCAGGGTCGAGTCTTTTATCGACTCAAGCTTCCAGAGTGAAAAAGATGACAGCAAGTCTGTCTCGGGTTTTGTGTTTACCCTCAACGGAGGGGCGGTATGTTGGAAAAGTTCCAAACAGGATACCATCGCAGACTCGACGATGGAGGCTGAATATATTTCTGCAAGCGATGCCGCAAAAGAGGTGGTCTGGATGAAGAAGTTCATAGCTGAACTTCAGGTGGTTCCGTCCATTGTTGATCCAATACCAGTGTATTGTGATAACAATGGGGCTATAGCTTTAGCGACCCATCAGAAATCCAGGCACATCTTAAGGCGGTATCACCTGATCAGGGAGATCGTAGATCGCCAGGAGATCGAGGTCCGGAGAGTGGATACGAAAGACAACACGGCGGATCCATTTACAAAGGCCCTCCCTCAAGCACAGTTCCAGCGACTTTTTGGGATGTTGGGTATGCGGTACGCTAGCAACTGGCCTTAGAGCAGACGTTGGGTATTCGGTACGCCAATCACTGGCCTTTAGTGCAAGTGGGAGATTGTTGGATGTATATGCCCTAGAGGCCAGTATTGTATATGTATACATATGGATACTAAGGATATGTATGTATAGAACAATCTTACTCAGTTTTATAATATATTATTTGACTTGTCTTTATCGGGATATGTGCATTTATTTGTATTGTTGTTATATCTGGTTTGCACGTATTGATAAAAACTCGATACGGTAGTATACTATTATGGTTTGTCTTTATCTTAACATGGCATATGTCATACTCGTTATTATATATTGTGGTTACATGTTGATAAAGCCCCTAGGATCTTGCTTGACTACCTGCGTTGTGATGTTGCGTTGTGATGGCGATCATACTTGTGGGAGCAAGGTAGTCCATAAGCACATCCTTAAATAGTCCCTAGTCGCGTGAGTATCGAGACTGGGCACCGATACTCCAGAGTAGACTGGTGTGTACGTTTCTAGCCCCGTCGGGGGATGGTTGGTCCCGCAGCCATTGGTCTGATTCACCTAAGATCGTATATAGGTGCTCACTGGGTATGAGTACACTGGACGGACTCGCCGAGAACTTCCATGTGGTATTATACCTATCGTCAGATGGAAGTTTTCAGGTGACATGTGTACAGGTTAGTATTTGGACCCGAGATCGGCATTTGTCTCGTGTGAGTTCCCACTGAACTTTGATCACTACCCTACCACTGCTCTACCGAGTCGTGCAAATAGGTTTTGGTTGGGTTCAGTCCCGAGCCATATGGAGGCAGTGAGCGATTGTCGGGGATTCGTCTCTCCCGGTATAGGGAGTCGATATCGCACTGTGATTCGATTGGTCAGGACCATAAGACCTTGGCTAAGGCACTTGGCATTTACTGATAGGTTGATCAGTAGTTTCCCGGATTGGTCCTGAGCCATATCGGCACGACTTATCAGGTTATTAGGGTATGATGTTCACCATCCCCTAGACCCGGTATGCGATACTCTTTGACGAAGAAACCGGACTGTACAGATATTGTCACGGATAGGCTCAGTAGGAGATCCGGATGAGTTTTCTCATCGGCCTTCTTTTCGATAGGTACCTGGGTAGCCGTTACGTATAGCTAGTGCCGCTGACGTGCTTGTGGTTAAACCCACTGCCAGAATACTGTCGAGTCTTTAGAGTCCCACACAGAGGGTTTCCCTGATTCAGGTAAAATGATGTAGTAGTCGTATTGGATACGTGCAGGGTTCGATCGATCGATATACTTTATACTTGGACTTTCGATCGAACAGTTGGTAATACTAGCCGGCTCGGGTTTTGAGCCGGATTATTAAATCATATATTGATTTAATAATTTACGTATATGTATTTCGATATATATATTCTAGTATTACGTTCTTCGTGTTATTCTATCTCTTTGGGCATTTGGATTTTTATCTGATTGCTGGTATATATGTACTGTAGACTGAATTCCGTATTTATTACAGATTTCCTTCTAGAAGGTGGCCACCTCATTTTGGATTTTCCATTTTATTTGCTAAATGGAAATGAAGTGTAAAGTGAGAGGTGAGGGAGGTATGGAGTTTACCATGCTTCAATAGTTTACAAATGAATTTATAATTCATTTTGTGTTTACTATTGAAGCATGGTTGCTATTGTTTAATGAAAGAAATGAGCATACAAAACTCTTGTGTGTGAATTTCTCTCTCATGCTTGATTATTATTTTCTTGAGCTCCATTTTCTCTCCAAGCTCCTCCCTCCTCTTGCTTTCCTCCATCTTCATCATCTTCCTCTTCACTAACATTCTCATGTGTTGAGAAACAAGTGAAGAGGTTAGAAAAGAGATAGCAAACACTTAGACACCCTCACTACATCCTAGACCACTTGGTTTAGCAACCCAAGTTCTTTAGTTGCTCCTTATAGTCATTTGATTAGGAGCTAGAGCCATGGATCATATTCCCCGGGTGGATCATCTACGACAAAGCAAGGCCGGAGAACAAGCTCGATCCCGGAGGACCGATGGAGCCGGAATTGGAGATCAAGCAAGTTCAAGGTGGTTACTAGGAGCCAAGGATGAAGAAAGAAGACCGAAGGACTTGGTTCGTTTGGTGAGAATCCTTTATCATAGTAGATAGAACTCATTTTAGCTAACTAGGTTTATGGTTAATGATCCGGTTAAGTTTTATTCTAGTGCCAAGTTTTCGATCGTTTTAAAAAAAAAATTCCGCATTTGGCCATGGAAGTTGGCCGGGGAACTAGGGTAACCCTTCAATTCAATCACGACGATCTAATATAACATATCAACCAGCAACACAATAACATCACATGTCATCAATGTAAGTAAATATGTGTATCCCTAATGTTGTTGACGTATAGCAATGAGATCGGGGATACTGCCACATATTACACTTACGGTCGCAGAAAATAAATGAAAACTACAATAATTAGAATCCACATCATTCTTAGACATCATAAACCTGGAATATCACATATTCCGGATTTCATGCCTAACATTATAAACCTTGCATTTAAGTACCGAATTGAAAACACTTTTCAAAAACAAGTCGGGCAATTCAATAAGATTCCCGATTATAAGATCAAATGCTCGTCGGGTACTTTAGTAGATGGCCGCACCCCAGAGGCCGTCAACGAAGTGCATTTGGGCAGAACACCGTGGCCGCGAGTATCTGAATGGATGATTTTGGCCATGGGGTTCTCCTATAGTCACTTGGTCGGGGTTATGGGGAGTGGCTATCTAATAGTGTCTTCCGGCGACTATTCGCGTACGATACGAGATTGCGACGGAGTTTTGATCCAAATCGAAACTCCGTGTCAATCCATCAAATGAGACAAAAATGCGAGATTTACAGAACAATAACTAGTTTTCACAAAACTAATCAATGTGGATTCCAAAAATTGTATCAAATATCCTAACTTATCTAGACGATGTTAAACATTTCGATCGATATTTCAAACTCCAGCAAATCACAGAGATCTCAACAACTTGAGCCTCACTAAAAATACCTAGAAAGTCCAAAATGACACAATGGAGCAGCATAAGAAATAAGAGTCCATAACTCCTCATGTAGGTGGCGGAACCGCGGCCAAACCTTAGTTTAGGCGGCGGTTCCTCGGCCCACTTGAGAAGTTAGGCCCTCGTACTTCTTGGGGCTCCATACAATTACGTCCATGATTTTCTGAGAATTTTTAATCTGTAAAATTTCAACTTTTAAAAAATTGGACAGAACTTGAAAAAAATGGTTTTAAAATTTCGATCGAACACTTAAACGTCGTTTAGACTACGCCTAAGTCTCTAGCTTGGCTCTGATACCATGAAAGTATATCTGAGCATCTTTACTAGGTTTCAACAAGCATCAAGTATGCAATTTTAAAAAATCTAGAGGTCTAAAGCATACTAACCTAGAATCTAACTAAAGAATTAGGGTTTCATTGTAAGTAAACTAGTTATAAACTAATTGAAGAGGGTTTACAACCTTTGTAGACTGGTCCTTCACTTCTAAAGCTCCAAGTAGTAGTCCCTAAAACTCTTCTCAAGGCTCCACTTGAAAAAAAGATCTAGCTTGCTTGTAGTCTTCGATGCTGAAGATGATCCACCTTGAAGTCTCTTTCACTCAAGCTCACTCTTCATTAATCAAGGTATTAGTGAAACAAACAACCTAAACTAATGAGCTAGATTAGTGTATGTTGAAAAAAAATGGGAGATTTGCTCATTAGAAAAATCTTTTCTCTTTATTTTTTCCAACTCAAGAAAAACCCTAGAGAGGAAGTAGAAGAGATGAACTAAGATGAAAGAATGAACCATTAGCTCAAGATAAGATTGAGATGAATAAATATCTAAGAGCAAAACAAAAATGAGTGGATGAGTCATGACTTCTCAATACTTCTCCAAGCATGGAATCCATGACCCATTTTCACATTTTTCTATTTTTCTCAAAAATAAATCATCCCAATTATCTATTGTCAAGTGTGATTCTCATACACCCTAGTTCAATGTATCATCAACCATGATACAAATCCAATTCATATATATATATATATCACATATATACATAATTATATATAAAGAGAAGAAAATCTAAACTGAGCATATATTAGTTAATATATATATATATATATATACATATCAAATATATAAATATATATCAAATTATCAATTCAACACTTGATTCAATAATCCGATTATATCATATATAACCGACTAGGAGTTCTTGGCCTATTTGCACGACTCCTTTGAGCCATGGTAGGGAGAAAATAAAAGCACAGTGGGAACCACACAGGACACAATGACGATCTCGGGTCTACAGACTAACCTGTAGGAGTGTCACCAGAGAACTACTATCCGACGATAGGTATGGTACCATCTAGGAGTTCTCGGCGAGTCTTGTTCGGTGTACCCATTCTCTAATGAGAACCTGTGTACAATCTTTGATGTCAAACACCAATGGTTATGGGATCAACCATCGCCCCATACAGGGTCAAGAAACGTATACACTAGTCTATTCTGGAATATCGATGCCCTGTCTCAATACTCCATCGACTAGGAACTATTAAAGGATCTGCTTGCGGAATACACAAGCCCCACTAGTATGATCTGCATTATAGTCCTGGTAGTCAACCAACATCCTAAGGGCTTTATCAACATGTATCAGAGAGACAGTATAAAAATACAAGTGTACATGTTAAGATAAAGAGCAAAAAGATAGCATACTATCATGTTGAGTAAGAAAGTCCTCTCTATATATGTCCAAGCATCCACTATATCATACAATAATGGCCTCTAGGGCATACATATTCCTAACAATCTTCCACTTGCACAAAGACTAGTTGTTATAGTATCGCATACCCAACATCCTAAAAAGTTTCTCAAACTGCGTCTAGGGGAGGGTCTTCATGAGTGGATCCGCCGTGTTGTCTTTCGTATATACACTCCTGACCTCGATCTCCCGGCGATCAACTATCTCCCGGATCAGGTGATACCGCCTCAGAATATGTCTGGATCGCTGATGGTACCGGGGTTCCTTGGCCAAAACCACAACTCCATTGTTATCACAATGCAAGGGTATTGAATCATTAATGGATGGAACCACATCAAGTTCAGCAATGAACTTCTTCATCCAGAAAGTCTTTTTGGCAGCATCGTTGGCAGCGATGTATTCAGCCTTCATCGTCGAGTCTGCTACGTTATCTTGCTTGGAACTCTTCCAACATACCTGATTAGTCTAAAACATTGCACATTTGAATGAAAAGTTTCCCTACTATTGTTAAGTACTAAAAGGTGTTTTTTGTAAATATAGAACATTAGAGGGTTTATTTGTAAAAGATTATTATCATATATTTCTATATTATAATTAACATAATTAGGGAAAATATACGCATGAAATCTAAGTAATTAAAATATGCATATCATATCAAATATTTCTAATCAATATTCTCAAAATATTATATCATTTAAATAGTTAGGATAATATCTCAAAAAAAAAAACCAAATTTTACTAACACTATGACTTGAGATATTGTGCAGATATTAGCTCAGGTCTGGAATCCAAGAGATCCGAGTCAAATCGGGATGTCAAAACCGAATCTGCCAAAATTTAGAAGCAAATCGAGAGATCTAGCAACGACAGAGACTCATAGCATTATTTTTAGAATCTAGACATCAAGAGGATCTCCAAACATCAACACAAAATACCAGATAAAATCCTAAACCCTGATGCCACCAAGATGCGGCCGAACCGCCGTTAAACATGGCTATATATGGTGGTTCCGCGGTGGTTTGATGGCCCTATGATGTGATATTTGATGGTTTGGATGCTAACTGCATATATTCTTATATGGAATCTAGGGTTTCTGGTTTGAGGGACAATATAAGGGACTGAGAGCTGTACATTGAACAGGATCACCGAAGAGATCAAGAGATCCAAGAGATCCACGTATCTGAATGATCATCATCTATTCATCTACCTCCCACAAGAGAGAGATCTAGAGCAAACTAGGGTTCTTATATTCTACTTTCTAAGGAGAATTGTAAATGCAATAGTTGATTAATAAAGATAGTGTTTGTTTATTATTCTTTTTGCATTTAATTTCCGCACTTACTTTCTGCACTTGCTTTTCTGCATCTTAATTATGATTTCATTCATCTTCATCCTCTCTTCTAACTTAGCCATGAGCGAGTAATTCCTAACTTACTAGGGTTCGTACGATAGGGTAGGATAATGGATGAAAAAATCTTTTAACTTCTTTTATACATTTTAAAGTTTATAAACTTTAGCAAAATAAATGTTAACCTCCTTATCGGGCATGCTACTAATTTATTGATAGTCTCGTCCGCGATTTGAGATTGGTTTAACACTTGTTTTGTTAAGGGCTAGACATGAATAGAGATCAATGCAAGGACAAGGGTTAATAGTGGGGAAACCTTAGTTTCTTTCAAGAACCATAATCTACATTCATCACTATCGATCTAGTTTTAAACTATTAGAAGATAAAGGACTCATTTTTAATTATTCATTCATTACTACTAAGTTCTATGAACCCTACAAGCCTTTTCTTTATAAATTCTATATCCATAACGACAAACAACTATCCCATCTTTAATCAACTCGTCTAAAGCTGTTAGTTATATGTATGCCCTAGAGGCCATTACTGTACATGAGTTGTATATTGTAGTGGACGCTTGGACATATATAGAGAGGACTTTCTTGCTCGATATGATAATATGCTATCTGGTTACTCTTATCTTAACATGTACACTGATTGTCTCTCTGTTACATGTTGTTAAAGCCCTTAGGATGTGTACTTGACTACCTGGATTATGATGCGGATCATACTAGTGGGGACAAAGGTAGTCGGTAAGTACATCCTTTAATGTCCCTAGTCGTGGGTGTATCGAGACGGGGCATCGATATACCAGAGTAGACTAGCGTATAGCTTCTCGACCTATACAGATGGGGGATGGATGATCCCATATCCATTATTGTTTGACATCAGAGATGATATACGGGTGCTCAGGGGAGACTGGGTACACTGGACGGACTCGCCGAGAACTCTTCGATGGTATTATACCTCACGTCAGATGGCAGTTCTCTGGTGACACTGGTACAGGTTAGTCTGTCGACCCAACATCGTCATAGAGTCTTGTGTGATTCCCACTTTGCTTTGATTTCCATCTTACCACGTTCAAGAGAACGTGCAAAATGATGGTTTTTGGGTACAGTCCCGAGTCACATGGAGGCAATGAGCGATAGGAGGGGATTTCGTCTCTTCCGGTATTGGAGGTTGATATTGCGCTGTGCTCGATTGGCTATAACAGGAAGTCCCTGGCCAGGGTTGTTTCTGAGATTTACTGGTAAGTGTTATCAGTATTTTCTCGACCCGTTATGAGCCTCACATCGGCATGACTTATCAATCTATTTTGGTCTGACGTTTACCACCCCAGGCGAGATATGCGACATATCAGACGAAGATACCGGACTGTACGGTAGTGTTACTGATTGGATTCGCAGGAGTATGAGCAGGCATGCTTGTTGATCTTCTGATCTCTCAATACCCGGGTGGCCGTTACGTTTAGCAGACCGCTTGCGGCTTGTAGGTGTTTGATATGATCATCACCTCCTGCCGGCGTATTGACGAGTCTTTAGAGTCCTACACAGAGGTTTCCTGGTTCATGCGGAACGAAGTATGAGCACATATGTGATATGTGCGGGACCGAGATTAATGCGTGTATGTGATACCGCATTCTATTCTCGCGATATGTGATATCGGTCAGTTATATGAGATATAGCCGGGTTATCGGATCAAGTGTTGATTCGATAAGTTATTGCATTTGATATTAGTCGGTTGTAAGTGATATAGCCAGATTTTTAAATCAAGTGTTGATTTAATAATTTAATGTATAATTGTATATTTGATATACTAAATTACATTAACTAATATTAGCTCACTTAAACATTTCTTTTTCTCACTTGTGTGCATATATATATATATATATGATATATATTAATGTACAACTATTGTGTCATGCATGATGCCACATGATACATGGGTGTATGAGACTCACACCATACTAATAATAATGTTAGGGTTTATATTTATTTAAGTAAATCAAAATTAGTTTTAATTAGTCACATGCTTGGAAGCTTGGAGAAGCTTATAGCATCTTTGACTAAGTCCACTCCTTTTGTTTTACTTGTAGATTTTTATTAACCTAACCATTATTGTTAGCCATGGTTTAATCTCTACATGGGTTAGTGTAGGTTGTTATTCTCACCTCATTAGTTCATTCTCATCTCTTCTCTTCATCTTCTTCATCCTTGAGAAAAAGCTTTCTAGCTTTTGGAAAAGTGAGAAAATATTATGAGAAAAATAAAACTAAAGTGAGCCCATTTCCTACTTCATCATACTCTACTACTTCCCATTTAGTTTAGGGTGTTTGCTTCACTAATTTCACAATTAGTGAAGAGGTAGCATGAGCTTGAGTCTCCTCGACGTAGATCATCTTCGGTCTCGAAGACTTCGAGCAAGCTTGTTCATTTCTCCGGGAGAACCCTTTCTAGAGTTCGGGAGATCATAACTCGCAGCGAAAGGACTACTGCACAGAGCTTTTAAAGTGAAGGACCGGTCTACAAAGGTTGTATTTCTCTTTCACTTAGATGTAAAGTTGTTTACATATTATTTCATCGGATTTTCTAATAACGATTCTAAGGTTAGGGTTAGCTAGAACGACAAATTTTTGAAATTGGCATGGATGATACCTCCCGAAACCTTGCTGTCGTGCTAGGCAAACCTGCAGTGGTATCATAGCCGTGCTAGAAAATTGGACGATGTTTGTTAGATTACGAAACCAAAACGACTCCGAAACTTGAAACAATACAACCCAGTTTCTGTCGAATTTATAAAGTCTTAAAATTTTTTTTTAAACAACTGCAGAATGTTATATGTGATATAACATGAACACCATGAAAATTTGAGGTAATTTAGCCTCAAAGTGGCCGGCCACAATGAGGTAAAAACCGGCAAGCTCGGGTCATTTTTGGAGTTTTGGCTTCAAATTTTCAGGGTGTTCCAGTCTCTGGGTTTTAGGGTTTCAAATGTTGTTTGTTTTTGCTAAATTTGCATGTGATGTTTACTTTCTGCAAAGGCAATTCGGAGTGTTTAGCAGTCGTAATTCTAACATGTATTCGGGTTATTTAGACGATGTTAAAAAGTTTGAACGGATATCAATAACCCATATTTTCCCTCACTGAAATTTTCCAAGAGTTGGATTTTTCCGAGTTTAAAATTTTCAGAAAATCATGCAAGCGATTCTGTGGACCCTCTAGAAGAACGATACCCAAACTCGACTTTTTGGATCGCAGAACCGCAGTATACCCTAGAGTTTGCCGCAGTTCCGTGGCGACATGAGTGAGGCATGGGTCGGCACTTCTACGGATGGTTCATAGGAGCTGTGGCAGTTTCTGGGTATGTTTTGAACTCCGCTCAAGTGTTGAGCTTGTTAGGAAATTTTGGGTGCTTCCTTATTCGATCGAAAAGTTTAAATTCGTCTAGCTATCTGTGATTGTAATACAATAATTGGAATCTATTTAGTTGCGTGCAAGTTTAACATTTCAGTCTCTGGTGAAATCGGAAATCTTGTTGAATTACCCGACTTCTTTTGAAAAGTGTTTTCATAGTTGAGACCTAAATGTAAGATTTGCATTGTTAGGCATGAAATCTAGAATATGTGATATTCTGGGTTTATGATGTCTAAGGGCAATGACGATTCCAATTGTTGTAGTTTTTCGCTTTCTTTTCTGCGACCGTAAGTGTAATATGTGGTGTATCGCCGGTTTCGTTACTATATGTCAACGACAATTAGGATACGCATATTTACTTACGATGATGACATGTGATGTTATGTGTTGCTGTGATATATTATATTGGATCGTCAATTTTGAATAGCCAGGTTTTTTTATGTGAGATGTGAGTTTTTCATTTTCATTCATGTAAAAACTTGTATGTAATATTCTTTTATTGGGGCACTTCCGGGTTGAGGAAGATGTCACCGTTGATGTATATTATTTACTTTTCCGCATTAGGATAGACCCAAGGAGGGGAGCACAAGTAACCGGGTTCTAGTGTCCAGTAGGAGACCATCTCGAGGCGTCAAGACCGGGTCTCCTAACTCTAGAATTGTTAGGGTTGCTTTCCTCTCTCGTAAGGGTCTAGGGATGTGGGTTTGGCTATTCATCACGACTGTGGAATCCGTGTTTTATACAGGCTTAATATAAAACCCGAAAATCCTAGTATATCCAATATTTCATATGTTGATTTCTGCTGCGATATTCTATGATGTGATGACTTGATATATTGAGATAGATACTGTATATAGTATATGTGATATATTATATAGACGTTGCTTATGTTTTACACCCGTGCTAGCCCTGCCCCGCTCTGCCGTTAGTTACCTAACCTAACGGTGCATGACGGGACATCGAAGCGAATGCGGATGGCATAAGCGTACGTTGTATTTATCTGTGATGCTTAGGTAACTTAAATCATAGGACATTCATTAATGAGATTAATGAAAGAAAATAAACCTAAAGATGTTGTTGAATAGAATTTTCAAAAAACAGGTAGCTCTAGTTCTTGCTTTGCATAGCGGTATTCCTTGTAGAATATCCAGCACCTTATTCGATAAGGAAAGAGCCGAGATCCCTTCACCGGGAGTGACCTCTTTAGCACTAACTGGCAGATGCTATAACCCTCGGTTTCGTCTTTTGATTGCTTTTCTAGTTTTTGCTTTGCATAGTGGTATTGTGAATATCCTGCACCTCATTCGACGAGGAAAGAGCAGAGATCCCGTCACCGGGAGTGACCTCTTTAGCGAAACTAGCAAAGGCCTAAAAAACACTCCATTTTTAAATCATTTAATTCTACAACGATATCAAGTTCATTACGCAAAAGGTTTTCTTAAAAACCTGTCGTAACCCTCCGTCATTTTAGATAAATAATAGTTAGTATTTGTGCCGCGTTTGTTGACCTCTGTCAAGGCGTAGTGTGCGGTAGCTGATTAGTGCTTATCTGCAAAGTATATGATGCGATTAATTTAGGGTAGTCGTGCGACCTTGTTGACCTCTGTCAAGGATCGTGCGGGTGGGTTTATTTCAATCATGAAATGATGGGTTGAACTTGACTAGCAGCCTATGGTTTTTTGACCTCTGTTAAGGTCATAGGACACAAGGGGAAAAATTATCGGGAATTTCAAGTGTTGAAATTTGAAATGAGATTGCATACATTCTATGAGATAGTTGGATCCCAATATCCACTGCGAGTAATTGTTACTCCTGGGAGAGTTTTTCACTTTACAATTAGCCGATCAAGTAGGTGTCTAGAAAGGTGTCAACGGGGTTACGCCCCTGGAAAAATGAGTTTATTTTAATTAGGTCCGTGCGAAAGCACGGGGAACCTCCCTTAAAGTACCGGCACTGGCCTGGCTGAATGATTGGCGAACTTGTAGGGTGTAATTAGTCCCGGCTAGTCTTTCCTTTTAGGGTTTGGAGGAAGATTTGATAAAAACAGTGGGAGCTATCCCGATTAGATAAAATGATAACCAATCTGATCTTGCAAGAGCAAACGCTGAGTGTTTTCTTCTCTCTCTCTCCAGGTAGCGACCATGTCACGCCTTAATCAAGATAAAAATATGGATGTATTGACCAAACCCGCTTGTTATACTGAGCTGGGGAATGTTGGTCCCGCTCTAATTTATAATTGTTATAAGTCCGAGCTGGAAATAGGGGAATACCAGGATTCCCATGCCGTCCAAACGAAGAAAGTGCATGATGATGCAACTTCCTCGGGTGTGTTCATTACCAAGAACTGTTTCTCAATATCCTCTACGTCTTGGGTATGAGATACCGGATCAGGATCCTACATATGTAATCTGTTACATATGCTACAGATTGGTAGATAACTGAGATTGGGTGATAAAGTTTTAAGAGTTTGAAACGGTGCAATTGTTGCAGCCAAGATGTTGGCAGTTATCACCATGTATTACCAAATACATTGATTCTGAACGAATGTTATTAGATACCGATCCTGATATGCAACATTATATCAGTCTCTTTATTTACTATAGAAGGGTATAATTTTGTATTGTTGGATAGTGTTTTGAACATTTCCTATATCAAGAGTTGATCGGTTCAGGCACGTTATCTAAAAGCATATACGTTCTAAATCAAACTACAGTTCTCAACGTACAGAACACACACAAGAAGAAGAGTTCAGAAATGAACGGATCTTTCTTGAGGCATTGTAGACTAGGTTATATCAATACGACACGACTAGCTAAGTTACATTAAGATGCATATTTAAATCAGTTTGAATTTACATCTTATGAAACTTGCCAGTCATGTCACAAAGATAAGATGACCATAGCTCCGTTTATTAGAAACAGAGAAAAAGTTAGTAAACTCTTGGGATTGATACATGATGATGTATGTAGGTCCCCAGTCTACACATGCCACGACCGTTTCTTTGTACTTCATTACATTCACTGATTATCTCTCAAGATTTGGACATATGTTCTTGTTGCAACACAAGTCTGAAACTTTTGAGAAATTCAATGAATATAAGTTATAAGTAGAGAACCAAAACGGGTATAAGTATTATGACCTTTGATGAGATCAGGGAGGAGAATATTTGAGCATGGAGATCCTGGACTGTTCTAAAGGGGAATGAGATTCTCTCTCAAAATTACTCCTCCATATACACCACAGCACAACGGTGTATCGGGACGGAGCAATCATACCCTATTAGATATGGTGCGCTCTATGATGAGTACTACCGCGTTTCCTATTTCCTTTTGGGGGTTATGCACTTATGAAGCTTCATATTTATTGAATAGCGTTCCAACCAAATCAGGTGCCAACCACTCCATATGTGATATGGTATGGGAAGAGTCCATGTCTTAAGTAAGTTAAGATTTGGGGTTGTCCGGCCTATGTCTAAAAGAAAAATCCGGACAAGCTTGAGTCAAGGTCAGTTCTGTTGAAGTTTGTTGGATATCCCAAGCATTCGCAAAGAATATCTTCTACCGCACCGAGGAACAAAAGGAGTTTTATTTCTCGGCAAGCTACCTTTTTAGAAAAGGAATTTTTTATGAAGAAATTAGTAGTCATGAGGTAGAACTGGAAGGAGTTCCAACTATACAAAATACAGCTGACGATTCGGTAGAACCGGAGGATTCAATAGCTCCCGACGAACCTCAGCCTCTCCGCCGATCTGGTAGGGTTCCTCATCCGCCTGAGAGATACTTCGGTTTTCTCTATGACAGTGGAAGCGAGGATTGAATCATGAGATGATGAGCCAACTAGTTTCGAACATGCCATAAAGAGTGGGGGCTCTGTAAGAATGGCTAGATGCTAAGCGATCTGAGATGGAATCCATGTACACCAACAAAGTATGGACTTTGGTTACTTTATCTGAAGGGTTAAATCCACATCAGGAGCAAGTATATCTTGAGAAGATTACTTGGTGTAGATGGAAAAGTTGAGACTTTCAAAGCTAGACTTGTTGTAAAAGGTTCTCGTCATTGACCAAGTGTGGATTATGATGAAACCTTTTCTCTATTGGCTATGCGTAAGTCCATCTGGATCCTACTTGCCATTGCTACATACCATGACTACGATATCTGGTGGTTGGGTGTCATGACTGATTTTCTAAATAGTGATTCAGAAGAAAGCGTCTATAAGTACACAGTCAGAGGGCTTCGTAGACAGTGGGAGCAGCAGAAACGTGTGCAAGTTGCTTTACGGGTTAAAGCAGGCATCGCGGAGTTGGAACATCTATTTTGATGCGGTAGTCAAAGAATTTGACTTCATCAAAATGGTAGATGAACCTTGTATATACAAAAAGGTAGTAGAGAGTAAGGTGGTCTTCTTTGTATTGTATGTGGATGACATACTCTTGATAGGAAGGAGTTTCCTATGCTACACTTGGTTTATCTCCTCTTATCACATTGATTCTCCATATAAGATCAAGGTGATACCTCCTAAATTCTGGGTTTTGGATTTATGAGATAGATCTAAGTGGATGTTAGGATTCTCACTAGGTGTAGTGAGATGGTATCAATCGATCCTGGGGAGAATCACTGGATATCTTCCAGGGTGGTAAGGTCGACTTAATGTCAGTCACAGGCATTGTCTTTACCTTCAGTGGAGGGACAGTATGTTGGAAAGGTTCCAAGCTAGATACCATAACAAACTAGACGATAAAGGCTCGATACATCGCTACCAACGATACTACCAAAGAGGAAGTCTGGGTGTATATTAGTTCATGAGATGAACTTCGTTCCTACCATTGTGTGACAATGGAGTTGTGGCTTAGGCCTAGGAATCCCCGTCTCATCAGTGATCTAGACATATTCTAAGGCAGTATCACCTGATCATGGAGATGGTTGATCTCTAGGGAGATCGAGGTAAGGAGAGTAGACTCAGAGGAAAACACGGCGGATCCACTCACCGCTGCTATATTGTTTCGTCGGATTTTCTAGTAACGATTCTAATGTTAGGGTTAGCTAGAACGTCAAAATTTTGAAATTGGTATGCATGATACTTCCCAAAACCTTGCTGCCGTGCTAGGAAACCCTGCAAAAGCAAGAAAAGAGTTCCCCTGCAGACGACCCGTACTCATCATGGCTAGCTATTAGCGACACGGTCTTGATTGCGGTTACTTTATAAAACACTTTTTAATGATCAATCAAATAGCGTCGTTGCCGGGAAAACGGTCGTAATTTTTTTCTTGTTATTCGGATTGATTTCTTTTAAAATCCGGCAATCATAAAATAAAATAAAAAAACTTCATCTTGCGCTTTTAACGATTATTGTACGAGTTTTGCAAGTGAATCTGGAGTAACTGGAGCAAGCCAATAAAGAACAAGAGAATTTCAAATTGGACCAGAGGAGTATAGGAGATCACTGAAGAAATTCCAGCAGGAGATCCTCTAAATCGGCGATGGAACCGCGACATTTAGTGAGGATTGGCGGTGGAACCGCGGCGGTTTGGGAGAATCGGGCCTCCAATCTTCTCAGGTACTCCCCTATTGTCTTCCTCTCTCCACTAAAACTCCAATAATATAATTTTACTTGGAGGATTCTTTGCAAATATCGCCGCTAAAAATCTTTTTGCGTGTTTTAGATTTTGGTTTTGTTTTGCATATCTAAAACGGCCATTAAGGGGCAATAAACCTAAATTCAGATTAGGTGTGGATTTCATCACCCTTCCTAGGCCTCACAAATCACAAATGAGCATCCTATCACCCTACATCTTTAAAAAATATCTAGACCAAGCCCTAAAGACTGTCGCGCTCAATTAGGACAGAGGAAGGTCATGGGTAATCTATTGCTTATCCGCATTTTCCTTATGGTATCTAAGGCAAGTGTAACTGAGAAAAGTGGTTACTTAATTAGGCCAGCTATTTCGGTGATTCGTATAGCGGATACCTCCCACTTACTTGGCACTTACCTGGCTACAAGATTGATAAGGAGCTAGTAGAGGATTGATCCTGCGACTTGTCCCTTGGAAGTCTAGGAGCGGTCTAGTGATGATCGCACACTTTTGGCGTGTCAGATATTCAAAGTTCTAAAGTTATAACCGCGATCAGGACGGTGTCTCTTTGCAGCTAGCCGGTTGAGCACGGGTCGATCCACAGGGAGATGGTTGTATTTCCGTTCGAGTTTTAGACGAGTCAATAAAGAATGTGTATATGTTTGTTCAATTCTATCCTAAGTGTTATATGCAGGTATAAAGTTGTTAAGAAAAAGATACGAAAGTGTAAGCTAAGGAAATCCGCACTCAAAACCTTTGAGCCGAGTCTTGACCAATTGAAGCTAGAGCAATCGGCAACAACGTGGATTAGGGTACTTAAGCACGGTATTCATGGAATCCGGCTTATTGACCCTTGTCCTTCCGTTCTTGTCTCTTGCTTTCGCCTCCGGCCAAACCGAACGCAACCGGTTGCGGTTACGAATCACCGTTACCTTGGTAGGGTAGGGTGCCTAACGGAGTGCTTGCGTAACGTTTGGGCGGAGTTCAAAGGAAAATAACGGGAAAAGGAAATGAGCAAAGAAACATTAACTTACAATATTGTATTTATTCTTAACAACAACAATTACAACCATTCACAAAACGAACCAAAAAGAGCAAAAGAAAAGATAAACAAAGAAAAGATAAACAAAGAAAAGAAAAGATTACAAGCAAGTAATTAAAAGTGCATGGAATTTAAGTGCATGAAAGTAAATGAGCAAGAAATGAAACTAGGAACCATAGAACCCAAAACAAGACATGGGTTCAATAACCAAATCTTAAACTTGCAAGCTCAATTAAGAGGTTGCAAGATCAAGAAAAGGCAAAGAACTCATGGAGAATGAAGCACAAAAGAGAGAACAAAATGATACAGCCCCTTGAGATCAATGACCAAAGCTTAAACTTGCAAGCTCATTTAAGAAGTTGCAAGATTAAGTTAAGGTAGAGAGCTCAAGGGGGAAGCTAAGCAAAAGAATGATACAAAATAACCCTCATCTTTATTTAACATCCACTCAAAATCTCTCACAACAATTTCATGGAGGAAAGAATGAAGAAGAAGAAGAAGTTTACACTAAAAACTAACAAAAAGTGGGCATAAGAATGAACATCCAAGGCTTGGCAAGTTCTGGGCTATTTATAGGAAGGAAACAGAGAACCTAGGGCAACATTCAGGCACTATAGGAAGTTACAAAAAAGCCCCCAGAAGATGACCGAGTGCGGAGCCCACATGGCCGCGGTTCCGCGGCCTAAGCGTGCTTATGCCGCGGAACCGCGGCCTTATTAGGGAGTTGGGCCATGCGATTTGGTGGGTTTTCCTGGTTTGTGGTCCTCTTTAGTGTGGTATAGTACTTTTCTCAGAAGCTCTTCACAATTCTTCCAGAATTTCAGTAGATCAAAAGGTGATGTGATGTGGATCTTTTGCCATGATTTTCTCGAGCTTCGCGTAGATATGTTGGATCTTGTGTTGACATTGAGCTTTGTGCATGAAAATGACATCGATTTGCCATTTTGTCCCTTAAACTGGTGTGTGGCAACATACGGATAGAGAGCGGAGACCCGTGTTTTATCTGTGGTTGGCAGTAATCCGGAATTTGTCGTACTTTTCCATGAATTTCACTGTTTAGAGTTGAGAACCAGTATTCTGCAAATTTGTAGCAAACACTGATCAAAAGCACCTGCCTATAAACAAACGAGCGTAAGAATGGGCGGTATAAAATGCAATATTCTGGTATGAACAAATACCCCCAAACTTAACTTTTGCTCGTCCCGAGCAAAACCAATTATTCACAAAAAAGTCCTAACCGCACTTTCGCAGGGAACGCGATTGCACTGAGCACGTGCAACAAGCCGTTAAACCTCTAGGTTTCCCTAGTAGGAGGAGTGTTGTCTCCTGAGGGTTTTCAGCGGATTACACCCACAAAATCCCGTCAAGCTAGTGTCATAAGTTAACGTCGATTCTACTCCTACAGTTTAGTATTTACGTTAGAAATTCTATCATCCTAAGTTAGAAATATCCAACCCTTATGTTTCACAACTATCTATTTAACCTTAGATCCTATACGTTCCAAAAAATTTTAGAAAGATGTTGGTATCTCCTGAGTTTTCCTTCTTTAAGTATGGTCTCAAATCATGGATTTTTATTAACTTTACAGAAAACAAAAGTCTTATTCTTCATCGATTGTATACCCCTACGTGTGTGTATATTTGCACCCCTACACTAAAGAATTCAATTCAAGCTATAATACCCTTGCCCTAATACCTAATACTACTTCTTTTCATTAAGGATGGACGGATTTGCTCACACACCTTTCATGCGACTATTAATGCTTCTTGGGGCACTAACGACCGATTACTGAATGTGTGAACTTTAAAGCGTAAATAGCAGTTTCCAGGTCTTGAATTTATTCTATTTTTCTTTTTATTTTTATTTTTCTTTTTCAAGACCGGATATATTTTTCAATATGCTCTTTTGGTGTTTAGCTTTAAATACCGTTTTTTCTTTCATACCAGGCTTTCAGGCAAGAGTATTTCTAGGTATCCTCTACTATCTCAAGTTTCAAGGTGCGTGTAAGTGCAGTTTGTAGGATATATACTTTCTAAATCTGAACTCAAGAAAAGAAACTATTTTTCAGACTTATCTTTTAGTAAAGCTTCAATACTTTTCCTTCATCTTGACTTAACTCAAGAACTGAACTCAAGATTACCTATTTCTCAAAAAAAATTGTAAGGACGTATACTTACCAAAGTTAGACAGAATGATGGTTATTTTTAGGATTTTCAATTCCTAAGCCTAGAATTTAGTTATTTCTAACATATCAACTAAACTTTCAGAATAAAAATCTAAGTTACCCTATTAGCTAACTTGACAACAAAGTTTTTATATTTTTGCAAAATTTTCGATTTTTGTGGGTTTTTAATAAGGTATGCAAATGCAGAATATACAAATGAATGCGAAGGAAGAAAACATGCCGAGCACACCCCCAAACTTAAACTTGACAGTGGCCTCACTGTCAGGCTACACCAAGAGTGTCAAAATTGTTGGCGCTCCCTAAATTTTTTTTTATATACAAAACAAAAAAAAAACAAAACAAAAATAGATACACAAAAAGGTTCGCCCCCAAACTTAAGTAAAACAGTGTTGAAGTTCAGGAATAGGGGGGAAGAGAACAGTATCAAGCTATACAAGGCCTTACACAGGCCAAAAGTGAGCACCAACCATTCAAAGATTTTATCGCTATAATGTACAGGTTGGTAGAAGAAGGCGTAGAGAAAAGAGAGGGAGAATACGCGAGACCGTATGGAGATAGAAGTGGTATACGGTCTAGGTATATAAGAAGAAGAATGGCGGAAGGGAGAAATAAGTGGAATACGAACTTGAGGGTGGAAATGGATTGAATAAATTAGTACAATCTGTAATGATCGATGTGAAAAGATGGATTGTATCAATATGGCAAGAATTTGGGTCAAATCCCTCAAGATTCGTGAGAAACCATAGGTACGCCGAACTTGGTAAACCAGACACAGGAAGTGAAAATGATACGATTTCTTGCAATGTCGGAACGCTGGAAAGGATGGGGGGAATTGATTGAGAAAGGGTATCGGTTAAGGGTTCTGGAGGGTGTACACAGTCAATGACAGGGACAAGATGAATTGGAAAATCCGACTCATCAAGCAAAACTGGTTCATCCTCAAAAATATCCTCAAAATTTTCCTCAAAATTCAGCACATCCATGCATTTATCCTCAAAATCCAGACGCATATGGGGTTCAGGAAAAACATTTAATGACTCGGGATGATGAATTGGAGAGAAAAACTCAGCCAAATCTGCGGGTTCATCATCCAAAATATTCCCAGCGTCAATATCCCCAATCAAGTGAAAATCTATATTCTCAGACACCTCAACAAAAGCATGGATTTTAATCAATTCAGGTTCTAGAGTGGAGGTGTAGAGGTCAAAAGGATTGGGTGTGGTTTCACTCGAAAAGGACCCTTCACAATCGGGCAAATCAAACACTACAAAGTCACACAACTCATTATCTGTTCTATCTTTAATCAATGAATCGTTTGGAACACTAGATAGACATTCAAAACCGGAGTTGTGGGATTCAAGTTGAAATGGGTAGGCTTGATTCGGAAGGGGGTACATCTCACTCTCTCCATTCAAATTCTCAACCTGTCTTACCGCCTCTTCATACATTGGAAAATTTGGAGCTAGTTGAAAACTAGCTACCGAGTCACTAGGTTGTACGAGGGCGGCCATGGACGCATTCAAATCCATCATCTGTTGGTACGACGCTACCCTAAAGTCTTCCAAAGACTGTTCCAGACTAGACATGGGTTGTGAAGGGGTTTCAGTAAAAGATTCAAAGTTGTTTGGATACTGAAAACTCCCAAATGGTGGTTCAGAAACAATGTCTAGGAAAGGTGCAAAAGTCGGGTAGGACTGGTAGGAATTGAATGGCTGGACAGGAGAAGGATCAACATTTGGATAAGAAGGTGAATGGAATTGTTGATCCCAAGAATCTGTAGGGGTGAAAGGAGTAAAAGATCGGCTACGGGATTGTTCAATATGTTCAGCGACGGACAAAGGACGACTTGCAAAAGGGGTATCAACATAAGAGGGTGGGGAAGGTTGAAAAGGTTGATACAAAGTGGATTGCGGAGGGCTAGTGTTTGTCCTATACGCGTCTATCCGATCTTTCAAAGAGATTTTGGGCATGGAGGGATCGTTCGACGTTCGGCCAAAGCAAGAACCGTAAGAAGTAATGTCTGGTTGTGGGTACCAAAGTTCGGCAAGTGTTTTGCTAGGTGGGGTACCCATGATATGAAGAGAGAAAGAAAGAAAGGCAGAGAAAAGGAAGGGAAAAAGAATATGATTATTTTTTTAGTTTTTAACAAAAGAATGAAATATACACACAAAAAGAATCTGGACAAAAACAATCACGATACAAAAATACCACACACCTAATCGTTCTAGGGTTCACCTAGGTCAACTAGACTTGCTCCAGAACTTGATTTTCGAAGTAAAACTGTGTCGAGAAACGGGCTCAAGATATACTGATCACGAGGCCAGGTAAGTGCAGAGATAAGGGGAGGTTTTCCAACGCTTTCGCGAAGGTCCTTAATTAAATAACCCTTTCTCTTTTGGCGGTTTCGCCGTTAACACTTTCTTAGACACCCCGTAAACAATGTGCCGTTAAACGAGGTTCTAAACACAGTTAACTTCTCCTAGTGTGCGCGAAGTCCTTAAGGCTTAAGGTCTAGTTCCTTTTAAAGTTTTTGCGGGTAAACGTTATGCTCAAGTTCGTGATTTGTGGGCCACGGAAAAGGTGATGAAATCCTTTACCGTATGTTGTGGGGTTCGCTTGCCCTTAAGTTCATATTAATGTATGCAATGCTCAATTCAATAAAAATTCTATAAAGAATCAAACAATCGTTTTTTTTAGTTGAAGCACGGCACTGCAACAAATACGGGTTAGTCAATTTTTTTTGCGTTTCCTAGCGAATTTGCAAAGAATCCTGCATAGAATAGTATATTGGATGCGTCGGATTTGAGAAGAAGGTGTTTAAGAAATACGTACCGTAAAGTTTTTGGGTTAGGAAAACCCCCCGTTGAATCAAATCCGGTAAGCTTGAAAAGTTCGCTTGCGCGGGTCAAACTACCCGGATCTTTGGCACTGTACTTTGCAATCACCTTAGCCTTGAACGTACACTTTGCTTCCCACAATTGCAGCTCGCAAATCCGCAAAAATCTGCAGAAAATACAGTATAGTGGAATTCACAGAGACGATAAAAGAAAAGAAAAAATGGTGGAGAAAAAATTGGGCACAGAGGCCTCAATGGGACCGCGGAATCGCCGCACAAGGCACCGTTTGATCGCGGTTCTGCGGTCAAAATGTTGACTTGGGGATTTTTCTTTGGTCAACGAACTCCACTTCTTCTCTTCTCCAAAATAAAAAGCTCTGTTTTCTTTTTGGATTACTGTACTTGCTCCAGATTAGCCTGCACACTTGCTCACAAAAATTATCAAAAATAACAAAAAGATTTTATTTTTTTTATTTATAAATATATACAAAAAGAATATTAACCCGAATAACAAGAAAGAAAATACGTTACCGTCTCCCCGGCAATGGCGCCATTTGATCGCACGCTTTTGGCGTGTCAGATGTTCAAAGTTCTAAAGTTATAACCGCGATCAGGACAGTGTCGCTTTGCAGCTAGCCGGTTGAGCACGGGTCGATCCACAGGGAGATGGTTGTATTTCCGTTCAAGTTTTAGACGAGTCAATAAAAAATGTGTATATGTTTGTTCAATTCTATCCTAAGTGTTATATGCAAGTATAAAGTTGTTAAGAAAAAGATACGAAAGTGTAAGCTAAGGAAATCCGCACTCAAAACCTTTGAGCCGAGTCTTGACCAATTGAAGCTAGAGCAATCGGCAACAATGTGGATTAGGGTACTTAAGCACGGTATTCATGGAATCCGGCTTATTGACCCTTGTCCTTCCGTTCTTGTCTCTTTCTTTCGCCTCCGGCCAAACCGAACGCAACCGGTCGCGGTTAGGAATCACCGTTACCTTGGTAGGTTAGGGTGCCTAACGGAACGCTTGCGTAACGTTTGGACGGAGTTCAAAGGAAAATAACGGGAAAAGGAAATGAGCAAAGAAACATTAACTTACAATATTGTATTTATTCTTAACAACAACAATTACAACCATTCATAAAACGAACCAAAAAGAGCAAAAGAAAAGATAAATAAAGAAAAGAAAAGATTACAAGCAAGTAATTAAAAGTGCATGGAATTTAAGTGCATGAAAGTAAATGAGCAAGAAATGAAACTAGGAACCATAGAACCCAAAACAAGACATGGGTTCAATAACCAAATCTTAAACTTGCAAGCTCAATTAAGAGGTTGCAAGATCAAGAAAAGGCAAAGAACTCATAGAGAATGAAGCATAAAAGAGAGAACAAAATGATACAACCCCTTGAGATCAATGACCAAAGCTTAAACTTGCAAGCTCACTTAAGAAGTTGCAAGATCAAGTTAAGGTAGAGAGCTCAAGGGGGAAGCTAAGCAAAAGAATGATACAAAATAACCCTCATCTTCATTTAACATCCACTCAAAATCTCTCACAACAATTTCATGGAGGAAAGAATGAAGAAGAAGAAGAAGTTTACACTAAAAACTAACAAAAAGTGGGCATAAGAATGAACATCCAAGGCTTGGCAAGTTCTGGGCTATTTATAGGAAGGAAACAGAGAACCTAGGGCAACATTCAGGCACTATAGGAAGTTACAAAAAAGCCTCCAGAAGATGACCGAGTGCGGAGCCCACATGGCCGCGGTTCTGCGGCCTAAGCGCGCTTATACCGCGGAACCGCGGCCTTATTAGGGAGTTGGGCCATGCGATTTGGTGGGTTTTCCTGGTTTGTGGTCCTCTTTAGTGTGGTTTAGTACTTTTCTCAGAAGCTCTTCACAATTCTTCCAGAATTTCAGTAGATCAAAAGGTGATGTGATGTGGATCTTTTGCCATGATTTCCTCGAGCTCCGCGTAGATATGTTGGATTTTGTGTTGACATTGAGCTTTGTGCATGAAAATGACATCGATTTGCCATTTTGTCCCTTAAACTGGTGTGTGGCAACATACGGATAGAGAGCGGAGACCCGTGTTTTATCTGTGGTTGGCAGTAATCCGGAATTTGTCGTACTTTTCCATGAATTTCACTGTTTAGAGCTGAGAACCAGTATTCTGCAAATATGTAGCAAACACTGATCAAAAGCACCTGCCTATAAACAAACGAGCGTAAGAATGGGCGGTATAAAATGCAATATTCTGGTATGAACAAGTGACTTGACCTAGGAGACCCTAGTTCTAGGGATTGATTATTCATTTTGTGATTTGTTGAGTCAAGCCTCAAGTCCCTCTTTCAAAGCAAAACAATTTCCAAAATCCAAAAAGTGCTTAAATTATTACCCTTTCACCCTCTTTTCTTTTCACTTTCTTATAATGGGTAACCCAAACAGACGAACTCTTGCCGAGTTTTGCTATCCAGAACTAGATATTTCTTGTTTTCGTAATCACTTCGGTACAAATCTGACTCTACCATGTCTTTATGGGATAGGATAGAGCACGCGGAAAAGAACAGTTGGATACCTTACTCAAGGTCCTATCAACCGCATCAAAATTCAACATCTTCTTATGTTGATAATCCGTTTAAGGCGAGTGAGGGAACTTCTAAACGCATATCCATCGCTGATCATATTGCGAAGGCTGAAAGATAAAGTTTCAATCCTTTCACTAATCCAAAACTATTAGGACAACAAACACCATCATTTTCATATGAAAATATTGATACTCATTTTGAGGCGAATATGACATCTTTCATACCCATGACCATTTCTGAACAAATAGTAATTACCAGTCGCCAACTAGCCAACCAATCTCAATATTCTTCATATTACAATATTGATCCTAATCCTGTTTATGAAACATGGGTACAACATTCTAATTCTTATCCACAGTACCAAATTTTCACACGCTCTCATGTTGACACTACTCTTGAGGCTAATGGGACAAGTCATAAACACATGTCGATTGCGGAACACATTGAACTCGTCCGTAGCCAACAATTAAAGGCATCTTTTCTTAAAATTTCTCTTCAGGCTAATGTGGCAAATCATAAATGCATATCAATTGCGGAACACATTGAACTCTCCCATAGCAAAAAATTAGACACATTCCAACCATACTCAACTTCCTCACCTAATCTAGACAGTGTTTCTGAAAATAAATTAGGAAGTTCCTCGGTTCAAAGAGAATCCTTCATTGGAACTTCTTCACAAACCATGTCTAGTCCTGAAGTAGAGTTGGAATTGAGCAGTGAAAAAGAACAGGAGATCTATCAAAGTCAAACCAAAACCAATTCTTTTGATCTCAACACCTTCCATCCTGCATCCCAACCGAATATATTAGATGTTCAACCACTTCATAGTCTAAGTGATGAGGTGCTTGAGAATAACATGTTTGATTTTTCCAATAGTGAGCGTGAAAAAGAGCTTGACACCATTTCAAATCAAACCGATTCTTATTCGAATACACTTGATATTTCAAACTTTCCAACTCCATCAAGTGAACCAAGTGATTTATCGATTGAGTATAGTATAATTGATGAATTCTTAAATACCTATTCATTTGATTTGACCAAAGGTGTTAGTGAGAGCGATGATGAGAATATCGTTGAAGATGAACCCGTTATGTTGGATGAGTTGGATTCTCCTGCCCATCATGTCCTTTCTATTGAAAGTGAACATCTTCCTGTACATTTAACCGATCATATTCTTACCACAGACTTATTCAATATGCAAAACGATATCCGGTCTTCATTTCTCACATCTGGTTCAACAACGCTCAATGCACAAGTGTGTTTACCTATTTCATCACCCACTTTGATTGGTTCTTCTAGTCTTCTTTCAACTACACAGAGTTTTGATGAATCACACTCCGATATTTCGAGTTCTATGATTCTTGAAAGACCACTTGATTTAGACTCTTTTAAAAATAAGGTAGATGAGCTTTTCAAGGCTCGTACCTCCATAATTTATGATAAATCAAGTGGGTTGAATTCTGGCGCGAAAAAGATTGACCTTGAAACTTTCAGTCTTCCTAGAGAATCGTCTTATTTCACTGATTCTTTTCTTTCCGATGGGATCATCATCGATAAAAGTTTTAAAATATTTTCGCCGAAAAACTCGCGTTTCTTAAAGAGTTGGATATTGTGATGCATCAACCTCCATCGGAAATTCGTGCGCCTCCATTTGAGGCTGGAGAAGTTGAACCACTACCCCTTCTTCTTATCCCATACGAGAATGTGACTATTCCACCCTTTCCTAATCATTCACATTCTAGTTTTCGTTCACCATCACTGTTTTGTCTCTACCAACCGAGATGTAAACCCAATCGATTACGTCTCTTATCTCCCCACTTCTTCACATCTATCTGTGACGTGATCATCTACTAACCATGGTTTACATTGATAAATTATTCGAATGGTTGGTATTGAATTTTGGTCTTTGTAAATCTATGCATAGACTAATAACTTTATCCCCCTTATGATTTTAAATGCTTTAAAAAAATAATGTTTCACTCATGTTTGGGGGGGGGAGAAAATATTTTGGCTCTTGAAAGAAAAACAAATTTTTACATAATTGTGAGCCAAAAATAAGTTTGGGGGAGGAATTCACTGTCATTGAGTTCTTGTCCCCCTTCACTAATCATTGAGAACTTTTCCTCCCAAGTCTACAGGTTTTGCGATTAAAAGATGACATCAGTGAGAACACTGCTGCAAATAGGTTTGGGAAAGGTTTGTGCTTATTCACGCATCATTTTGCATCATACTAAATAAAATCACTAAATTTTTTTGATAATAAAGGTTAGAAAGTAAATATACATATGGAAGAGAGAAAAAGATTTAAGAAATGCAAGAAAATTAGATGTTTTAAAACAAAGCTAGTAATAGGTAGTCATGAGCTGTTGTTCCAAAGGTTAGTAAGATGAAGGAAATCACTAATCTGAGGATAAAAATAAGTCTAAAAAAAGTCCCTATGCTTGAGTCCAAACATCTGAACGTTGATACCCTACTATACGCACTTGCACACATATTGAAACTTGAGATAGTAGAGGATACCTTGAAATGCTCTTGTCTAATAGCTTTAGTATGAAGGAATATATATATATATATATATATATATATAAACAAAAATATAAATGACATAAAAAATGGTGAAGAAAAATGAACACTGGTTTTGTAATTACTTAAGGTAGCAGAAAAAAATATAGCAAGGGTACCTTATCACCTAGTGCCTTAGACCAACTAGTTTGGGAGCCACTGCTAAGCCTTAGAAGTTGCAAGACTAGGATATTGCTAATTACGCCTAAAAGAGTGAGCACAGTTGGTAATCGGTTGGTTAGCATCTCAAGAAGTATTAACAGTAGCATGAAGAATGTGTGTACAATTCCATCTAAAAACATTCACCGACTAAAAAGTACTAAGAAAGATGGACAAGAGTATGATAGCTTGAATTGAATTCTCCAAGTGTAGGGATGTCTTTTACACACACGTAGGGGTATATAATCGATGCTTGGAAGAGATGTAGGGAGGAATACTAAAGACGATGTTTTATTGTGGGATGATGTGATTTCTGACATCTTTTCATGACTATTAAGATAGAGCTCATGGCAACTAAAAATCTAGGGTAGTTTGAAACTCTTATTTTTCAAGTTCTTTCTTTTATAAGTTCTTTATCTTTATATGTAACTTTTATCTTCTTTCTTTTATGGGATTTTTTGGGTGTAATCCGCTGAAAACCCTCACGAGACAACACTCCTCTTCTAGGGACACCTAGAGATTTAAAGGCTTGTTGCACGTGCTCAGTGCAATCGTGTTGCTTACGAAAGTGTGCTAGGTTTTTCTTTTTCTTTTTCTCTTTTATAACTAGTTTGCTCGGGATGATCAAAATTAAGTTTGGGGGTATTTGATTAGTCTAAAATATTGCACATTTGAATGAACATTTCCCTACTATTTTTAAGTACTAAAAGGTATTTTTTCTAAATATAGAACATATGAGGGTTTATTTGTAAAAGTTTATTATTATATGTTTCTACATTATAATTAACATAATTAGGGAAAATATATGCATGAAATCTTAGTAATTAAAATATGCATCTCATATCAAATATTTCTAATCAATATTCTTAAGATATTATATCATTTAAATGGTTAGAATAGTATCTCAAAAAAATACCAAATTCTACTTACACTATGACTTGAGATATTGTGCATATATTAGCTCAGGTCTGGAATCCAAGAGATCCGAGTCAAATCGGGATATCGAAACCGAATCTGCCAAAATCTAGAAGCAAATTGAGAGATCTAGCAACAGTAGAGACTCAGAGCATTATTTTCAGAATCTAGACATTAAGAGGATCTCCAAATATCAACACAAAATACCAGATAAAATCCAAAATCCTGATGCCACCAAGATGCGGCAGAACCGCCGCCAAACATGGCTATATGCGGCGGTTCCGCAGCGGTTTGATAGCCCTACGATGTGATATTTGGTGGTTTGGATGCTAACTACATATATTTTTATATGTAATCTAGGGTTTCTGGTTTGAGGGACTATATAAGGGACCGAAGCTGTACATTGAAAAGGATCACCGAAGAGATCAAGAGATCCAAGAGATCCACGTATCCGAGTGATCATCATCTATTCATCTATCTCCCACAAGAGAGAGATCTAGAGCAAACTAGGGTTCATGTATTCTACTTTCTAAGGAGAATTGTAAATGCAATAGTTGATTAATAAAGGTAATGTTTTTTTAATTATTCTTTTTGCATTTAATTTCCGCACTTACTTTCCGCACTTACTTTTCTGCATCTTAATTATGCTTTCATTCATCTTCATCCTCTGTTCTAACTTAACCATGAGTGAGTAATTCTTAACTTGCTAGGGTTCGTAGGATAGGGTAGGATAATGGATGAAAAAATCCTTTAACTTCTTTTATACATTTTAAAGTTTATAAACTTTAGCAAAATAAATGTTAACCTCCATATCGGGCGCGCTACCAATTTATTGATAGTCTCGACCGCGATTTAAGATTGGTTTAACACTTGTTTTGTTAAGGGCTAAACATGAATAGAGATCAATGCAAGGACAAAGGTTAGTAGTAGGAAAACCATAGTTTCTTCCAAGAATCTTAATCTACATTCATCACTATCGATCTAGTTTTAAACTATTAAAAGATAAAGGAGTCATTTTTAATTATTCATCCATTACTACTAAGTCCTATGAACCCTACAAGCCTTTTCTTTATAAATTCTATATCTGTAACGACAAATAACTATACCATCTTTAATCAACTCGTCTAAAGCAAGAAAAGAGTTCACGTTTCCCCGTGGATGACCGGTACTCATCGCATCTAGCTACTAGCGACACTATCTTGATTGCGGTTACTTTACAAAACACTTTTTAACGATCAATCAATACCGCCCCTCCATTGAGGGTGAAGACAAAACTTAAGACAGACTTGCTATCGTCCTTATCACTCTGGAAGCTCTAATCGGTAAAGGACTCCACCTGGAGTTCCCCGTTACCATACACCAAGAACATCTCTTTAGTCCTTCTCAAGTATTTAAGAATGTTCTTCACAGCTGTCCAGTGCATCTTCCCTGGGTCTGATTGATACCTACTTACCACACTAAGTGCGTAAGCTATATCCGGTCTGGTATATAATATCGCGTACATGATAGACCCAACTACAGAAGTATAGGGTATCACGTGCATATGAGCCCTCTCCAAATCAGTCTTGGGAGACATCTCTTTGGAGAGAGTGAATCGTGAACAAGCGGGTAAATTACAACGCTTAGAATCTTCCATACTAAACCTCTTTAGTATGGTGTCTATGTACCTGAATTGGGACAATCCCAATATCCTTTTAGATCTATCTCTATAGATCTTTATCCCCGGGATGTAGGAGGCATCACCCATATCTTTTATGGAGAACTTTTGTGACAGGAAGGGTTTGACCGAGTGCAGTATAAGAACATCATTTCCTATCAAGAGTATGTCATCTACGTACAATACGAGAAAGATAACCTTACTCTCTACAACCTTTTTTATATATACAAGGTTCATCTACGTTTTTTATGAAGTCAAACTCTTTGACTGCCGCATCAAAACAGGTGTTCCAGCTTCGCGATACCTACTTTAATCTGTAGATTGATTTAAGCAGCTTGCAAACCTTTTCGCTGCTCCCACTGTCTATGAAGCCCTATGGATGTGACATGTACGGTTACTACATCATTTCGCTAAAGTCGAAAAACCCTCTGTGTGGGACTCTAAAGACCCGACAACATGTTGGTAGTGAGTTCACTGAAAAAACCCTGAAAAGCTTATAAGCACGTATGTGGCACTAGTTGTATGTAACGGCTATCCAAGTATCTGTCGAAGGGAAGATCAATAAGCGAACCTGTCCGAACCCCTACTGATCCTGTCAGTGACATTCACCATACAGTCCGCTCCGTTCGTCTGAGAGTATCGCATATCGGGTCTAGGGGTGGTAAACGTCAAACCCCTAATAACACGATAATTCATGTTGGTGTGGAACCCAATACCATCTGAGAAACTACTGGAATCACCACCAGCAGTTCTAACCTGCCCGGGCCAGGGACTTATGGTATCGGCCAACCACATACTGTGCGACATCGACTCCATATAGCAGGAGAGACGAATCCCTTCTATCATTCTTTGCCTCCAAGTGCTTCAGGACTGTACCCAACTACTACCTGTTTGCACGGCTCTTTAAAGTCGTGGTAGGGTAGTAATCTAAGTATAGTGGGAATACACTTGAGACGAATGATGATGTCAGGTCATGTGAACTACTTGTACTCATGTCACCTGAGAACTTCTATCTGACGGTAGGTATAATACCAATTAACATATTCCTGATGAGTCTGTCTAGTGTAACTCATAACCTAATGAGCTCCTGTATACAATCTTTGGTGCCGGACACCGATGGCTGTGGGACAGGCCACCTCCCTTTATGGGAATAAGAAACATATGCATTTGTCTACTCCGGAGTATCGATACCCTATCTCGAAACTCCAATGACTAGGGACAATTTTAAGGATGTCTTATAGACTACTTAGACCCTACGAGTATGATCGCCATCACAACTCTAGTATTCAAGCAAAGACCTTTTGGTCTTTACCAATATGTATGATCGATACGTAATATAAAATAGATTATATACACATGTTGAGTTAAAGACAAACCGAATAGCATACTATCATAATGTGCAAGACTGTCCTGTATATATATATATATATATATATATCCCAAGCATCCAAATATAATATACAATCATGTACCATACAATAATGACCTCTAGGACATACATATCTAAAAATCTCCTACTTGCATTAAGGCCATGCATTAGCATATCGAAGACCAATCATCTCCAATACCCGCTCAAGCTGGGTCTGAGGAAGGGCCTTGGTGAGTGGATCTACCGTGTTGTCCTTCATGTCTACTCTTCGAATCTGTAAGTCGATGTCGCACACCCCACGTGTTCGCGGGGAGGCGGAAAAAAATGATTTTTACAGGCTTCGCAACACCGACTAGAACCAATGATCGACCATAAACCCTACCTAGTAAACTACATGAGATTTAACTACTCGGAAAGAATGTTATACCTCATGTTACAAGTCCTTCGGTTCTTCTCCGCTGTCCTCCTTGTCATCGTAGGCTCCAAAGATCGATCCGGATCGTAGCTTCCTCGTCGGCTTCCTCTAGTCAAAGACGATCCACCCGAGAGTCTATAGTCCGAGCTCCAACCTCAAATACGAGGTAACTAGGGAAACAAGCTTTCTAAACATGATGGTATAGGTGATGTAGAGAATGAATATGGATTTATTTGTCTCTTGGAACCCTAGTTTACTCAACTCATGAGACCATAAGGGTTTTTGATATGAGGAAGAAGAAGAGAGCTAACTTGAAGAAAGAGAAATGGTTTTTGATAATGGATAAATGAGATGGCTACCTTGACTTGACTACAAGCATGGCATGAAAATATCTCATCCAAAATATCTAGTGCCACAAAATATCTCACAAGAAATATCTATTCAAAGAGTAAAACCAAGTCAAATGGTCAAATCAAGTCAAGTAGTCAAAATAAGTAGCCATGCCTCAATTATCATTTACAAAAATAAAAAATACTTTCCCCCACCTCATAATTGTTTTAATCAAATAAATGGTCAAAACCCTACTTAGGTGTCTCCTTCTATGCCCCTCTCATCCGTATATACATACCTGCATTCGTGTTCCGAGAAACCCGAATACAAAGAGACGAAACTGATCCATCGATATAATACTAGGATCCGGCTTAAACCAAAGCCCAATAGTATTATCTACCCAAACATCATACGCGCACTAGTGCATGTAAGTGATCGAAGTCCTGCTGTAAAACCATATGGCCTCTACACCTTTTGCCCTGTGCAGGGAAACTCTCTATGTGGGACTTTAAAGACTCGACACTACGCTGGCAGTGGGTTTAACCACAGGACGCAAGAGGTACTAGCTGCACATAACAGTCCCCAGGTAGATGTCGATAAGAAGGTCAATGAGGAAAACCCATCCGAACTCCTACTGAGCCTGATTGTGACAATCTCTGTACAGTCCGGTCGTCTAAGAGTATCGCATATCGGGCCTAGGGGGCGGTAATCGTCAGACCCCTAATAGCGCAATAAGTCGTGTCAGAGAGTACCCCAATACACCCTGAGAAACTACTGGAATACCTAACAGTAAACCTCGCTTGCCTTGGCCAAGGACTTTGTGTAATGGCCTTCCAAACACAGCGCGATATCAACCCCCAATACCGGGGGAGACGAATCCTATCTAACCGCCACTGCCTCCAAGTGCTTCGGGACTGCACCCAACTACTACCTGTTTGCACGACTCCTTTGATCCATGGTAAGGTAGTAATCAAAGTACAGTGGAAACACACTCGAGGTGGAGGAGCAGTGTCAAGTCGACGGACCAAGCTGTACTCATGTCACCTGGGAACTGCTACCCGACGATAGGTATAATACCCACCAACAATTCCCGACGAGTCATGTCCAGTGTACTCATAACCTAATGAGCACCTGCATACTATCTCAAGTACGACGTACTGATGGCTGTAGGACAGATCATCTCCCCTACTGGGATGAGAAGCGTATACACCAGTCTACTGTGGAGTATCGATGCTCCGTATCGATAATCCTATGACTAGGGACCTGTATAGAATGTGCTTATAGACCACCCAACCCCCACTAGTGTGACTGCCATTACAACGCTGGTAATCAAGCAATGATCCTAAGGGATATACCAATATGTATAAGTGACATGCTAAGAAAACACATGCATATATTGAGGTAGAAACAAACCAGGTAGTATACTACCATTTCGAGAAAGACTGTTACTATATCCGTGTATATCAAGCTCCCATTAAGTAATATACAATCAGTATGATACAATAATAGCCTCGAGGGCATATATCGCTAACAATCTCCTGCTTGCACAAGGCCATATACTGGCATATCATAGACCGAAGATCTTTAATAGCCTCTCGAACATTGTTTGAGGGATGGCCTCTGTGAGTGGATCTGTAGTGTTGTTCTCCGTATCTACTCTCCTCACCTCGATCTCCTGGGGATCAACGATCTCCCTGATCAGGTGGTACCGCCTCAAGATATGTCTGGATCTCTGATGGGACCTGGGTTCCTTCCCTAAAGCTATAGCGCCGTATGTTGTCACAATACTAAAGTATTGGACCAACAAATGGAAGAAACCATCTGAAGATCAATTAAGAGCTTCCATATCCATATTGCCTCTTTTGCGGCGTCTCATGCAGCGAGCTACTCTGTTTCCAACGTCGAGTTTGCAACGGTGTCCTGTTTGGAGCTCTAACAACAGACTGCCCCTCTAATGAGGGTAAAGCCATAACCTGACATGGACTTGGAGTCATTCTTATCACTCTGGAAGCTGGAGTTAGCAAAGGCCTCGATCTGAAGGTCCTTTTCCGCCATACTCCAAGAACATCTCCTTAGTCCTTCTCAGGTACTTGAGAATTTTCTTTACTGCTTCCTAGTGCTTCTCCCCTAGGTTCGACTGATACCGTCTTACCACGCTCAGTGTGTAAGCTACATCTGGTCTAGTATACAACATCACATATATTATAAAGCCTACCGCAGAAGCGTAAGGTATAATCGACATGCGAGCCCTTTCCAAATCAGTCTTGGAAGACATCTCTTTGGAGATGGTGACTTCTTGACAAGCCGATAGACTTCCGCGCTTAGAATCGTCCATACTAAATATTTTCAGTATGTTGTTGTTGTACCTTGACTTTGAAATTCCAACCATCCTCTTTGATCTATCACGATAGATCTGGATCCCCAGAATGTAGTAGGTATCACCCAGGTCTTTCATGGAGAACCTCTATGACAAGAATCTTTTGACTGATTGTAGTATAGGAATGTCATTTCCTATCAAGAGAATGTCATCCACGTACTCAATAAGGAATTCTACAGTTCTTTCTACAATCTTACTATAAATGCATGGTTCATCTGGATTTTTGATAAAGTTGAATTCTTTGACTGTCTCAATAAAAATAGATGTTCCAACTCCGTGATGCCTGCTTTAGTCCATAAATGGATTTAAGCAACTTGCACATTGTCCCGCTGCTCCCACTCTGATTGAAACCCTCTGACTGATCCATATAGACGCACTCTTCCAAATTACCATTTAGAAAAGCCGTCTCTACGTCCATCTGCCGGATCTCAAAATCTTGGAAGGCAGCAATGGCAAGAAGGATCCGAATGGATTTGAGCATAGACACCGTAGAAAAGGTTTCATTATGGTCCAAACCAGGTCTTTGATGAAAACCTTTTGCAATAAGTCTAGCCTTATAGGTTTCAACCTATCCATCTACACCAATCTTCTTACTGAAGATCCATTTGCAGCCTTCGGGTTTCACCCATTCTGGAGCAATATTCAAAGTGCATACTTTGTTGGTGTAGATGGACTCCATTTTGGTCCGTATTGCATCCAGCCATTTTACCGAGTCGCCGCTCTGAATGGCTTACTGGAAGCTAGTTGGCTCATCATTGTCAATGATGCAATCCTCTCGATCCTCGTCTATGAGAAAACCGTAGTATCTTTCAGACGGATGAGACTGCCTACTAGTCCTGCAGATAGACGTAGGGATGTCCGGTTCTTTTGAAACCTCTGGTTCTACCATACTTTCAGTAATAGTTTGTGGTTCTGGAATTTCTTCCAGTTCTATTGCGCTCTCACCATTTCCTTTTACAAAAAAATAATTTTCTAGAAAGTGGGCATGACGAGGAACAAAAACCTTTTGTTCCTCTGCGTAATAGGAAAGATACCCCTTGGAGTTCTTTGGGTATCCCACAAACTTACACAGCACTGAGCATGCCTCGAGCTTGTTCGCATACTGCTTTTCAACAAAAGCTGTACATCCCCATGTATTCAGATACTGAAGATAGGTTTCTCCCCACTCCACATCTGATGTGGTGTGGTAGGTACAGTCTTGGTAAGAACCTTTTTCAAAAGATATGCGGCTGATTCTAGTGCATAACTTCAGAAGGATCCTGACAACTCAGCGTTACTAATTATGGAATAAACCATATCCAATAGGGTTCTGTTCCGCCTTTCCCTATACACCATTGTGTTGTGGTGTGTATGGAGGAGTAAGCTGAGAGAGAATTTTATTCTCTTTTAGGTAATCCAGGAACTCGGCACTTAAGTATTCATCACATTGATCAGATCCCAGTGTCTTGATACTTTTGCCTGTTTGTTTTTCCATATCATTCTTATATTCCTGGAATTTATCAAAGGGTTCGGATTTATGCTTCATTAAGAAGACATGTCCTAACCTAGAGAAATTATCCATAAAAGTAATGAAATATGAATAACCACTTCGTGCATCAGCAGATATTGGACTACACACGTCGCTGTGTATGATTCCCAAGAGCTCGCTTGCTCTTACTCCGTGCCCAGTGAACGGAGTCTTTGTCATCTCTCCTATGAGACAAGATTGACAAGTTGCATAAGACTCCTATTTGAACAGATCCAAATATCCCTCTATATGTAACTTTGACAACCGTGTTTCATTGATGGGACATTGTACCATTTCAGGAAAATAAAATATTATTTTTAGGAATTTTTATAATTAAATAATAAAATATTGAATATTTTAATAAGGCGGTATAATTAAATACCGATAAATTTGGAAAAATTTGGAAAATTTGGAAAATTATGAAAATTACTAAAAAGAGGGTGCCTTGTGTAATTTATGCGAATTATGAATTTTTATGATTTTTATATGCACTTTTAACGCTAATCGCGATTAAATACCGCTAATCGCGCATTAAACGTATTTTGTGTACATGACATGCACATGTCACATTTTTCACACTTGTTACATTTTTGTATCATGGATTTTCCTTATGTTTATCATGCATGGCTTTTTAAAAAAGAAGAGAGAAAGAAAAGAAAAGAAAAAGAAAAGTCAAAGGGACATCATGATTGCAAGGGGGATGGCCATGAGAGAGAGGGGGTGAGGGGTCAAACCATAGGCATGGCTCATTCTTCTCTCTTCATATCTTCATCTTTTCTTCTCTTTCTTCTCACCATGGCAGCACCTCATCTCTCCCTCCTCTTCAACCATCAAAACACCCCCCAAAACAAACCCAAAACCCCATCCCCTCTTCACAAAAATCATGCACAAGGCCATTACAAGCACATCGGACCAAGAAAAATCAGATTTTGGCGCTGTAGAGGATTCATGAGTGTCAAATGAGGTAATCCCTTGACAATTAGTATAGTATTTTATTTGCTTTAGCCTCTATTCAAGATTAAAATCGATTTCGGGTAGTTTTGTGCACTATGGAAAATTCTAGAGAGGGTTAGGGTTTTATTTGAGTTGTGTTGGTGAACTTGAGCCTTATTGAGGACATTAGACCCCCTATAGTGATAGATATCCAGACCAAGCCCAACTGAAACCCAAAATAAGGAATTACAGAACTTTCATGTCGGTTTGTGAGGAATTGGAGCGTGCAGGTGAATCTGTGATGACCTAGGACAGATACGAGATGAGCAAACAACTTTTGTAGACTAGAATTGACCCTAGGAACCCCCTGTAGCAATACGAACCACATAGGAGCACCCAGGGCCGGCGAGCTCAGAATTTTAGGGGTAGGGGCCGACCACTTGGTGGGGTAGGGTGTCGGGGTTGGTCCGGTAGCTCATATACAGCATCCTAGACTTGTTTGCTTAGCTTTATTTGACCTGAGTCAAAATCTGGGAGCATTCTAGTGTGAGTTTGGCTATGTTTTCCGTATTTTGAAATGTTAATTCTTGATATTTGGATTCGTGTAGGGTTGTTGCATGTTTGTACATCAACAACAAGGGTTGTTTTGTCGTTTTTGCACGCGTGGGCTATATGTTTTGACCCATAAGCAATCCGTGTGCCGTTTTGATTTCTGGACTTAATGTTAATATCAATTGCGATTGTTTATTATATGTAGGTACCCTCATGAAGACTTAGAGACAATGATGAAGCGCGTGGCGACATCGGCATCGGCAAGCAAAGGTGAGTAGATTTATATCTACGGGGAGAAGTCGGGTGGATGACGTATAGCACCCCCGCAAAGTTGTGAGAAATGATAGGATAATATATATATATATATATATATTCTTTTATGTGTTAGGGTGTGATATGAAACTTAGCAAGAGAAGCTTTAGGAGATTAGGGGTTAGTGTTAGCTAGAATTGAAGGAAGGACTCTAGTCGATTTCTTAGTCCCGAAACCTTAGAGTAAGGATTGCATGCACGCACATTCAATACTCGCATACATTGATATCCTTGTGCTTATTGAGGACATATTTATATTGGTATTCGTATGCTTGGATGATGAGAATGTTATATGATACTTGGGAATGAGTCGATATGATCGGGCACGATGCCGTGAGATATTTAATGTGTGACCGCGATATGGCATGATGTTATAATGGGTCGTTGGACGACGATACCATGTTGTTGGTATATAGGATGATAGTTGACATGTGATCGAGATATGAGATATGATATGTTAAGATAATTATAATGGATCGCTTGGGCGACGTATACTTCTATATGATGATATGTGTTGAGGACATCAGATTGTTTGAGACTGTAGATCCGTAGCCATATCATGATTATGTTGATGACTTTAGTATAATAGTAGACTTAGATCAGTAAACCCCTGTTCACGAAATGTGATGATAAGGATATCAGATGAATAATGAGATAAATATGATATTTGACCCGTACCCAGATTTGGGAGACCGTACGATAGATTTGTAAGTCTACGGTAGCGCCCCGGCCGTCTGTCCGAGGCCAAAATGCGGAAACGAAAACTTTTTCAAAACTTGAAACCGGCGCTATCGCAGACTTTAATCCCGGATCGAACCATTAACCTATAACTAGAAACTAGAGAAAGGTAAGAAAAGCTATACCGATCGATCCGTGTCCTTCGGTCTTTAGCCACCATCCCTAGCTCTTCGCGGCATCTCCGATCTCCGGTCTCCTCGTCGGAAAGGGCACCACATCTTCGAGTCTTTTTACGGGCTCCCGCTTCGTCCGAAGCAACTCGGACACGAAGTTTGCTAGCTGACGTGTCCAAGGTGAAGTAGAGAATGTGTGTGATTACTTTGTCTCAAGCATCCATTGTTTCTCAACGTATGAGAGTGTATGGATGGAGGTTGAAGATGAAGCCATGGTGGAAATGGTGAGCTAGAAGAGGAAGAAGAAGAAGACTTTCCTTTTCTTATCTCTTCTATGATCAAATGAGAGAGTGAGAGTGTTAGAATGATAAAACACAAGATCAAACCCCTTACTATGGCTGCCCTTCTCTCTCTCCTTCTCATTTCAACTCACAAATCAATCACATAAGGTGACATTTGCACAAGAAATGAGACCATGAGTCACCTATGAAGTACATGTCTCATTTAATGCACAAAATGATGAAATCCACTCACAATTTCCACCATCCAAACATTAATCCAAATGTTTGGTCCAACAAAAAGATACGGCAACATCTAAAGGAAACTCGTGACGGATTATAAGGATACCCCTCACCTGTATATACATACCTGCATTCGCATTCCGACTGAATGCGAATGCAATGAGACTAAAGTAATCCAACAAATCTAATACTAGGATCTGGTTTATACCAATGCCCAGTAGTATGATCCGTCTGATCATGATCCGTGCACTACTGCACGTATATGATCGAACCCTGCCATAATACCATACGGCCTCTACAACGTTTCGTCCGAAACTTGAGAAACTGTCTATGGGGGACTCTAAAGACTCGTCAATACTTTGGCTGTGGATTTAACTACTGGCACGTCAGTGGTATTATCCGTACGTAACGGGCTACCAGGTATTGACCAAAAAGGGAGGTCGATGAGCGAACTCATCCTGACACCCTACTGAGCCTGTCAGCATCAATATCCGTACAGTCCGGTCCTATCGTCTATGAGCATCGCATGTTGGGCCTAGGGGGTTGGTAAAAGTCAGACCCCCAAAAGCGGTACAAGTCGTGTCAGAGTGTAGCCCAGAACACCCTGAGATTCTACTGGAATACCTACCAGTAAATCTCCTGCCTTGGCCAAGGACTTCGTGTAATGGCTCTCCTAGACACAACGCGATCTCACCCCCAATACCGGGAGAAACGAAACCCTTGCCGATCCGCTCACTGCCTTCATGTGGCTCGGGACTGTACCCAACTAAAACCTGTTTGCATGACTCCTTTAAGCCGTGGTAGGGTAGTAATCAAAGCACAGTGGGAACTCACACGAGACAAATGATGATCTCAGGTCGATGAACTAATCTGTACACATGTCACCAGGGAACTGCTATCTGACGTCAGGTATAATACCAACTAGCATGTTCCCGGCGAGTCCTGTCCGGCGTACTCATAACCCAATGAGCACCTGTAAACATCTTAGGTGAACCAACTGACACCAATGGCTTATGAGACCAGCCACCGCCCCTCGTCGGGGTCTCGACTGTATACACTAGTCTACTAATGGAGTATCGATGCCCAGTCTCGAAACTCCCACGACTAGGGACCTTTTAAGGATGTGCTTATAGACCCCAGCTCCCACGTATATGATCGCCATCATACTGCTGGTAGTCAAGCAAGAATCCTAAGGGCTCTATCAATGTGTAATAGTGATCTGTAAGGTCACCTAAAGCATGTACACGATGATAAAGGTAAACCAGATAGCATATTATCATCTTGAGTAAGACTGTCCTACCGGGATAGGTCCTCCCTCAATCATTGCAATCACGTGCCTGTGATCCAATAATTGACTCTGAGGGCACTATCTCCAACAATCTCCCATTTGCACTCAAGGCTAATTATTGCGATGTCGCATACTCACAGCCCGTGTGATACCGAACACCCAACTCTTCTACTAGTCAGTCTCATAAAGCTCGCTTGCGAAACTATTGCGTTCGAGGAATAGCCTCAGTGAGTAGATCCGCCTTGATGTTTCTTTCTATGTCTCTCTATATCTCAAGTTCGCGGAGAAAGCCATCTCCCGAAATGAGCAATACCTGTCTTAGAATATGTTTGGATATCTGATAGTGTTAGTTATATGTATGCCCTAGAGGCCATTACTGTACATTGGATGTATATTGTAGTGGATGCTGGGACATATATAGGTAGGACTTTCTTGCTCGACATGATAGTACGCTATCTGGTTGCTCTTTATCTTAACATGTATACTTTCTGTCTCTCTGTTACATGTTGATAAAGCCCTTAGGATGTGTACTCGACTTCCAGGACTGTGATGCAGATCATACTAGTGGGGCCTGGATAGTCCATGAGTACATCCTTCAATGTTCCTAGTCGTGGGAATATCGAGACGGGGCATCGATATTCCAGAGTAGACTAGCGTATATCTTCTCGACCCATGCGATGGGCGATGGATGATCCCATATCCATTGGTGTTTGACATCGGAGATGGTATGCGGGTGCTCAGTGGAGACTGGGTACACTGAATTGACTCGCTGAGAACTCCCAGATGGTATTATACCTCACGTCAGATGGCAGTTCTCTGGTGACACTGGTACAGCTTAGTCTGTTGACCCGAGATCGTCATAGAGTCTTGTGTGTCTCCCACTGTGCTTTGATTTCCACCCTACCACGGCTCTACTGAGTTGTGCAAACAGGTGGTTTTTGGGTACAGTCCCGATTCACATGGAGGCAATGAGCGATAGGAGGGGATTCGTCTCTCCCGGTATTGGGGGTTGATGTTGTGCTATGCTCGACTGGCCATAACAGGAAATCCCTGGCCAGGGTTGCAGTGATATACTGGTAAGAGTTATCAGTAGTTTCACGAATGTTATGGACCTTACGTCGGCATGACTTATCAAGCTACTGGGGTCTGACGTTTACCACCCCTAGGCGAGATATGCGACATATCAGACGAACAGACCGAACTATACGGTAAGTGTTACTGGTTGGATTCACAGGAGTGTGAGCGGGCTTGCTCGTCGTTCTTCTGATCGCTCAGTACCCGGGTGGCCGTTACGTTTAGCAGACCGCTTGCGGCTTGTGGGTGTTTGATATGATCATCATCTGCTGCCGGCGTATTGACGAGTCTTTAGAGTCCTACACAGAGGTTTCCTGGCTCAAGCGAAACGAAATAGGAGCGCATATGAGATATGTGCGGGACCGAGAATAATGCGTGTATGTGATACCGTATTTCATTCTCATGATGAATGTGTCGAAAGGTTGTATGCGATAGAACCTAGCTATCGAATCAAGGATTGATTCGATAAGCCGATACATTGGATACTAGTCGGTTATATACGATATGACCGGATCGTTAAATCAAGTGTTGATTTAATGTATAATTAGATATTTGATATATTACTTTGCATTAACTAGTATTGGTTCACTTTAAATGGATTTACTCACTTGTAGTGCACATTGTATATGTGATATAGTTTTTGTGCACATGATTGTATCATGTTTGATGATACATTCTAGCTTGGGTTTGTGTAAAGGATTAAACCATGGTTGGTTAGTGGTTAGGGTTTCATTTCTTTTACTTATTCTTTTATCTATTTATTTATTTTATTTATTTCATTTAGAAAAGATAAAGAGAAAAGAATGGTTGCTAGTTTTGTTTTTATTTGAAGCTTCTTGAAGCTTTGAACAAAGTCCACCATTCTTGTCTCTTCTCTAACCCTAACCACTCATCTAACCTTAGTTAAATCTCTACACTAAGCCATGGTTTAAATTATGATAAGAATGATTTTTTATTGTTCTTTTGAAAAACTTATCATAATTCTACATCATCTTCTTCTTCTTCTTTCAAAGTAGAAAAAGCTTGACCATCAATGGTGATTGATGAAAAAGTGTGAGAAATCCAAATCTAAAGTCTACCCACTTCCTATTTCTTCATCCTCTACCTCTTTCCAAGTTGTATAGGGTGTTTCCTTCACAAGTTTTCAAGGCTTGGTGAAGTTGGAGCTTGTTCTTGTGATGCCTCGACGTAGATCATCTTCGGCATCGAACCGACGATCAAGCCCGCCCATTTCTTCGATGAAGCCGATGCTAGAGTTCAGGATTCGATTTGGACAGCGGTGGGAGATCATCGCGGAGCTTAAAAAGTGGTGGACCGGATCTACAAAGGTTGTAGCCCCTTTCCTTTAGCATTAAATTCGTTTACATGCTTGCATCGCCTATATATCTAGTTAACGATCCGTATTAGGGTTTGTAGGCACCCGTAAAATTTGAATTAGCCATGTTTGATGCCTTGTAAGACTTCATTAGTGTGCCTAGGAACCCTACAGATAGGACCTAGTTCATAAATGAACTCCAAATCCAAACTTCTTAGACTGTATTTTCAACTGAACTTAATCAGTATCCTGCGCCATGCCTCCCTCAGTATCCGCTTGGACCACCTGTCCAAAATACTTCCCCTCGTCAGAGGGAAAACTATAATTCTGACAGTCACTCTGTCATCCAGGTCACCTTGGAAGCCTGGAATGATAACTTTCTCCTAAAAGAGGCTGTTGTTATCATATCCCTAGAATATCTACTTATATTCTAAAACTGCTTCCGAACGTTTCTCCAGGATAGGATTAATATCAACTTATTGCATCTAGTGCAAAAAAAACATCTGGTGTGGTACTTGACATCTCATGATCAACTCAATTGCCTAAGCAAGTGACCTGCCAATCATGCACATCTCTCTCCTTCTTAGTCTGTAAGACACCTTTAGAGAGGGTGACTCCATCACCTGCAGGTACACTACCATTCCTGGAGTCGTCCATTCTAAAACACGTTTAGAATGCTGTCTAAGTACCCAGATTAGGAAACTACCCAAATCTAGATCTAAAACCATAGATCTAGTAACCAGAATGCCTGATATAATATCCAAATCCTTTATGGAGAAACCACTGTTGTGACAACCAAAGTATAACCGACCGTAGTATAGGAATTTCACTTCCTACTCTGTGTATGTCATCCAAATACCAGGACATCACACCCTACTACATTCTTAACAGATCCATCCCCTATTCTGATGAAGTAAAACCTATGACTGTCACTTCAGAAATAGATGATCTATCTCCGCTATATCTGCTTTAGTTTATAAATAGACATAAGCTACTTGTCCACTATGCTTCCGCTGCTCCCACTGACTACGGCAACCCTCTGGAAGAGTCATATACATGTACACTTCTAAAGCTAGTTTAGAACGACGCTATACTCATCCTCCTGCCGGGTCTCACAGTCTGGAACAAAAGCAATGGCAAGTCTGGGTAAACAAGTACCTCCCTGTCACCGTCCTTGAGGCTACCGAAGCACCTCTCGGGTGCATGAGGTTACCCATCATATATGTGGAGTGGCCAATGGAATGTCAATCCATATTGAATCTCTAGGTTCTTATCAAATTTTCAGTAATCGTTCGCGGTTCTGGAATCACTTCCAGTTCTACCATACTCCCACTACTGTTTTCTGAAAAATCCATTTTTATCAAAACTGTGGCGAGTCAAGAAAAATATCACTATTGATCTTCCATATGGTAGAAAGTCAACCCTCTTCATAGCCCGGGTCAACCCACAAACAGCCATTACAGAAATGTGCCTTGAGTTATCCAGAGTTTGGTTTTAAGCATAAGCCGGACAACTCCCCGTACTTTAACATTGTTAAGATATGAACTATTCTACATCCAATATAGAAACAGAGGAACTGATTTAATTGAAACCAGATTCAAATCATGCAGTTGTCTCCAGTGCATGTCAACTAAATGGAGAGAGGCCTATCAGCATTACTCAACTTAGGAATATATCCAGATATGAGTAACCTGAAAGAGAAGCAAGTTCTTTTAATCATTACTATCAACTGAATACCATACACAAGTATCTACATCTTCGATCTCCTTGAAGAATCCTGATACTTGCAATACCCAGTTCTCTACTTTATTCATATACCTATAACTTCTCAAAACTTAGACCTTGCATTTCTACGAAATACATGTCTAAGAACTAGAGAAGTCACAAGTAAACAGAATATAGTACGAGTACCAACCCCTCTTTCCTCATGGACACTGGACAAAATACAATACTCTGTATAAGTCCCATGAGTCTAATAACTTATTCCCTGTGTGTCGTAGGTTGAAAACTGTACTTATGGTTAAGAAGAATTACACCGCTGTTTAATGCTCCTTACCTAACCATCCACTGATATAGGTAAATGTCATGGACATAATTTCAAAAAGTTATATCTCACTTTATAAAAATAAACGTACAGATATATCAATTTGAAATTGGTGCATAACAACGGATATTCAAAACCAAATATTTGCCGTCCGGCAAACAACCCAGGCGATTTCCTCAAATATCACCAATTACAACGAATCCCGATATAATGAGGATGATCACCCAATTCTCAATAACTTACTCCCACTCATCATCTGTAAAACCATACAGATGTGAGAATCAAACCTGGTAAATACATACCATAGAGCAATGGCTAATTGGGAAATCAGTTTTCTTTTAGCAATACACAGTGAAACTGAAACATGTAAATGCTTCGAAGGGGTATCCGGGTATTCTTAGTAATGCCTCTTCCATTATCAGATTCATGACTGTAGCCGTATATTTCCTTGCCATCTCTCCAAATCCCTTTATATGTCTTTAGTCATTACCTTTTGCACACCCCTTTAGGCTAAATGGTTTTCTTCCTTCCATACCGTTCGGCACCAGCCTATGGTTTGGAAGATGACTATCCAATAAGCATAATGGGTGTACTCTCCTAATCTTAGGAGCACTCGCAACGTGAGAGAAGGTAAAGATAAAAGACAACTGAATAAACCTTATTCCTATTTCTTCTGAACCAGAATCCATCCCCGAACTGGAAAAAGTTCCTTCGAGTTCGTATATAACCATACGATGGAGTATCCAATAAACTGTGGATCTTTGTAGTGATACGGGGTGTTCCGGAGAAATACAAAGTTAAAGTAGGAGTGGCGATGAAATACTTGGTTTGGTCGTGAATAGCAGTCGCAATTTACTTTGCCCTCTTACTAATCCTTTTATTTGTCTTTACTTAATACCTTTTGTACACCATCGTTAGGCTAATTGGTTTTCTTCATTCCCCACCGTTCGGCACCTGCCTATGGTTTGGAAGAAGACTATCCAATTAGCATAATAGGTGTACAGTCCTAATCCAAGGAGCACTCGCAGTCCGAGAGAAGGTAAAAAGAAAAGAAAACTGAATAGTCCTATTCATTTTCTCCAGAACCGGAAACCATCCTCAAATCTGGAACAAGTTCCTTCGAGTTCGTATATAACCATACGATGGTTTTATCCAATGGAAGTGGATGTTCGTAGTAATATGGGGTGTTCTGGAGAAAAGGGTAAAAGTAGGAGTGGCAATGATGTATGCAACTCAGACAATCCAAAAGACAGTGTTTTAAGAAAGTTCGGTTAACTTGGTCACTGAGTTATAGTCTAGGGTCGGGTCATGGTCGCTGCCAAAGAGAGAGAGAAAAGAAACACTATTCGTGCACTCTAACCTAGATCAGAATGGTTATCAATTTATCCAATCAGGAAACCTCCCACTGTAACCTCATATTCTCCTCCAAACCTGAAAGAAGAATTAGTCGGGATCACCCGAGGAGTAAACCAACTCATCAGTGGGAATCAGGATCCAACTATCATCGCATGATAAAGTGATGGAATCCACTCACGTTATCCAACTCCAGAAGGTATGCGCATATCTGGCAAGGTTCAGTTTCTTTAGAAACCCCGATGTGATTTTTACCCCATGCTCTTATGACCTTGACTTTGGCCAATAAATCATAAGTCACATGTCAAGTTCTACCCGTCATTATCCAGGTTAATTTGAACCCACCCGTACCTACCCTTGACTTTGGCCAACAAAGCAGTATGACTGTCCCAAACCAACGCATTTATCTATGCAACAGAAAAGTAACAAATAGCTACCATACACTATGCCTTGACTTTGGCCAACAAACATAGCATGAATACTAAGTGCTACCCGTCTGAAACGACGGAGGGCTACGAATGGTTTTTGGCGAAAAACCTTTAACATAATGAACTTGATATCGTTGAAGGAACCAGATAGCTTTTTATAAAAATATAGTGGCGAAAACCTTTGCTAAAGAGGCCACTCTCGGTGAAGGGATTTCGGCACTTTCCCCATAGAATGAGGTGCAGGATATTCCAACTGAATACCACGATGCAAAGCAAAAAGTAATCGGCTATAGTGAAGTTATTACCCTGACGCAAACTTCTGTCCAAGGGGTCACTCCCGGTGAAGGGATCTCGGCCCTTGCCTCGTTGACTGAGGTGCTGGATATTCATAACCGAATACCACTATGCAAAACAAAAGAGAACGTCCTTGCAATAACAGCTTTTTGAAAAATGTTCCAACGACCTTAGCATAGGTTTGTTTAGCTTGCATTGATCCGAATCAATGCAGTCCCATCAATTAATCACACCACAAAAGAACGAAAATATGATGTACGTATATGCCATCCGCATTCGCCACTGGGTCCCGTCATCACCCGTTAGGTTACTTAACTAACGACAGAGAGGGGACTGGACTAGCGCGGGTGTAAAACATATACAACATCTACTAGTATATATATATCAATATATAATATTCGCTCATGGTGTGATAAAATGCAACATCACAGAAATGTAATAAGTATCACAAAACAATACAGATAATCTGGGATCCCCGGGTTTCCTTTGAGCCGCAAGAGAAACCCGACGTTCCCCTGGTCGTGTGGATAACCTGTGCAATGAAATCCTAGACCCCTACGGACGCGGTAAGTTACCCACCAAAACGTGAAGCGAGGCAGCCCCCTTTAACAAAGTGAATGGACCACCCAGCACTTCACGGAATCCGGTAACTTGAGCACCCCTCCTTGGGTCAACCTGTACCCCCTACGAGTGCAGAGAATAGCCCGCCAATTCTAGAGTGAAGCACCCTCCGTCTCAAAGCCATGAGATGCGGTCCCGTTGCCCTCTAGAACCCGGCTACCCGTGCACCCCACCGCGGGGTAATCCTAGTACAGAAAGTAAAATATATACAACGGGTACATCGACCTCAGCCCGGTCGTGCCCCAAAAGAATAATGTACAAACAGGAAGTGACGGCAGTCCACATGTCGGACGCTCGCCCCGCAATATCAAATGTACAAATACAACCAAACTGTACTACCATTGCATCCAGCCTATCCACCACGACAAATCCGCAACATCACAGCACAACACAGAACATCAACGTGAATGTCACGTTCGCAAATCCGTCTAAAAGAATTATAGCAATTAGACAAGATTTACCGCTCGAATGACATTCACGGTCATATATATAATGTAAGTACTGTAAACTAACATATTTAAATTTTCAATCGACAAAATTTCTCGAAGTTTGCCCCAAGTACAACTGCAGCACCCAAAATAATCTGGGCCAAAAATAAACATTCCAGAAACCCCAATTCCAAGTCAAAGACCACTGTAGAAAGTTTGGTGCAGAGAAGCCACAATAGTGTGGCGGAACCGCGGCCAAAACAGGGTTATTGCCGCGGTTCCGTGGTGTAACTGTAGCAACATGCAACCAAATTTTCACAGCTGTCTTAGAAAAGCCTGCCTGATTTTCTGCAATACTCAAAATAATTATTCGACGACAAAAAAAAAAATTCGACAGAAACTTCGTTTTTGAAATTGCGGTTTCGGAAATTTTGTTCGATCGATGTTTTAAACACGTTAGAGCAAGCTAGTAAAGGTTAATGGCGTAGCTCTGATACCATGTAAGTCTACGGCAGCGCCCCAGCCGTCTGTACGAGGCCAAAATGCGGAAACGAAAACTTTTTCAAAACTTGAAACCGGCGCTATCGCAGACTTTAATCCCGGATCGAACCATTAACCTATAACTAGCAACTAGAGAAAGGTTAGAAAAGCTATACCGATCGATCCGTGTCCTTCGGTCTTTCGCCACCATCCCTATCTCTTCACGGCATCTCCGATCTCCGGTCTCCTCGTCGGAAAGGGCACCACATCTTCGAGTCTTTTTACGGGCTCCCGCTTCGTCCGAAGCAACTCGGACACGAAGTTTGCTAGCCGACGTGTCCAAGGTGAAGTAGAGAATGTGTGTGATTACTTTGTCTCAAGCATCCATTGATTCTCAACGCATGAGAGTGTATGGATGGAGGTTGAAGATGAAACCATGGTGGAAATGGTGAGCTAGAGGAAGAAGAAGAAGAAGAAGCCTTTCCTTTTCTTATCTCTTCTATGATCAAATGAGAGAGTGAGAGTGTTAGAATGATAAAACACAAGAGCAAAACCCTTACTATGGCTGCCATTCTCTCTCTCCCTCTCATTTCAACTCATAAATCAATCACATAAGGTGACATTTGCACAAGAAATGAGACCATGAGTCACCTATGAAGTACATGTCTCATTTAATGCACAAAATGATGAAATCCACTCACAATTTCCACCATCCAAACATTAATCCAAATGTTTGGTCCAACAAAAAGATACGGCAACATCTAAAGTAAACTCATGACGGATCACAAGGATACCCCTTACCTGTATATACATACCTGCTTCCGCATTCCGACTGAATGCGAATGCGATGAGACTAAAGTAATCCAACAAATCTAATACTAGGATCCGGCTTAAACCAAACCCCACTAGTATGATCCGTCCGATCATGATCCGTGCATTACTGCACGTATATGATCGAACCCTGCCATAATACCATACGGCCTCTACAACGTTTCGCCCGAAACTTGAGAAACTGTCTGTGCGGGACTCTAAAGACTCGTCAATACTTTGGCTGTGGATTTAACCACTGGCACGTCAGTGGTACTATCCGTACGTAACGGGCCACCAGGTATTGACCAAAAAGGGAGGTCGATGAGCGAACTCATCCTGACACCCAACTGAGCCTGTCAGCGACAATATCCGTACAGTCCGGTCCGTTCGTTTATGAGCATCACATGTCGGGCCTAGGGGTTGGTAAAAGTCAGACCCCCAAAAGCGGTACAAGTCGTGTCGGAGTGTAGCCCAGAACACCCTAAGATACTACTGGAATACCTACCAATAAATCTCCTGCCTTGGCCAAGGAATTCGTGTAATGGCTCTTCTAGACACAGCGCGATCTCACCCCCAATACCGGGAGAGACGAAACACCTATCGATCCGCTCACTGCCTCCATTTGGCTTTGGACTGTACCCAACTAAAACCTGTTTGCACGACTCCTTTGAGCCGTGGTAGGGTAGTAATCAAAGCACAGTGGGAACTCATACGAGACAAATGACGATCTCAGGTCGATGAACTAACCTGTACACATGTCACTAGGGAACTGCAATCTGACGTCAGGTATAATACCAACTAGCATGTTCCCGGCGAGTCCTGTCCGGTGTACTCATAACCCAATGAGCACTTGTATACATCATAGGTGAACCAACTGACACCAATGGCTTGTGAGACCGGCCACCGCCCCTCGTCGGGGTCTCGACTGTATACACTAGTCTACTAATGGAGTATCGATGCCTAGTCTCGATACTCCTACGACTAGGGACCTTTTAAGGATGTGCTTATAGACCCCAGCTCCCACGTATATGATCGCCATCATACTGCTGGTAGTCAAGCAAGAATCCTAAGGGCTCTATCAATGTGTAATGGTGATCTGTAAGGTCACCTAAAGCATGTACACGATGATAAAGATAAACCTGATAGCATACTATCATCTTGAGTAAGACTGTCCTACCGGTATATGTCCTCCCTCAATCATTGCAATCACGTGCCTGCGATCCAATAATTGACTCTGAGGGCACTATATCCAACAAGATTTTCCGTACGAGATATATTTATGATGATTAGATCCGCACTCTTGACTCGAGGATGTCATGTTATTTATTGTATCGTACGTGATATTATTGAGGCGAGATCACCGACTACTAGATATATATATATATATATATATATATATATTAGATCGACTCAGACTTAGGTGTGGATTCCCTTACCCTTTTGACTGGGCTCGAGTCATATACTTTTTCAAAAGTGGAGAATCGTGAGTATTTTAAATACCAAATGGTATGACTCATATTTTGGGTAGGTATAGTATTCATTATTGCTGTTACTACATCGTTGTTCCCCTCCGAAAGGCGGCGCACAGGACCGCGATGTCCTGACACTGGGATTCGGGGCAGATGCTATTTGGTTTTATCCGTCTACCTCTCCGAAGATACCAAGTTGATTTATGGCACCGTGCATCGGAGGTTTAGACGGATGCGGCTGATGTAGCAGACTTCGTCAGATTCCCCCTCAGGGTGAGGGGTTTTTGATTGTGGGGACGCTCTTCCCTGCAGGCGCAAGCCCCTGCAGTTAATTACGCTACCGCATCGCGGTAACAACTTTCTCCTTCTCCAGAATTTCACTTCGTATCGTGTGTGTTTGTTTTGTTTGTGGTTGCCCGTGGATTGTATACGGAGACTGAGTAATGCCGTCGCCCGTAGGACGTGGATTAGTCCAAATCCGTATTTGCTTAGATTTGGGTTTGGTGTTTTTAGTTTAAGGATGCATTAGTCGCGTTGCGACTAAGATCAACTTATACTTTCGTTAAGGATACGTTAGTTCTGTTTTAGACTAAGATCCACTTAACATAGTGATTAATTTAATGTATGGCCATCGGGACTCGTCACCTCTCTGACGTCGTTGAAGGATTACAACGACATGTATCAGAGGAGCTCGGAGATGTACTCTCGAACCAGAGTTGATTGGGAGTTTTATAATTCATGTGAATGTTTAAGGATACGTTAGCCGTGTTTGGGGCTAAGATCGACTTAAACGGGACCGTTTAGATCCGGCAAGAGAGCATTCGGGCTCTATTGCGCCAGTTTAGGGACGTGGTGGTCCATCGCCAGTTTAGGGACGTGGTGGTCCATCGCCAGTTTAGGGACATAGTGGTCCATATTCCAGTTTAGGGACGTGGTGGTCCATATTCCAGTTTAGGGACGTTTCGGTCCGATATTAGTTTAGGTACGTTTCGGTCCGATATTAGTTTAAGGACGTTTCGGTCCGATATTAGTTTTAAGGACGTTTCGGTCCAATATTAGTTTAAGGACGTTTCGGTCCACGAGTTTAAGGACCCCGCAGTCCATATGGGTGTGTGGTTGTTGGGACTCGTCACCTCTTTGACGTCGTTGAGGAATTACAACGATAGATGTCAAAGGAGTTCGGAGATGTACCCTCGAATCGGACGTAAATTGATTTAGGAGAGCCATTTTGCTCAGTCAATTTAATTTAAGGACTTATGGCCACAATTGGGCTAAGTCCAGTTAAAAATGTCCAATATTTTATTTGCATTTGTTTTTATTTTTATTTGGGCTTTGTCCAGAAAAGATGCGGGGCATCAATTTTATTTGGGGCCCAGCCCTTTTATTGCTTTGCAATCTAATTTGACCTGCTACGTCTTTTTGACTTGGGCCTAGCCCTTCAAATAATGCATTGCATTTGTGCAAAGCACCAAGAATCTTTTAGATTCAGGAAAAGAAGTGCAGAGCACTTTTTAATTTCTTGATCTAAATTTAGATCAGAGAAAAGAAAAGAAAGAAATCTTTTCTTTCTTTCTGTTTCAGAGAACCAAAGGTTCATAGCAAGTGCAAGGCACTATTTTTATTATTTTTATTTATTTATTTATCTATTGGAGATCACTGATCTTGTTTTCTAGATCAATGATCTATTCTTTAAGAGAATTTTCTCTTATCTCAAAGGTTTTTTACCTTCTTTTTGTGTTCTTCAGAAATTCTCCAGAGTTCTCCTCTCTTTTTTTTATCCAATTTTCTATCTATTTGAAATGGGGTCTGGGTTCCTTTTTATAGTGCTCAAAGATCAGTTAAATTTGTTAAAAAGATCTTTTCTGAGTGATTCGGGGAATTTTCCCTACCGTTGGATTTTTGATCCAAAGGCCCCTGTTTTACAGAAGAAATCTTCTTGTTTTAACAAGAACAGAAAAGATTTCCTTAAATTTTCATTCTGTTGTTGCGCAACTCACCAGCGCGTGACACGTGTTGCGCAGTAAGGCGCTTGCGCAGTTGCGCTTGCGCAGCTGCGCAGACACGTGTCGTGCAGCCGTGCGCTTGCGCAGTTGCGCTTGCGCAGCTGCGCAGACACGTGTCGCGCTGCCGTGCGCTTGCGCAGTTGCGCTTGCGCAGCTGCGCAGACACGTGTCGCGCTGCCGTGCGCTTGCGCAGCTGCACAGACACGTGTCGCGCTGCCGTGCGCTTGCGCAGTTAAGTGTTACTTATGTTTTTAAAGAGCCTTGCTCTGATCGGACGTACCGCCTTGGGCGTTGTGCTGCCGTGTCAACTTCTGACACGTGGCGCATTGCGCGCAGCGCACGGAATCTGAAGCGTTGCTTCATTATTTGAATTTTCAAAATTCAAGTAGAGCCTTGCTCTGATTGGGGGAAGATGAAGCGTTGCTTCATCTCCCGCCTTGGAATTTGAACAGAGCTTTGCTCTGATTGGGGTAAACAATCGCTTCTTTATATTCATGGTGTTTCATCGCATTGCATGCTTGTGCATATGTTATCTGTAATTTTCATGAAACCGTGCTGTCAGGACACCGGCACCATTACCGATGATGCGTATGTTCCACGTACACCTGCTTGCCGGCTCACACACATCATTATCGGTAATTGCCATGTCACGAACACTTTAGAGAATATTACTCATGGACATAGCTTGTTAACTGATAGTTCGACATGGTATTAGCTTACTCATGCTAGTTTAAACATTGCAGTTATTACTTGCTACTGCATGCATATCATTATTCACGGTTATGCTGTATTATGGAGTTTTATGCCGATATTCAATGTTTACTTGCTATTGATGATTGGATTTCGGATTTTCATGAGATTTTCTGGATTTGAGAGAAAACCGCAAAAATATATATAAACTTTTCTCTCTCACTTTTTAAAATGAAAAGTGCGGTTTTCCCTGTGATGTATGAGTTGTCCACCATGATGTTTTCTCGGTTATGAGATGGATTTCGAACCCGATTCGAGGAGTTGGATGAACCGTCTGCTGGTACATGGTGGACCCGGTAAGGTACCCCGGGGCAAGAAGATCGTGGTGTAGACGATGAGCCTGGCAGGGGCAGACTGCTTACCGGTGATTTTAGCTGACACGGCGGATATCCGGAGGATACCGTTCGTGGTCGTATGATTGATGATATGGGCCGATCCGGACTGACGGAGCCCGAGGTATTGAGATTTGAGATACGGAGATATTGAGATTTGATATTGAGATATTGAGATTTATGTTTTGTGTCGATGCTTGACACTGATTTCTTTGTTGATTTCATTGGTGATACCCGATTGATATACATATAGAAATCTCATTAAATAAAGAAAAAAAGTTCTTTGATTCATGATATACTTTGTTCTCATTATATGCATCTGCATACCATTTTAGTGACATATTGCTACCTGACATTTGTACATCATATTAGTGACATGTTGTTACCTGAGGTATTGACACGAGTTCTTGGTATCACACTATATGGATAGATATTTACCCTTACCATTATATTATGCTTAAGGCCGTATTATTTTTATTTGAGGATATTACTGATCGTATGACCTAGGATTGCGTTATACATGCGATTTCTACTCGTAGATGTTTCTACTCATGAGTTGGAAACTCACCCCCGTTATGCCACAGTTTCTTGCAGGTTTTGCCGCTGGCAAACTGTCCCTTCAGGGTGATTGTTTTGGTAGGTAGGTTCTTTTGCATCAGGAACACCATTGTATATTTGTTATTACAGTTGTATCTAGTAAAACTCCATCAATCAGACTTATATTGATTGATAGACATAGAGGACCAGTGTATATTATTTTGACCTTAGAATCGCACTTGTATTATTATGAATTTCATGCTGCTTTGATTTTCCTTTTCAGTTTTGATCCTCGCCCTTCGGCGTTGTATATTATACTGTATTGTGTGATTTTTCCGTCGATTGACGAAGAGCTAGCTCCCGCTTGGGAATGCCTTTTATCATTGATGCATATATTTATCATGTTGTACCCTGTTCAGGGCCAGTATTTACAAAGGAAACTCTGCCGAAATTTTTAGAAAAGACTGGTGATTTTAAAAATGCATATTTTGGCATCTGTTGCTAAACTACTTGATTTAAATTGGTTTTTCCTTCACACTACTGCTTTACATGGTTTTGATTTCTGGGTTTTGGCTTACTTAGATTACGTACGCCTTGAGACGTTTCGTAATTTAAGTGCCTGTCATGTTCCGTACTTTTCGGGTCATGACAAAGTTGGTATCAGAGTGTTAGGTTTTACCTTCGGAGTGTAGGACAACCCTTGGTTGATGGAGTCGGTATCTTGAGTAGAGTGACGTACCGTACATATGTTCCGCGGCATCTTTATGATACGATACTCCACTTAAGAAGCCTTAGGATGTACATTTCTTTGCACAGCATTATATTCATTCCTATGATCTACCCTCATCAGTACCAGTTTATGTTTTTTTTATCATGGTGGTATGGGCAGAGAGAGCTACGGCTAGAGTTGCGGTCAGCACGAGCTCGTCACAAACGAGGACTGACCAGGGCGTGATTCCAGGGACATACGGTTTGCATAGAGGAGCCATTTTATTGTGTTTTTCGCGCCACGAGCGTTGATGGATCGCTTTTATGAGATTACTCGGACGTGCAGATCAGCACCAGAGGATTGAGCCACTGATAGCGGCCAGCCAGAATGTGATGACTATTGATGTATCTCTTATTCATGATGATTGAGGCACTGTTCAGCGTGCAGATGAATGAGCCCGTTGCTGCTGCGAACGACGAGATATCGCCCCAGATGTTGGAGCTATTGCAGTACAAGTTGTAATTAGAGATATGATATAAGGTCCCTAGTCACCCAAGGATGAACGACTAGGACATGTTGTTCGTTCGCTTACCCCGATGCGAGGTCATTAGATAGATTGATTCCAGCTAGAGACGACTTTACGCGGATACATTGAGAGTCGATAGAGGCGATCGAATGTCAGAAACCCATATTCCAAGTTTAAAGTATTCGGAAAGACATGCAAGCAATTCTATGGACCTTCTAGAAGAATGAAACCCTAACTTGACATAATGACCGTGTGAAAGCCTTTGAACCTTAGGGTTTGCGGCAGTTTCGCGGTGCCATTAGTGAGGCTTGGGTTTGCCATTCTATGGCTGGTCCACCGATGTTGTGGTATGTACTCGATACTATTAAACCGTACCCAAGATGTTGAGCTCTTGGGGGATTATGAGATTTTGACGAATCGATCGAGCGGTTCGACTTCATTCGGATGCTATGTGGTGGGATGCATTGCTTAGGAGACTCCAGATACGAGTATAGCCATTGGAGTGCAGTCCATGCAGCCACGATGAGACGAGTCCGAAGCAGTCGACAATAGAGAAAGGTGGAGTAAGAGATTCGTATGGGATCTTGATGAGATGGCATTCCACTCCGCCGACATCAGAGATGTGATACGCATGCAGAGGCGTTGTATATAGATATATCTTCCAGAAGGAGTCGCGATGAGTATGCAGCCGTTCCGGAACAAGAAACAGATATAATACGGGCGATAACTTCCGGGCAGTTCGGCAGAAACGAGATTTGGGAGAAAGCTCGACAGGACCTTTCTGGAATATTATACGAGAGACTTGAACCCAGGAGTGGTCATTTTACGCACACCCAGCAGGCCAGAGTTCGGCACCGTCGACGAGACATGTTATGAGCGACCATAAGAGTTGGCCAGAGATCTTTAGAGGATGTGCCAAAGCGGACTACTTCCATTATCGTTTCCATATTGGACCGTTGAGCTGGGGAGGTAGGTGCTTAGCAATTCGCAGTAAGAGACGAGAACCTAAGGGCACCAGACGGCAGGCCATGATCAGGAGGCAAGTAGATATCTTGCTCTGCTAGCATTGGACGCACCGACACCTTCTCGACCTTGAAGGAAGGACATATCGACGGCAGTAGTTACGATTGGTGATTTCGTGAGTTGACTATCACATGTCAGTCACTTTGGATTTTGGTATTTTAGGTGATTTATTGCATGGTTGAGTTTTGATGACCGAGTTTCATGATATTTGCTTTTGTGCACCATGGTTGCACCTACTGGGTATTTACGTTTTGTGCATAGTTATTTCACTTGAGATGTGTTTTCATACACCATCGTGTTGATTTATGAGTTATGCGTATTTATTGCACTTGAGGTTGATTTTGATTCCATGCCTGATATTTCGAGCGATTTATTTGCATGATTGAGATTTTGTCCACCACAGTTGCACCTGACTTCGTTTTGATGTCATTTGAGATATTGATCGTGATTTCATGCCTAGGGCATGCATATGATTTGACTTTGGCTTTGGCATAGTTTTCATGCACTTTTAGTATTTTTGATTTGGTTTATGCACGCTGATGCACATGGTTGTGAAATCATACACCACGGTATACCTGATTTGGATTTTGATTTAGATGTGTTGTATACCGTCGATTTCGATTGTGATACTCAATATTTGTTCTGTGCACCTGATTTGGATTTTGCACATATTGGGCGCATGATATGAGATGCGATTTAGATGCACACCAGATGCACTAAATCGAGGTTCTTTGTGCATATTAGATGCACCTGATATTGCTGCCAGACACACCGTTGCCCTTGACAGATGTTTTGTGCACACCCATTGCACTTAGATGTTGTTTCTATGCACATGTATGGCACATTCTTAGATTTTGATTTCCGTGAGCACCAGACGCACGTAGCATCCATATGCACATTTTGGGATTGATTTCTTATGGAGCAGTACGTTTTTATGATATTTACTATTTGATATAGTAGCTGGGCAGGACTAGTCAAAGGACAGTACCTGGATATATTTGGCATGCACTGATAGATATCGAAGGGATTTCCAAAAATGAGCTATAGTCTCAGTATTTACCTACGTGACTGAGATGACACGAAATGTTTAAAACAAGGAAACCCTTCTAAATTGTTTTCAAAACGGCGGTACGTGCATATTAAACCAAGGATATATATATATATATAGTTATTTTCTTATACTAGACGTCCGCCACTGTGCCGCGATACGTGCATCGCACAACAACATGAAAGGTTTGGCATGCGTTTCCTTCTGATATTTACATATATAGTTTTGATGTTTACATGGATAGTTTTGATGTATATCATATTGGTTTAGTTTTGGATTTGACATTTGTGTCTTCACCATGACTCCGATGATTGCGGGATGCTTGACGGAGTTTTTTTTTGAGTTATATGCTCATTGTTCATGCGCATGCATTGCGCTATGATGCGTTTTATGTATTGATGATTTCGGAGCCCAGATGACCTGGACTTTTTACTTAAATGTTTTAGTATTGAGGGGTTTAAATTTAAATTCGGGGACCAAATTTTTTTAAGGGGGGAAGACTGTAACATTTCACTAAAATAAAATATTATTTTTGGGAATTTTTATAATTAAATAATAAAATATTGAATATTTTAATAAGGCGGTATAATTAAATGCCGATAAATTGGGAAAAATTTGGAAAATTATGGAAATTACTAAAAAGAGGGTGCCTTGTGTAATTTATGTGAATTATGAATTTTTATATGCACTTTTAATGCTAATCGCGATTAAATATCGCTAATCGCGGATTAAGCGTGTTTTGTGTACATGACAAGCACATGTCACATTTTTCACACTTGTTACATTTTTGTATCATGACTTTTACTTATGTTTATCATGCATGGCTTTTTAAAAAAGAATAGAGAAAGAAAAGAAAAGAAAAAGAAAAGTCAAAGGGACATCATGATTGCAAGGGGGATGGGCATGAGAGAGAGGGGGGGTGAGGGGTCAAACCATAGGCATGGCTCATTCTTCTCTCTTCATCTCTTCATCTTTTCTTCTCCTTCTTCTCATAATGGCAGCACCTCATCTCTCCCTCCTCTTCAACCATCAAAACACCCCCCAAAACAAACCCAAAACCCCATCCCCTCTTCACAAAAATCATGCACAAGGCCATTACAAGCACATCGGACCAAGAAAAATCAGATTTTGGCGCTGTAGAGGATTCATGAGTGTCAAATGAGGTAATCCCTTGAAAATTAGTGTAGTATTTTATTTGCTTTAGCCTCTATTCAAGATTAAAATCGATTTCGGGTAGTTTTGTGCACTATGGAAAATTCTAGAGAGGGTTAGGGTTTTATTTGAGTTGTGTTGGTGAACTTGAGCCTTATTGAGGACCTTAGACCCCCTATAGTGATAGAAATCCAGAACAAGCCCAACTGAAACCCAAAATACAGAATTACAGAACTTTCATGTCGGTTTGTGAGGAATTGGAGCGTGCAGGTGAATCTGGGATGACCTGGGATAGATACGAGATGAGTAAACAGCCCCTGTAGACTATAATTGACCCTAGGAACACCCTGTAGCAATACGAACCATAGAGGAGCACCCAGGGCCGGCGAGCTCAGAATTTTAGGGGTAGGGTCCGGCCACTTGGTGGGTAGGGTGTCAGGGTTGATCCAGTAGCTCATATACATCATATACAGCATCCTAGACTTGTTTGCTTAGATTTATTTGACCTGAGTCAAAATCTGGGAGCATTCTAGTGTGAGTTTGGCTATGTTTTCCGTATTTTGAAATGTTAATTCTTGATATTTGGATTCATGCTGGGTTTTTGCATGTTTGTACATCAACAACAAGGGTTGTTTAGTCGTTTTTGCACGCGTGGGCTATAGGTTTTGACCCATAGGCAATCCGTGTGCCATTTTGGTTTATGGACTTGATGTTAATATCAATTGTGATTGTTTATTATATATAGGTACCCTCGTGAAGACTTAAAGACGACGAGCAAGCGTGTGGCAACATCGGCATCGGCAAACAAAGGTGAGTAGATTTATATCTACGAGGAGAAGTCGGGTGGATGGCGTATAGCACCCCCGCAAAGTTGTGAGAAATGATAGGATAATATATATATATATATATATATATATATATATATATATATATATATATATTCTTTTATGTGTTAGGGTGTGATATGAAACTTAGCAAAAGAAGCTTTAGGAGATTAGGGGTTAGTATTAGGTAGAATTGAAGGAAGGACTCTAGTCGATTTCTTAGTCTCGAAACCTTAGAGTAAGGATTGCATGAATGCACATTCAATACTCGGATACATTGATATCCTTGTTCTTATTGAGGACATATTTATATTGGTATTCATATGCTTAGATGATGAGAATGTTAAATGATACTTGGGAATGAGTCGATATGATCGGGCACGGTGCCGTGAGATATTTAATGTGTGACCGCGATATGTCATGATATTATAACGGGTCGTTGGACGACGATACTATGTTGTTGGTATATAGGATGATAGTTGACATGTGATCGAGATATGAGATATGATATGTTAAGATAATTTTAATGGATCGCTTGGGCGACGTATACTTCTATATGATGATATGTGTTAATGACATCGGATTGTTTGAGACTGTAGATCCGTAGCCAGATCATGATTATGTTGATGATATTAGTACAGTATTAGACTTAGATCAGTACCCCCTGTTCATGATATGTGATGATAAGGATATCAGATGAATAATGAGATAAATATGATATTTGACCCGTAACCAGATTTGGGAGACCGTACGATAGATTTTCCGTACGAGATATATTTATGATGATTAGATCCGCACTCTTGACTCGAGGATGTCATGTTATTTATTGTATCGTACGTGATACTATTGAGGCGAGATTACCGACTACTATATATATATGTGTGTGTGTATATATATATATATATATATATATATATATATATATATATATATATATATATCGACTCAGACTTAGGTGGATTCCCTTACCCTTTTGACTGGGCTCGAGTCATACACTTTTTCAAAATTGGAGAATCATGAGTATTTTAAATACCAAATGGTATGACTCGTATTTTGGGTAGGTATAGTATTCAGTGTTGCTGTTACTACATCACTTTCTGTATATTCATGGTGTTTCATCGCATTGCATGCTTGTGGATATGTTATCTGTAATTTTCATGAAACCCTGCTGTCAGGACACCAGCACCATTACCGATGATGCGTATGTTCTACGTACGCCTTCTTGCCGGCTCACACACATCATCATCGGTAATTGCCATATCACGAACACTTTAGAGAATATTACTCATGGACATAGCTTGTTAATTGATACTTCGACATGGTATTAGCGTACTCATACTAGTTTAGACATTGCAGTTATTACTTTCTATTGCATGCATATCATTATTCACTGTTATGCTGTATTATGGAGTTTTATGCCGATATTCACTGTTTACTTGCTATCGATGATTGGATTTCGGATTTTCATGAGATTTTCTGGATTTGGAAGAAAACCGCAAAAAATATATATAAACTTCTCTCTCTCTCTTTTTAAAATGAAAAGTGTGTTTTTCCCCGTGATGTATGAGTCATCCACCATGATGTTTTCTCGGTTATGAGATGGATTTCGAGACCCGATTTGAGGAGTTGGATGAACCGTCTGCGGGTACATGGTGGACCCGGTAAGGTACCCCGGTCAAGAAGATCGAGGTGTAGACGATGAGCCTGGCAGGGGCAGACTGCTTACCGGTGATTTTACCTGACGTGGCGGATATCCGGAGGATACCGTTCGTGGTCGTATGATTGATGATATGGGCCGATCCGGACCGACGGAGCCCGAGGTATTGAGATTTGAGATACGGAGATATTGAGATTTGATATTGAGATATTGAGATTTATGTTTTGTGTCAATGCTTGACACTGATTTCTCTGTTGATTTCATTGGTGATACCCGATTGATATACATATAGAAATCTCATTAAATAAAGAAAAAAGTTCTTTGATTCATGATATACTTTGTTCTCATTATATGCATCTGCATATCATTTTAGTGACATATTGCTACCTGCAATTTGTACATCATATTAGTGACATGTTGTTACCTGAGGTACTGACACGAGTTCTTGCTATCACACTATATGGATAGATATTTACCCTTACCATTATATTATGCTTAAGGCCGTATTATTTTTATTTGAGGATATTACTGATCGTATGACCTAGGATTGCGTTATACATGCGATTTCTACTCGTAGATGTTTCTACTCACGAGTTGGAAACTTACCCCCGTTGTGCCACAGTTTCTTGCAGGTTTTGCCGCATAGGTTTCGTCGCGGTTTTGCTGGCACACTGTCCCTTCCGGGTGATTGTTTTGGTAGGTAGGTTCTTTTTCATCAGGAACACCATTGTATATTTGTTATTCCAGTTGTATCTAGTAAAACTCTATCAATCAGACTTGTATTGCTTGATAGACATAGAAGACAAGTGTATATTATTTCGACCTTAGAGTCATGCTTGTATTATTATGGATTTCATGATGCTTTGAGTTTCCTTTTAAGTTTTGATCCTCGCTCTTCGGCGTTGTATATTATATTGTATTGTGTGGTTTGTCCGTCGATTGACGAAGAGCTAGCTCCCGCTTGGGGATGCCTTTTATCATTGATGCATATATTTATCATGTTGTACCCCGTTCGGGGCCAATATTTACAAAGGAAACTCTGCCGAAATTTTTAGAAAATACTGGTGATTTTAAAAATGCATATTTCGGCATCTGTTGCTAAACTACTTGATTTAAATTAGTTTTTCCTTCACTATACTGTTTTACTTGGTTTTGATTTCTCGGTTTTGGCTTACTTAGATTACATACGCCTTGAGACGTTTCGTAATTTAAGTGCCGGTCATGTTCCGTACTTTTCGGGTCGTGACAGACCCTGTCTACAATACCATAAGAAAGTTTTATTTAATTCTGGAGACTTTCTTTTAAGTGTGTTTCGAACGTTTGGAAACCTAAGCTTGATTCTATATATATTTTTTCCTTTAGTGTACCTGACCCAATCAAACTTTGATTTAGGTGGATGTGAACCACATCGCTTACATACTAGACTTGGTACACACAAACAGTTACATAGAATCAATATCTGCCCACTTGTCAATTCTAGGTGATATACCCTACGGATACAGCATCCACGCTCATTCCATTAGCAACCCTGAGAGTCATATCACCTGACCTGATAACTCTACGGTTTCTCAAAGACTGTAATGAATTACAGATATGAGATCCTGATCCGGTATCTTGTTCCCAGGAAGCAGAGTTAATTGACTGACTGTTTTCAATCACTAACACACCCGAAGTCGAAGCCACAACATGCTTCGAATCCTGGATTCTAGCTTTCCAAGCCCTGCATCCCTTCTGCCAATGCCCTTTTTCGTAACAATAGGACCATCCCTCCTTCCCTACTGTTAGCCTAAAAACTTTTGCCCTTCCCTGTCCTTTTACCTTACTGACACCGCATATCGGATTTGTGGAGGTCTTCTTCTTCTCGCCCTTTACTTTCGCCTTGGATGCAGAAAAGGAAGATTCCCCAATAAGCTGAGTGGGTGTCACTCTGGTTTCCTTCAGGGTGCCCTCAACTGGAAGTATAACTTTCTTCATCTGGGCCAAAGTAGATTGTAGGGACTATAGAAACAAGTCAGCATATGACCCGTTTCCCAACGTGGTTTCCAGGTCCGTAAGCTCATCAATATAGCTAGTCATCGTAAGGACGTTGTCCCCTACAGATGTCCCGACAGCCAACCTTGTTTGAAGCAATTCTTTCGAGGTATCATATCTTGCGATATGAGATTTCTATCCATATAAAACATTATTATGAAGGAAGATAGAAACTAAGTCCATCTTCTCATGCTGCCTCTAGTATACACCATCAACTGAGGCCAACATGAGGCACTTGGCATTCGCACAGTCTTTTTCCCTTGTCTTACGAATATCCTTATCCGCGACGGTGGAAACTGGACCTGGGATGGCGGGGGCTTGAGTAGTAATGAGGTGGTCCAGCTTGTCATAGGTAATGGACATCTGGGCAAACCATTGCCAGTCAATATAGTATAACTCAGTCATTTTATTATCTATCTGTAACTTAATCTTGTCACCTTGTTGTTACAATTAGGAGAGAGAGAAGAATACACTCATCATGATGCTCTTGCAAATTTAGATTGGTTTTTAATTTATCTAAACAGGATGGCTCCCACTGTTTGTCGAATCCTTCCTCAAACCATAAAAGAAGAATTAGTCAGGATTAATCTTACCATACAATACTTGCTTAACCGTTCGGACAGGTTAGTGTCAGTACTTCGAGGGAGGTTTTACGACGCTTTCGCGAAGTTTCTTAATTAAATAACCTCTTTTCCCTGGAGGCATAGCCCTGCTAACACTGTTCTAGACACCTACTTGGTTAATAGCATTGATCGTTAAGTGAAGAATCTCCTGAGGAGTAGCGGATACTCACAGTAGGATCGGGATATAAATATCATTGTGTGATAATCCTGAAGGAATCCTACCAACATTATCACACTCCAAATGGTATGCAGCACTAGCACGGTTTCTTTAGAAACTCCCGAAGTGGATTTCTGCCCCATGCTCTTATGACCTTGACGAAGGTAAACAAATCATAAGTCACATGTCAAGTTCTACTCATCATTTTCCAGGTTAATTTGAACCCACCCGTATATACCCTTGACGAAGGTCAACAAGGTAATACGACTATCCCAAACCAATGCATATATCTATATTACATATGAACACTCAGCAGCTACCAATCACTATGCCTTGACGAAGGTCAACAAACATTGCTTGAATACTATTGAATATTCATATAAAATGACGGAGGGCTACGGCTGGTTTTGGAAAAACCGTGAACGTAGTAAACTTGAGATAATCGAAGGAACCTAATAGCTTTTAAAATGAGTGGTTTAAGCTCCGCATTTAAAAGTCTCCTGTTTTAAATAAACCGAGTGGTTATAAAATTTGTTCCAACGATTCAGCTTTGGTTTGTTTTCTTTGCATTTATTTAATGCAGTCCATCAATTAACCTACCATTGCAGAAAACAACGAAAATACAACGTACGCTTATGCCATCCGCATTCACCACGGGGCCCCGTCATCACCCGATAGGTTACTTAACTAACGACAGAGTGGGGGCTGGACTAGCGCGGATGCAGAATATAAGCAATGTCTATTATAATATATATATATATATATATATAATATCCATTCTTCAGATGCAATGATAGGCATTCCAGATCACAGATGAACACATTGGATATACTAGGAATTCCGCGTTTCGTTTGAGCATGTAACGAAAGACAGATTCCACGGTCGTGATGAATAGCCAAACCACACCCTAAACCCCTACGGGTGCGGCAAACTACCCTCCAAATACTGGAAGTGAAGCAACCTCCCTCAGCAAAGTGTGTAGGCCACTCGGCACTTCAAAGTACTCAGTAGTTTGTGCACCCTACCTTAGGTCTATCCTAAGAGAAAAAAACAGTAAAAGAAATAATACAATGGTGGCTACAACCTCAACCCGGATGTGCCCCGAAAAAATATTATTAACATCGAATGAAAGAATGAAAACCCTCATCTCACATCCCCGGCTATTCATCCATGACGATCCAACAAGTTCATATACACAAACCAACATAACAACATTACAGATATGTGCAACCCCGACTAATCGACGTATAGCAATTAGTAGATGTTTCCAAACACATATATACAACACAAAGCTTGTAAAATAACTACGACATTTGAATTCCGCATGCAATTAGCAAACTTAAACAATTTTCCAAGACATGAAAATCCAGTGAGCTAATGTTCCAAAAACGATCGTTTTAAGCCAATTCGGGAGTCGAAACGAACTCGAAACCCACCTGAACCTTCGCGGGAAGTTAGATCATGAAATTAACTTCAAGTCGGGGGTTCTAGAGGGGTTACCCTACCCCGAGACCACCACGAGGTGGCCAGGGGGTGAGGCAGACCCGAAACTGCCCAAGGTGGGGCAATTTCGGGTCCCCACCGCCAAGACTACCTTGTGGTAGTCTTGGGGAGTGGGCCTAGCCGTTCGGGCCCCCCAATGGGTCCCGGGGGTGTGCATTCTCCACCTCGCGGCTTCTCGGTTCAAACCGTGAGTCTGCGGGGTGTGGAAACAACTCAAAACTTCATTTTTCAAAACTATTTTTTCGGCAGTTTTTGCGCGACAAAAAACGGAGGAGTTCTAACATCGCTACAAGCTATCTAAGGTTTATGAGAGGCTCTGATACCACTATAAGTCAATGTCGCGCATCCCACATGTTCGCAGGAAGGCGGAATTTGCAAAAAAAGATTTTTACGGGCTTCGCAACACCGACTAGAACCAAGGATCGACCATAAACCCTAGCTAGCAAACTACATAAGATTTAACTACTCGGAAAGAATGTTATACCTCATGATACAAGTCCTTCGGGTCTTCTCCTCTGTCCTACTCATCATCGTAGGCTCCAATGATCGATCCGGATCATAGCTTCCTCTCCGGCTTCCTCGAGTGAAAGTCGATCCACCCGAGAGTCTATAGTCTGAGCTCCAACCTCAAATCCGAGGTAACTTAGGCAAAAAGCTTCCTAAACTTGATGGCCTAGGTGATGTAGAGAATGAAGATGGATTTATTTGTCTCTTGGAACCCAAGTTTACTCAAATCATGAGACCATAAAGGTTTTTGATGTGAGGAAGAAGAAGAGAGCTAACTTGAAGAAAGAGAAATGGTTTTTGATAATGATACTGATAAAATGAGATGGCTACCTTGACTTGACTACACGCATGACATGAAAATATCTCATCCAAAATATCTAGTGCCACAAAATATCTCACAAGAAATATCTAGTCAATGAGTTAAACTAAGTCAAATGGTCAAACCAAGTCAAGTAGTCAAAACAAGTAGCCATGCCTCAATTATCATTTAAAAAAATAACAAATACTTTCCTCCACCTCATAATTGTTTTAATCAAGTAAATGGTCAAAACCCTAATGAGGTGTCTCCTTCTATGCCCCTCTCATCCGTATATACATACTCGCATTCGTGTTCCGAGAAACACGAATACAAAGAGACGAAACTGATCCATCAATATAATATTATGATCCGGCTTAAACTAAAGCCCACTAGTATTATCCAACCGAACATCATACGCGCACTAGTGTACTTAAGTGATCGAAACCCTGCCGTAAAACCATACGGCCTCTACACCTTTTTCCCGCTGCAGGGAAACTCTCTATGTGAGACTTTAAAGACTCGACACTACGATGGCAGTGGGTTTAACCACAGGCCATAAGCGGTACTAGCTGCACGTAACGGTCCCTAGGTAAATGTCGATAAGAAGGCCGATGAGGAAAACCCATCCGAACTCCTACTGAGCCTGAATGTGACAATCTTTGTACAGTCCGATCTGTTCGTCTATGAGTATCGCATATCGGGCCTAGGGGGACGGTAATAGTCAGACCCCTAATAGCGCAATAAGTCATGTCAGAGAGTAGCCCAATACACCCTGAGAAACTACTGGAATACCTACCAGTAAATCTCGCTTTCCTTGGCGAAGGACTTTGTGTAATGGCCTTCTGAACATAGCGCTATATCAACCCCAAATACCGGAAGAGACGAATCCTATCTAACCGCCACTGCCTCCAAGTGCTTCGGGACTGCACCCAACTATTACCTGTTTGCACGACTCTTTTGAGTCATGGTAGGGTAGTAATCAAAGTACAGTGGGAACACACTCGAGGCGGAGTAGCAGTGTTAAGTCGACGGACTGAGCTGTACTCATGTCACCTGGGAATTGCTACCCGACGATAGGTATAATACCCACCAACAGTTCCCGACGAGTCCTGTCCAGTGTACTCATAACCTAATGAGCACCTGCATACTATCTCCAGTACGACGTACTGATGGCTGTGGGACAGACCATCTCCCCTGCTGGGATGAGAAGCGTATACTAGTCTACCGTGGAGTATCGATGCCCCGTCTCGATAATCCTATGGCTAGGGACCTGTATAGGATGTGCTTATAGACCACCCAGCCCCCACTAATGTAACTACCATCACAACGCTGGTAATCAAGCAATGATCCTAAGGGCTCTACCAATATGTATAAGCGGTATGCTAAGAAAACACATGCACTTATTGAGGTAGAAACAATCCAGGTAGCATACTACCATTTCGAGCAAGGCTGTTACTATATCCGTGTATATCCCAAGCCCCCATTAAGTAATATACAATCCAGTATGATACAATAATGGTCTCTAGGGCATATATCACTAACAGAATCTTGATCTCCCGGCGATCAATGATCTTCCTGATTAGATGATACCACCTCAAGATGTGTCTGGATTTCTGATGAGACCGTGGTTCCTTCGCTAAAGCTATAACCCCATTGTTTTCACAATACAGAGGTACCGGATCAACAATAGACGGAACCAGCTCAAGTTCAGAAATGAAGTTCCTCATCCAGACAGCCTCTTCCACGGCATCGCCGGCAGCAATGTATTCAGCCTTCATCATCAAGTCTGCAACAGTGTGATGTTTGGAACTCTTCCAACAGACCACCCCTCCATTGTGGGTAAACACATAACCCGAGAAAAACTTGCTGTCAACCTTATCGCTTTGGAAGCTTGAATCGGTAAAGGACTATATCTGGAGGTCTCCATTACCGTACACTAAGAACATATCCTTAGTCCTTCTCAGGTACTTCAGTATGTTTTTCACAGATGTCCAATGTTTCTCCCCTGGGTTTGACTGATACCGGCTTACTACGCTAAGTGCATAAGCTACATTTGGTCTGGTACATAATATTGTATACATTATAGATCCTACCGCCGAAGCATAGGGTATAGTGCTCATGCGAGCCCTCTCCTCATCTGTCTTGGGAAATATCTCTTTGGAGAGAGTGATTCCATGATAAGCGGGTAAATTACCGCTCTTGGAATCTTCCATACTAAATCTTTTTAGTATGGTATCAATGTACCTGAACCGTGAGGGTCCCAACATCCTATTGGATCTATAACGATAGATCTCGATCCCCAGAACGTAGGAGGCATCATCCAGGTCCTTCATGGAGAACTTCTGAGAAAAGAATAGCTAGACCGACTGTAGCAGAAGAATATCATTTCCTATTAGAAGAATGTCATCCACGTATAATACGAGGAATACCACAGTTCTCTTTACAATCTTCTTGTAAATACTAGGCTCATCTATATTTTTTATGAAGTCAAATTCCTTGACTGTTTTATCAAAAAAAATGTTCCGGCTTCGCGATGCGTTCTTTAATCCATAAATGGATTTAAGCAAATTGCATACCTTTTCTCTGCTCCCTCTGTCTATGAAGTTCTCTGGCTGATCCATATAGACACTCTTCTAAAGCGTCGTTCAGAAAAGCGGTCTTTATGTCTATCTGTCAGATCCCATATTTATTGGATATATATACACTATATATATATATATATATATATATATATATATATATCTATATCATAGGGATGGGGTAGCTCGAAAATGGGGATATTTATGTGTAACGGAGGATCATATCTTGTTCCTCGTGGTATTGTAGAAAAACGGTACATTGCATTATATATAAATCTTGAATCTCATGAATCTCGTGTTGCTGTTGTTCCATGGCATTACAGAATATCCTGTTTACATAATAAAACTCCCACAATCGAGTTTATACTTATAATTTCTCTTAGTTATATGTATGCCCTAGAGGCCATTATTGTACATACGATGTATATTGTAGTGGATGCTTGGACATATATAGTGATGACTTTCTTGCTCGACATGATAGTATGCTATCTGGTAGCTCTTTATCTTAACATGTACTCTGATTGTCTCTATGTTACATGTTGATAAAGCCCTTATGATGAGTACTTGACTACCAGGATTTTGATACATATTATACTAGTAGGGACAGTGTAGTCACTAAGTATATCCTTCAAATGTTCCTAGTTGTAGGTGTATCGAGACAGGGCATCGATATACCAGAGTAGACTAGCGTATAGCTTCTCGACCCATGTAGATGGGAGATGGATGATCCCATATCCATTGGTGTTTGACATCAGAGATAGTATACGGGTGCTCAGTGGAGACTGGGTAATGGCAGTTCTCTGGTGATACTGGTACAGGTTAGTCTGTAGACCCAAGATCGTCATAGAGTCTTGTGTGATTCTCACTGTGCTTTGATTTCCACCTAATCACGTTCAAGATGACGTGCAAAACGGTGGTTTTTGGGTACAGTCCCGAGCCACATGGAGGCAATGAGCGATAGGAGGGGATTCGTCTCTCCCGGTATTGGGAGTTGATGTTGCGCTGTGCTCGATTGGCTATAACAGGAAGTCCCTGGCCAGGGCTGCTTTAGAGATATACTGGTAAGTGTTATCAGTAGTTTCTCGACATGTTATGAGCCTTATATCGACAAGACTTATCGAGTTACTGGGCTCTGACGTTTACCACCCCTAGACGAGATATGCGACATATGAGACGAAGAGACCGGACTGTACGGTAGTGTTACTGATTGGATTCGCAGGAGTGCGAGCAGGCTTGCTTTTTGATCTTCTGATCGTTCAATAATCGGGTGGCCGTTACGTTTAGAAGACCGCTTGCGGCTTGTGGGTGTTTGATATGATCATCACCTATTACCGGCGTATTGACGAGTCTTTAGAGTCCTACATAGGGGTTTCCTGGCTCAAGCGAAACGGAGTAGGAGCACATATGTGATATGTGCGGGACCGAGATTAATATGATATGAAATACCGTATTCTATTCTCGCGATTTGTGACATTGGTCGGTTATATGAGATATAGCCGGGTTATCGGATCAAGTGTTGATTCGATAAGTTATTACACATGATATTAGTCGGTTATATGTGATATATACGGATTATTAAATCAAGAGTTGATTTGATAATCTAATTGTTAGTTATATGTATGCCCTAGAGGCTATTACTGTACATACGATGTATATTGTAATGGATGCTTGGACATATATAGGGAGGACTTTCTTGCTCGACATGATAGTATGCTATCTGGTTGTACTTTATCTTAACATGTACTCTGATTGCCTCTATGTTACTTGTTGATAAAGCCCTTAGGATTTGTACTCGACTACTGGGACTATGATGAGATCATACTAGTGGGGCCACGGTAGTCGACGAGTACATCCTATAACTGTTCCTAGTCGAGGGTGTATCGAGACAGGGCATCGATGCACCAGAGTAGACTAGCGTATACGCATCTTGACCCATATGATGGGCGATGGATGATCCCATATCCATCGGTGTTTGACATCAAGGATGGTGTACGGGTGCTCAGTAGAGACTGGGTACACTGGACAGACTCGCCGAGAACTCCCAGATGGTATTATACCTCACGTCAGATGGCAGTTCTCCGGTGGAACTGGTACAGAGTAGTCTGTTGACCCGAGATCGTCATAGAGTCTTGTGTGATTCCTACTGTGCTTTGATTTCCATCATACCACGTCCAAGAGGGCATGCAAAAAGGTGGCTTTTGGGTACAGTCCCGAATCACATGGAGGCAATGAGCGATAGGAGGGGATTCGTCTCTCCCGGTATAGGGAGTTGATGTTGTGTTGTGTTCGATTGGCTATAACCGGAAATCCCTGGCCAGGGTTGCTGAGATTTACTGGTAAGTGTTATCAGTAGTTTCTTGAACTGTTATAGACCTCATATCGACACGACTTATCAAGCTACTGGGGTCTGACGTTTACCACCCCTAGACGAGATATGCTACATATCAGACGACGAGACCGGACTGTACGGGAGTGTTTCTGATTGGATTCACAGGAGAATGTAGAGGCTTGCTTGTTGATCTTCTGAGCACTCAATACCTGTGTGGCTGTTACGTTTAGCTGACCGCTTGCAGCTTGTGGGTGTTTGATATGATCATCACCTACTGCCGGCGTATTGACGATTCTTTAGAGTCCTACACAGAGGTTTCTTGACTCAGGCAAAACGGAGTAGGGGCACGTATATGATATGTGCGGGACCGAGGATAATGCGATATGAGATACCGTATTCTATTCTCGCGATATTTGATATCAGCCGGGTCATCGGATCAAGTGTTGATTCGATGAATCGGTACGGATAAATATTAGTCGGTTATATGCGATATAGCCGGATTGTCGGATCAAGGGTTGATTCGATAATTTAATGTATAATAATATATATATGATATATTAAATTACGTTAACTAATATTTTCTCACTAAAAGATTCTTTTTCTCACTCGGGTAATACATTGATATATATGCGATATATGTTAATTGTATTATTTTATTTTGTTACGATAAATATTATATATGTGATATATAATATTGTAACATGATATGATAACTAATGCAACATGTTTAGTGGAGTTTAAACATGATTAGGGTTTGGATTAGGGTTAACACTTCTAGTTGATTCTAGAAGGTTTCTTTTTGTCATGATAAAGATATTTTGTTATGACTCATGCTTTAACCCAACCCAAACCCTAACCCTAGTTAATTCTATACATGAGTTTAGTTGACCATGGTTGCATTATTCATCATATTAATTCTATCATTATTCATCACAAAAGGAATTCTATTCATTCTTCATCTTGTTCCTTCTTCTTTCTTCATGGAAAAAGCTTACTAGCTTTTTCCAAGTGATGAATAAATGTGAGAAACAGATAAATAAAGAGAGCAAAAATACTACTTCATCATCCTCATCTTCCCTTGCCCTTTAGATGAGAGTGTTCACTCAATTTTAGTGAGTGTTAGCTTGTGTTAATGAAACTTCAAGGTAGATCATCTTTGTATTGAAGATCGGAAGCAAGACTGCATCTTTCTCTTCATGGAACCTCTCGAGAGTCCGGAGTATGATGATCGCAGCGAAGGGACTTCAACACGGAGCTTTAGAAGTGAAGGACCGGATCTACAAAGGTTGTAATCCCTCTCACTTAGTGTTAAACTGTTTAGCATGTTAGTTTTCGCCTAATCTCTAGTTTAAAGATCCGGCTTCGGGTTGTTCGGCACGGCTAATTTTTAAATCGGGTATGGTTGATGCCTCATAGAACCTTGTGCGCGTGCCTAGCAACCCTACACTAATGTATAATAATATATTAGATATATTACATTATATTAACTAGAATTAGCTCACTTATGATTCTTTTCTCACTTGGTTTGTGCACATTATATATATGTGATATATGCAAGTGTACATTATTTTGTGTCATGCTTGATGATATATGCAAGATGGGTGTATGAGACTTAAACCAAGCTAGGGTTAAGTTAGGGTTTTTATTTATTTCTTAAGTTATAAACAAAAGAGAGAAGACTTGGTCAATGTTGTCAAGCTTGGATGAAGCTTGTAGAAACATTGACAAAGTCCACTCTTTTGTCTAGCTTAGGATATTTTGTTAACCCAACCCTTAATCATAGCCCTTGGTTAATTCTCTACAAGAGTTAGGCATGAGGGCTTAACTCACCCATGGTTGCAATAATTCATGGGGATCATTCATTCATATGAGTTCATTCTTCTTCTTCTTCCTCTCAAGCTTTTTAGCTTCAATGGAGATGTGAGAAAATGAGTGAGAATTTGAAATCTAAAGTGAGCAAAATTACTACTTCATCATCCTCTAATACTTGCCATCTAGTATAGGGTTTTTGCTTCACTAATTTCACAATTAGTGAAGAGATAGCTTGGGTTAGTGTCTCCTCAACGTAGATCATCTTCGGCCTCGAAGACATCGAAGCTAGCTTGTTCGTTTCTTCATGGGAGCCTCTCTAGAGTCCGGAGTTCACGATCGTAGTGAAGGGACGACTACACGGAGCTAATGAAGTGAAGGACTGGTCTACAAAGGTTGTATTCCTTAATCACTTTACTTATGCAAAGTTGTTTGCATTACTTTCCGTCGATTTCTAGTTAACGATTGTTTGTTAGGGTTAGCTAAAACGGAAAAATTTGAATTGGGCATGGACGATGCCTCCCGATATCTTGCTGCCGTCTTAGGTAACCCTAAAGTGGTATCAGAGCCATGCTAGAAATTTATACAGATTTTGTTAGAATTACGAAACCGAAACAATTCCGAAACTTGAAACGTGAAACCCTTGTTTCTGTCGATTTTAAAAGGTTGTCAAAAAATTTTTTAAACAAGTGCAGAAGGTTGTATGTGATGCAACATGAATACACAAGAAAATCCAACCCCTCAGCTCGGACCATTTCCGGCGACATGCCCACCTTTTTCGGCGACCTCGGATTTTCAATGAGGGAATGAGTTGAATTTTTTGGTGTGTTCCAGGTTCTGGGTTTTGGTGTTTCAGGTGTTGTTTATTTTTTCTAATTTTGCATGTGATGTAATTATACACTATAAGCAATTCGGAGTGTTTCGTATTCGTAGTTTTAACATTGTATCGGGTTATTCACATATTGTCTAGGCGAAGTTAAAAAGTTCGAACGATTTTCAAAAACCCATTTTTCCAAGTTTAACGTATTCGGAAAAATATGCAAGTGATTCTGCGGACCCTCTAGAAGAACGAAACCTTAACTCGATTATGTGTCCGTCAGAACCGCCACTAAACCCTAGGGTTTGTGGTAGTTCAGCGTTGTCACATGTGAGGCGTTGGTTTGACCCTCTACGGCTGGTTTATAGGTACTGTGGCATCTTCTGGGTATTATTGAACTGTGCTCAAGTGTTGAGCTGTCGGGAAATTGTGGGACTTTGATGAATCGATCGAAAAGTTTAACGTCGTCCAGATATGATGTGATGGGATACAATATTTGGAATCCACAAGTAGTTATGAGATAACTAGTTTGAATGTTATAAATCTAGCAGTTTAGTCTCAGATGATCGGTTGCCACGGGATTTTGATGAGATCAAAAGTCCTTCGCAATCATGTAATGTATGTGGATACTCTCCGGGTAAACTTAATAGATAGCTACGCCCTATAGCCCCGACCAAGTGACTGTAGGAGAACCCCGTCGCCAAAAACATCCGTTCGGGTGCTCGCGGCAGCGGTGTTCCACCTTAGTGCACTTCGTCGACGACATCGGGGGTGCGTCCGTCTACTAAAGTTTACGACGAGCATTCGATCAGGATGTCGGGAATCTTGTAGAATTTCCCGACTAGATATTGAAAAGTGTTTTCGAGATCGAGACTAAAATGCGGGGTTTATAATTGTTAGGCATGCGATGTCTAAAGAATTCATTTGGTTAGGAATGTGATGTCTAAGGTGGTTGCGGATTCCAATTGTTGTAGTTTTTCACTTTCTTTTCTGCGATCGTAAGTTTAATATGTAGTGTATCACCGGTTTTGTTGCTATATGCTAACGACAATTGGGATACGCATATTTACTTACGTTGATGACACGTGATATTATGTGTTGCTGGGATATGTTATATTGGATCGTCGTGTTTTGAATAGCCGGGGGTTTTATGTGAGATGAGAGTTTTTCATTTTCATTCATGTAAAATTCATTGTATGTAATATTCTTTTATTGGGGCACTCCGGGTTGAGGATGATGTCACCATTGTATATTATTTACTTTTCCGCATTAAGATAGACCCAAGACGGGGAGCACAAGTAACCGGGTTCTAGGGTCCAGTGGGAGACCATCTCGAGGAGTCGAGACCGGGTCTCCTAACTCTAGAATTGGTAGGGTTGCTTGCCGCTCTCGTAGGGGTGTGAGATTGGCTATTCATCAAGACCGTGGAATCTGTGTTTTATACAGGCTTAATTTAAAACACGGAAATCCTAGTATATCCAATATTTCATATGTTGTTTTCTGTTGCGATATCTGTGATGTGATCATTTGATATATTGATGAGATGAATACAAGATATAGTATATGTGATATATTATATAGACGCTGCTTATGTTTTACACCCGCGCTAGCACTGCCCCGCTCTGCTGTTAGTTACCTAACCTAACGGTGCACGAGGGGACATCGAGGCGAATGCGGATGGCATAAGCGTATGTTGTATTTATCTGTGATGTTTAGGTAACTTAAAATGATGGGACTTCATTAATGAGATTAATGAAATAAAAGAAAATAAATCTAAAGATTTCGTGGAATCGAATTTTCAAAAACAGGTAGCTACAGTTCTTGCTTTGCATAGCGGTGTTCCTTGTAGAACATCCTGCACCTTATTCGATAAGGAATGAGCCGAGATCCCTTCACCGGGAGTGACCTCTTTAGCAATAACGGGCAGATGCTACAAACTCGGTTTGTCTTTTGATTGCTTCTATAGTTTTTTCTTTGCATAGTGGTATTTGTGAAATATCCTGCACCTCATTCGATGAGGAAAGAGCCGACGATCCTTTTACCGGGAGTGAGCTCTTTAGCAAAATTATTAAAAGCCTTAAAAACACTCCATTTAAATCATTTGATTCTACAACGATATCAAGTTCATTACGCAAAAGGTTTTCTTAAAAACCTGTCGTAGCCCTCCTTCATTTCAGATAAGTAATAGTTAGTATTCGTGCTGCGTTTGTTGGCCTTTGTCAAGGCATAGTGTGCGGTAGCTGATTACTGCTTATCTGTCTAAGCATATGATGCGATTGAGTTAGGGTAGTCGTGCGACCTTGTTGGCCTTTGTCAAGGGTCATGCGGATGGGTTTAATTCAATCAGGAAATGACGGGTTGAACTTGACTAGCATCCTATGGTTTGTTGGCCTTTGTCAAGTTCATAGGAGGTTAGGGGCAAAATATTATCAGGAATTTCAAGTGTTGAAATTTGCAATGAGATTGCACACCTTCTATGAGATAGTTGGGTCCCGATACCCACTGCGAGTAAGAGTTACTCCTGGGAGAGTTTTACACATTACAATTAGCCGATCAAGTAGGTATCTAGAATGGTGTCAACGGGGTTACGCCTCTGGGAAACCGAGGTTTATTTTAATTAGGTCCGTGCGAAAGCACGAGGAACCTCCATCAAACTATCGGCACTGGCCTGGCTGAAAGATTGGCGAAATTATAGGGTGTAATTAATCCCGGCTAGTCTTTCCTTTTAAGGTTTGAACGAAGATTTGACTAAAACAGTGGGAGCCATCCTGATTAGATAAATTAATAACCACTCTAATCTTGCAAGAGCATACGGCGAGTGTTTTCTTCTCTCTCTTTCCAGGTAGTGACCATGTTATGCCTTAATCAAGATAATAATATAGATGCATTAACCGAACCCGCTTGTTATACTGAGCTGGGGAACGTTGGTCCTACTCCAACTTATAATTGTTATAAGACCGAGCAGGAAATAGGGGAATACCAGGATTCCCATGCCGCCCAAACGAAGAAAGTGTATGTTGATACATCTTCTTCGGGTATGTTTATTACCGAGAACTGTTTCTCAGTATACTCTACGTCTTGGGTATGAGATACCGGATCAGGATCCCATATATATAATATATTACATGGGCTACAGATAGGTAGAGAACTGAGAATCGGTGATAATTTTTAAGAGTTAAAAATGGTGCAATTGTTGCAGCCAAGTTTGTTGGCAGTTATCACCCTGTATTACCAGAATACATTGATTCTGAACGAATGTTATTAGATACGGAACCTGATATACAACATCATACCAGTCTCTTTATTTAGTAAAGAAGGATATAATTTTGTATTGTTGGATAATGTTTTGAACATTTCCTATATCAAGAGTTGATCGGTTCAGGCACGTTATCTAAAAGCATATACGTTCTAAATCAAACTACAGTTCTTAACGTACAGAACACACACAAGAGGAAAAGTTCAGAAATGAACGAATCCTTCTTGAAGCATTGTAGACTAGGTCATATCAATGCGACCCGACTAGCTAAGTTACATAAAGATGCATATTTAAATCGGTTTGAATTTACATCTTGTGAAACTTGCCAGTCATGTCACAAAGATAAAATGACCATAACTTTGTTTATTGGAAACAGAGAAAGAGTTAGTGAACTCTTGGGATTGATACATGCTGATGTATGTAAGTCCCCTGTCTTCACATGCCAGGACTGGGTCTTTGTACTTCATTACATTCACTGATGATCTCTCAAGATTCGTACATGTGTTCCTGTTGAAACATAAGTCTGAAGCTTTTGAGAAATTCAAAGAATAAAAGTTAGAAGTAGAGAACCAAAACGGGTATAAGTATTATGTCCTTTGATGTGATCAAGGAGGAGAATACTTGAGCACGGAATTTCTAGACTATTCTAAACGAGAATGAGATTCTTTCTCAGCATTACTCCTCCGTATACACCACAACACATTGGTATATCGGGGCAGAGAAATCGCACCCTATGTGATATAGTGTGCTCTATGATGAGTAGTACTGAGGTGCCTATTTCCTTTTGGGTGTTATGCACTTGAGAAGCTGCATACCTATTGAATAGGGTTCCAACCAAATCAAGTGCCTACCACTCCATATGTGATATGATATAGGAAGATCCCATCTCTTAAGGAAGTTAAGATTTGGGGTTGTCCGGCCTATGCCAAAATCCGGACAAGCTCGAGGCAATGTCAGTTCTGTGGAAGTTTGTTGGATATTCCAAGCATTCGCAAGGAATATCTTCTGCCCCACTGAGGAACAAAAAGTGTTTTGTGTCTCAGCATGCCACCTTTTAGAAATGGAATTTCTTGTGAAGAAATTAGTGGACATGAGGTAGAACTGGAAGGAGTTCCAGCTATACAAACTGCAGCTGATGATTTAGTAGAACCGAAGGATCCAATAGCTTCCAACGAACTTCAGCCTCTTCGCCGATCTAGTAGGGTTCCTCATCCACCTGAGAGATACTTCAGTTTTCTCTATGACAGTGGGAGCGAGGATTGCATCATAAGATGATGACCCAACTGGTTTCGAGCAGGCCATCAGGAGTGGGGACTCTATAAGAATGGCTGGATGCTAAGCGATCTAAGATGGAATCCATATACACCAACAAAGTATGGACTTTGGTTGCTTTATCTGAAGGGTTAAATCCCCATTAGGAGCAAGTATATCTTGAGAAGATTACTTGGTGTATAAGGAAAAGTTGAGACTTTTCAAAGCTAAGACTTGTTGCAAAAGGACCTCGTCATCGACCAGGTGTGGATAATGATGAAACCTTTTCTAGTGTCTATGCTTAAGTCCATCTGGATCCTACTTGCCATTGCTACATACCATGACTACGATATCTGGCGGTTGGGTGTCATGACTGCTTTTCTAAATGGTGATTTAGAAGAGAGCGTCTATAAGTACACAGCCAGAGGGCATCGTAGACAGTGGGAGCAGCGGAAACGTGTGCAAGTTGCTTTATGGGTTAAATCAGGCATCGCGGAGTTGGAACATCTGTTTTGATGTGGTAGTCAAAGAGTTTGACTTCATCAAAATGGTAGATGAACCTTGTATATACAAAAATGTAATTGGGAGTATGGTGGTGATCCTCGTATTGTACGTGGATGACATACTCTTAATAAGGAAGGTGTTGTAGGGTTACTAGGCACTCTCACAAGGTTCTACAAGGAATCAACCATGCCTGATTTCAAATTTAGACGTGCCGAACAACCCTAACCTAGATCTTTAAACTAGAGATTAGGCGAAACAAAGCATGTTAAAGACTTTAACACTAAGAGTTTGGGATTACAACCTTTGTAGTCCAGTCCTTCACTTCTAAAGATCCGTCTTGAGGTCCCTTCACTGCGATCATCGAGTATCCAGACTCTCGAAAAGCTCCACGAAGATAAAGATGCAAGCTTGCTTCCGATCTTCGATAACTAAGATGATCTACCTTGAAGTTTCTTTAACACAAGCTCTCACTCACTAAATGAAGTGAACACCATAATCTAAATGGCTAGGATATATTAGGATGATGAAGTAGGATTTTAGCTCTCATTTGTTTTCTTAATCTCACTCATTTTCATCACTAAGCAAAAAGCTAGAAAGCTTTTTATCAAGGAAGAAGAAGAAGAATGAATAATAATCCTTTTGTGATGAATAATGAATTGTGATAATATCATTACAAATGCAACCATGGTTAAGTCAAGAAAAGACTTAACCATTGTAGAGATCTAACCATAGTAAAAGGTGTGGGTTGGGTTAAGTAAATATCTTGCAAAATATCTTTGCAAAAACAAAAAGAAAGCTTTTAGAAGCTTCTAGAAAAATTAACCCAAATCAAACCTTAATCATGTTTAATCTCCACTAATCATGTTGCATTAATAACCATAATATGTTACAATATTATATATCACATATATAATATTTATTGTAGCAAAATAAAATAATACAATTAATATATATCGCATATAAATCAATGTATTATCCGAGTGAGAAAAGTGAGCTTATATTAGTTAATGCAATTTAATATATCAAATATATAATTATACATTAAATTATCAAATCAACACTTGATCCGATAATCCGGCTATTTCATAAAAAACTGAATAATATAATCTGTATTAGTTCATCGAATCAACACTTGATCCGATGACCCGGCTATATCACATATACCAGGCCGATATCTCATATCGCGAAAATCTAATACGGTATCACATACACGTATTATTCTCGGTCCCGCACATATCATATATGTGCTCCTACTCCGTTTTGCCTGAGTCAAGAAACCTCTGTGTAGGACTCTAAAGAATCGTCAATACGCCGGCAGTAGGTGATGATCATATCAAACACCCACAAGCTGCAAGCGGTCAGCTAAACGTAACAGCCACCCAGGTATTGAGCGATCAGAAGATCAACAAGCAATCCTGTACTTTCTCCCGTGAATCCAATCAGTAACACTCGCGTACAGTCCGGTCTCTTCGTCTAATATGTCGCATATCTCGCCTAGGGGTGGTAAACGTCAGACCCCAGTAGCTTGATAAGTCGTGTCGATATGAGGTCTATAACAGTTCGAGAAACTACTGATAATACTTACCAGTAAATCTCAGCAACCCTAGACAGGGATTTCTAGTTATAGCCAATCGAACACAGCGCAACATCAACTCCCTATACCGGGAGAGACAAATTCCCTCCTATCGCTCATTGCCTCCATGTGATTCGGGACTGTACCCAAAAGCCACCTTTTTGCATGCCCTCTTGGACGTGGTATGATGGAAATCAAAGCACAGTGGGAATCACACAAGACTCTATGACGATCTCGGGTCTACAGACTAACCAGTACCAGTGTCACCAGAGAACTGCCATCTGACGTGAGGTATAATACCACCTGGGAGTTCTCGGCGAGTCCGTCCAGTGTACCCAGTTTCCACTGAGCACCCGTATACCCTCTCTGATGTCAAACACCAATGGATATGGGATCATCCATCGCCCATCATATGGGTCAAGATGCGTATACGCTAGTCTACTCTGGTGTATCGATGCCCTGTCTCGATACACCCTCGACTAGGAACAGTTATAGGATGTACTCGTCGACTACCGTGTCCCCACTAGTATGATCTCATCATAGTCACAGTAGTCGAGTACATATCCTAAGGGCTTTATCAACATGTAACATAGAGACAATCAGAGTACATGTTAAGATAAAGAGCAACCAGATAGCATACTATCATGTCGAGCAAGAAAGTCCTCCTTATATATGTCCAAGCATCCACTAGAATATACAACGCATGTATAGTAATGGCCTCTAGGGTATACATATAACTAACAATCTCCCACTTGCACTAGGGCCATCTGTTGTGGTATCGCATCCCAACAATCAGCTGTGGTTGAAGTATCTCATACTCAACCATCCCATAAAAGTCTCTACTGGGAAATAGGCCTTTGTGAGTGGATCCGCGCTGTTGTCCTCTGTGTCTACTCTCCTAACCTCGATCTCCCTGGAGATCAACCATCTTCTTGATTAGGTGATACTGCCTAAGAATTATATTTGGATTTTTGATGGGACGGGGGTTCCTTGGCTAAAGCCACAACTCCATTGTCACACAATGGCAGGAACTAAGTTCATCTCATAAACTATTATCTATATCCAGAATGCCTCTTTGGTAGTATCCTTGGTAACGATGTATCTTGCCTTTAATCGTCTAGTAAGTCACAGTATCTAGCTTGGAACTCTTCCAAAATACCGTCCCTCCACTGAGGGTAAAGACAATGCCTGCGACTGACATTCAGTCGTCCTTATCACCCTGGAACTTTTCCAGTGATTCTCCCCAGGATCGATTGATACCATCTCACTACAACTAGTGAGAATCCTAACATCGAATTAGATCTATCTCATAGATCCATAACCCAGGATTTAGGAGGTATCACCTTGATCCTATATTGAGAATCATTGTGATAAGCGGAGATTGACCGAGCGTAGCATAGGAAACTCCTTCCCTATCAAGAGTATGTCATCCACGTACTCTACGAGGATCACCACCATACTCCCTACTACTTTTTTGTATATACAAGGTTCATCTACCATTTTGATGAAGTCAAACTCTTTGACTATCACATCAAAATAGACGTTCCAACTCCGCGATGCCTGCTTTATCACATAAAACATCTTGCTCATGTTTCCGCTGCTCCCACTGTTTACGAAGCCCTCTGGCTGTGTACTTATAGACGCACTCTTCCAAATCATTTTAGAAAAGCAGTCATGACACCCAACCGCCAGATATCGTAGTCATGGTATGTAGCCGTGGTAAGTAGGATCTGGATGGACTTAAGCATAGCTTTGAAAGTCTCAACTTTTCCAAGATATACTTGCTCCTGATGGGGATTTAACCCTTCAGATAAAGCAACCAAAGTCCATACTTTGTTGGTGTATAAGGATTCCATCTCAGATCGCTAAGCATCCAGCCATTCTTACAGAGCCCACTCGTGATGGCCTTCTCGAAACTAGTTGGGTCATCATCTCATGATTCAATCCTCGCTCCCACTGTCATAGAGAAACCGAAGTATCTCTCAGGTGGGTGAAGAACCCTACTAGATCGGCGGAGTGGCCGAGGTTTGTCAGAAACTATTGAATTCTTCGGTTCTACCAAATTATCAGCTGCAGTTTGTATAGCTGGAACTCCTTCCAGTTCTACTTCATGACCATTAGTTTCTTCATAAGAAATTTGTAACGTTTTAGAATTCGTTTTGTGTTTGTTTCTATTTTTGGGTGAAATTCGTCGGTATTGTCAGTTTTATACCGATTGTGATCAAACGGCCATATCGACTTGTCAGCACCTAGTTTTGATAAAATAAATCTTGTGCGCACACTTTGAGAGTATATGGGACGTTTTGGTCCAATTTGAATTTTTCCTATTTTTAATGTTATTTTAATCCGGTTTGCACTTTTCTGGAAATCTTCTCTTTTCAACTTTTCTTAAAAATTTTCTTAAGTCAACTAAACCACATAGCTTATGGCATGAGTGTGTGGTCAAGGTTTTAAGGGAAATAGAAAAGAAAAGAATAGAAAAGAATTTAAAAGAAGGTGCATGCATGTGTGTGAGTGAGTGTGATTGCATTTATTGTAGGAAATTGCCTAGGAAATTCCCTCTCTCTCTCTCCTCTCTTTCCTTGGCCGAGCCCTCCCCTTCCCTCTCCTGCCTTGTGCATTTCTTTCTCTCTTTTCTTCACAAAATCCTTCACAACTTCCTCAATTCTCATTCAAAGTTCACAAAAATCATATCTTTGTTCATGTTTTCTCATTTTCTTCACTTGGAGCATGCTAGCTTGGGTTCTTGGTGTAGGTAAAATTCTCTTACTGTTATTTAAGTGTTTTTTTGTATAACTTAGCTTTTTAAATTCTGTTTAGATTGTTAAATTAGGTTTTGTCGCGTAATATCGTATTTTTGTATCGGTTTGTGGTTTCTAGGACCTGCTTTGATCCGGATTTGTTACTGAAAAATTAAACATAGGGGTTGTGTTGTACTAGAGGACCTGGAGCACCACCTGAGAGACGGACCCCAGGCCACCGGCGAGGGCTTAAGGAGGGGCCGGCGACGCCGGCCATCCTGATGAGTTAGGGTTTGGGTTTTCCTGTATAGGTGTCTGCTAGGGTTTGGGTTCCTCTGGTCTTATTTAAATTGTTTAGTTTTCACAGTAGGCAAATCTGGGATCAATTGGGTAGTTTTCACAGTAGGCAAATACTGGTGTACTTGCATTTTATACTTTACTTATACCTGATAAGTATATCACATCATCTTGTAGGTAGATACCTATATTTCTGCTATACCATTCATGTGTTCATTTATATCTGGTGAATGCTATGCTGTTCTTTTATACGCTTTCATTACAGTTTTCATATTGCGTATATTTTATTCATGGATTATCGCATTGTTATATGGATTTTTCATGATGTTTTCTGGATTTGGGAACCGTGGTAGTTCATGAAATTATGCATACATTGAAACACCCGGTTTCCTTGAGATGATATTATAGCATCCACCATGAGATTTATCGGTGCTGATATATATACCCCATGCGAGGAGGCGTCGTGAGCCGTATGAGGGTACATGGTGGGGCCCGGAGGTACCCCGAAGCAAGAATGTTGTCGGAGTGAGTCGACGTCGCAGTGAGGCGATGAGGCCTAGGGGAGCCATACTTTCCGGTGACAGGACCAATGACTCATCGGCTATCGAGTGGATACCGACGGGAGTCATGTACGTATGGATACGTGGAAAGACGGGGGTCAGAGCTAGGCACTCGTGCTTTCCGGATAGAGTGTGATACGTACTTATCAGTATTTCTGTGTCGATGCTTGACACATTGGTTTCATGATATTTCTAATTACTCATTTGTATATATAACAGGGGATTGAGCCGCTGTTATATATGCCCTTACACCAATATTAGTGGAATGGGACGCTAATATATGTGTATTGCCCTCATCATATTTATTATGACATTATATTAGGATGTTAGAACTGTGCTGGAGATTTATTTTGGGATTTAAGAGATTCATTGGGATTGGATGTTGATATTGTACATACTAGAGATGTGAGATCCACTTAGTGTTGTACATATGATATATGTGAGATATACTGATGTTGTACATACTAGAGATGTGAGATCCACATAGTGTTGTACATATGATATATGTGAGATATACTGATGTTGTACATACTAGAGATGTGAGATCCACTTAGTGTTGTACATATGATATATGTGAGATATACTGATGTTGTACATACGAGAGATGTGAGATCCACTTGCTGTTGTACATTTGATATAGGTGAGATATACCTAATATTGTACATACGAGAGATGTGAGATCCACTTGCTTTTGTACATTTGATATATGGGAGATATACTGTTATTGTACATATTAGATATGTGAGATCTACTTGATGTGTACTTTCGACTCTTATGTGAGATATACTTGATATTGTGTAGTTGAGGAGATGTGACACTTAGATGATATGAGAGCCAAATTGGTGACTGATTTGAGGGATTGGGAATTGATTTGTCTTACTGGATTGTAATCCTACCACGACGTCAGGATTCCGTGGAAATGACATATTTCACTCCATACCTCATCTTTTTATATACTTGTGCACTGTTCCATGTATTAGGAGTACCTGTGAGCGTACCTTCATGAGTGTTGCACATTTACTTTTTCATATCCCCAGTGCATGATTATTGCATACTGTTGTCATATCATTATTGCTTGATATATTGGTGGTACTGGTTAGTGTACTTTCCATTATTTCGTACTCATGACCTGTTAGTATTGAAATGTCATATATTAGATTCATGCTGTACGTACATTCTTGCGATTACCTGCATATGTTATTTACTATTCACGAGTTGGCAACTCACCCCCGTTGTGCCACAGGTATTGCAGGTGTTTCCCCAGAGTAGTCGAGGCAAGCTTTTCAGCTTTCAAGCTATTCAGCTTTTTGGCTATACACTTATCTATCATCTTTTGGTTGCGGATACCACTTCGCTTGTTAGTGTGCAGTTTTGCCCAGGTGGGTTTTGTGGTTATCTGAGATTGTACTGTATATTCGTTGTATCTTGTACTCTCCATCTACTACCAGTATGTTGTGACTTAGAGACTTGGTGAGGACGATTTGGTATATTATTGTGGATTTGTTGCTTTTATACAGTTTCCTTTCTTTTGTCTCTTATTTCTTCGCTACGGCGTCGTATATCTGTTGTGGTGTTGTTTTCCGCCGTTGGGCGTGGATTTTGCTCCCGTTTGGGATGCTTTACTTTATATTCATGTTGTACCCTTTTTGGGGGCTTGTTTTATAAAGGAGGTGCTGCCAAAATTTAAAAGAAAAAGTGGACTCTTTTAAAGAATTTGGGTTGTGATTTCAAATGTTTCCAAAATCTTTTCCGTATTTTTATGGTTTAGATTTCTGGGTTTTGGCTTTCTTTTACTGCGTTACGTCGGAGGCGTTGCGTAGTATTAGGGCCATCACGTACCATTTTTGGGTCGTGACAAAGTTGGTATCAGAGCGTGGTTTTACCTTTCGGAGTGTAGGTTGACCTGATATGATGGAGTAGGTAACCTAAGCGGAGTAACGTAGTGTGTGTATGTCTGCAGCATACTCACGATGCAGTATTTCGCCTAAAGTGCCTAAGTACAAATTGCTTGAGATTCCTTCCTTGATGATTCATATCCTTGTGATTCGATTTCCTTGTTCTTATCGAATCCTATCTCTATTTTTAGCCTTGCCGTCGATGACTATGGGGACTCAGAGTGATGCAGCGAGAGCCGAGGTCAGGGTTAGCTCGGGTGAGACGAGCACTGACCAGGACGGTACTCTTGTTGCACAGATGCAGACTGATCAGCTCGCTAGGCTTGTGACAGAGATGCAGGACTTGCGCCAGACGATGAGATCATTAGTTGATGCCGTTAGAGCGCAGCGACAGGAGGTTGTCACCCCAGTTGGACAGTTGTTCCTTGGGATCAGCATGCACCAGTCTGTTACTTACGTAACACCAGTGGATGTAACCCCAGTCGACGAGACACGTATTACAGAGACTTTGCGAGTTCCAGGACAGTGGAGGACTCGTACAGGTGTGCCAGTCCAGGGACAGAGGTTCAGTCGTCGTGACAGGTTTCGTGCACGTCATGGGAGTAGCAGAGGCGTGAGACGAGGACAGTCGTCTAGCTCTTATCCCCACGATGGTCAGCAGTTTTCTTCTGGATGTTATGGATGCGGGAGTTTGGATCATCGGGTTAGTGTTTGTACTGAGCCACGCAGTCGCGAGACAGCTATACCTCAGAGTGGAGGATTTCAGCCAGTTGTGGGTAGAAGGCAGACACAGGAGTTTGGTTTTACTCATCCGGACGCACGGGCGTCCAGTGCAGATTGGTCAGGTATCCTTGTTCATGTTCTTTTGTTGTACTTGTTGGTTTTTCGCACTTTATGCCGTGGTTGGGACGAGGATCGTGTTAGTTAGATCAGCCGTTTTGTTGTGTTAATTTCTGTCAGCGATTATTTTGTTGCACGATACGTATTTCAGTCGTATGCCAATCGGTGAGGAGATTTTGCCGTCATTGGATCCTTCTAGAGATGTTGGATTTGACGTTCTCCTGGGCATGGATTGGTTAGCTACGTGTTTGGCATCTGTGGACTACCGTGTGGAAACAGTCAGGATTGGTTTTCCCGGCGAGTCAGTTCTTGTTGTGCAGGTGGATAGTTGTACCGCCTTTCACAGCTTGAATTCAGCATTTTTCGCTAGTCAGCTTTGGAGGAGATGTCGTGGATTCTTGGCGTTCATTCGAGATACCGGAGCCACAGTAGATTTGTTGGACCGGGTACTCATCGTGCGAGAGTTTTCCGACGATATTTCAGGAGAGCTAGCGAAATTCAGGGAGCTTAAGGATCTGCTGCAGAGTTGTTTGTTGGGAGGTTTGTGTGTACGAGTGTTTCGCTTTTCGGGAGCTCCTAATTCTGTTCGTTCAGGAGAAAGGCGACAGATTGCGGTTGTGGATTGATAGATCGTCAATTGAACCGGCTTACGGTGCGGTTAGGTATCATTTACCTCGTTTTGACGATTTCTTCGATCAGCTCCAGAGTGCGAGACTTTTTCTAAGTTTGTTTGGGATCAGGTCATCATTGTTGCGGGTTCGGAGTAGTGACATTCCGAATTTTTGCTTTTGGTGCGTGCTATGGGCAGTTTGTGGTTGGTGGTGTCGTTGGACTCGCCAATGCCCTAGCAGCATTTGTTGATATGATGCACCAGATTTCTTCAGGCCGTTCCTCGACCAGTTGTTGTGTTTTGATGACATTCTGGTCAATACTTTGTGTCTTGAGGAACAGGAGCAGCATTTGAGAATTTGTTTTGCAGACATTGGGAGAGCCCCAGCTGTTTGCTAGATTCTCGGAGTGTTCCTTCAGGCTTGGTTGTGTTGACTCCTAGGTCTTGTAGTTACGGGAGACGGTTTCGTATGGTTCCGAGGGAGATCGTGACTGTACAGCTTAGACCCAGACTTGTGCAGGACGGAGTTCCTTTGGTTTTGGGGCTTAGCAGGTTTTTACCGCCGTTTCGTGCAGGATTACTAGCGTATTGTTGCACCGTTGACTGTAAAGACCAAGTAAGGAGGTTTCTTTTCTTTGGACTGAGGCATGTGTGCAGAGTTTTCAGCAGTTGAAGATTCAGTTAACAACTGCATCAGTCAGTTCTTGCTTTTGATTCGGAGCCCTTGATTGTGACAAGGTTGTGCTAAGTTAGGAATGCGTTTGTGTACCTGAGGTTATCGGGTAGAGACGTGAAATCCTAGGGTAAGCACATCAGTCAACTCTCTATGTTCATTCAAGTTCCGCCAACATTGACGTGACTTGTGAGATAGTTACGGGTGGACAGGAGTGTAAAGAGAAATTTCAGGTTTCGTTTCAAGGTGTTTGTCTTGTTGAGTGTTTGTTTGGTTGGTTGTTTACGGCAGTTGGGATCGTCACTCGCCATTGTTAGGATACTTCTTGATAGCTGTTATCAGGAGACATTCCAATTGGCAACCTTTAGGTCTAGTCAGGTAGTGTCGATCACCAGTCTGTTTTTCTGACTCTGCGTAGTAGGATTTTTGGACCTCAGCTAGTCTAGAGATTTCGGAGATGATCCAGTTGGTTCAGGTCAGGATGAAAGTAGCCCAGTGCAGACAGAGGTCTTATGCCGACCATGTAGGTCGTAGACTTGAGTTCGCAGTGGGAGATCATGTATTCCTACGGACTTTTCCGATAAATGACATGTTGAGTTTTGGGAAGCTTATCCCAGAATTTTAGGTTCTTTTGAGATCCTTTATGTGAGTTAGTTTTCGTTGCCTTTCTTTTGGCACTTCCGCCCAGATTATCGATTATTCACCCCGTTTTCATGGTGTTGATTTTTGCAAATACCTTCATGAATTTTTCACATGATTCAGCACAGACCATTGGTTTGGACTCGATCTTTTCGTTCACCGGCAGCCATGTGTGTAAATGGTTCAGCAGGTGAAGAAACTTCGGTCAAGGGTCTTGCCATCTGTGAAGAGTTCTCTTAGACATAGCTGTATAGTGAGGGGATCACTTGGGAAGCTGCGAGCGAGATTTGGGAGTTTTTGTACTCTTCTCTTTGAAGGTATGCTTGGTGAAAATTTTAAATTCGGGGACGAATTTTTATAAGGGGGGAGATTGTAACGTTTTAGAATTCGTTTTGTGTTTGTTTCTGTTTTTGGGTGAAATTCGTCGGTATTGTCAGTTTTATACCGATTGTGATCAAACGGCCATATCGACTTGTCAGAACCTAGTTTTGATAAATTAAAGCTTGTGCGCACACTTTGAGAGTATATGGGACGTTTTGGTCCAATTTGAATTTTTCCCATTTTTAATGTTATTTTAATCCGGTTTGCACTTTTCTGGAAATCTTCTCTTTTCAACTTTTCTTAAAAAAATTCTTAAGTCAACTAAACCACATAGCTTATGGCATGAGTGTGCGGTCAAGGTTTTAAGGGAAATAGAAAAGAAAAGAATAAAAAAGAATTTAAAAGAAGGTGCATGCATGTGTGTGAGTGAGTGTGATTGCATTTATTGTAGGAAATTGCCTAGGAAATTCCCTCTCTCTCTCTCCTCTCTTTCCTTGGCCGAGCCCTCCCCTTCCCTCTCCTGCCTTGTGCATTTCTTTCTCTCTTTTCTTCACAAAATCCTTCACAACTTCCTCAATTCTCATTCAAAGTTCACAAAAATCATATCTTTGTTCATGTTTTCTCATTTTCTTCACTTGGAGCATGCTAGCTTGGGTTCTTGGTGTTCTTTGGTGTAGGTAAAATTCTCTTACTGTTATTTAAGTGTTTTTTTTGTATAACTTAGCTTTTTAAATTCTGTTTAGATTGTTAAATTAGGTTTTGTCGCGTAATATCGTATTTTTGTATCGGTTTGTGGTTTCTAGGACCTGCTTTGATCCGGGTTTGTTACTGAAAAATTAAACATAGGGGTTGTGTTGTACTAGAGGACCTGGAGCACCACCTGAGAGACGGACCCCAGGCCACCGGCCAGGGCCGGCGAGGGCTTAAGGAGGGGCCGGCGACGCCGGCCATCCTGATGAGTTAGGGTTTGGGTTTTCCTGTATAGGTGTCTGCTAGGGTTTGGGTTCCTCTGGTCTTATTTAAATTGTTTAGTTTTCACAGTAGGCAAATCTGGGATCAATTGGGTAGTTTCTAGTGTTTCGTGTTCGCGCGATACGTGTTACGACACGGGTCGTGCAGTTTTCGTGTTTCGCTCTTAAGTTGTTTTCGTCGTGTCGCTACTCTCGTTAGCCACGATACGAACACTTAAGAGGTGGTTGTGTGTTGTCGTGTCGGTTAGATGTAGCTAGTTCGTATTTCGTAGTTGTTATTGATATATATATTTGCTTGTTGTTTATATGTTGCAGGTTCGCAGGCGGAGACTACGGACACTGCCACAGGGGGATATAGGTGGTAGACTTCTTCTAGCTTGGAGTGTGGGTGAGTAGATTTAACATCTACAGGGGAATCGCCCGCATGGCGTTATGCGTCTGGGCTAGAAATCTTTACTTTGTCGCATATTCTATATCATGTCTAGAATTGCGCATATACCTTACTGCTTAGTGATAGTTGTGATTGGACTAGTATCCTTAGGACACTGCACTATTATTGACGGCTCAGATTGCGAGAGCACTGATTGTATGCCACACACACCGTCAATAATTGCCATGTCATACACAACCATATTTAGAAATGATATTGTATGGTTAGGGACATTGTGACTTTGATACATATTTATTATCGTTTATAACTTAGACTTGACATGCTAGTTCCTGTTTACCTATAGGATCTTGTACCATTAGTGTTAGGTACATATACACCTAGGGACATAGATACAGTTGTACTTGCATTCCATACTTTCCTTATACCTGATAGGTATATCACCTCATCATATAGATACTGGTGTACTTGCATTTTATACTTTACTTATACCTGATAGGTATATCACATCATCTTGTAGGTAGATACCTATATTTCTGCTATACCATTCATGTGTTCATTTATATCTGGTGAATGCTATGCTGTTCTTTTATACGCTTTCATTACAGTTTTCATATTGCGTATATTTTATTCATGGATTATCGCATTGTTATATGGATTTTTCATGATGTTTTCTGGATTTGGGAACCGTGGTAGTTCATGAAATTATGCATACATTGAAACACCCGGTTTCCTTGAGATGATATTATAGCATCCACCATGAGATTTATCGGTGCTGATATATATACCCCATGCGAGGAGGCGTCGTGAGCCGTATGAGGGTACATGGTGGGGCCCGGAGGTACCCCGAAGCAAGAATGTTGTCGGAGTGAGTCGACGTCGCAGTGAGGCGATGAGGCCTAGGGGAGCCATACTTTCCGGTGACAGGACCAATGACTCATCCGCTATCGAGTGGATACCGACGGGAGTCATGTACGTATGGATACGTGGAAAGACGGGGGTCAGAGCTAGGCACTCGTGCTTTCCGGATAGCGTGTGATACGTACTTATCAGTATTTCTGTGTCGATGCTTGACACATTGGTTTCATGATATTTCTAATTACTCATTTGTATATATAATAGGGGATTGAGCCGCTGTTATATATGCCCTTACACCAATATTAGTGGAATGGGACGCTAATATATGTGTATTGCCCTCATCATATTTATTATGACATTATATTAGGATGTTAGAACTGTGCGGGAGATTTATTTTGGGATTTAAGAGATTCATTGGGATTGGATGTTGATATTGTACATACTAGAGATGTGAGATCCACTTATTGTTGTACATATGATATATGTGAGATATACTGATGTTGTACATACTAGAGATGTGAGATCCACTTAGTGTTGTACATATGATATATGTGAGATATACTGATGTTGTACATACTAGAGATGTGAGATCCACTTAGTGTTGTACATATGATATATGTGAGATATACTGATGTTGTACATACGAGAGATGTGAGATCCACTTGCTGTTGTACATTTGATATAGGTGAGATATACCTGATATTGTACATACGAGAGATGTGAGATCCACTTGCTGTTGTACATTTGATATATGGGAGATATACTGTTATTGTACATATTAGATATGTGAGATCTACTTGATGTGTACTTTCGACTCTTATGTGAGATATACTTGATATTGTGTAGTTGAGGAGATGTGACACTTAGATGATATGAGAGCCAAATTGGTGACTGATTTGAGGGATTGGGAATTGATTTGTCTTACTGGATTGTGATCCTACCACGACGTCAGGATTCCGTGGAAATGACATATTTCACTCCATACCTCATCTTTTTATATACTTGTGCACTGTTCCATGTATTAGGAGTACCTGTGAGCGTACCTTCATGAGTGTTGCACATTTACTTTTTCATATCCCCAGTGCATGATTATTGCATACTGTTGTCATATCATTATTGCTTGATATATTGGTGGTACTGGTTAGTGTACTTTCCATTATTTCGTACTCATGACCTGTTAGTATTGAAATGTCATATATTAGATTCATGCTGTACGTACATTCTTGCGATTACCTGCATATGTTATTTACTATTCACGAGTTGGCAACTCACCCCCGTTGTGCCACAGGTATTGCAGTTGTTTCCCCAGAGTAGTCGAGGCAAGCTTTTCAGCTTTCAAGCTATTCAGCTTTTTGGCTATACACTTATCTATCATCTTTTGGTTGCGGATACCACTTCGCCTGTTAGTGTGCAGTTTTGCCCAGGTGGGTTTTGTGGTTATCTGAGATTGTACTGTATATTCGTTGTATCTTGTACTCTCCATCTACTACCGGTATGTTGTGACTTAGAGACTTGGTGAGGACGATTTGGTATATTATTGTGGATTTGTTGCTTTTATACAGTTTCCTTTCTTTTGTCTCTTATTTCTTCGCTACGGCGTCGTATATCTGTTGTGGTGTTGTTTTCCGCCGTTGGGCGTGGATTTTGCTCCCGTTTGGGATGCTTTACTTTATATTCATGTTGTACCCTTTTTGGGGGCTTGTTTTATAAAGGAGGTGCTGCCAAAATTTAAAAGAAAAAGTGGACTCTTTTAAAGAATTTGGGTTGTGATTTCAAATGTTTCCAAAATCTTTTATTATCTTTTCCGTATTTTTATGGTTTAGATTTCTGGGTTTTGGCTTTCTTTTACTGCGTTACGTCTGGAGGCGTTGCGTAGTATTAGGGCCATCACGTACCATTTTTGGGTCATGACAAAGTTGGTATCAGAGCGTGGTTTTACCTTTCGGAGTGTAGGATGACCTGGTATGATGGAGTAGGTAACCTAAGCGGAGTAACGTAGTGTGTGTATGTCTGCAGCATACTCACGATGCAGTATTTCGCCTAAAGTGCCTAAGTACAAATTGCTTGAGATTCCTTCCTTGATGATTCATATCCTTGTGATTCGATTTCCTTGTTCTTATCGAATCCTATCTCTATTTTTAGCCTTGCCGTCGATGACTATGGGGACTCAGAGTGATGCAGCGAGAGCCGAGGTCAGGGTTAGCTCGGGTGAGACGAGCACTGACCAGGACGGTACTCTTGTTGCACAGTTGCAGACTGATCAGCTCGCTAGGCTTGTGACAGAGATGCAGGACTTGCGCCAGACGATGAGATCATTAGTTGATGCCGTTAGAGCGCAGCGACAGGAGGTTGTCACCCCAGTTGGACAGTTGTTCCTTGGGATCAGCATGAACCAGTCTGTTACTTACGTAGCACCAGTGGATGTAACCCCAGTCGACGAGACACGTATTACAGAGACTTTGCGAGTTCCAGGACAGTGGAGGACTCGTACAGGTGTGCCAGTCCAGGGACAGAGGTTCAGTCGTCGTGACAGGTTTCGTGCACGTCATGGGAGTAGCAGAGGCGTAAGACGAGGACAGTCGTCTAGCTCTTATCCCCATATGGTCAGCAGTTTTCTTCCGGATGTTATGGATGCGGGAGTTTGGATCATCGGGTTAGAGTTTGTACTGAGCCACGCAGTCGCGAGACAGCTATACCTCAGAGTGGAGGATTTCAGCCAGTTGTGGGTAGAAGGCAGACACAGGAGTTTGGTTTTACTCATCCGGACGCACGGGCGTCCAGTGCAGATTGGTCAGGTATCCTTGTTCATGTTCTTTTGTTGTACTTGTTGGTTTTTCGCACTTTGTGCCGTGGTTAGGACGAGGATCGTGTTAGTTAGATCAGCCCGTTTTGTTGTGTTAATTTCTGTCAGCGATTCTTTTGTTGCACGACACGTATTTCAGTCGTATGCCAATCGGTGAGGAGATTTTGCCGTCATTGGATCCTTCTAGAGATGTTGGATTTGACGTTCTCCTGGGCATGGATTGGTTAGCTACGTGTTAGGCGTCTGTGGACTACCGTGTGGAAACAGTCAGGATTGGTTTTCCCGGCGAGTCAGTTCTTGTTGTGCAGGTGGATAGTTGTACCGCCTTTCACAGCTTGAATTCAGCCTTTTTCGCTAGTCAGCTTTGGAGGAGATGTCGTGGATTCTTGGCGTTCATTCGAGATACCGGAGCCACAGTAGATTTGTTGGACCGGGTACTCATCGTGCGAGAGTTTTCCGACGATATTTCAGGAGAGCTAGCGAAATTCAGGGAGCTTAAGGATCTGCTGCAGAGTTGTTTGTTGGGAGGTTTGTGTGTACGAGTGTTTCGCTTTTCGGGAGCTCCTAATTCTGTTCGTTCAGGAGAAAGGCGACAGATTGCGGTTGTGGATTGATAGATCGTCAATTGAACCGGCTTACGGTGCGGTTAGGTATCATTTACCTCGTTTTGACGATTTCTTCGATCAGCTCCAGAGTGCGAGACTTTTTCTAAGTTTGTTTGGGATCAGGTCATCATTGTTGCGGGTTCGGAGTAGTGACATTCCGAATTTTTGCTTTTGGTGCGTGCTATGGGCAGTTTGTGGTTGGTGGTGTCGTTGGACTCGCCAATGCCCTAGAAGCATTTGTTGATATGATGCACCAGATTTCTTCAGGCCGTTCCTCGACCAGTTGTTGTGTTTTGATGACATTCTGGTCAATACTTTGTGTCTTGAGGAACAGGAGCAGCATTTGAGAATTTGTTTTGCAGACATTGGGAGAGCCCCAGCTGTTTGCTAGATTCTCGGAGTGTTCCTTCAGGCTTGGTTGTGTTGACTCCTAGGTCTTGTAGTTACGGGAGACGGTTTCGTATGGTTCCGAGGGAGATCGTGACTGTACAGCTTAGACCCAGACTTGTGCAGGACGGAGTTCCTTTGGTTTTGGGGCTTAGCAGGTTTTTACCGCCGTTTCTTGCAGGATTACTAGCGTATTGTTGCACCGTTGACTGTAAAGACCAAGTAAGGAGGTTTCTTTTCTTTGGACTGAGGCATGTGTGCAGAGTTTTCAGCAGTTGAAGATTCAGTTAACAACTGCATCAGTCAGTTCTTGCTTTTGATTCGGAGCCCTTGATTGTGACAAGGTTGAGCTAAGTTAGGAATGCGTTTGTGTACCTGAGGTTATCGGGTAGAGACGTGAAATCCTAGGGTAAGCACATCAGTCAACTCTCTATGTTCATTCAAGTTCCGCCAACATTGACGAGACTTGTGAGATAGTTACGGGTGGACAGGAGTGTAAAGAGAAATTTCAGGTTTCGTTTCAAGGTGTTTGTCTTGTTGAGTGTTTGTTTGGTTGGTTGTTTGCGGCAGTTGGGATCGTCACTCGCCATTGTTAGGATACTTCTTGATAGCTGTTATCAGGAGACATTCCAATTGGCAACCTTTAGGTCTAGTCAGGTAGTGTCGATCACCAGTCTGTTTTTCTGACTCTGCGTAGTAGGATTTTTGGACCTCAGCTAGTCTAGAGATTTCGGAGATGATCCAGCTGGTTCAGGTCAGGATGATAGTAGCCCAGTGCAGACAGAGGTCTTATGCCGACCATGTAGGTCGTAGACTTGAGTTCGCAGTGGGAGATCATGTATTCCTACGGACTTTTCCGATAAATGACATGTTGAGTTTTGGGAAGCTTATCCCAGAATTTTAGGCTCTTTTGAGATCCTTTATGTGAGTTAGTTTTCGTTGCCTTTCTTTTGGCACTTCCGCCCAGATTATCGATTATTCACCCCGTTTTCATGGTGTTGATTTTTGCAAATACCTTCATGACTTTTTCACATGATTCAGCACAGACCATTGGTTTGGACTCGATCTTTTCGTTCACCGACAGCCATGTGTGTAAATGGTTCGGCAGGTGAAGAAACTTCGGTCAAGGGTCTTGCCATCTGTGAAGAGTTCTCTTGGACATAGCTGTATAGTGAGGGGATCACTTGGGAAGCTGCGAGCGAGATTTGGGAGTTTTTGTACTCTTCTCTTTGAAGGTATGCTTAGTGAAAATTTTAAATTCGGGGACGAATTTTTATAAGGGGGGAGATTGTAACGTTTTAGAATTCGTTTTGTGTTTGTTTCTGTTTTTGGGTGAAATTCGTCGGTATTGTCAGTTTTATACCGATTGTGATCAAACGGCCATATCGACTTGTCAGCACCTAGTTTTGATAAAATAAAGCTTGTGCGCACACTTTGAGAGTATATGGGACGTTTTGGTCCAATTTGAATTTTTCCCATTTTTAATGTTATTTTAATCCGGTTTGCACTTTTCTGGAAATCTTCTCTTTTCAACTTTTCTTAAAAAATTTCTTAAGTCAACTAAACCACATAGCTTATGGCATGAGTGTGCGGTCAAGGTTTTAAGGGAAATAGAAAAGAAAAGAATAGAAAAGAATTTAAAAGAAGGTGCATGCATGTGTGTGAGTGAGTGTGATTGCATTTATTGTAGGAAATTGCCTAGGAAATTCCCTCTCTCTCTCTCCTCTCTTTCCTTGGCCGAGCCCTCCCCTTCCCTCTCCTTCCTTGTGCATTTCTTTCTCTCTTTTCTTCACAAAATCCTTCACAACTTCCTCAATTCTCATTCAAAGTTCACAAAAATCATATCTTTGTTCATGTTTTCTCATTTTCTTCACTTGGAGCATGCTAGCTTGGGTTCTTGGTGTTCTTTGGTGTAGGTAAAATTCTCTTACTGTTATTTAAGTGTTTTTTTTGCATAACTTAGCTTTTTAAATTCTGTTTAGATTGTTAAATTAGGTTTTGTCGCGTAATATCGTATTTTTGTATCGGTTTGTGGTTTCTAGGACCTGCTTTGATCCGGGTTTGTTACTGAAAAATTAAACATAGGGGTTGTGTTGTACTAGAGGACCTGGAGCACCACCTGAGAGACGGACCCCAGGCCACTGGCCAGGGCCGGCGAGGGCTTAAGGAGGGGCCGGCGACGCCGGCCATCCTGATGAGTTAGGGTTTGGGTTTTCCTGTATAGGTGTCTGCTAGTGTTTGGGTTCCTCTGGTCTTATTTAAATTGTTTAGTTTTCACAGTAGGCAAATCTGGGATCAATTGGGTAGTTTCTAGTGTTTCGTGTTCGCGCGATACGTGTTACGACACGGGTCGTGCAGTTTTCGTGTTTCGCTCTTAAGTTGTTTTCGTCGTGTCGCTACTCTCGTTAGCCACGATACGAACACTTAAGAGGTGGTTGTGTGTTGTCGTGTCGGTTAGATGTAGCTAGTTCGTATTTCGTAGTTGTTATTGATATATATATTTGCTTGTTGTTTATATGTTGCAGGTTCGCAGGCGGAGACTACGGACACTGCCACAGGGGGATATAGGTGGTAGACTTCTTCTAGCTTGGAGTGTGGGTGAGTAGATTTAACATCTACAGGGGAATCGCCCGCATGGCGTTATGCGTCTGGGCTAGAAATCTTTACTTTGTCGCATATTCTATATCATGTCTAGAATTGCGCATATACCTTACTGCTTAGTGATAGTTGTGATTGGACTAGTATCCTTAGGACACTGCACTATTATTGACGGCTCAGATTGCGAGAGCACTGATTGTATGCCACACACACCGTCAATAATTGCCATGTCATACACAACCATATTTAGAAATGATATTGTATGGTTAGGGACATTGTGACTTTGATACATATTTATTATCGTTTATAACTTAGACTTGACATGCTAGTTCCTGTTTACCTATAGGATCTTGTACCATTAGTGTTAGGTACATATACACCTAGGGACATAGATACAGGTGTACTTGCATTCCATACTTTCCTTATACCTGATAGGTATATCACCTCATCATATAGATACTGGTGTACTTGCATTTTATACTTTACTTATACCTGATAGGTATATCACATCATCTTGTAGGTAGATACCTATATTTCTGCTATACCATTCATGTGTTCATTTATATCTGGTGAATGCTATGCTGTTCTTTTATACGCTTTCATTACAGTTTTCATATTGCGTATATTTTATTCATGGATTATCGCATTGTTATATGGATTTTTCATGATGTTTTCTGGATTTGGGAACCGTGGTAGTTCATGAAATTATGCATACATTGAAACACCCGGTTTCCTTGAGATGATATTATAGCATCCACCATGAGATTTATCGGTGCTGATATATATACCCCATGCGAGGAGGCGTCGTGAGCCGTATGAGGGTACATGGTGGGGCCCGGAGGTACCCCGAAGCAAGAATGTTGTCGGAGTGAGTCGACGTCGCAGTGAGGCGATGAGGCCTAGGGGAGCCATACTTTCCGGTGACAGGACCAATGACTCATCGGCTATCGAGTGGATACCGACGGGAGTCATGTACGTATGGATACGTGGAAAGACGGGGGTCAGAGCTAGGCACTCGTGCTTTCCGGATAGCATGTGATACGTACTTATCAGTATTTCTGTGTCGATGCTTGACACATTGGTTTCATGATATTTCTAATTACTCATTTGTATATATAACAGGGGATTGAGCCGCTGTTATATATGCCCTTACACCAATATTAGTGGAATGGGACGCTAATATATGTGTATTGCCCTCATCATATTTATTATGACATTATATTAGGATGTTAGAACTGTGCTGGAGATTTATTTTGGGATTTAAGAGATTCATTGGGATTGGATGTTGATATTGTACATACTAGAGATGTGAGATCCACTTAGTGTTGTACATATGATATATGTGAGATATACTGATGTTGTACATACTAGAGATGTGAGATCCACTTAGTGTTGTACATATGATATATGTGAGATATACTGATGTTGTACATACTAGAGATGTGAGATCCACTTAGTGTTGTACATATGATATATGTGAGATATACTGATGTTGTACATACGAGAGATGTGAGATCCACTTGCTGTTGTACATTTGATATAAGCGAGATATACCTGATATTGTACATACGAGAGATGTGAGATCCACTTGCTGTTGTACATTTGATATATGGGAGATATACTGTTATTGTACATATTAGATATGTGAGATCTACTTGATGTGTACTTTCGACTCTTATGTGAGATATACTTGATATTGTGTAGTTGAGGAGATGTGACACTTAGATGATATGAGAGCCAAATTGGTGACTGATTTGAGGGATTGGGAATTGATTTGTCTTACTGGATTGTGATCCTACCACGACGTCAGGATTCCGTGGAAATGACATATTTCACTCCATACCTCATCTTTTTATATACTTGTGCACTGTTCCATGTATTAGGAGTACCTGTGAGCGTACCTTCATGAGTGTTGCACATTTACTTTTTCATATCCCCAGTGCATGATTATTGCATACTGTTGTCATATCATTATTGCTTGATATATTGGTGGTACTGGTTAGTGTACTTTCCATTATTTCGTACTCATGACCTGTTAGTATTGAAATGTCATATATTAGATTCATGCTGTACGTACATTCTTGCAATTACCTGCATATGTTATTTACTATTCACGAGTTGGCAACTCACCCCCGTTGTGCCACAGGTATTGCAGGTGTTTCCCCAGAGTAGTCAAGGCAAGCTTTTCAGCTTTCAAGCTATTCAGCTTTTTGGCTATACACTTATCTATCATCTTTTGGTTGCGGATACCACTTCGCCTGTTAGTGTGCAGTTTTTCCCAGGTGGGTTTTGTGGTTATCTGAGATTGTACTGTATATTCGTTGTATCTTGTACTCTCCATCTACTACCAGTATGTTGTGACTTAGAGACTTGGTGAGGACGATTTGGTATATTATTGTGGATTTGTTGCTTTTATACAGTTTCCTTTCTTTTGTCTCTTATTTCTTCGCTACGGCGTCGTATATCTGTTGTGGTGTTGTTTTCCGCCGTTGGGCGTGGATTTTGCTCCCGTTTGGGATGCTTTACTTTATATTCATGTTGTACCCTTTTTGGGGGCTTGTTTTATAAAGGAGGTGCTGCCAAAATTTAAAAGAAAAAGTGGACTCTTTTAAAGAATTTGGGTTGTGATTTCAAATGTTTCCAAAATCTTTTATTATCTTTTCCGTATTTTTATGGTTTAGATTTCTGGGTTTTGGCTTTCTTTTACTGCGTTACGTCTGGAGGCGTTGCGTAGTATTAGGGCCATCACGTACCATTTTTGGGTCGTGACAAAATTCCCTTTCATAAAGGTGGCATGTTGAGAAACAAAACATCTTTTGTTCCTCGATAAGGTAGAAGATATTCCCTTGCGAATGCTTGGGATATCCAACAAACTTCCACAGAACTGACTTTGCCTCGAGCTTGTCCGGATTTTGCTTTTAGACATAGGCCGGATAACCTCAAATCTTAACTTACTTAAGATATGGGCTCTTCCCATTCCATATCATATATGAAGTGGTAGGCAACTGATTTAATTTGAATCCTATTCAATAGGTATGCAGCTTCTCAAGTGCATAACTCCCAAAAGGAAATAGGAAACTAAGTAGTATTCATCATAGAGCACAACATATCACATAGGGTGTCATTGCTCTGGCCCGATACACCGACGTGCTGGGGTGTATACGGAGGAGTAATGCTGAGAGAGAATCTCATTCTCCTTTAGAATAGTCCAGGAATTCCGTGCTCAAGTATTCTCCTCCTTGATCTCATCAAAGGACATAATACTTTTACCCGTTTTTGGTTCTCTACATCTAACTTATATTCATTGAATTTCTTAAAAGTTCCAGACTTGTGTTTCAACAGGAAAATATGTTCGGATCTTGAGAGATAATCAGTGAATGTAATGAAGTACAAAGAACCGGTCTTGGCATGTGTAGACAGGGGACCTTCATACATCAGCATGTATCAATCCCAAGAGTTCACTAACTCTTTCTCTGTTTCCAATAAACAGAGCTATGCTCATCTTATCTCTGTGATATGACCGGCAAGTTTCACAAGATGTAAATTCAAACTAATTTAAATATGCATCTTTATGTAACTTCAGCTAGTCGGGTCGCATTGATATGACCTAGTCTACAAAACCTCAAGAAGGACTCGTTCATTTCTGAACTTTTCCTCTTGTGTGTGTTCTGTATACTAAGAACTGTAGTTTGATTTAGAACGTCAATGCTTTTAGATAACGTGACTGAACCGATCAACTCTTGATATAGGAAATGTTCAAAACATTATCCAACAATACAAAATTATATCATTCTTTACTAATAAAGAGACTGATATGATGTTGTATATCAGGTTCGGTATCTAATAACATTCGTTCAGAATCAATGTATTCTGGTAATACAGGGTGATAACTACCAACGGACTTGGATGCAACACTTGCACCGTTTCTATCTCATGAAACTTATCACCCGTTCTCAGTTCTCTACCTATCTGTAGCCCATGTAACAAATTACATATGTGGGATCCTGATCCGGTATCTCATACCCAGGACGTAAAGGATACTGAGAAATAGTTCTCGGTAATGAACACACCCGAAGAAGATGCATCAGTATGCACTTTCTTCGTTTGGGTGGCACGGGGATTCTGGTAATACCCTATTTCCTGCTCTGTCTTATAACAATTATAAGTTGGAGCGGGACCAACGTTCCCTAGCGCAGTATAACAAGCGGGTTCGGTCAATACTTCCGTATTATTATCTTGATTATGGCGTGACATAGTCGCAACCAGGAGAGAGAGAGAAGAAAACACTTAGCGTGCGCTTTTATAAGATTATATTAGTTATCAATTTATCTAATCAGGATGTCTCCCACTGTTTTAGTCAAATCTTCCTTCAAACCCTAAAAGGAAAGACTAGCCGGGATTAATTACACTCTACAAGTTCGCCAATCTTTCAGCCAGGCCAGTGCCGGTACTTTGAGGGAGGTTACCCGCGCTTTCGCACGGACCTAATTAAAATAAACCCCGTTTTCCCAGGAGCGTAACCCCGTTAACACCTTTCTAGATACCTACTTGATCGGCTAATTGTAATGTGTAAAACTCTCCCAGGAGTAACTTTTACTCGCAGCGGGTATCGGGATCCAACTATCTCATAGAAGGTATGCAATCTCATTGCAAATTTCAACACTTGAAATTCCCGATAATATTTTACCCCGAGCGATCTATGACCTTGACAAGGTCAACAAACCATAGACCGCAAGTCAAGTTCAACCCGTCATTTCCTGATATGAATTAAACCCACCCGCACGACCCTTGACAAGGTAAACAAAGTCGCACGACCACCCTAATCCAATCGCATCATATGCTTATGCAGATAAGCATAAATAGCTACCGCTCACTACGCCTTGACAAGGTTAACAAACGCAGCACAAATACTAAATAGTACCTATCTGAAATGACGGAGGGCTACAACAGGTTTTTAAGAAAACACTTTGCGTAATGAACTTGATATCGTTGTAGAATCGAGTGATTTGAATGGAATGTTTTTGAGGCCTTTTCTAGTTTTGCTAAAGAGGTCACTCCCGGTGCAGGATATTTCACAAATATCGCTATGCAAAGCAAAAACTATAGAAACAATCAAAAGACAAACCGAGTATGTAGCATCTGCTAGTTTCGCTAAAGAGGTCACTCCCGGTGAAGGAATCTCAGCTCTTTCCTTATCGAATAAGGTGCTGGATGTTCTACAAGGAACACCGCTATGCAAAGCAAGAACTAGAGCTACCCGTTTTTTTAAACAAGTTTCTACAACATCTTTAGGTTTCTTTTAGTTTCATTAATCTCATTAATGAAGTCCCATTTTATTATGCTTCACAAGCATCACATTTGAAACGAAATCTGCAATATAACATATATCTCATATACATAATATAAACATTCGTCTCAGGCAGTAATATGATCTCATCATAGAACATTGCAGCAGAAGAAACATATATGAAATATTGGATATACTAGGAGGTCTGTGTTTTAGTACGAGCCTGTATAAAACACGGATTCCACGGTCGTGATGAATAGCCAAACCCACATCCCTAGACCCCTACGAGAGCGGCAAGCAACACTGCCAATTCTAGGGTTAGGAGACCCGGTCTCGACTCCTCGAGATGGTCTCCCAGTGGACCCTAGAACCCGGTTACTTGTGCTCCTCGCCTTGGGTCTACCTAATACGGAAAAGTAAATAATATACATTGGTGACATCATCCTCAGCCCGGAAGTGCCCCAATAAAAGAATATTACATACAAATGAATTTTACATGAATGAAAAAGAAAAATCTCTCATCTCACATAAAACCCCCGGCTATTCAAAACACGACGATCCAATATAATATATCACAGCAACACATAATATCTCATATCATCAATGTAAGCAAGTATACGTATCCCGATTGTCGTTGACGTATAGCAACGAAGCCGGCGATACACCTCATACTACGCTTACGGTCACAGAAAAGAAAGTGTAAAACTACAACAGTTGGAATCCGCAACTTCCTTAGACATCTCATGCCTAACCAAATGAATTCTTTAGACATCGCATGCCTAACAATTATAAACCCCGCATTTCAGTCTCAATATAGAAAAGACTTTTCAATATCTAGTCGGTTAATTCAACAAGATTCCCGAAATCCTGATCGAATGCTCGTCGCAAACTTTAGTAGACGGCCGCACCCCCAGATGCCGTCGACGAAGTGCACTGTCACGACCCGAAGTTTGGCCCGTGACCGGCACTTAACCACGTAACGTCTACAGGCGTAACGCAACTAAGTGAACCAAAAACCCAGAAACCAAACCAGTAAAAGTATAGAGTGTTTTAAGTTTTAAATGGAAGTATTTATTAAAGTGAGAAGAATTCTTAAGTAAATAATCACCGAGATAGCAATATACGACGCCGTAGCGAAGATCAAGATCAACAAGTGGGAACATCACAGATAGAATAAACTGCACAAGTAAAGTCGGCTCACAACGAGCTCGACACCAGAATACAAATAATATAAATCATCGTCCTCACACTGTCTCTAAGTCAAGTACATATATAGTAGATGGAGAATACTATATGTTAGTTATATGTATGCCCTAGAGGCCATTACTGTACATACGATGTATATTGTAGTGGATGCTAGGACATATATAGGGAGGACTTTCTTGCTCGACATGATAGTATGCTATCTGGTTGTACTTTATCTTAACATGTACTCTGATTGTCTCTATGTTACATGTTGATAAAGCCCTTAGGATATGTACTCGACTACTGGGACTATGATGAGATCATAGTAGTGGGGCCACGGTAGTCGACGAGTACATCCTATAACTGTTCCTAGTCGAGGGTGTATCGAGACAGGGCATCGATGCACCAGTGTAGACTAGCGTATATGCATCTTGACCCATATGATGGGCGATGGATGATCCCATATCCATCGGTGTTTGAAATCAAGGATGGTGTACGGGTGCTCAGTAGAGACTGGGTACACTGGACGGACTCGCCGAGAACTCCCAGATGGTATCATACCTTACGTCAGATGGCAGTTCTCCGGTGACACTGGTACAGAGTAGTCTGTTGACCCGAGATCGTCATAGAGTCTTGTGTGATTCTCACTGTGCTTTGATTTCCATCATACCACGTCCAAGAGGGCATGAAAAAAGGTGGCTTTTGGGTACAGTCCCGAATCACATGGAGACAATGAGCGATAGGAGGGGATTCGTCTCTCCCGGTATAGGGAGTTGATGTTGCGCTGTGTTCGATTGGCTATAACCGGAAATCCCTGGCCAGGGTTGCTGAGATTTACTGGTAAGTGTTATCAGTAGTTTCTCAAACTGTTATAGACCTCATATCGACACGACTTATCGAGCTACTGGGGTCTGACGTTTACCACCCCTAGGCGAGATATGCGACATATCAGACGATGAGACCGGACTGTACGGGAGTGTTACTGTTTGGATTCACAGGAGAATGTACAGGCTTGCTTGTTGATCTTCTGAGCGTTCAATACCTGGGTGGCTGTTACGTTTAGCTGACCGCTTGCAGCTTGTGGGTGTTTGATATGATCATCACCTACTGCCGGCGTATTGACGATTCTTTAGAGTCCTACACAGAGGTTTCTTAGCTCAGGCAAAACGGAGTAGGAGCACATATGTGATATGTGCGGGACCGGGGATAATGCTGTATATGATACCGTATTGGATTCTCGCGATATGAGATATCGGCCGGGTATATGTGATATAGCCGGGTCATCGTATTAGTCGGTTATATACGATATAGCCGGATTGTCGGATCAAGTGTTGATTCGATAATTTAATGTATAAAAATATATATGATATATTAAATTACATTAACTAATATTTGCTCACTAAAAGATTCATTTTCTCACGGGATAATACATTGATATATATGCGATATATGTTAATTGTATTATTTTCTATTGTTACAAAATATATTGTATATGTGATATATAATATTGTAACATGTTAGGGTTACAAATTTAACATTGGATTAGGGTTTAAACTTGGTTAGTGTTTGGATTAGGGTTAGCTTTTGCATGAAGCTTCCATGAAGCTTCATGAAGCTTTGACTTTGTGGTTGCTTGATATTATTTGTGAGATATTATGTTTGTAGGGTTGCTAGACACGCGCACAAAGGTCTACGAGGCATCAACCATGCCTGATTAAAAATTTAGCTGTGCCGAACAACCCGAATACGGATCTTTAAACTAGAGATTAGGAGAAAACTAACATGTTAACAACTTTAACACTAAGTAAGAGGGATTACAACCTTTGTAGATCCGGTCCTTCACTTCATATGCTCCGTGTTGTGTTCCCTTCACTGCGATCATCAGGTACCGGACTCTCGAGAGGTTCCACGAAGAGAAAGATGCAACCTTTGCTTCCGATCTTCGATACTAAGATGATCTACCTTGAAGTTCCGTTGACACAAGCTAACACTCATGAAATGATGTGAACACCCTCATCTAAATGGCAAGGGAAGATGAGGATGATGAAGTAGGATTTTTGCTCTCTTTATTTATCTTTTTTCTCATATTTATTCATCACTTTTGAAAAACTAGTAAAGCTTTTTCATGAAGAGAAAATGAAGGAAGAAGATGAACCATATCATTTGTGATGAATAATAAAAATGTTATCATAATCATTTATGCAACCATGGTTGTAGTAACCATTGTAGAGAGTTTACTAGGGTTAGGGTTTGGGTTGGGTTAAAGGGTGAGTCACAAAGAAATATCTATCATAATATCTTAACAAAGACAAAGTAAAGCTTCTAGAATCAACTAGAAGGTTTAACCCTAATCCAACCCCTAATCATGTTTAAACTCCTCTAAACATGTTGCATTAATAATTATAATATGTTACAATATTATATATCACATATACAATATTTATTGTAACAAAATAATATAATACATTTAACATATATCGCATATATATCAATGTATTACCCGAGTGAGAAAAAGAATCGTTTAGTGAGCAAATATTAGTTAATGCAATTTAATATATCATATATATTATTATACATTAAATTATCGAATCAACACTTGATCCGACAATCCGGCTATATCGCATATAACCGACTAATATTTATCCGTACCGATTCATCGAATCAACACTTGATCCGATGAACCGGCTGATATCATATATCGCGAGAATAGAATACGGTATCTCATATCGCATTATCCTCGGTCCCGCACATATCACATACGTGCTCCTACTCCGTTTTGCCTGAGCCAAGAAACCTCTGTGTAGGACTCTAAAGAATCGTCAATACGCCGGCAGTAGGTGATGATCATATCAAACACCCACAAGCTGCAAGCGGTCAGCTAAACGTAACAGCTACCCAGGTATTGAGCGCTCAGAAGATCAACAAGCAAGCCTGTAACTTCTCCCGTGAATCCAAACAGTAACACTCCCGTACAGTCCGGTCTCGTCGTCTGATATGTTGCATATCTCGCCTAGGAGTGGTAAACGTCAGACCCCAGTAGCTCGATAAGTCGTGTCGATATGAGGTCTATAACAGTTCGAGAAACTACTGATAACACTTACCAGTAAATCTCAACAACCCTAGCCAGGGATTTCCGGTTATGGCCAATCGAACACAGCACAACATCAACTCCCAATACCGGGAGAGACGAATCCCCTCCTATCGCTCATTGCCTCCATGTGATTCGGGACTGTACCCAAAAGCCACCTTTTTGCACGCCCTCTTGGACGTGGTATGATGGAAATCAAAGCACAGTGGGAATCACACAAGACTCTATGACGATCTCGGGTCAACAGACTACTCTGTACCAGTGTCACCGGAGAACTGCCATCTGACGTATGGTATAATACCATCTGGGAGTTCTCGGCGAGTCCGTCCAGTGTACCCAGTCTCTACTGAGCACCCGTACACCATCCTTGATGTCAAACACCGATGGATATGGGATCATCCATCGCCCATCATATGGGTCAAGATGCGTATACGCTAGTCTACTCTGGTGTATCGATGCCCTGTTTCGATACACCCTCGACTAGGAACAGTTATAGGATGTACTCGTCGACTACCGTGGCCCCACTAGTATGATCTCATCATAGTCCCAGTAGTCGAGTACATATCCTAAGGGCTTTATCAACATGTAATATAGAGACAATTAGAGTACATGTTAAGATAAAGTACAACCAGATAGCATACTATCATGTCGAGCAAGAAAGTCCTCCCTATATATGTCCAAGCATCCATTACAATATACATCGTATGCACAGTAATGGCCTCTAGGGCATACATATAACTAACAATGTTAACCCAATCCAAACCATTAACCCTAGTTAACTCTCTACAAGGGTTAACTCTCTCAAGCTTAACCCTTGGTTAGATTTGTAACCACTACAATAATTCATTGTTCATCACAAAAGGATTAAGGTTATCTTCTTCATTCTTCTTCTTCATGCTTGAGTTTCTTCATGAAAAAGCTTTCTTTTGTGATGAAAGTGAGTGAGAAAAAGATTATAAATGAGAGCAAAAATCCTATTTCATCATCCTCATCTATCCTTGCCATTTAGATGAGGGTGTTCACTTCATTTTATGAGTGTTAGCTTGTGTTATCGAAACTTCAAGGTAGATCATCTTGGTATCGAAGATCGGAAGCAAAGGTTGCATCATTCTCTTCGTGAAGCCTCTCGAGAGTCCACAACATGATGATCGCAGCGAAGAGACCTCAACACGGAGCTTAAGAAGTGAAGGACCGGATCTACAAAGGTTGTAATCCCTCTCACTAAGTGTTAAAGCGTTTAACATGTTCGTTTTCGCCTAAACCCTAGTTTAAAGATCCGGCTTCGGGTTGTTCGGCACGGCTAAAATTTTAATCGGGCATGGTTGATGCCTCGTAGAACCTTGTGCACGTGCCTAGCAACCCTACAGTGGTATCAAAGCCAAGCTAGAGCTTTAGGCGAAGTCTAAACGAAGTTTAAAGTCCGATCGAAACACGAAACCCTAATCAGAACCCTTCTCTGTACATTTTTCAAAAAGTTGGTTTTTTCTGAGTTAAAAATGCTCAGAAAAACAAGCAGGAAAAACTAAGAATTACTGTGAAGTACGGATCTCTGAGTCAACAATTTGACCGCGGAACCGCGGCCAAACCATGGTTTGTACGGCGGTTCCGCGGCCAAAATTTGGACTTAGTCCCTGGAATTTCACTTAATTATTCTTAGGTCCTTTCTTGGCAATTTTTTTTGGGAATAGTTTAATTCCACTCAAGTGTTGAGTTTTCTAGGGTTGTATTGGGGACTCGTTGATTCGATCAGATAATTTAATTTTGTTTAGTTTTGTCTGAATAATTTTAGAAACTGTTAAAAAGTTCAAACGGATATCAATAACTCACTTTTTCCCCAGTCGGAAATTTTTTCAAAAGTTAGATTTTTTCTCGAGTTTAAGAACGTTCTAAGTCGTGCAAGTAACGCGATGGACCCTCTAGAAGACAACAAACCTTAACTCGATTATGTGACCGTCTTGAACTGCCTTTTGAACCTTAGGGTTTGGGGAAGTACGGCATGCCACATGTGAGGCGTTGGCTTGACCCTTCCACGGCTGGACCATTAGTACTGTGGCATGTGATGGATGTTTTTAAACTGATTTCAAGTGTTGAGATATATTGGGGAAATCTTGGGTGTTTGATTATTCGATCGGAAAGTTTAACGTTGTCTATTTATCTGGAATGTGATACAATATTTGGAATCCACAAGTAGTTATGAGATAACTAATATGAATGTTATAAACATAGCAGTTTAGTCTCAGATGATCGGTTGCCACGGAATTTTGATGTGATCAAAAGTCTGTCGCAATCACGTAGCGTACGCGGATACTCGCCGGGTAAACTTAATAGACAGCCATGCCCCATAGCCCCGACCAAGTGACTGTAGGAGAACCCCGTCGCCAAAAGCATCCGTTCTGGTGCTCACGGCGATGTTGTTCCGCCTTAGTGCACTTCATCGACGGCATCGGGGGTGCGTCCGTCTACTAAAGTTTGCGACGAGCATTCGATCAGCATGTTGGGAATCTTGTTGAATTGCCCGACTTGATATTGAAAAGTGTTTTCGATAAAGAGACTAAAATGCGGGGTTTATAATTGGTAGGCATGCGATGTCTAAGGAATTCATATGGTTAGGCATGCGATGTCTAAAGAGGTTGCGTATTCCAACTGTTGCAGTTTTACACTTTCTTTTCTGTGACCGTAAGCGTAGTATGTGGTGTATCGCCGGCTTCGTTGCTATACATCAACGACAATCGGGATACGCATACTTGCTTACGTTGATGATATGAGATATTATGTGTTGCTGTGATATGATATATTGGATCGTTGCGTTTGAATAGCCGGGGGTTTTATGTGAGATGAGAGTTTTTCTTTTTCATTCATGTAAAATTCAATTGTATGTAATATTCTTTTATTGTGGCACTTCCGGGATGAGGTTGATGTCACCGTTGTATATTATTTACTTTTCCGCATTAGGTAGACCCAAGGCGGGGAGCACAAGTAACCGGGTTCTGGGGTCCAGTGGGAGACCATCTCGAGGAGTCGAGACCGGGTCTCCTAACCCTAGAATTGGCAGTGTTACTTGCCGCTCTCGTAGAGGTCTAGGGATGTGGGTTTGGCTATTCATCGCGACCGTGGAATCCGTGTTTTATACAGGCTCGTATTGAAAACACGGACGTCCTAGTATATCCAATATTTCATATATGTTCTTCTGCTGCAATGTTCTGTGATGAGATCATATTACTTCCTGAGACGAATGTTTATATTATATATATGAGATATATGTTATATTGCAGATTTCGTTTCAAAAGAGATGCTTGTGAAACATAATAAAATGGGACTTCATTAATGAGATTAATGAAATAAAAGAAACCTAAAGATGTTGTGGAATCGAATCTTTAAAAACAGATAGCTACAGTTCTTGCTTTGCATCGCGGTGTTCCTTGTAGAATATCCTTCACCTTATTCGATAAGGAAAGGGCCGAGATCCCTTCACCGGGAGTGATCCTTTAGCAATAACTGGCAGATGCTATACCTCTCGGTTTGTTTTTGATTGCTTCTATAGTTTTTGCTTTGCATAGTGATATATATGATATATCCTGCACCTTATTCGATGAGGAAAGGGCCGACGATCCCTTCACCGGGAGTGACCCCTTTAGCAAAACTAGAAAAGCCTAAAAAACACTTCATTTAAAATCACTCGATTCTACAATGATATAAAGTTCATTACGCAAAGGGTTTTCTTAAAAACCTGTCGCAGCCCTCCGTCATTTCAGATAAGTAATAGTTAGTATTCGTGCTGCGTTTGTTGACTCAGTCAAGGCGTAGTGTGCGGTAGCTGCTTACTGCTTATCTGCAAAGCATATGATGCGATTGGATTAGGGTAGTCGTGCGGCCTTGTTGACTCAGTCAAGGGTCGTGCTGGTGGGTTTAATTCAATCGGGAATGACGGGTTGAACTTTACTTGCGGTCTATGGTTTGTTGACTCAGTCAAGGTCATAGATCACTTGGGGAAAAATATTATTGGGAATTTCAAGTGTTGAAATTTGCAATGAGATTGCATACCTTTTATGAGATAGTTGGATCCCGATACCCGCTGCGAGTAAGAGTTACTCCTGGGAGAATTTTACACATTACAATTAGCCGATCAAGTAGGTGTCTAGAAAGGTGTCAACAGGGTTACGCCTCTGGGAAAACGAGGTTTACTTTAATTAGGTTCGTGCGAAAGCACCGGGGACCTCCCTCAAAGTACCGACACTGGCCTGGCTGAAAGATTGGCGAACTTGTAGCGTGTAATTAATCCTGGCTAGTCTTTCCTTTTAGGGTTTGAAGGAAGATTTGATTAAAACAGTGGGAGACATCCTGATTAGATATATTAGATAACCAATCTAATCTTGCAAGAGCATACGCTGAGTGTTTTCTTCTCTCTCTCTCCAGGTAGCGACCATATCACGCCTTAATCAAGATAATAAAACGGATATATTGACCGAACCCGCTTGTTATACTGAGCTGGGGAACGTTGGTCCCGCTCCAACTTATAATTGTTATAAGACAGAGCAGGAAATTGGGGAATACCAGATTTCCCGTGCCGCCCAAATGAAGAAAGTGCATGCTGATGCATCATCTTCGGGTGTGTTCATTACAGAGAACTGTTTCTCAGTATCCTTTACGTCGTGGGTATGTGATACCGGATCAGGGTCCCGCATATGTAATCTGTTACATGGGCTACAGAAAGGTAGAGAACTGATAACGGGTGATAAGTTTCATAAGATAGAAACGGTGCAAGTGTTGCAGCCAAGTCTGTTGGTCACTATCACCCTGTATTACCAGAATACATTGATTCTGAACAAATGTTATTAGATACCGAACCTGATATACAAAGTCATATCAGTCTCTTTATTAGTAAAGAAAGGATATAATTTTGGATTGTTGGATAATGTTTTGAACATTTCCTATATCAAGAGTTGATCGGTTCAGGCACGTTATCTAAAAGCATTGACGTTCTAAATCAAACTACAGTTCTTAGTATACAGAACACACACAAGAGGAAGAGTTCATAAATGAACGAATCCTTCTTGAGGTATTGTAGACTAGGTCATATCAATGCGACCCGACTAGCTAAGTTACATTTAGATGAATATTTAAATTTGTTTGAATTTACATCTTGTAAAACTTGCCGGTCATGTCACAAAGATAAGATGACCACAGCTCTGTTTATTGGAAACAGAGAAAGAGTTAGTGAACTCTTGGGATTGATACATGTTGATGTATGAAAGTCTCCTGTCTACACATGCCAAGATCGGTTCTTTGTATTTCATTATATTCTCTGATGATCTCTCAAGATTAAGACATATGTTCCTGTTGAAACACAAGTCCGAAGATTTTGAGATATTCACAGAATATAAGTTAGAAGTAGAGAACCAACAACGGGTATAAGCATTATGTCTTTTGATGAGATCAAGGAGGAGAATACTTGAGCACGGGATTCCTGGACTATTCTAAAGGAGAATGAGATTCTCTCTCAGCATTACTCCTCCGCATACACCACAGCACGTTGGTATATCGGGGCGGAGCAATAGCACCCTATGTGATATGGTATGCTCTATGATGAGTACTACTAAGTTTCCTATTTCCTTTTGGGAGTTATGCACTTGAGAAGCTGCATACCTATTGAATAGGGTTCAAATCAAATCAGTTGCCTACTACTTCATATGTGATATGGAAAGGGAAGAGCCCATATCTTAAGTTTGTTAAGATTTGGGGTTGTCCGGCCTATGTCTAAAAGCAAAATCCGTACAAGCTCGAGGCAAAGTCAGTTCTGTAGAAGTTTGTTGGATATCCCAAGCATTCGCAAGGGAATATCTTCTACCAAACCGAGAAACAAAAGTGTTTTATTCCTCAACATGCCACCTTTGTGAAAGGGAATTTCTTATGAAGAAATTAGTGGTCATGAGGTAGAACTGGAAGGAGTTCCAGCTATACAAACTACAGCAGATGATTTGGTAGAACCAAAGGATTCAATAGTTTCCAACGAAGCTCAGCCTCTCCGCCGATCTAGTAGGGTTCCTCACCCACCTGAGAGATACTTCGGTTTCTCTATGACAGTGGGAGCGAGGATTGCATCATGAAATGATGACCCAACTAGTTTTGAGCAGGCCATCAGGAGTGGGACTCTGTAAGAATGGCTGGATGCTTATCGATCTGAGATGGAATCCTTATACACCAACAAAGTATGGACTTTGGTTGCTTTATCTGAAGGGTTAAATCCCCATCAGGAGCAAGTATATCTTGAGAAGATTACTTGGTGTACATGGAAAAGTTGAGACTTTCAAAGCTATGCTTAAGTCCATCTAGATCCTACTTGCCACGGCTACATACCATGACTACGATATCTGGCGGTTGGGTGTCATGACTGCTTTTCTAAATGATGATTTGGAAGAGAGCGTCTATAAGTACACAGCCAGAGGGCTTCGTAGAAAGTGGGAGTAGTGGAAACGTGTGCAAGATGTTTTATGTGATAAAACAGGCATCGCGGAGTTGGAACATCTATTTTGATGTGGTAGTCAAAGAGTTTGACTTCATCAAAATGGTAGATGAACCTTGTATATACAAAAAGGTAGTAGAGAGTATGGAGGTGATCCTCGTAGAGTACGTGGATGACAAACTCTTGATAGGGAAGGAGTTTCCTATGCTACGCTCGGTCAATCTCCGCTTATCACAACGATTCTCCATATAGGATCAAAGTGATACCTTCTAAATCCTGGGTTTTTGGATCTATGAGATAGATCTAATTGGATGTTAGGATACTCACTAGTTGTCATGAGATGGTATCAATCGATCCTGGGGAGAATCACTGGAAAGGTTCCAGGGTGATAAGGACGACTGAATGTCAGTCGCAGGCATTTTCTTTACCCTCAGTGGAGGGACGGTATGTTGGAAGAGTTCCAAGCTAGATACCGTGACATACTAGACGATTAAAGGCAAGATACATCGTTACCAAGGATGCTACCAAAGAGGCAGTCTGGATATATATAAGTTCATGAGATGAACTTCGTTCCTACCATTGTGTGACAATGGAGTTGTGGCTTTGGCCAAGGAACTACCGTCCCATCAGAAATCCAGATATAATTCTTAGGCAGTATCACCTGATCATGGAGATGGTTGATCTTCAGGGAGATCGAGGTTAGGAGAGTAGACACAGAGGACAACAGCACGGATCCACTCACAAAGGCCTTTTTCCCAGTAGAGACATTTATGGGATGGTTGAGTATGAGATACTTCAACCGCAGCTAATTGTTGGGTATATGATACCACAACAGATGGCCCTAGTGCAAGTGGGAGATTGTTAGTTATATGTATGCCCTAGAGGCCATTACTGTACATACGATGTATATTGTAGTGGATGCTAGGACATATATAGGGAGGACTTTCTTGCTCGACATGATAGTATTCTATCTGGTTGTACTTTATCTTAACATGTACTCTGATTGTCTCTATGTTACATGTTGATAAAGCCCTTAGGATATGTACTCGACTACTGGGACTATGATGAGATCATACTAGTGGGGCCACGGTAGTCGACGAGTACATCCTATAACTGTTCCTAGTCGAGGGTGTATCGAGACAGGGCATCGATGCACTAGTGTAGACTAGCGTATACGCATCTTGACCCATATGATGGGTGATGGATGATCCCATATCCATCGGTGTTTGAAATCAAGGATGGTGTACGGGTGCTCAGTAGAGACTGGGTACACTGGACGGACTCGCCGAGAACTCCCAGATGGTATTATACCTTACGTCAGATGGCAGTTCTCCGGTGACACTGGTACAGAGTAGTCTGTTGACCCGAGATCGTCATAGAGTCTTGTGTGATTCCCACTGTGCTTTGATTTCCATCATACCACGTCCAAGAGGGCGTGCAAAAAGGTGGCTTTTAGGTACAATCCCGAATCACATGGAGGCAATGAGCGATAGGAGGGGATTCGTCTCTCCCGGTATAGGGATTTGATGTTGCGCTGTGTTCGATTGGCTATAACCGGAAATCCCTGGCCAGGGTTGCTAAGATTTACTGGTAAGTGTTATCAGTAGTTTCTCAAACTGTTATAGACCTCATATCGACACGACTTATCGAGCTACTGGGGTCTGACGTTTACCACCCCTAGGCGAGATATGCGACATATCAGACAACGAGACCGGACTGTACGGGAGTGTTACTGTTTGGATTCACAGGAGAATGTACAAGCTTGCTTGTTGATCTTCTGAGCGTTCAATACCTGGGTGGCTGTTACGTTTAGCTGACCGCTTGCAGCTTGTGGGTGTTTGATATGATCATCACCTACTGCCGGCGTATTAACGATTCTTTAGAGTCCTACACAGAGGTTTCTTAGCTCAGACAAAACGAAGTAGGAGCACATATGTGATATGTGCGGGACCGAGGATAATGCGGTATATGATACCGTATTGGATTCTCGCGATATGAGATATCGGCCGGGTATATGTGATATAGCCGGGTCATCGTATTAGTCGGTTATATGCGATATAGCCGGATTGTCGGATCAAGTGTTGATTCGATAATTTAATGTATAATAATATATACGATATATTAAATTACATTAACTAATATTTGCTCACTAAAAGATTCATTTTCTCACGGGATAATACATTGATATATATGCGATATATGTTAATTGTATTATTTTCTATTGTTACAAAATATATTGTATATGTGATATATAATATTGTAACATGTTAGGGTTACAAATTTAACATTGGATTAGGGTTTAAACTTGGTTAGGGTTTGGATTAGGGTTAGCTTTTGCATGAAGCTTCCATGAAGCTTCATGAAGCTTCCATGAAGCTTCATGAAGCTTTGACTTTGTGGTTGCTTGATATTATTTGTGAGATATTATGTTAACCCAATCCAAACCATTAACCCTAGTTAACTCTCTACAAGGGTTAACTCTCTCATGCTTAACCCTTGGTTAGATTTGTAACCACTACAATAATTCATTGTTCATCACAAAAGGATTAAGGTTATCTTCTTCATTCTTCTTCTTCATGCTTGAGTTCCTTCATGAAAAAGCTTTCTTTTGTGATGAAAGTGAGTGAGAAAAATATTATAAATGAGAGCAAAAATCCTACTTCATCATCCTCATCTATCCTTGCCATTTAGATGAGGGTGTTCACTTCATTTTATGAGTGTTAGCTTGTGTTATCGAAACTTCAAGGTAGATCATCTTGGTATCGAAGATCGGAAGCAAAGGTTGCATCATTCTCTTCGTGAAGCCTCTCGAGAGTCCACAACACGATGATCGCAGCGAAGGGACCTCAACACGGAGCTTAAGAAGTGAAGGACCGGATCTACAAAGGTTATAATCCCTCTCACTAAGTGTTAAAGCGTTTAACATGTTCGTTTTCGCCTAAACCCTAGTTTAAAGATCCGGCTTCGGGTTGTTCGGCACGGCTAAAATTTTAATCGGGCATGGTTGATGCCTCGTAGAACATTGTGCGCGTGCCTAGCAACCCTACACTAGATACAACAATGTACATAACTGAAAGATAAACAGATACCGCACAAAACCCACCTATCAGCAAAAGAGCTAGTACACCAACTGTAGGGGTATTGATTGATCATTTCTTTGTGTGTGTTTAAGAAATTGAATAAAATTCACAATCAAAGAATTGTTTTGACCGCAATCAACTACGGTGTCAGTTGTAGATCGTAAGTGAGTGCGGATCGTCCACAGGGATTGTGCGATTCCTTTCTATGTTTGATTTGTTTTAATTGAAAAGTTAATCGAAAAGAAAAGAAAACATGATTCAAGATTTTATCGATTGATTCAAGTGTCACTAGTCTAATCAAGAATCAAGAAAATGATAAACAATCGAGAATCGGGTTTCGATGATATTTCCAACCAAATGTCAAGAATCTAAATGAGGCTCGTAGGAATCGATCAGATCTATAGACGTGATGTAATCTCAAGATATCGTATTCTTGTCCTTCGAAGAATTGATACTAGATCGATGATGATCGACGAGAGTTAGGGTTTTCTCGTGAAACTAGGGTTTCATCATTTATCCCTTGTTCTTTCGTCGATATCATTCACATTCTAGCCTCTAGCAAATTAAAGAAACGATCGTAACTCCCCAATTTCGAGCGATAACATTCAAGAAAGCATCGCAACGAAACTATGTCGTCAATTCTTGAACTTGCTAGGGTTTACAAAACTCGTAGGAATCAAGAATCGTTTTAAGATATGTTATATCATCAAACTATTGATCGTCTCGACTCCTCGACGAGCGGAGTATTACTCAAACATCATGATCACAAACACAATCACAAATTGAGATCTAATCATTATGCTTGAATTAAAAGATAAGCAAGAATATAGAAAATTCACCTTTATTTATCGACAATTTTCGTTACAACTCTCTTGAATTTACAAAAGGAAGGAACTAGATCGTCGATTTTGGCTTCGCTTTTCTCCGTGAGTCGTGGATCGGCTTGGACCACTTGCTCCGTTGAAGATCGGCTTCGCTCCTCAAAGGTTGAAGGGCTTCTTGCTTGTTTGGGTACTCGGGATCTTGGCTTTTGATTGGAATTAGGTTTAGGGTTTCACACAAGTCTTGTCACTAGACTTGTGGAAGAAGATGAAGAAAGAGGTAAAGAGATTGAATGGATTTAGATTCTAGATGATAGAATGCATCAATTTGGATCCCTTAACCCTAGGTCTAGGCTTCTATTTATAGACTTCCTAAACCCTAGGTCTAGGTTTGAAATTACAATTCCCTCCAAAAGTTTGTTGAGGAGCTTCTAGAAAGAGTTTGTTAGGAGTTTAGCTTAGGCTTTAAGCTAGGGTTGTTTTAAGCTTAGAAACCCTAGTTTGCTGAACTGGCAGAAGCTTCTGGGGTTTTCTGGAATTTGATGTGGCTTGAAGAGCTTCTGGAAGTGAGGTGGAAGTTATAAAGCTGAAATGAGCTGCTGACGTGTCAAAGCCGCCGCGGAACCGCGGCGCAAGCCGGCTCCGACCGCGGTTCCGCGGCCATGTTGGCTCCTTGGGGCTTGGGTCTTCTTCTGTGGTCTTGGGATAATATTTGGGGCTTTATCTGATATGTTGAATTGTATTTTGCCCTTTGGAGTACTACCAGATCTCAAAACTTGAAGTTGGTGTATTTTATCAGCTCAATTTGATCCTGCAATTTCTTGCACAAATCTTGAAACAAGTGGTGCACAATATAGGGATGATGCGATGCCATGAAATGCAGTCAATTTCCTTTATAGTGCCGGTTTTAGAGTCTAACACATGCAATCTGATATTTAACGACTAATTTGCTAATATGTGAAATATGAATACCGCACACTTCTAAATGAATGCAAATGATAGGAAAATTGCCGGTTAAAAGATGCAGTATTTTCGACTGATCAAATTCCCCCAAACTTATTTTCGATCGTCTCGAGCGAACTGTTTTACTAAAAAGAGAAGGAGAAAATAAAGAAAGAGAAAAACTAACTAGAACACTTTCGTAGGCAACACGATTGCACTGAGTATGTGCAACAAGCCTTTAAACCTCTAGGTGTCCCTAGTAGGAGGAGTGTTGTCTCCTGAGGGTTTTCAGCGGATTACACCCACAAAATCCAATAATAAAAGAATGATCATGAAATTTACATTTAAAGAAAAGAATTGTAAAAGAAAAGCTTTGAAAATTAAGGTTTCCAACTAAGTTAGCTTTTCGGTTGTCATGAGCCCTATCTTAATGGTCATGAAAAAATGTCGGAAATCACGTCCTCCCTCAATAAAACATCGTCTTATTTTTCATTCCTATCTTTCTTCCAAACATCGATCATATCACCCTGCGTGTGTGTAAAGACATCCCTACACCCGGAGAATTCAATTCAAGCTATCGTACTCTTGCCCATCAGCCTCAGTACTTTTTAATTAATGAATATTTAGATGAGATTGCTCACACACTTTCATGCGACCGTTAATACTTCTTGAGGTACTATCCGACCGATTACTCCTGTGTTTGCTTACTTGGTGTATTTTCCTCGTCTTGCACCACCTCAGGTATAGCAGTGACTCCCAGACCAGTTGGCCTTAGGGCACTAGGTGAAAAGGCACCCTCGCAATACATTTTTTATTGCCCTTGGTGATAACAAAACCAGTGTCCATTTTTCTCACCACTTTATATTTTCTTCATCATTTTTTTTATATTTCCTTCATACTTTTGGCTTTAAGACAAGAGCATTTCAAGGTATCCTCTACTATCCCAGGCTTTAAGACGTGTGTAAGTGCGAATAGCAGAGTATCAACGTTCGAAATGTTTGGGTTCCAGAATAGAAACTATTTTGCAGACTTATTTTTATCCTCAGATTAGTGACGTCCTTCATCTTACTAACCCTTGGGACAACGGCTCATAACTACTTATTACTAGTTCGTATAAGAAAACTTCTAATTTTCTTGGTTTTCTTAAATTTTTCTAATCTCATGGATGTAATTTTGCACTATCTAAACTTTTATTATCTTATTTATGTACAAAAAATATTTTTATCTTTTGAAAATTTATAAATTTTTATAGGTTTTGAAAATTTTTAAATTTTTTTTCTAAGTTTTAAAAAAAAATGTTTTGTGCTTATGCAAATGATATGCAAATGATGCGAAAATAAGCACAAACCTCCCCCAAACTTGTTTTCAACAGTGTCCTCACTGTTACCAACAGCTATATCTACAAAACCTGTAAGTCTGAGAGGAATTATTAATGGGGGCAAAATATATAAGTGAAGAACTTCCCTCAAACTTACTCTTTTCACTCATCTCCATTCAAAAAAAATGATGCAATGATATACTGGACATGAATGTGAGACGAAGTAATTTTAATCCAAATAAACTGGCTCCTGTAAGAACAGGAGCTCCTCCGTGGGGTCAGTGGAAAAATACGGCTTTAGTCTATGTCCATTCACTTTGAAAAAGGTGCCATTTTTAACATTTTCTACTTCTACTGCCCCGTGCGGGTATACAGACCGCACAACAAAAGGTCCCTTCCTCCGAGATCGGAGCTTACCCGTGTGAAGGTGTAGTCGTGAATCATAAAGAAGGACTTGTTGACCTTGTGAAAATATTTTCCTCAAAATGTTTTTATCGTGAAAAACCTTGGTCTTATTCTTTATGATTACAGCGTTATCATAAGCTTCATCACGGAGTTCTCTTAGCTCATTAATTTGCAGCTTCCGAAAGTTGCAAGCTTGGTTTAGGTCAAAATTTATTTCCTTAATAGCCCACAATGCTTTATGCTCAATCTCGACGGGAAAATGACATGCTTTCCCAAACACTATCCTATATGGAGACATTCCTAGGTCGGTTTTAAATGCAGTTCTGAATGCCCAAAGAGCATCCGTCAGTTTGGTCGACCAGTCTTTTCTATTTTTAGCAACAGTCTTCTCCAGGATAAGTTTGATTTGTCTGTTTGAGATTTCAGCCTGCCCGCTTGTTTGGGGATGATAGGGTGTAGAAAGTCGGTGGTTGATTGAGTATTTCCGCATCAGAGTCTCGAAAGACCTGTTACAGAAATGTGTCCCATTATCGCTAATAATAGCGCGTGGGTGTCCAAATCGCGAAAAGATATTCTCTTTCAAGAACTTAATGACAACTTTCCTTTCATTAGTGCGACATGGAATGGCTTCAACCCACTTTGAGACATAATCAACCGCCAGCAGTATATACAAATTCCCAAAGAAGTTGGGAAAGGGACCCATAAAATCAATGCCCCAAACATCGAATATTTCAACAACCAGAATGGGTTGCTGAGGCATTTCATTTCTCTGGGAGATTCTACCCGTGTACTGACATTGTGTACAGGTTTTGCAATAGTTGAATGCGTTCTTGAATAAGGTCGGCCAATAAAATCCACATTGCAAAACCTTCTCCGCCGTCTTTTTAGGACCGAAGTGACCCCCGCAGGCCTGATCATGACAAAAAGAAAGAACACTCCTGAACTCTTCTTTCGGGACACACCGGCGGATGATCTGATCAGGACAATACTTAAAAAAACATGGATCGTCTCAGTAAAAGTGTTTTACTTGGGATAGAAAGCGGTATTTATCCTGTTTTGACCAATCGCTGGGTATAAGTCCCGTGACAAGATAGTTCACAATATCCCTGAACCATGGTTCATTGGATACGCTCAAGAGTTGTTCGTCAGGAAACGAGTCATTGATCGGCAGGGTCACAGGGGAAGAAGAGATGCGTGAAAGATGGTCGGCTACTACGTTTTCACATCCTTTCTTATCTTTGATAACAAGATCAAATTCTTGTAACAGAAGGATCCAACGTATTAGTCAACCTTTTGCATCTTTCTTCGCCAGAAGATGTTTTAAAGCGGAATGGTCAGTATACAAAACTATAGGTGAGCCAATTAAGTAAGGCCTGAATTTTTCTAATGCAAATACAACCGCTAAAAGTTCTTTTTCGGTGGTTGTATAATTGATTTGTGCATCATTCAGGGTCTTACTTGCATAGTATATCACGTGTGGCATCTTTTCGATGTGATGTCCTAAGACTGCACCTACTGCAAAATCAGATGCATCACACATCAGCTCAAAGGGGTAGTCCCAATTTAGCGATGATAGCACGGGGGCTGAAGTGAGTGAGTGTTTAAGTGAGTCGAAAGCTGTCTCACAGTCCGAGTCAAAATGGAAGGTCGTATCCTTGGCCAGAAGAAGAGTTAAAGGTCTAGCAATTTTGCTAAAGTCCTTAATAAATCTTCTATAAAAGCCCGCATGACCAAGGAAGGATCGAATATCTTTGACGCTTTTGGGATGAGGGAGGTTTTGAATGACATCTATCTTAGCTCTGTCAACCTCAATGCCTTTCTATGAAATAACATGTCCAAGAACAATTCCTTCTTAGACCATGAAATGACATTTTTCCCAGTTCAAAGTTAAGTTCTTCTCTTTGCAATGAGTAAGAACAGCATCAAGATTCGCTAGGCAATCAGAAAAAGAGTCTCCAAAAATCGAGAAATCGTCCATAAAGATCTCCAAAAAATTCTCTACCATATCAGAGAATATCCCCATCATACACCGCTGAAAGGTAGCTGGAGCATTGCATAACCCAAAGGGCATGCGACTGTAAGCAAAGGTACCAAAAAGAAAAGTAAAAGTGGTTTTATCTTGATCCTTTTTGGCGATGGGGACCTGATTATAGCCTGAGTATCCGTCCATAAAACAATAATATTCTCGTCCCGCTAAGCGTTCCAGCATTTGATCAATGAATGGTAGAGGAAAGTGGTCTTTCTTCGTGGCAGCATTGAGTTTTCTATAATCGATACATACACGCCACCCAGTTTCGGCGCGAGTCTGAATCAACTCATTTGCCTCATTGGTTATAACAGTGATGCCGGATTTCTTAGGAACGACATGTATAGGACTCACCCATTGGATATCGAAGATGGGGTATATAATACCATTATCTAAGCATTTGACGATCTATTTCATTACCGCTTCCTTCATGACGGGATTCAACCGTCTCTGTGGTTCTCGGGTTGGTCTGGCATCATCCATCACATTTATATGATGTTCAACTATCAAGGGACTATTCCCTTTGATGTCCGCCATACTCCAACCAAACGCCTCTTTGTTAGATCTCAATACCGATAAAAGTGCATTCTCTTGCTTTAATGCTAGAGAAGCGGATATTATAACCGGTAAAGACTTCTTCTCACCTAAATATGCATATTTAAGATGAGAAGGTAAAATTTTGAGATCTAATTCAGGCGGAGAAATGATAGAAGGAGGGATTATTGAGTGATTTTTGGATTTACAAATAAGCTCAGAGCCTGTGAAAGATACAGACTCGGGTGGAGAAAAGTCAGGAGTGCAGGACTCAAGTGTAGGTAAAGTGTCCTCACTAAGATCATGTGTAAAGTCAAACAGAGATGTGGTAATGTCGTCGAGATCAGTAAAGCAAAGTTCCTCAGCTCCACAACTACCGGGAGCGATCTCATGGATAGAGCACACATCTAAAATATGAGCAGAGGGTTTTGTTGGAGATAGTGCTCTCAAAGTCAATTATTGGATCACAGGTACGTGATTGCAATGATTGAGGGAGGACCTATCCCGGTAGGACAGTTTTACTCAAGATGATAGTATGCTATCTGGTTTACCTTTATCATCATGTACTGCTTTAGGCGACCTGACAGGTCGCTATTACACATTGATAGAGCCCCTAGGATTCTTGCTTGACTTCCAGCATTATGAGGGCGATCATATAAGTGAGAGCTGGAGTCTATAAGCACATCCTTCAAAAGGTCCCTAGTCGTAGGAGTTTCGAGACAGGGCATCGATTCTCCAGAGTAGACTAGTGTATACAGTCGAGACCCCGACGAGGGGCGGTGGCCGGTCTCACAAGCCACTGGTGTCAGTTGGTTCACCTAAGATGTATACAGGTGCTCATTGGGTTATGAGTACACCGGACAGGACTCGTCGGGAACATGCTAGTTGGTCTTATACCTGAAGTCAGATAGCAGTTCCCAGGTGACATGTGTACAGGTTAGTTCATCGACCTGGGGATCGTCATTTGTCTCGTGTGAGTTCCCACTGTGCTTTGATTACTACCCTACCACGGCTCAAAGGAGTCGTGCAAACAGGTTTTAGTTGGGTACAGTCCCGAGCCACATGGAGGCAGTGAGCGGATCTTCAGGGGTTCGTCTCACCCGGTATTGGGGGTGAGTTCGCGCTGTGTCTAGGAGAGCCATTACACGAAGTCCTTGGCCAAGGCAGGAGATTTGCTGGTAGGTATTCCAGTAGTATCTCAGGGTATTCTGGGCTGCACTCCGACACGACTTGTACCGCTTTTGGGGGTCTGACTTTTACCAACCCCCTAGGCCCGCCATGCGATGCTCATAGACGAACGGACCGGACTGTACGGATATTGTCACTGACAGGCTCAGTAGGGTGTCAGGATGAGTTCGCTCATCGACGTCCCTTTTGGTCAATAGCTGGTGGCCCGTCATGTATTGCCTTATACCTCTGACGTGCTAGTGGTTAAATCCACAGCCATAGTATTGACGAGTCTTTAGAGTCCACCACACTTACAGTTACTCAAGCTTTCGGGCGAAACGTTGTAGAGGCCGTATGGAGATATGGCAGGGTCCGATCAGATACGTGTGGTATTGCACGGATCAGGATCGGACGGTTAGTACTTGAGGCCGTATGGATATATGGCAGGGTTCGATCAGATACGTGCGGTATTGCACGGATCAGGATCGGACGGATATTACTAGCCGGCTTTGGTTTAAGCCGGATCCTTGTATAGTACAGTGTAGATTTTGTCTCTTTGCATTTGTATCCGGTCGGAATACAGATGCGGGTGTGTATGCACAGTATCGGGGTTTTCCTGTAATTTATTACGGGACCAGTTTTCTGGAGTTGCCAGTTTGCATTCCGTTCCGGCCGGTTTTCCTTTGTTCTTTCCCGGCCGGACTTTTCCGATGGAGGGGGTTATTTGCAAGTTTGCAAATAACTTTTTGAGGAAGGGTTTTATGCTTTTGTGGGGCTTCAAGATGGTTATCATTTCTTTAGGGTTGTGGTCACCCCCTTGCTTTTACTACACTCACTTCCCTTCTTGTTATGGTTTGATTTTCATTTCTCCACCATTCTCACTTGATGAGAAAGGATTAGATATTGATTTGAGTTTTGTTATGATGATGTTTTGGATATGGTCACCCTTGTGCTCTCCTACACTCACCTCCCTCTTGTTTTCTTTTTCCCTCCTCATTCTCATTAGGGGCCGGCCATGATTTGGTGTGGGTGGGGGTTTTCATTTTGAGAAGGAAAATTTTGTTCATCTCATATATCTCATGCCACAAAATTCTAGCTCCATTGGAAAATTCATTTTCATACTCTTCTCCATCCAAAGGCAACTCCAATACCCCAAAGAGACATTAGCCACTATACATTCTACAACAAATCTTGGGCACGTCGTCTTGCCAGCTTCGTGCCCGAGTTGCCTCGGTATTGAGGTGGGAGCCCGTAAAAGATACAGGCGATGTGGTGCCCTTCCAGCGAGGAGGCGACGACCGGAGTTTCCGCAGGAGATCGAGACGACGACGAGAAGACCGGAGGACTCGGATCATTCGGTATATCTCTTCCCCTTCTTGTGGTTAGCTAGAACTAGTTTAATGGTCCGATCCGGGTGTTTAGTGCGCGGTGGTGCCGGTTTGCTAAGTTCGCAAAATTAAAGTTTATCACCGCTTCCGCATTTGGCCGTCGGATTGACGGCCGGGGCGCCGCCGTGCACTTACAGTGGTATCAGAGCCTCGCCATTAACATAGTCTAGCTTTGTTTGATGTGTTTGCATTTCCGATCGACCAAAATTCCAAAAACCCGCGTTTTCACATACATCATTTTTCTGTTGAATTTTTTCTTGCTCCAAAAATTTTTCAGGTTGTAAAAAACTAATGTACTGGAAGTTCTAAGAATTATGGAGAAATTCGAGACACTGATCTCTCAAGGGGAGCGCGGAACCGCGGCCAAACCCCACTTGGCGCCGCGGTTCCGCCGCAGTATGGGTTGATCAGTGTGTCTAATTTCTCCAGTGGGCTTCTGGGCTGATTTTAGGGGTTTTGGAATATTAATATTGGGCCCAGAATTTCTTGATGTGCTACAGTAGTACTTTGGGGCCCAATTGTTAAAATTTGATCGATCGGATATTTTAAACACATTAATTCACAGTATTTACATTATATCTGCGACCGTGAATGTCACTTGATCGGTAAATCCAGTCTAACTGCTATAGCCCGGTTAGACGGATTTGCGAACGTGACTTTCACGTTGATGTTTTGTGATTTTGCTGTGATGTTCCGGATCGGTCGTGGGGATAGCCTGGATGTAATGATAGTACAGTTCTGTTGTATTATGTACATTTGATATTGCGGGGCGAGCGTCCGACATGTGGACTGCCGTCACTGCCTGATTGTATTATTATTTTGGGGCACGACCTGGTTGCGGTCGATGTACCCGTTGTATGTATATTTTACTTTCTGTACTAGGATTACCCCGCGGTGGGGTGCACGGATAGCCGGGTTCTGGAGGGCAACAAGCCCGCATCTCATGGCATTGGGACGGAGGGGGCTTCACTCTAGAATTGGCGGGCTATTCGCCGCACTCGTAGGGGGTACAGGTTGACCGAGGAGGGGTGCCCAAGTTACCGGATTCCGTGAAGTGCTGGGTGGTCCATTCACGGTGCTGAAGGGGGCTGCCTCGCTTCAGGTTTTGGCGGGTAACTTGCCGCGCCCGTAGGGGTCTAGGATGTCATTGCACAGGCTATCCGCACGACCAGGGGAACGTCGGGTTTCAGTAGTGGCTCTGTGAAACCCGGGGATCCCAGATATCTGTATTGTTCTGTGATGCTGTACATTTCTGTGATGTTGCATTTTTATCACGCCTTGAGCGAATATAATATATTGGTATATATATTAGTAAATGTTGTATATGTTTTACATCCGCGCTAGTCCAGTCCCCGCTCTGTCGTTAGTTAGCTAACCTAACGGGTAATGACGGGACCCAGTGATTGTTATAATTTCTGTGATTGTATAAAATCGAATCAAATAGTCCCCGGCAACGGCGCCATTTGATTGAAAAGAATTCTCGATGTGTAGTATGGAATTGTAAAGAAATCACAACCAAAAATTATTTGACCGCAATCAACTACGGTGTCGGATTGTAGTTAGTATGTGAGTGCGGATCGTCCACAGGGAAAGTGTAATCGTTCGTCTTTTGAATTAGATGCGTTGAAACTTTAATGAAAAGAAAACAAACAATTCAAGATTTATATTTGAAGTTTAAGAATGAGAAAAAACTAGATCTAAGAAAGCATTAAAAGATAGAATCAAGAATTGATAGTTTGTTGATTTTTCCAAACTAAATCTCAAGAATCGAAATGAGGCTCGTAGGAATCGATCGGATCTATAGATGTGATGTAATCTTACAATTACATATTCTTATCCCTCGATGAATTGATACTAGATCGATGATCATCGATGAGAATTAGGGATTTCTTATGAAACTAGGGTTTCATCTTATCCCTTGTTCTTTCGTCGATGTCATTCACATTCTAGCCTCTAGTAAATTCAAGAAACGATCGTAGATCCCTAATTTCGAGCGATCACATTCAAGAAAGCATCGCTACGAAACTAGGTCATCGATTCTTGAACTTGCTAGGGTTTACAAACTCGTAGGACTTAAAAATAGTATTAGAATTTGTTACATCATCATTCTACAATCGTCTCGTCTCCTTAACGAGCGGAGTTTTACTCGAACATCATAACAAGAGCAACAATTACAAATTGAGATCTAATCATGATGCAAGAATTAAAAGAAAGCAAGATTAATGAATTTCACCTTTTATTGATATCAACAATTTAGTTACATTCGCTCAAGAACTACAAGAGGAAGAACTTGATCGTCGACTTGGCTTCGCTCGTCTCCGTGGATCGCGGATCGGCTTGGATCACTTGCCCGATTGAAGATCGGCTCGGCTCCTAAAAGGTTGAAGACTTCTCGCTTGATTTGGTACTCAAGATCTTGGATTTGGAGTGGAATTAGGGTTAGGGTTTCGCACAAGCCTTGTCACGAGACTTGTGGAAGAAAATGGTGTAGAATGAAGATTAACAACTAATGAACTAGCTAATGATTGACCAACCCCAACCCTTAGATTTAGGCTCCTATTTATAGATAACTAACCCTAGATCTAGGATTTCAAATTCTAAGTTTCCCTCCAAAAGTTTGTTGGATGAAATTTGAATTTCCCTCCAAAAGTTTGTTGGATGAAATTCAAATTTCCCTCCAAAAGTTAGTTAGAGGAGAAGCTTCTAGATGTGATTAGTTAGGAGGGAGCTTCTAGAAGAGGATTAATTAGGGGCTTAATTAGGATTAGCCTTCTTAATCTCCTTTGCTGATCTGTAGTAGCTTCGAGAGAATTATTGTATTTTACATATCAGAAAGCAATGTGGGACCAGAGCTAGGAATTTTGCACAAAAGTTGGGCGGCTGACGTGGCATAGGAAGCGCGGAACCGCGGCGCAAGCCAGCTCCTGCCGCGGTTCCGCGGCTGACGTGGAGGCTTGGGCCCTGTAGCTTCTGGTGTGGACTTGTATTGACATTTGGGCTTTTCTCTGATGTATAGAATTGCCTAATTCCTTCTTCAATGTTACCAGATCTGAAAGTATGGAGTTGGCTTAATGTTGATCAGCTCTTTGGTTTTTCTTCCTTATTTTCCTGCACAGACTCAAGACAAGTGTTGCGCAAATACAGAAATGATGCGATGCCATGAAATGCGGTTAATTTCCTTTAAAGTGTCGGTTAAAAAGTCTAATACATGCAATCTCATATTTTGTGACAGATTTGCTAATATGTAGAATATGAATGCCGAACACTTCTAAGTGTATGCAAATGTTAAGGAAATTGCCGGCTAAAATATACAATATTTTCGACTGATCAAATACCCCCAAACTTAATTTCGATCGTCTCGAGCGAATGTTTTATTAAAAAGAGAAGGAGAAAATAAAGAAAGAGAAAAACTAACTAGCACACTTTCGTAGGCAACACGATTGCACTGAGCATGTGCAACAAGCCTTTAAACCTCTAGGTGTCCCTAGTAGGAGGAGTGTTGTCTCCTGAGGGTTTTCAGCGGATTGCACCCACAAAATCCAAAAATAAAAGTAAGATCATGAATATTACATTTAAAGATAAGAATTGTAAAAGAAAAGCCTTGAAAATTAGGGTTTCCAACTAAGCTAGCTTTTCGGTTGTCATGAGCCCTATCTTAATGGTCATGAAAAGATGTCAGAAATCACGTTCTCCCTCAATAAAACATCGTCTTATTCTTCATTCCTATCTTTATTCCAAACATCGATCATATCACCCTGCGTGTGTGTAAAGACATCCCTACACCCGGAGAATTCAATTCAAGCTATCATACTCTTGCCCATCGGCCTCAGTATACTTTTTTTTTCGATGAGCTCACACACTTTCATGCGACCATTAATACTTCTTGAGGTAATAACCGACCGATTACTAATGTGCTTGCTAACTTGGTGTATTTTCCTAATCTTGCACCACCTCAGGCATAGCAGTGACTCCCAGACCAGTTGACCTTGGGGCACTAGGTGAAGAAGCACCCTTTTGCTATATATTTTTATTGCCCTCGGTGATAACAAAACCAGTATCCATTTTTCTCACCACTTTAAAACATATTTTTCTTTTCATACTTTTGGCTTTAAGACAAGAGCATTTCAAGGTATCCTCTACTATCCCAGGCTTTAAGATGTGTGTAAGTGCGAATAGCAGGGTAGCAACGTTCAAAATGTTTGGCTTCCAGAATAGAAACTATTTTTCAGACTTATTTTTATCCTCAGATTAGTGACGTCCTTCATCTTACTAACCCTTGGGACAACGGCTCATAACTACTTATTACTAGTTCGTATAAGAAAACTTCTAATTTTCTTAGTTTTCTAAAATTTTTCCAATCTCATGGATGTAAATGTTCACTGTCTAAACTTTCATTATCTTATTTATATACAAAAAATATTTTTATAGTTTTGAAAATTTTTAAATTTTTATGGTTTTTCAAGAAATGTTTTGTGCTTATGCAAATGATATGCAAATGATGCGAAAATAAGCACAAACCTCCCCCAAACTTGTTTTCAACAGTGTCCTCACTGTTGCCTTCCGCTAAATCTCGAAAAACCTGTAAGCTTGGGAGGAATTTATTAGTGGGGGCAAAATATTTAAGTGAAGAACCTCCCCGAAACTTATTTTTGGCTCACAATTTTGTAAAAATTCTTTTTAGGAGCCAGAAAAAAATATACCCCCCCAAACTTGAGTTATGCAATGTTAAACTTTGAAAATCACAAGTGGGGGTCAAAAATCAGTGGTCGATACCAAGCTTTGCAAAGACCGAATGTCAACACCAACCATTCAAAAATTTTATCAATGCAGTGCTCTGGTTGGTGGAAGAAGAAGTGGGGAAAAGTTAAGTGGTGGAATAGAATGTGTGTGCGTCTCATTTTGGAGAGACGATGCAGTGAAAGTGATGGATTACTCGCATTCTTTTTACAAGTCAAAAGAAGGGGTGGAGGTTCAATTTCATTGATTGGGAGATGATTCATCTCAACACCCGTGTCTTTCAAAAATGCGAGTTCATCAGCGAAGATCTCCTCAAAAGTTCCATTCATACCCCGGTGAATAATGTCATCACAAAGTGCGGGGTGATCTTCAGACTCTAAGAACATTACATAATCCGTGTTAATTGTTGACCCGGACATCTCAGTGGAAGAGTCCGTATGTGTAAGATACATAGTTGGGTCAAACAATAACATATGAAAAGAGTCTAGATTAATATCAGGAGGATCATCAAATTCGCTGCTGTCGACATCCATTAAGTCGACAGAACAGACCTGAGCAGTAGGTTCGGAGGGTACACTTCCCAACTTGTAAATGTTCAGTTCTATTGACCTATTCCCGAAAGATAGGGTTATAGAACCGTTACGACAGTTGATAATAGCATTGGAAGTGGCCAAAAAGGGGCGACCTAAAATCACCGGAATTTGATTCCGTGGGTTCGCTACAGGCTGTGTATCAATTACAATAAAATCTACCGGGAATATAAATTCACCGATTTTTATTAACACATCCTCCAGTTCACCCCTAGGTTTGGTGATAGATCGGTCAGCCATCTGGAGAGTGCAATTGGTTGGTTTCAACTCTCCGATCCCTAATTGCTCATAGACTGAGTAAGGAAGCAAGTTAACACTAGCGTCAAGATCTAATAGAGCACGGTTGATGTGTTTTTCCCCAATAGAAACGGAAATAGTAGGATATCCTGGATCCTTACGTTTCCTCGGTAATTGTTGGGGGAAAGCCGTGTCTATTGTCTTTTCTATGAAAATCTTCTTGGGCACTGAATTCTTCCTCTTCCTAGTGCACAAGTTCTTAAGAGTTTTTGCATAGGACGGAACTTGTTGGATGGCATCTAGGAGAGGGATGTTGGTGTTTACTTGCTTAAAAATGTTCATAATCTTCTCCATATGTGGACTCGGTGTGTTTGCCCTTAACCGATTAGGATAAGGTGCTTTAGCAGTAAGCGCTGGGTCCATCATAGGAGAAGGAAGTGTGTGTGGAACCGATCCCGGAATAGAAGTGGGGATCGTCCGTGGAGAGGTAAAAGAGGTGGGCTGTAATGGCGAGCCTTTTAGGAAATGGAGAATAGGCTCGGAAGAAGATGGTGGGGTAGAAGAACTGGGGTAAGAAGTGTGTGGAAAGGTCTCAGCCGGGGTTCTATTGATTGATTTATCAGTATCATCAAACTCTTCCCCAACATGAGTGTCAAGCACTCTTCCAGATCTCAACATGATTGCATCCACATCATGTGAATAGCCAGAATTAGGTAAAGGTTGAGTTGGAAGTTTCCCTTTCTCTCTTGCATTCATTTCGGCTTTTAGTTGTGCAATTTGTTCTTCCATCGATTTGATATTATCATTTTGAGAGATAATGATCTTCATTACATTCTCGACGGAAGATTGCAAACTTGCCGTCCCTTGGATGGATTGTTTCATGAAAGTATCCAAGGTCTGTGCTAGTGCAGAGGTGTTATCTGTACCGGTCAATTGCAAAGGACTAGACGGTGCAAAAGCGTTGGCCGGATTTTGGAAGTTTTGTGATTGAAAGGGGTGCTGACTCAATTGAAGTGGTGGGTGCTGTTGTGGTGGAGGGACCCTTGGAAATTGTTTTGGTTTGGAACCGTGTTTTGAAATTGTGATTGGTTCCAAGCAAAGTTAGGGTTATTCCTCCAACCCTGATCATATGTGGAGGAAGATGGATCGTTTCTAGGTCTTTGAAATGAGGCATTGGTATGCTCATGACCTTGAAACGGACATTCTTCCGTCAAGTGAGACGGATCAGAACAACAACCACATACAGTTTTGGAGAGTGATATTTGACTTAGGGCGGCTAAGAATTTTTCCATATTATCAAGTTTCTTTTGTATAGCTAAAATATCAGCTCTAATTTCTATGGAAATATCATTGCCATCCCTAGATGATTGACTCACACCCTCCCACTGTAAAGATTTTTCAGCGAAATCTTCTAGAAATTTCCAGGCTTCCCAATCATCTTTAGTCATAAAGTTGCCTTGACACATGGATTCAAGGGTCTGTCTTGTGTAAGGAGTAATGCCCTCATAAATGATTCGGCACAGTTCCCATCTCGGGATGCCGTGATGTGGACATTGGACTAACAGATCCTTGAAGTGGTCTAGACATTTTGAAAATGTTTCATTTGGAAGCTGGGTGAATTGATAGATTTCGCTACGGACTCGAGCTGTCTTTTGATGTGGGTAGAATTTCTTAAGGAATGCTTTAACGAATTCATCCCAATTTGAAATGGAATGTGCGGTAGTGTTATATAGCCACTTCTCGGCTAAATCGCACAAAGTAAATGGGAGAAGACGAAGACGTAAAGCATCCACAGAAAGCTGTGAAGTACCCATCATTGCGCATACATTTTCAAATTTCGTGATAAACACGTATGCGTCTTCAGACTCGAGACCGTGAAATTTTGGTAGAAGGTTGATGTATTGGGGTTTTATTTGAAAATTTTCCCCGTTGGCTGGTGGTGTGGAAAGACATGTAGAAAGTGGGCCTCGTGTTGGATAACATCTCTCTTGGAGAGAGATGCGAGGTGGAATCTGCGCACCAACGGACGGCGGCAGAGTAGTGGAAAAGAAGTTCGATGGAGGTGGATCCATCGATGTGGGTATGGTGGTGGGTAAAAGAAAGGTAAATGTAGAAATACCGAATTTTGGGTCGATGAGGGAAACGCGGACTAACGGGCACTAGAAACCCGTTGTCCAGCCTATCTTGCACTAAAAAGGGTTAGTACAAGTGGCAGCGTGAATTTATAATTAGGGGAAATGATATATGCGGTGTTTGTTTTAAAAATTGATACGGATTTTTGAAAAATATGATGCAACAAAACAAATGCAACAAGCAAAACCCTAGAATCTAGTGTCACCTAGGTCAAACTCTAGACCGCTCCTAACTGCCAAAAGACAAGTCGCAGGATCAATCCTCCACTGCCTCTTTGTTCCCCTGTGGCCGGATAAGTGCCAGGTAAGTGGGAAGGAACCACCACTACAGGGGGCCTAATTAATAACCACTAGCCTTAGACACACTCGCCTTAGGCACCACAGAAAAACGCAGATAAACAATGAATTACCCACGGCCTTCTCTTGTCCTAATTGAGCGCGACGGTCCTTAGAGTCATCTCTAGATTTTTTTTAATTAATGAGGGTCAAATGCGGATGCAAGTTTTGCGATTTTCGGGGCCTAGGAAGGGTAATGAAATCCCCACCTAATTTGGATTTGGTCGTGCCCCTTAAATTTCCGTATTAATATGCAACAACCACAAGAATCAAAAACACGCACAAATTTTATTTTGCTTTGCGGCGCTGCGATTTATTTGCAAAGAAACCTGCACAAAATATTAGTTGGAGCAGAGAAAGAAGGAGATAAGAAAGTAAGTGTCTCACAGAGAAAAATTGGCACAGAGAAGAGCTGGAACCGCGGCTCTTCCGCCGCAAATGCTGCCTATTGCCGCCCTTCCGCCGCGGAATTTTGGAATCAGTGTACAAAATTTTCTGTACAAGCTCCTGTTCACCTACACAGCTCTCTGGAATGCTCAGAAAATTTTTTCTCCAGCTCCAATGATTCCAGATTTTCTCGCAACAAATCACAACACACGTATTAGTGTTTGTACGAATTTAGATCTAAAAAATATAATGGAATAAATTGTTCAACTCAAATTTCAAATTACGAACTATTAGCGCACTATCCCCGGCAACGGCGCCATTTGATTGTTATAATTTCTGTGATTGTATAAAATCGAATCAAATAGTCCCCGGCAACGGCGCCATTTGATTGAAAAGAATTCTCGATGTGTAGTATGGAATTGTAAAGAAATCACAACCAAAAATTATTTGACCGCAATCAACTACGGTGTCGGATTGTAGTTAGTATGTGAGTGCGGATCGTCCACAGGGAAAGTGTAATCGTTCGTCTTTTGAATTAGATGCGTTGAAACTTTAATGAAAAGAAAACAAACAATTCAAGATTTATATTTGAAGTTTAAGAATGAGAAAAAACTAGATCTAAGAAAGCATTAAAAGATAGAATCAAGAATTGATAGTTTGTTGATTTTTCCAAACTAAATCTCAAGAATCGAAATGAGGCTCGTAGGAATCGATCGGATCTATAGATGTGATGTAATCTTACAATTACATATTCTTATCCCTCGATGAATTGATACTAGATCGATGATCATCGATGAGAATTAGGGATTTCTTATGAAACTAGGGTTTCATCTTATCCTTTGTTCTTTCGTCGATGTCATTCACATTCTAGCCTCTAGTAAATTCAAGAAACGATCGTAGATCCCTAATTTCGAGCGATCACATTCAAGAAAGCATCGCTACGAAACTAGGTCATCGATTCTTGAACTTGCTAGGGTTTACAAACTCGTAGGACTTAAAAATAGTATTAGAATTTGTTACATCATCATTCTACAATCGTCCCGTCTCCTTAACGAGCGGAGTTTTACTCGAACATCATAACAAGAGCAACAATTACAAATTGAGATCTAATCATGATGCAAGAATTAAAAGAAAGCAAGATTAATGAATTTCACCTTTTATTGATATCAACAATTTAGTTACATTCGCTCAAGAACTACAAGAGGAAGAACTTGATCGTCGACTTGGCTTCGCTCGTCTCCGTGGATCGCGGATCGGCTTGGATCACTTGCCCGATTGAAGATCGGCTCGGCTCCTAAAAGGTTGAAGACTTCTCGCTTGATTTGGTACTCAAGATCTTGGATTTGGAGTGGAATTAGGGTTAGGGTTTCGCACAAGCCTTGTCACGAGACTTGTGGAAGAAAATGGTGTAGAATGAAGATTAACAACTAATGAACTAGCTAATGATTGACCAACCCCAACCCTTAGATTTAGGCTCCTATTTATAGATAACTAACCCTAGATCTAGGATTTCAAATTCTAAGTTTCCCTCCAAAAGTTTGTTGGATGAAATTTGAATTTCCCTCCAAAAGTTTGTTGGATGAAATTCAAATTTCCCTCCAAAAGTTAGTTAGAGGAGAAGCTTCTAGATGTGATTAGTTAGGAGGGAGCTTCTAGAAGAGGATTAATTAGGGGCTTAATTAGGATTAGCCTTCTTAATCTCCTTTGCTGATCTGTAGTAGCTTCGAGAGAATTATTGTATTTTACATATCAGAAAGCAATGTGGGACCAGAGCTAGGAATTTTGCACAAAAGTTGGGCGGCTGACGTGGCATAGGAAGCGCGGAACCGCGGCGCAAGCCAGCTCCTGCCGCGGTTCCGCGGCTGACGTGGAGGCTTGGGCCCTGTAGCTTCTGGTGTGGACTTGTATTGACATTTGGGCTTTTCTCTGATGTATAGAATTGCCTAATTCCTTCTTCAATGTTACCAGATCTGAAAGTATGGAGTTGGCTTAATGTTGATCAGCTCTTTGGTTTTTCTTCCGTATTTTCCTGCACAGACTCAAGACAAGTGTTGCGCAAATACAGAAATGATGCGATGCCATGAAATGCGGTTAATTTCCTTTAAAGTGTCGGTTAAAAAGTCTAATACATGCAATCTCATATTTTGTGACAGATTTGCTAATATGTAGAATATGAATGCCGAACACTTCTAAGTGTATGCAAATGTTAAGGAAATTGCCGGCTAAAATATACAATATTTTCGACTGATCACCCAGCGGCAAATGCGGATGACATATACGTACATCAGTATATTTTCGTTCTTTGTGGTGTGATCAATTGATGGGACTGCATTGATTCGGATCAATGCAAGTTAAAAACAAACCTATTCTGATGTTGTTGGAACACTTTTCAAAAAGCTGTTATTGCAAGGACGTTCACTTTTGTTTTGCATCGTGGTATTCAGTTGGAATATCCTGCTCCTCAGTCGACGAGGCAAGGCCCGAGATCCCTTCACCGAGAGTGACCCCTTGGACAGAAGATTGCGTCAGGGCATTAACTTCACTATAGCCGATTACTTTTTCTTTGCATCGTGGTATTCAGTTAGAATATCCTGCACCTCATTCTACGGGGAAAGAGCCGAGATCCCTTCACCGGGTGTGACCTCTTTAATAAAGGTTTTCGTCACTATATTTTCTAAAAAGCTATCCGTTCCTTCAACGATATCAAGTTCATTACGTTAAAGGTTTTCGCCAGAAACCATTCGTAGCCCTCCGTCGTTTCATATGGGTAGTCAACAGTATTCAAGCTGTGTTTGTTGGCCAAAGTCAAGGCACAGTGTTTGGTAGCTGTTGGTTATTCATATGCAGCATAGATAGACGCGTTGGTTTGGGACAGTCGTATAGCCTTGTTGGCCAAAGTCAAGGGCTTGTACGGGTGGGCTCAAATTAACCTGGAGAATGACGGGCAGAACTTGACATGTGACTTATGATTTGTTGGCCAAAGTCAAGGTCATAAGAGCATGGGGTAAAAATCCACATCGGGAGTTTCAAAAGCACTGAAACTTGCCAGATATGCGCATACCTTCTGGAGTGTGATGACGTGAGCGGATTCCGTCACGTTGTCATGCAATGATAGTTGGATCCCGATTCCAACTGATGAGTTAGTTTACTCCTCGGGTGACCCCGACTAATTCTTCTTTCAGGTTTGGAGGAGAATTTGAGGTACAGTGGGAGGTTTCCAGATTAGATAAATTGGTAACCATTCTGATATAGGATAGAGTGCACGCTGAGTGTTTCTTTTCTCTCTCTCTTCGGCAGCGACCATTGACCTGACCCTAAGACTATGACTCAGTGACCAAAATTGACCGAACCTTCTTAAACACTGGCTTTTGGATTGTCAGAGTTGCAGACCTCATTGTCACTCCTACTTTTACCCTTTTCTCCAGGACACCCCGTATTACTACGAACGTCCACTTCCATTGGACAAAACCATCGTATGGTTAGATACGAACTCGAAGGAATTTATTCGAGGATGGTTTCCGGTTCTGGAGAAAACGGATAGGATTATTCAGTTGTCTTTTCCTTTTACCTTCTCTCAGGTTGCGGGTACTCCTTGGTTTAGGAGATAGTACACCTATTACGCAAATTGGATAGTCTTCTTCCAAACCTTAGGCTGGTGCCGACCGGTAGGGAATGAAGAAAACCAATTAGCCTAACGATGGTGTACAGAAGGTATTAAGTTAAGACAAAGCAAGGGATTAGTAAGAGGGCAAAGTAAATTGCGACTGCTATTCACGACCAAACCAAGTATTTCTTCGCCAATCCTAAATCACCTTTGTATTTCTCCAGGACACTCCGTATCACTACGAAGATCCCAAGTTTATTGGATAATCCATCCTATGGTTATATACGAACTTGAAAGGAACTTGTTCCAGTTCGGGGATGGATCCTGGTTCAGGAGAAATAGGAATAAAGTACATTCAGGTGTTTTTTTATCTTCACCTTCTCTCGCGTTGCAAGTGCTCCTAGGATTAGGACAGTACACCCTTTATGCTTATTGGATAGTCTTCTTCCAAACCATAGGCTGGTGCCGAACGGTAGGAAAGGAAGAAAACCATTTGGCCTAAAGGGGTGTGCAGAAGGTAATGACTAAAGACATGTAAAGGGATTTGAAGAGGTGGCAAAGAATTATACGGTTACAGTTGTGAATCTGGATAATGGAAGAGGCATTACTAGGAATACCAGGATACCCCAACGAAACATTTCAATGTTTCATTTTCACTGTGTACTGTTAATGGAAAACTGATTTCCCGATTAGACACTTACTCCAGGGTATGTATTTACCAGGTATGATTCTCACATCTGTATGGTTTTACAGATGATGAGTGGGAGTAAGTTATTGGGAATTGGGTGATCATCCTCATTATATCGGGATTCGTTGTAGTTGGTGATATTTGAGGAGATCACCTGGGTTGTTTGCCGGTCGGCAAATATTTGGTTTTGCATATCCGCTGTTGTGCACCAATTTCAAATTGATATATCTGTATGTCTATTTTAATAGAGTGAGATATACCTTTTGATATTATGTCGATGACATTTACCTATATCAGTGGATGGTTAGGTAAGGAGTATTAAACAGCGGTATAATTCTTCTTAACCATAAGTACAGTTTTCAACCTACGAAACACAGTGAAAGAGTTGTTAGACTCAGCGGACTTATACAAAGTATTGTATGTTGTCCAGTGTCCATTAGGACAGAGGGGTTGGTCCTCATACTATATTCTGTTTACTTTTAACTTCTCTAATTCTTAGACATGTGTTTCGTAGAAACACAGGGTCTAAGTTTTGAGGAGTTATAGGTATTTGAATAGAGTAGAGAACCAGGTGGAGCAAGTATCGGGATTCTTCAAAGTGATCGAAGATGTAGATACTTGTGTATGGTATTCAGTTGATAGTAATGATTAAGAGAACTTGCTTCTCTTACAGGTTACTCATAATTGGAAGTATTCCTAAGTTGAGTAACGCTGATCGGCCTCTCTCCATTTAGTTGACATGCACTGGAGATAGCTGCATGATTTGAATCTGGTTCAATTAAATCGGTGCCTCTGGTTCTATATTGGATATAGTACAGTTCATATCTTAACATTGTTAAGGTACGGGGAGTTGTCCGGCTTATGATTAAAACCAGACTCTGGATAACTCAAGGCACGTTTCTGTAATGGCTGTTTGTGGGTTGACCCAGGCTACGACGAGGGTTGATTTTCTACCATCTGGCAGATCAATAGAAATATTGTTCTAGACTCGCCACAGTTTTATTAAAAATGGATTTTTTCAGAAAACAGTAGTGGGAGTATGGTAGAACTGGAAGTGATTCCAGAACCACAAACGATTACTGAAGATTTGATAGGAACCTAAAGATTCAATCTGGATTGACATTCCATTGGCCACTCCGCAGATAAGGTGGGTAACTTCAGGCACCCGAGAGGTGCTCCGGTAGCCTCAAGGACGGTGACAGGGAAGTTCTTGTTTACCCACACTTGCCTTTGCTATTGTTCCAGGCTGCGAGACCCGGTGGGAGGATGAGTATAGCGTCGTTCTAAACTAGCTTTAGAAGTGCACGTCTATATGACTCTGCCAGAGGGTTGTCGTAGTCAGTGGGAGCAGCGGAAGCATTGGTGGACATCAGGCTTATGTCTATTTATAGACTAAAGCAGAGTTGCGGAGATAGATCATCTATTTCTGATGTGACAGTCATAGGTTTGACTTCATCAGAATAGGGGATGGATCTGTTGAGAAGGTAGTAGGGTGTGATATCCTGGTATTTGGATGACATACACAGAGTAGGAAAAGAAACTCCTATACTACGATCGGTTATACTTTGGTCGTCACACAGTGGTTTCTCCACAAAGGACTTGGACATTATATCAGACATACTGGTTACTAGATCTATGGTTTTAGATCTAGATTTGGGTGGTTTCCCAATCAATGTACTTTGACAGCATTCTAAGAGTATTTAGAATGGACGACTCCATGCACGGTAGTGTACCTGCAGGTGATGGAGTCACCCTCTCTAAAGCTGTCTTACAGACTAAAGGGGAGAGGGACGTGCATGATTGGCAGATCACTTGCTCAGGCAATTGAGTCAATCATGAGATGTCAAGTACCACACCAGATGTTGTTCTTGCACTAGATGCAATAAGTTGACATTGATCCAATCCTGGAGAAACAGTCGGAAGCAGTTTTAGAACATAAGTGGATGTTCTAGGGATATGATAACGACAGCCTTATTCGGGAGACAGTTATCATTCCAGGCTTCCAAGGTGACATGGACGACAAGGAGGTTGTCAGAGTTATAGTTTTCCTTCTGACAAGGGGCAGTATTTTGGACAGGTGGTCCAAGGCAATACTGAGGGTGGCATGGCGCAGGATACTGATTAAGTTCAGTTGACGATACTGTCTAAAAATTTTGGATTTGGAGTTCATTTATGAGCTAGTTCCCATCAGAAATCCAGACATTCTAAGACAGGTATTGCTCATTTCGGGAGATGGTTTTCTCCGCGAACTTGAGATATAGAGAGACATAGAAAGAAACATCAAGGCGGATCCACTCACTGAGGCTATTCCTCGAACGCAATAGTTTCACAAATGGATTTTGTGAGACTGACTAGTAGGGGAGTTGGGTGTTCGGTATCACACAGGGTGTGACTATGCGACATCGCAATAATTAGCCTTGAGTGCAAGTGGGAGATTGTTGGAGATAGTGCCCTCAGAGTCAATTATTGGATCACAGGCACGTGATTGCAATGATTGAGGGAGGACCTATCCCGGTAGGACATTCTTACTCAAGATGATAGTATGCTATCTGGTTTACCTTTATCATCGTGTACTTCTTTAGGCGACCTGACAGGTCGCTATTACACATTGATAGAGCCCCTAGGATTCTTGCTTGACTTCCAGCAGTATGAGGGCGATCATATAAGTGAGAGCTGGAGTCTATAAGCACATCCTTAAAAGGTCCCTAGTCGTGGGAGTTTCGAGACAGGGCATCGATTCTCCAGAGTAGACTAGTGTATACAGTCGAGACCCCGACGAAGGGCGGTGGCCGGTCTCACAAGCCACTGGTGTCAGTTGGTTCACCTAAGATGTATACAGGTGCTCATTGGGTTATGAGTACACCGGACAGGACTCGCCGAGAACATGCTAGTTGGTCTTATACCTGACGTCAGATAGCAGTTCCCAGGTGACATGTGTACAGGTTAGTTCATCGACCTGGGGATCGTCATTTGTCTCGTGTGAGTTCCCACTGTGCTTTGATTACTACCCTACCACGGCTCAAAGGAGTCGTGCAAACAGGTTTTAGTTGGGTACAGTCCCGAGCCACATGGAGGCAGTGAGCGGATCTTCAGGGGTTCGTCTCTCCCGGTATTGGGGGTGAGTTCGCGCTGTGTCTAGGAGAGCCATTACACGAAGTCCTTGGCCAAGGCAGGAGATTTGCTGGTAGGTATTCCAGTAGTATCTCAGGGTGTTCTGGGCTGCACTCCGACACGACTTGTACCGCTTTTGGGGGTCTGACTTTTACCAACCCCCTAGGCCCGCCATGCGATGCTCATAGACGAACGGACCGGACTGTACGGATATTGTCACTAACAGGCTCAGTCGGGTGTCAGGATGAGTTCACTCATCGACATCCCTTTTGGTCAATAGCTGTTGGCCCGTCACGTATTGGCTTATACCTCTGACGTGCTAGTGGTTAAATCCACAGCCATAGTATTGATGAGTCTTTAGGGTCCACCACACTTACAGTTACTCAAGCTTTCGGGCGAAACGCTGTAGAGGCCGTATGGAGATATGGCAGGGTCCGATCAGATACGTGCGGTATTGAACGGATCAGGATCGGACGGTTAGTACTTGAGGCCATATGGATATATGGCAGGGTTCGATCAGATACGTGCGGTATTGCACGGATCAGGATCAGACGGATATTACTAGCCGGCTTTGGTTTAAGCCGGATCCTAGTATAGTACAGTGTAGATTTTGTCTCTTTGCATTTGTATCCGGTCGGAATACAGATGCGGGTGTGTATGCACAGTATCGGGGTTTTCCTGTAATTTATTACGGGACCAGTTTTCTGGAGTTGCCAGTTTGCATTCCGTTCCGGCCGGTTTTCCTTTGTTCTTTCCCGGCCGGACTTTTCCGATGGAGGGGGTTATTTGCAAGTTTGCAAATAACTTTTTGAGGAGGGGTTTTATGCTTTTGTGGGGCTTCAAGATGGTTATCATTTCTTTAGGGTTGTGGTCACCCCCTTGCTTTTACTACACTCACCTCCCTTCTTGTTATGGTTTGATTTTCATTCCTCCACCATTCTCACTTGATGAGAAAGGATTAGATATTGATTTGAGTTTTGTTATGATGATGTTTTGGATATGGTCACCCTTGTGCTCTCCTACACTCACCTCCCTCTTGTTTTCTTTTTCCCTCCTCATTCTCATTAGGGGCCGGCCATGATTTGGTGTGGGTGGGGGTTTTCATTTTGAGAAGGAAAATTTTGTTCATCTCATATATCTCATGCCACAAAATTCTAGCTCCATTGGAAAATTCATTTTCATTCTCTTCTCCATCCAAAGGCAACTCCAATACCCTAAAGAGACATTAGCCACTACACATTCTACAGCAAATCTTGGGCACGTCGACTTGCCAGCTTCGTGCCCGAGTTGCCTCGGTATTGAGGTGGGAGCCCGTAAAAGATACAGGCGATGTGGTGCCCTTCCAGCGAGGAGGCGACGACCGGAGTTTCCGCAGGAGATCGGGACGACGACGAGAAGACCGGAGGACTCGGATCATTCGGTATATCTCATCCCCTTCTTGTAGTTAGCTAGAACTAGTTTAATGGTCCGATCCGGGTGTTTAGTGCGCGGTGGTGCCGGTTTGCTAAGTTCGCAAAATTAAAGTTTATCACCGCTTCCGCATTTGGCCGTCGGATTGACGGCCGGGGCGCCGCCGTGCACTTACAGGTTCTGATGGCTGACTTCCAACTATGTAGATATTTAGTTCAATGGTCATATTTCCAAATGATAAGTTCATTGAACCGTTTCTACAGTTTATAACAGCGTTGGAAGTGGCAAGGAAAGGACGACCCAGAATCACCGGAATTTGGCCCCGGGGGTTTTCTATAGGCTGTGTGTCAAGTACAATGAAGTCTACAGGGAAAACAAATTCCCCGACCTTTATCAACACATCCTCTAGTTCACCCCTTGGTTTGGTGATTGAATGGTCTGCCATTTGGAGAGTGCAGTGAGCAGGTTTCAGCTCTCCAATCCCTAATTGCTCATATACAGAATATGGAAGTAGGTTAACACATGCGCCAATGTCTAAAAGAGCACGATTTATGTTTTTACCCCCAATAGAAATCGATATTGTAGGACATCCTGGGTCCTTTCGTTTCTTTGGTAGCTGGGGAATAAAAGCAGTGCTAATATTATTAGACATAAATACCTTCTTCGGCACTTGAGTCTTCCTCTTCCTAGTGCACAAGTCCTTAAGAATTTTCGCATAAGCGGGGACTTGTTGAATCGCATCTAGGAGAGGGATGTTGATGTTAACCTCTTTGAACATTTCCATAATTTTCTCCATATGAGAACTCATTCTATTACCCCTTAACCGATTCGGGTAAGGAGCTTTCGCAATGAGTGCCGGGTCCATCATAGGAGAAGGAAGAGGGGGTAGACGAGGTCCCAAAAGAGGTATGGGGACCGTCTGTGGAGAACTATAAGGGTTGGGTTGAGGTGTCGAGCCTAGTGGGAAATGGAGAATATGTTAGTGTATATGCCCTAGAGGCCATTACTGTATCATACTAGTTTGTATATTACTTAATGGAAGCTTGGGATATTCACAGTTGTATAGACAATCTTGCTCAATATAGTAGTATGCTACTTGGTTTGTTTCTACTTCAATATGTACATGTGTTTATTTTAGTATATCACTTATACACATTAGTAGAGCCCTTAGGATCTTTGCTTGATTACCAGCGTTGTGATGGCAGTCACACTAGTGGGGGCTGGGTAATCTATAAGCACATCCTTATGCAGGTCCCTAGTCGCAGGACTATCGAGAGAGGGCATCGATACTCCGGAGTAGACTAGCGTATGCGCTTCTCATCCCAGTGTGGGAGGTGGTCTGTCCCACAGCCATAAGTACGTCATACTGGAGATAGTATGCGGGTGCTCGTTGGGTTACGAGTACACTGGACAGGACTCGTCGGGAACTGTTGGTTAGTACTATACCTATCGTCAGTTATCAGTTCCCAGGTGACATGAGTACAGCTTAGTCCGCTGACTTGACACTGTCACTTTGCCTCAAGTGTGTTCCCACTGTACTTAGATTACTACCCTACCACGGCTCAAAGGAGTCGTGCAAACAGGTAGTAGTTGGGTGCAGTCCCGAAGCACTTGGAGGCAGAGATGGTTAGACAGGATTCGTCTCTCCCGGTATTGGGGGTTGACATCGCGCTGTGTCTAGGAGAGCCATTACACGAGTAGTCCCTGGCCAGGGCAAGCGAGATATACTGGTAGGTTTCCAGTGTTATCTCAGGGTGTTCTGGACTTCACTCCGACACGACTTGTACCGCTATTAGGGGACTGGCGTTTACCGCCCCCTAGGCCCGCCATGCGATGTATCAGACGAACAGACCGGACTGTATGGAGATTGTCATATTCAGACTCAGTAGGAGTTCAGATGGGTTTCACCTCGTCCGTCTTCTTATCGGCATCTACGTGGGGACCGTTACGCACAGCTAGTGCCGCTTGCGATCTGTGGTTAAACCCACTGCCAGCGTAGTGTCGAGTCTTTAGAGTCCCACACAGTGGGCTATTCGCCTTTGGGCAAAACAGAGTAGAGGACGCATGGTTTTGCGACAGGGTTCGTTCTCATCCGCGCACTTGTGCACGTTTGGCGTCCGGACGGATATTACTAGCGGGCTCTGGTTTGAGCCAGATCCTAGTATATGTTTTAGGTTTAGTTTTATCTCATAGTATTCATGTTCCTCGGAACAAGAATGCGGGTGTGTATGCACAGTTGATTGAGGTGGAGGAAGAGGATTTTCATTAGGGTTTCGGAACGGGTGTGTATGCACTGTTGACAGTCGTCTTTTTCCAAACCCTAATGATCTTGTGATTTATCAATTAATATTATTAATTAAATGAAATTGTGTCATGGTTGGGTTTGTTGACTTGTTGACCAAGGTTGACTAGTTGACTAGGTTTGAAACATTGACCATCATCATTACCTTTCAAGATGCTCTTTGATCTTTGCAAAATACATTTATTGTGATATGATAATGGTCTCTTCAAACTCTCCATCACCTTTTTTGTAACATTTCCAAAATAATAAAATATTATTTTTAGGAATTTTTATGATTTAATATTATTTTATTGATTATTTTAATATTAAATTAATAATTAAATGCAAATAAATGGAGAAAAATTATGAAAAATTATGGAAAATTCTAAAATGGGTTATTTATTGGAATTATGCCATTTTTAAGTGTTTGTGATCATTTATATGTTAATTTAGTGCTAATCGCGATTAAAAATCGCTAATCGGATTTTTGGCTTTTTGTGCAAAATTGTGCACATATCATTTTGGACTTGTGTTACATTTTCTAGCCATGGTTTTTTTTTGGGATCACTATTGTTGTGAGAAGGTTTGGTTTTAAGAAAAGAAAAGGAAAAGAAAAGAAAAAAAAAAGAAAAGAGAAAAGAATGAGGGTAGGTGAGAGAGAGGGGTATGGGCCATTGACCTTGAGACTTAGCCATTTCCTCCCATCATTTTCCCTCCCTCTTCTTCCTCCTCCTGCTGCTGCCTCCTTCCCTCACCTCCTACTCCCTCTTCAAGCCTTGAAACACCATTAAAACAAACTCAAAACATCACTCTCATTTCACAAAAAATGCACACAAGCTCACTAGCTATAGATTGGACCATGAAAGTTGCTGTTTTGGTGCTGTGGGAAGATTCTTGAGTCTATATTGAGGTAATTTCTTCACAATTAGAGTGTTAATTCTTGTGTTAGGCTTTAATTCAAGTTTCATATCGATATCGGGTGAATTGGTGCACTTTGGGCAAAACTAGAGAGGATTAGGGTAATTTTGAGTTAGGGCTATGCAATTGGACTCTAATGGAGACTTTAGACCCTATATTGACTAGAAACCCAGACCAACCCACTGGAAAACTAAAAATACGGAATTTCGGGACTTTCATGTCGGTTTTTGAGAACCTGAAGCTTGCAGGGAAATCTGGAATACACTGAGACTTTTTCAGGAAAAAGTAGCAACACCAGGGACCCAATTGAGACCATAGGAGGCCACCCTGACCTGACGGACCCCATTGGAGATAGGGGGGCCGGCGAGGCCGGTTTTTTCATGAGTTTGTCCGGCCAAGTGGTGGTGGATTGCTTCGGGGTTGGTCCAGTAGCTCAAGTACACCCTGCATAGCACCCTAGAGTTGTTTATTTGAGCTGATTTGGCCTGAGACGAAATCTGGGATCGTTTTCTAGGGTTACTGCTTTGAGTTTAGTTTTGGTTTTGCGTATTTTGATTTGGTGATTTTGATATTTGTGTGTTATCTCGATCGTGTGACGTTTGTACGTCTATATCGAGTGTTTTCGAGTTGTTTTGCGAAGGCTAACCGTAGGTTCTAACCTATAAGCCTTTTAGCGTATCGTGTTGGTTTTAGCGTGTCGTTTTGGATTTAGTGTGTAGTTTCAAGTGTTGATTTGGTTTTGATGCGATGCGTTACGTGTGATATGTGTAGGTACACCGCAACGATCCGAGGCGATGCGGAAGATGACGGTGACATCGACACCGACACGCAGGATACAGGTGAGTAGATTATATCTACAGGGGGAAGTCGGGTGGATGGCGTATAGCACCCCCGCAGTCCGTAATTAGTACTATGTAGTATATTTATGTGTGTGATAGCTTTAGTGTGTTTTGGTTAGTTAGGGGTAGAAATAACTAGCATAGCTCCTAGTTGCGAACCATAGGATAGATTTGCACCCACACGTATACACTTGTGTGTTTCTTGTACTTCCACTGTGGTTGATGATATGGGATGAATTTGGAGATTAGTCGATGATGTGGGCTTTGTGCCGCGAGATCGGTGATTTGATATGATTCGTTTTTGGGATACGAAATGTGATTCTTGCGGGCTTGGGATATGTGTTTATCCCCGCATTCATACTTTGTTGATGGTATCGATTTGTACTAGACATAGAGTAGTACCCCCCAGACTATATGATCTGATGATAGTGATACCTGTTATGTGACGAGATAATGAGATGTTGACCCGTACCCAGCTATTGGGATGCCGTACGACGATTTACCGTACGAGCCTATATTGATGATAGATCCGCGCTCATGACTCGAGGATGTCAGATGATATACTGTATCGTACGCGATACTATTGAGGCGGGATCACCGACTTATATATATTTATATATATCGACTCAGGTGTTAGGCGGTTTCCTTACCTGTAGTTCAGCCGTATAGTTAGTGTAGTTGTTAGAGTAGATTAGACTTCTTACATATTTCAAAAACTAACGAATCGTGGACATTTTTAAAGACAGCTCAAGGGAATCTACGGATATTTCAAAAACGACGTATCTTTTCATAAAAACACCGTAGCCCCTATTTTCAAAACCCCATGATTCGTGTTATTTTCAAAAGGCACCAATTGTAGGACTTATGCTAGATTAATGCAGATTAGTTTTAGTTACGTCTAGTTTCAGCTCCCACTCCCTTTTTGTGGTTCGCTTTGCATCGCATTCCTATATTATACTTCATACTCCATTATTAATATCATGCTGATAGGACACCAGCACCATTACCGATGATGCGTATGTACCACGTACACTTACTTGCCGGCTCACACACATCTTCATCGGTAATTGCCATGTCACGTACACCTTAGAAAATATATTATTGCTTGACTTAGCCTATTAGCTAATAGTTTAGACATTGTAGTGGTTACCTGCTACTTCATGCATACTATTATTCATTGTTATGCCGCATTCATGGATTCTCATGCATATATTCACTATTTTGCATGCTATTGAAGTTTGGATTTGGATTTCTATGAGATTTTCTGGATTTGGAGGAAAACCGCAAAAACACAAATAAACATATTCTCTCTTTTAAAATAAAAAGTGCGGTTTTCCATGATGTATGATTCGTCCACCATGAGTTTGCTGATGGATTTGGAAACCCGATTCGAGGAGACAGATGAACCGTTTCGGGTACATGGTGGACCCGGTACGGTACCCCGGGGCAAGAGGAATGTGGTGATGACGTTGAGCCTGGCAGGGGAGTACTACCTACCGGTGATTTTACCCGACGCGTCGGATATCCGGAGGATACCGTCGTGGTCTTGAGATTTATGGTAGGGGCCGGTCTGGACTGACGGCGCCCTAGATATTGTGGTTGAGATTTTGAGATATCGAGCTATTGGGATTTCGTTTGTGCCAATGCTAGGCACAGTTTTACGCTGATTTCATTATGGTACCTCATCTTGTAAAATACAAGGGAAATCTCACTAAAGTTTGAAAACAGATGCTTCATGTAAATGCATTATGTTTTCACGCATTCATATCTCATTCATATGCTATATTGTTATCTGAGGCACTGACACAGACATATGAGATTGCACCCGGGTTAGATATTTACCCTAGCCTTGTTATAGGCTGCATGTTTTATATTGAGGATTTCTATATACTGATCGTATTGACCTAGGATTATGTCTTGCTTTCGGTTTCTGCTTGTAGATGTTTCTATTCACGAGTTGGCAACTCACCCCCGTTGTGCCACAGTTCTTGCAGGTCCTGCCGTACAGGTTTCTTTGCGGCATTTCTGGCACACTACCTTCTTGCGGGTGATTTGTTTTGGTAGGTGGATTCTTTCGCATCAAGAACCACCATTGTATTTATTTTATTCATTGTATCTAGTATTTCCATCAACCAAAACTTGTATATTGTTTCAGACCTAGACTTAGTGTTGTATTATTCGGCCTTAGAGTCGCGCTTAGTAGTATTGCGGTTCTTCTTATTGCTTTTGAGTTTTCTTTGGATTTGATCCTCGCCACTTGGCGTTGTATATTATTGTTGCATGTGTGGTTGTGACCGTCTATTGACGAAGAGCTAGCTCCCGCTTGGGGATGCCTTTATCATTGCATATATATTGTTATTTTTGTTGTACCCCATTCGGGGCCAGTTTTACAAAAGAAACTCTGCCGAAATTTTTAGAAAAGACTTACTGTTTTTAAAAATGCACCTTCGGCTTAGTTATTTAAAAACCTTAATTTCAAACATGTTTTCTTCACTTCTTTAAACCAGTTTCCTTACTTATTCTAAAAAATGGTTTTAGATTTCTGGGCTTTTGGCTTACTTGGATCAGATAGAGTCCTATAGGCTTCATATGGTTCAAGGGCCAGTCACGTGCTCTTTCGGGTCGTGACAAAGTTGGTATCAGAGCGCTAGGTTGACCTTGGTTCGAGTCTGAGTTTGACTATGTGGAGCCTAGGGCGTTGTTTATATACGGAACTTAGGCTCGACCTTACGGAACATAGACTTGGTCGAGGGGGTGTTAGACCCGAACTTTCGTCGCGTAGGATGACCCTTGGTTGATGGAATAGGTGACTAAAGTAGAGTGACGTACCGTTGGTATGTTCCGCTGCATACTTACGACACGCCACTCCGCTTAAGGAACCTTAGGATGTGCATATTTTCGAGATCAGTGATTCTCTTTATATCCAGGATCATACATCCATTTGAGATTCCCGATTCTACTAGTTTCATGATCATACCTTCATTGATGCTGTTCCTTCCTATGATCATGTATCCACTCTGGATCTGTTGTTTCCTTTTTGCCATTGATGTGCTCTCTTTGATACTCGATTGAGGTTCCTGTTGCCATGTTTGAGCGCAGTTTGGGCTGCTGCTAGGGTTACGGTCGGTGTGAGCTCGTTTGGTACGAGGGCCGACCATTGTGTTTTCTGGTGACATGGGAACGTCTCGAGTTAGTGTTGGTGATTGTGACCTCTAGTGGAGGCGAGTGCTTGGTTTTGCACCGGATGATCGGGCCATTGTTAGAGCTGCCAGTTGAGAGAGGACTGTTGATGTACAACATACCTCAGAGATTGTGATGTCGCCTACCGTGCAGACAGATGGACCAGCTGTTGCTGAGATTGACAGGATGTTGCTTTCGGAGCTTACGAGCTGAGATTGCCGGAGCTTTCAGGCAGATACGCGACAGATGATAGCTAGTTTACCCGATTTGAGAGACGAAGGTGATTCGTCCGATTTTGCGCCAGAGCGGGCCAGTTGAGTTGAAGATTTCCAGTGTGGAGAGTCTTACTCAGATCTAGAGCGGACCGACTCAGAGATGACCGCCTATGTATTGCCTTTCCTGGAGGATTGAGGCGCTGTTCGGCGTACAGGCGAATGAGCCAGTTGCTGCTGCAAATGACGAGATGTCGCCCAGATGGTTGGGGCTACTGCAGCATGAGCATGTTCTTGGAGTTATGATAGCGAGTCGCTAGTCACCTGAGGATAAATGACTAGGACGTGTGGTGAGTTCGCTTACCCCGATGCGAGGTCATCAGATAGATTGTTTCCAGCTAGAGACGACTTCACGCAGATTCGTTGAGAGTCGATTGAGACGATCGAATGTCAGGAGCCTATTTTCAAAGTTTAAAGTATACGGAAAGACATGCAGGTGATTCTATGGACCCTCTAGAAGAATGAAACCCTAACTCGACTTAATGACCGTGTGAAAGCCTTTGAACCTTCGGGTTTGCGGCGGTTCCTCGGCGCTATTAGTGAGGCTTGGGTTTGCCCTTCTACGGCTGGACCATCGACGCTGTGGCATGTACTCGATACTATTAAACTGTACCCGAGATGTGAGCTCTTGGGGGATTATGGGGATCTGACGAGTCGATCGGATGATTCGACATCTTTCGGATATCGTGATGGGACACTGCTTGGGAGACTCCAGATGCGAGCGTAGCCGTCGGAGCGCAGTTCGTGTAGCCACGATGAGTTAAGTCCGAATCAGTCGACATTTGAGCAGAATGAAGAAAAGAGTTCGTACGAGATTTCGACGAGATGACGTCCCACTCCGCTGACATCAGAGATGTGATACGCACCCAGAGGCGTGGTATATGGATATATCTTCCAGAAAGAAGCGCGATAAGTATGCAGCCGTTCCGGAATAAGCTTTAGCTTCAGCATTGGATGACGACTTCCGGGCAATTCGGCAGGATTGAGAATTGAGAAAGAAACCTCGACAGGACCTTTCCGGAATACGATACGAGAAGACCTAGACCCAGGAGTGGTCATGGTTGCGCACACCCAGCAAGACAGAGTTCAGCATTGTCGACGAGGTAGTTGACCATGTTCGGATAAAGGAACTTACCCAGATGCGTTGCAAATTGATCAAGGACGGACGAGTGATGAGTATTCCTCCGATGGTTGGGACGTGTTCCCGAGGACCTATTCGGCCTGACATCTGCTACAGAGTGATGAAGCTGCAGAGTACGCGATTTCGAGTCCGTGCGAGAGACTTCAGATTGACCGTGGCCGAGAACAGTGCAGTGCATAGTAGCTTGGCATGACGTCATAGTGGACGACGATAGAGACAGGTGGAACAAGAGGTTCGTGTGAGACACTGACGAGCTGTCATTGCTTCCCGTCCAGACTAGAGACCTGATTTGCTTACAGAGGCGTTAGGATGCGACCAATTTCCGAGAAAATGTTGTGCTGAGGACACAGATGTCCATTGAGCGAAAAGAGAGTATGCAAGAGTACCAGCCTTCGTACAGTTCGGCTTAGGCATGATTGGAAGAGACCCTGAGCAGGATTCCTTCCAGGACATTGCTGCAATGATGTTTGCACCCAGGATCAGATGTGTGACGTGCTTTCAGAGAGCCAGAGGCCGACGCCAGTGATATGCTGCCTTACGAGTGGTCGTGAGGTTTGACCGAGAGGTGACCAGAGAAGTGCCAGAACGGAATCGTCCCCGTTAGCACACCTGACAGGGCCGATGAGCCGATTGACCGCGTGATAGGTAATCCGCAGAGAAGATAAGGACCCAGGGTCAGAGGACGCCAGACCGTGAGCAAGAGGCACGTGGATATCCTGCGCTGCTAGCAGTGGAGGCACCGACTCCTTCTCGACCTCGAAGGAGGAACTACCGACGACGGTATTTATGATTTGTGATTTTATGATTCGATTATCACGTATCCGTCATTTTGGATTTCGGTATTTTGGGCGTTCTGTTTGCATGATTTAGTTTTGATGATTGAGTTTCATGATATTTGTTTCATGCACCCACTGGATATTTATATGTTTTGCGCCTAGTTATTACATTTGAGATATTGATTGAGATTTCATGCCTACCGTATGCAGTGATTGATTTGCACTTCCAGCGTAGTTTTCATGCACCTTTAGTGTTTTGATATACGATTTTGGTGCACGCCAGATGCACTAAATCGGGGTTCTTCGTGCATGTCACATGCACCTGAATTTTTTTTCTGTCAGGCACACACGTTGCCTACGACAGATGTTTCGTGCACACCTGATGCACTTATATGTTGGTTCTGTGCATATGTATGGCACATGTTTTGATGTTGATTTCCGTGCGCACAAGACGCACGTAGTATTCATACGCGTATTTTGGGATTGATTTTCTTATAGAGCAGTACGTTTTTATGATATTGCTATGTGTTTTCGTACTGAGCAGGACTAGTCAGAGGACAGTACCTGAATATATATTTTACATGTATAGTTTCGAGTTATATCATATTGGTTATGCTTTGGATTTGGTATTGATGTCTTCCCCATGACTCCGATGATTGCGGGATGCTTGACGGAGTTCTGATTTGAGTTATATGCTCATTTTTCATGCGCATGCGTTGCGCTACGATTGTTTTATGCATTGCTATTTTCGGAGCCCCGACAAAATGGATTAGTACTGAAATTGTTTTAGTGGTGGGGGTTTAAATTTAAATTCGGGGACCGAATTTCTTTAAGGGGGGTAGATTGTAACATTTCCAAAATAATAAAATATTATTTTTAGGAATTTTTATGATTTAATATTATTTTATTGATTATTTTAATATTAAATTAATAATTAAATGCAAATAAATGGAGAAAAATTATGAAAAATTATGGAAAATTCTAAAATAGGTTATTTATTGGAATTATGCCATTTTTAAGTGTTTGTGATCATTTATATGTTAATTTAGTGCTAATCGCGATTAAAAATCGCTAATCGGATTTTTGGCTTTTTGTGCAAAATTGTGCACATATCATTTTGGACTTGTGTTATATTTTCTAGCCATGGTTTTGTTTTGGGATCACTATTGATGTAAGAAGGTTTGGTTTTAAGAAAAGAAAAGGAAAAGAAAAGAAAAAAAAAAGAAAAGAGAAAAGAATGAGGGTAGGTGAGAGAGGGGTATGGGCCATTGACCTTGAGACTTAGCCATTTCCTCCCATCATTTTCCCTCCCTCTTCTTCCTCCTCCTGCTGCTGCCTCCTTCCCTCACCTCCTACTCCCTCTTCAAGCCTTGAAACACCATTAAAACAAACTCAAAACATCACTCTCATTTCACAAAAAATGCACACAAGCTCACTAGCTATAGATTGGACCATGAAAGTTGCTGTTTTGGTGCTGTGGGAAGATTCTTGAGTCTATATTGAGGTAATTTCTTCACAATTAGAGTGTTAATTCTTGTGTTAGGCTTTAATTCAAGTTTCATATCGATATCGGGTGAATTGGTGCACTTTGGGCAAAACTAGAGAGGATTAGGGTAATTTTGAGTTAGGGCTATGCAATTGGACTCTAATGGAGACTTTAGACCCTATATTGACTAGAAACCCAGACCAACCCACTGGAAAACTAAAAATACGGAATTTCGGGACTTTCATGTCGGTTTTTGAGAACCTGAAGCTTGCAGGGAAATCTGGAATACACTGAGACTTTTTCAGGAAAAAGTAGCAACACCAGGGACCCAATTGAGACCATAGGAGGCCACCCTGACCTGACGGACCCCATTGGAGATAGGAGGGCCGGCGAGGCCGGTTTTTTCATGAGTTTGTCCGGCCAAGTGGTGGTGGATTGCTTCGGGGTTGGTCCAGTAGCTCAAGTACACCCTGCATAGCACCCTAGAGTTGTTTATTTGAGCTGATTTGGCCTGAGACGAAATCTGGGATCGTTTTCTAGGGTTACTGCTTTGAGTTTAGTTTTGGTTTTGCGTATTTTGATTTGGTGATTTTGATATTTGTGTGTTATCTCGATCGTGTGACGTTTGTACGTCTATATCGAGTGTTTTCGAGTTGTTTTGCGAAGGCTAACCGTAGGTTCTAACCTATAAGCCTTTTAGCGTATCGTGTTGGTTTTAGCGTGTCGTTTTGGATTTAGTGTGTAGTTTCAAGTGTTGATTTGGTTTTGATGCGATGCGTTACGTGTGATATGTGTAGGTACACCGCAACGATCCGAGGCGATGCGGAAGATGACGGTGACATCGACACCGACACGCAGGATACAGGTGAGTAGATTATATCTACAGGGGGAAGTCGGGTGGATGGCGTATAGCACCCCCGCAGTCCGTAATTAGTACTATGTAGTATATTTATGTGTGTGATAGCTTTAGTGTGTTTTGGTTAGTTAGGGGTAGAAATAACTAGCATAGCTCCTAGTTGCGAACCATAGGATAGATTTGCACCCACACGTATACACTTGTGTGTTTCTTGTACTTCCACTGTGGTTGATGATATGGGATGACTTTGGAGATTAGTCGATGATGTGGGCTTTGTGTCGTGAGATCGGTGATTTGATATGATTCGTTTTTGGGATACGAAATGTGATTCTTGCGGGCTTGGGATATGTGTTTATCCCCGCATTCATACTTTGTTGATGATATCGATTTGTACTAGACATAGAGTAGTACCCCCCAGACTATATGATCTGATGATAGTGATACCTGTTATGTGACGAGATAATGAGATGTTGACCCGTACCCAGCTATTGGGATGCCGTACGACGATTTACCGTACGAGCCTATATTGATGATAGATCCGCGCTCATGACTCGAGGATGTCAGATGATATACTGTATCGTACGCGATACTATTGAGGCGGGATCACCGACTTATATATATTTATATATATCGACTCTGGTGTTAGGCGGTTTCCTTGCCTGTAGTTCAGCCGTATAGTTAGTGTAGTTGTTAGAGTAGATTAGACTTCTTACCTATTTCAAAAACTAACGAATCGTGGGCATTTTTAAAGACTGCTCAAGGGAATCTACGGATATTTCAAAAACGACGTATCTTTTCATAAAAACACCGTAGCCCCTATTTTCAAAACCCCATGATTCGTGTTATTTTCAAAAGGCACCAATTGTAGGACTTATGCTAGATTAATGCAGATTAGTTTTAGTTACGTCTAGTTTCAGCTCCCACTCCCTTTTTGTGGTTCGCTTTGCATCGCATTCCTATATTATGCTTCATACTCCATTATTAATATCATGCTGATAGGACACCAGCACCATTACCGATGATGCATATGTACCACGTACACTTACTTGCCGGCTCACACACATCTTCATCGGTAATTGCCATGTCACGTACACCTTAGAAAATATATTATTGCTTGACTTAGCCTATTAGCTAATAGTTTAGACATTGTAGTGGTTACCTGCTACTTCATGCATACTATTATTCATTGTTATGCCGCATTCATGGATTCTCATGCATATATTCACTATTTTGCATGCTATTGAAGTTTGGATTTGGATTTCTATGAGATTTTCTGGATTTGGAGGAAAACCGCAAAAACACAAATAAACATATTCTCTCTTTTAAAATAAAAAGTGCGGTTTTCCATGATGTATGAGTCGTCCACCATGAGTTTGCTGATGGATTTGGAAACCCGATTCGAGGAGACGGATGAACCGTTTCGGGTACATGGTGGACCCGGTACGGTACCCCGGGGCAAGAGGAATGTGGTGATGACGTTGAGCCTGGCAGGAGAGTACTACCTACCGGTGATTTTACCCGACGCGTCGGATATCCGGAGGATACCGTCGTGGTCTTGAGATTTATGGTAGGGGCCGGTCTGGACTGACGGCGCCCTAGATATTGTGGTTGAGACTTTGAGATATCGAGCTATTGGGATTTCGTTTGTGCCGATGCTAGGCACAGTTTTACGCTGATTTCATTATGGTACCTCATCTTTTAAAATACAAGGGAAATCTCACTAATGTTTGAAAACAGATGCTTCATGTAAATGCATTATGTTTTCACGCATTCATATCTCATTCATATGCTATATTTTTATCTGAGGCACTGACACAGACACATGAGATTGCACCCGGGTTAGATATTTACCCTAGCCTTGTTATAGGCTGCATGTTTTATATTGAGGATTTCTATATACTGATCGTATTGACCTAGGATTATGTCTTGCTTTCGGTTTCTGCTTGTAGATGTTTCTATTCACGAGTTGGCAACTCACCCCCGTTGTGCCACAGTTCTTGCAGGTCCTGCCGTACAGGTTTCTTTGCGGCATTTCTGGCACACTACCTTCTTGCGGGTGATTTGTTTTGGTAGGTGGATTCTTTCGCATCAAGAACCACCATTGTATTTATTTTATTCATTGTATCTAGTATTTCCATCAACCAAAACTTGTATATTGTTTCAGACCTAGACTTAGTGTTGTATTATTCGGCCTTAGAGTCGCGCTTAGTAGTATTGCGGTTCTTCTTATTGCTTTTGAGTTTTCTTTGGATTTGATCCTCGCCACTTGGCGTTGTATATTATTGTTGCATGTGTGGTTGTGACCGTCTATTGACGAAGAGCTAGCTCCCGCTTGGGGATGCCTTTATCATTGCATATATATTGTTATTTTTTTTGTACCCCATTCGGGGCCAGTTTTACAAAAGAAACTCTGCCGAAATTTTTAGAAAAGACTTGCTGTTTTTAAAAATGCACCTTCGGCTTAGTTATTTAAAAACCTTGATTTCAAACATGTTTTCTTCACTTCTTTAAACCAGTTTCCTTACTTATTCTAAAAAATGGTTTTAGATTTCTGGGCTTTTGGCTTACTTGGATCAGATGGAGTCCTATAGGCTTCATATGGTTCAAGGGCCAGTCACGTGCTCTTTCGGGTGGTGACATTTTTCATTTTCAATTAATATTATTATTAGATAAATCACTTATTTGTTATGGTTGTAAAAATACCATCTCATTCTATCATATTGATTCTTTCTCCTCTCTTCTTCTTCCTCCTCCTCTAGTTCAAGGAGATCCATTCTCATGTGTTGAGAAACCTCTCCTTGAGATAAAATACTCTAAACCACTCTCTACTCACTCTAGGGTTGAAGGTCTAGCAAGCCAAAGACCTTAGTTTTCTTAAAGTTCGAGAAAGGAGCCCAAGGTTGAACCCTCAGGTGGATCCATCTTTGACGGAAGAAGGCGACGAGGAATGCACCATCCAACCACTACAAAGAGTTCAAGAAGAAGGAGTTCAAGTGAGGTATAACCCCTAACCGAGTGGACAAATATCTTGTTAGGTTGCTAGTGTGTAGTTTAGCCAAGATCCGTTTTTGTAGTCCATGTTACCCAAACCCTAAAAATCGTTTTTCACCATTTCCGCAAGACCGAAAGAACCGGGAGAGGTAACGTGGACTTACAGTGGTATCAGAGCCTAACTAAACACACCCTAGCATGTTATCAAAGTATTTAGAGTATCGACCGAACGAAAAAACCGCAAAACACCCCGGAAAACCCTAGTTGCTGCCGATTTTTTTTTCTGCTCTAAAAGTAAAAAATCTTGTCTTAAAAATCGGCTCAGGCTTTTCTATAAACAGGCAAGAAAAACGATCGCACGAGCCGACCAAGTCGCCGCGGTTTCGCGGCAGAAGCTTGCTTCTGCCGCGGATCCGCGGCCGACTTGACTCGGCCGTGGATCGTTTCTCCTACAGTTTGTTTCTGGGGGTGTTTTGGGATTTTTGGGATGGTTTGTTTCTGCCCAGATTTTCCAAAGAACAAGTTTGTTTTTGGGGTGGATACAAATCCGTATTTTTGTCGATTTTCTGTAGACTTTGGCTAATGGTTATATCTGTAATGTTTTATATGTATTGAACGTCTACTAATCGCTATACGTCGATTAGTGGGGGTTATACATATCTGTGATCTGTGATGTTGATGGTTTGTGTATATGAATTTGTTGGATTGTCGCGGATGAATAGCCGGGGGGAATTGTGAGATGAGAGTTTTTTTTATCTTTCAATTATTGTAATATGTAAATTGATGTAATATTATTTTTGGCCGCACAACTGGGTCGGGGTTGTAACCGTCATTGTATAATTTCTTTTTACTATTTTTGCTCCTAGGATAGACCCAAGGTGGGGTGCACAAACTACCGGGTATCTCGAAGTGCCGAGTGGCCTACTCACGTCGTTGAGGGAGGTTGCTCCACTTCGGATATTTGGAGGGTAGTTTGCCGCACCCGTAGGGGTCTAGGGTGGGGTTTTGGCTATTCATCGCGACCGTGTAATCCGCTTTTTGTTACAGGCTCGTACAAATTGCGGATTCCTAATATATCCAATGTATTCATCTGTGATCTGAAATGGCTATCATTGCAATATATCTATGTATGATATTACTTAGACGTTGCTTATGTTTGCAGCCGCACTAGCCCAGCCCCCGCTCTGTCGTTAGTTAAGTAACCTAACGGGTGATGACGGGGCCCCGTGGCGAATGCGAATGGCATAAGCGTACGTCATATTTTGGTTGTTTTCTGCAATAGTAGGATTAAATGATGGGACGCATTAAAAGAACTAATGCAAGAAAAATAAACCAAGTAAAAAACGTTGGAACACTTTCAAAAACCACTCGGTTTCTTTTCAAAAGAACTTTTAAACGCGGAGCTTAAGCCACTCCTTTTAAAAGCTATCTCGTTCCATCGATCATATCAAGTTCACTACGTTCAAGGTTTTTCCAAAACCATCCGTAGCCCTCCATCATTTCAGTTAAATATTCGGTAGTATTCAAGTTATGTATTTTGACCTCATGCCAAGGCATAGTGATTGGTAGCTGCCGGATATTTATCTGTTGCATAGATAGAATGCGTTGGTTTGAGACAGTCGTACTGCCATTTTGGCCTACGTCAAGGGTAGGTACGGGTGGGTTCAAATTAACCTGGACAATGATTTGAAGAACTTGACATGTGACTTATGACATTTTGACCTCACGCCAAGGTCATAAAAGCATGGGGCAAAAATCCACATCGGGAGTTTCAAAAGAACTGAAACTTGCTAGCGCTGCATACCATTTGGAGTGTGATGATTCTGGTAGGATTCCTTCAGTTTTGTCACACGATGATATTTGGATCCCGATTCTACTGTGAGTATATGCTACTCCTCGGGAAATTTCTCACTAAACGGTCAATGCTATAAACCAAGTAGGTGTCTAGAAAGGTGTTAGCGGGGCTACGCCCCTAGGGAAAAGAGGTTATTTAATTAAGGAACTTCGCGAAAGCGTTGGAAAACCTCCCTCGAAGTACCGACACCAGCCTGGCCGAACGGTTAAGCAAGTATTGTACGGTGAGATTGATCCTGACTAATTCTTCCTTTTTGGTTTGAGGAGGGATTCGAGAGACAGTGGGGGACATCCTGTTTAGACAAATTAAAAACCACTCTAAACTTGCAAGAGCATCATGCTAAAGTGTTTCTTCTCTCTCTCCTAATTGCAGCGACCATTCATCATGACTGGACTTAAGTTACTACTAGATAAAAACATACTGACAGGGCCAAACTACAAAGATTGGTTCAGGAATGTCAAGATGGCAATCACTTACGACAAGTTAGGGTATCTCCTTACCACCAAAGCTCCCCCCGTCCCAGGTCCCACCTCCAGCGTCGCGGATAAGGATATCCGTAAGACTTGGGAGATAGATAGCGTGAAGGCCAAATGCCTTGTGCTTGCCTCTATGGACAACGAACATCAGAGGCGGCATGAGAATATAGACCTCGAATCCATATTTCTCCATACAAAAGAACTGTATGGGGAGCAATCTCGTATCGCAAGATACGAAGTGTCGAAGAAGTTGTTTTCGGCAAGATTGGCCGTCGGATCATCGGTAGCGGAACACGTGCTTAAGATGATTGGCTTCATTGAGGAGCTCGCGGACCTTGGGACCACGTTGGAGAATGAGCTCTATACGGACTTGATTCTTCAGTCCCTTCCTTCCACTTACGCCCAGTTCATCCTGAATTTCAACTTACAAGAAAAGGAAGTTGAACTTTCAGAACTCCTCAACATGCTGAGGAGTTCAGAGGGCACCCTACAGAAAGGTAGGGAAACATCCACTTTGTTTGTAGGAGGATCTTCCTCTTCTAAGTCCAGGGCGAAAGCCAAGGGAAAGAAGAAGAAAGCCCCCGCCAAACCAGGGGGCGGTGTTAGTAAAGTGGATACAAAGGGAAAGGCGAAAGCAACAAAGGTAGCGGGGAAACTTGTGGATAAAGAAGAATGCTTTTACTGTCACAAGAGTGGACACTGGAAGAAAGATTGCAGGGCTTGGAAAGCCAGAACACAGGAACTGAAGTATGTTGCGGCTTCAGCTTCAGGTGTGTATGTTATTGAAAACTGTCTATCTATAAACTCTACTTCCTGGGTATTGGATACCGGATCAGGATCTCATATCTGTAATTCTTTGCAGGCGTTGAGAAACCGTAGGGTTTTGAAGGCAGGTGACATGACCCTCAAAGTTGCAAACGGAGCTAGCATGGATGCTAAGGCCGTGGGGGACTATCACCTGGGGTTGTCAGATGGACACGTTTTGGTTTTGCGTAATTGTTTTTTTTTGTACCCAACGCAACTTGTAATATCATTTCTGTATCTTTAGTTTCTAAAGAAGGTTATGAATTTGCGTTTGTAAGTAATGTTGTAAACATTCACCTTAATCAAGTTCTGATTCGGTCAGGTACATTGAACAATGGTATATACGTATTAAACCAACCACAGATTTTCAATGTCCAGAATACACACAAAAGAAAGTCTCCAGAAATAAATCAGACTTTCTTATAGCATTGTAGACTGGGTCACATCAATGAGAGAAGGTTGACGAAGTTACATGCAGAAGGATATTTGAATCCGTTCGAATATCAATCGTATGCCACTTGTCAATCCTGTCTCAAAGGAAAGATGACAAAGACTCCGTTCACTGGACACGGAGTAAGAGCGAGCGAGCTCTTGAGACTCGTACACAGCGACGTGTGCGGTCCAATGTCTACACATGCGCGAAGCGGTTATTCTTACTTCATTACTTTTACGGATGACTTTTTAAGGTACGGTTATGCCTTCTTAATGAAACATAAGTCCGAAGCCTTTGGAAAATTCCAGGAATATAAGAATGAAGTAGAAAAACAAACCGGCAAATGTATCAAGATTCTAAGATCGGATCGAGGTGGTGAATACTTGAGTGCCGAGTTCCTGGACTATTTAAAAGAGAACGGAATTCTCTCTCAGCTTACTCCTCCATACACTCCGCAACATAACGGTGTATCGGAGAGACGGAACCGAACCCTATTGGATATGGTACGGTCCATGATGAGTAACACTGAGTTACCGCGATCATTCCGGGGATATGCACTAGAATCAGCTGCATACCTTTTGAACCGAGTTCTGACTAAGACTGTGCCTACCACTCCATATGAAATATGGAGTAGGAAGAAACCCTATCTTCAATATCTGAAGATCTGGGGATGTCCGGCTTTTGTCAAAAGCAGCATGCGGACAAACTCGAGGCACGCTCAGTACTGTGCAAGTTTGTGGGATACCCAAAGAACTCCAGGGGGTATCTCTTCTATTACGTAGAGGAACAAAAGATCATTGTTTCTCGTAATGCCCATTTTCTGGAACACCAGTTCTTAGAAAAGGAAACAAGTGGGAGCGAAATAGAACTGGAAGAAATTCCAGAACCACAGACTATTACTGAAAGCTTAGTAGAACCAGAGGGTTCAAAAGAACAGGACATTCCTACGCCGCTCCACAGGAGTAGTAGGCAGTCTCATCCGCCCGAGAGATACTACGGTTTTCTCATAGACTGGGATGGAGAGGATTGCATCATAGATTATGATGAGCCTACTATCTTCCAGCAGTCCGTTCAGAGCGTTGACTCGGTAAAATGGCTGGATGCAATGCGGACCGAAATGGAGTCCATGTACACCAACAAAGTATGGACGTTGGACATTGCTCCAGACGGGGTAAAACCCGTAGGATGCAAGTGGATCTTCAAAAGGAAGATTGGTGTAGATGGACAGGTTGAGACCTATAAAGCTAGACTGGTTGCAAAGGGCTTTCGTCAAAGACCTGGTTTGGACTATGACGAGACCTTTTCTCCAGTAGCTATGCTGATATCCATTCGGATCCTTCTTGCCATTGTTGCCTTCCACGATTATGAAATTTGGCAGATGGACGTAAAGACCGCTTTTCTAAATGGAAATTTAGAGGAGTGTGTCTATATGGACCAGCCAGAGGGTTTCATTCAGAGTGGGAGCAGCGGAAAGGTGTGCAATTTACTTAAGTCCATCTATGGACTAAAGCAGGCATCGCGGAGTTGGAACATCTGTTTTGATGAGACGGTCAAGGAATTTGGCTTTATCAAAAATCCAGATGAACCATGCATCTATAATAGATTTGTAGCGAGAACTGTAGTATTCCTCATTTTATACGTGGATGACATTCTCTTAATAGGAAATGACATTCCTATGCTACAATCTGTCAAGGGGTTCTTGTCACACAGGTTCTCCATGAAAGACCTGGGTGATGCCTCTTACATCCTGGGGATCCTGATCCATCTTGATAGATCCAAGAGGATATTAGGACTTTGGCAGTCCAGGTACATCGACACCATACAGAAAAGATTCAGTATGGAAGATTCCAAGCGCGGTAACCTACCGGCTTGTCACGGGATCACCCTCTCTAAAGAGATGTCTCCCAAGACTGATTTGGAGAGGGATCACATGTCTATTATACCCTACACTTCTGCGGTAGAATCTATAATGTATGCGATGTTATGTACCAGACCGGATGTAGCTTATGCACCGAGTGTGGTAAGCCGGTATCAGTCAAACCCTGGGGAGAAACACTGGATAGCGGTAAAGAACATTCTCAAGTACCTGAGAAGGACTAAGGAGATGTTCTTGGTGTATGGCGGAAAAGACCTCCAGATCGAGGCCTTTGCTGACTCCAGCTTCCAGAGTGACAAGGATGATTCCAAGTCCATGTCGGGTTTTGTCTTTACCCTCAACGGAGGGGCGGCGTGTTGGAAGAGTTCCAAACAGGAAACCGTTGCTGACTCGACTATGGAAGCGGAATATATCGCTGCATCTAATGCCGCAAAAGAAGCCGTCTGGATAAGGAAGTTCTTGAAAGAACTTCAGGTGGTTCCGTCCATTGTTGACCCAATACCTCTGTATTGCGACAACAACGGGGCTATAGCTTTAGCAAAGGAACCCAGGTCCCATTAGAAATCCAGACACATCTTGAGGCGGTATCACCTGATCAGGGAGATCGTGGATCGCAAGGAGATCGAGGTTCGGAGGGTTGCTTCAAAAGATAACACTGCAGATCCATTCACAAAGGCCTTACCCCAGACTCAGTTCGAGCGGCTGATCGAGATGATAGGTCTTCGATACGCCAATACATGGCCTTAGTGCAAGTGGGAGATTGTTAGTGTATATGACCTAGAGTCCATTACTGTATCATACTAGTTTGTATATTACTTAATGGAAGCTTGGGATATTCACAGTTGTATAGACAATCTTGCTCAATATAGTAGTATGGTACTTGGTTTGTTTCCACTTCAATGTGTACATGTGTTTATTTTAGTATATCACTTATACACATTAGTGGAGCCCTTAGGATCTTTGCTTGATTACCAGTGTTGTGATGGCAGTCACACTAGTGGGGGTTGGGTAATCTATAAGCACATCCTTATGCAGGTCCCTAGTCGCAGGACTATCGAGAGAGGGCATCGATACTCCGGAGTAGACTAGCGTATGCGCTTCTCATCCCAGTATGGGAGGTGGTCTGTCCCACAGCCATCAGTACGTCGTACTGGAGATAGTATGCGGGTGCTCGTTGGGTTACGAGTACACTGGACAGGACTCGTCGGGAACTGTTGGTTGGTACTATACCTATCGTCAGTTATCAGTTCCCAGGTGACATGAGTACAGCTTAGTCCGCTGACTTGACACTGTCACTTCGCCTCGAGTGTGTTCCCACTGTACTTAGATTACTACCCTACCACGGCTCAAAGGAGTCGTGCAAACAGGTAGTAGTTGGGTGCAATCCCGAAACACTTGGAGGCAGTGACGGTTAGACAGGATTCGTCTCTCCCGGTATTGGGGGTTGACATCGCGATGTGTCTGGGAGAGCCATTACACGAGTAGTCCCTGGCTAGGGCAAGCGAGATATACTGGTAGGTTTCCAGTGTTATCTCAGGGTGTTCTGGGCTTCACTCCGACACGACTTGTACCGCTATTAGGAGACTGGAGTTTACCGCCCCTAGGCCCGCCATGCGATGTATCAGACGAACAGACCGGACTGTATGGAGATTGTCACATTCAGACTCAGTAAGAGTTCAGATGGGTTTCACCTCGTCCGTCTTCTTATCGGCATCTACCTGGGGACCGTTACGCACAGCTAGTGCCGCTTGCGATCTGTGGTTAAACCCACAGCCAGCGTAGTGTCGAGTCTTTAGAGTCCCACACAGAGGGCTATTCGTCTTTGGGCAAAACAGAGTAGAGGTCGCATGGTTTTGCGACAGGGTTCGTTCTCATCCGCGCACTTGTGCACGTTTGGCGTCCGGACGGATATTGCTAGCGGGCTCTGGTTTGAGCCAGATCCTAGTATATGTTTTGGGGTTAGTTTTATCTCATAGTATTCATGTTCCTCGGAACAAGAATGCGGGTGTGTATGCACAGTTGATTGAGGCGGAGGAAGAGGATTTTCATTAGGGTTTTGGAACGGGTGTGTATGCGCTGTTGACAGTCGTCTTTTTCCAAACCCTAATGATCTTGTGATTTATCAATTAATATTATTAATTAAATAAAATTGTGTCATGGTTGGGTTTGTTGACTTGTTGACCAAGGTTGACTAGTTGACTAGGTTTGAAACATTGACCATCATCATTACCTTTCAAGATGCTCTTTGATCATTGCAAAATACATTTATTGTGATATGATAATGGTCTCTTCAAACTCTCCATCACATTTTTCATTTTCAATTAATATTATTATTAGATAAATCACTTATTTGTTATGGTTGTAAAAATACCATCTCATTCTATCATATTGATTCTCTCTCCTCTCTTCTTCTTCCTCCTCTTCTAGTTCAAGGAGATCCATTCTCATGTGTTGAGAAACCTCTCCTTAAGATAAAATACTCTAAATCACTCTCTACTCACTCTAGGGTTGAAGGTCTAGCAAGCCAAAGACCTTAGTTTTCTCAAAGTTCGAGAATGGAGCCCAAGGTTGAACCCTCAGGTGGATCCATCTTTGACGGAAGAAGGCGACGAGGAAAGCACCATCCAACCACTACAAAGAGTTCAAGAAGAAGGAGTTCAAGTGAGGTATAACCCCTAACCGAGTAGACAAATCTCTTGTTAGGTTGCTAGTGTGTAGTTTAGCCAAGATCCGTTTTTGTAGTCCATGTTACCCAAACCCTAAAAATCGTTTTTCACCATTTCCGCAAGCCCGAAAGAACCGTGAGAGGTAACGTGGACTTACAGAATAGGCTCTCGAGAAGGTGGTGGGTTAGAAGAACAAGGATCAGAATTAGAAGTGTGTGTGTGAGGAAAGGTCTCAGCCGAGGTGTTAATGATAGGATTTTCAATATCATCAATTCCTTCCCCGACATGATTGTTCAGCACTCTTCCCGATCTCAACGTTGTAACGACATTTACATTGTAATGCCCAGGATTCTGTAGGGGTTGAGAGGGAAGTTTCCCTTTTTCTCTCGCACTCATCTCGGCTTTAAGTCGTGCTATTTCAGCTTCCATCGATTTGATACTCTCAGCTTGGGACGCTGATTTTTTCTTTATCTCACTGGCGGAAGTTCTAACCTCAGCCGAAACCTCTATGAAATTTGACAAGAGTGATTTCATGGTTTGAGTGACTTGAGAGAGTTCGTCAGAACCGGTCAACTGCATAGGATTTGACTGTGCAGGAGTGTTGACCTGGTTGTGGAAATTTTGTGACTGGTAGGGGTGCTGAGTGATTTGAAGTGGTTGTTCTTGTGGTGGAAGAGCCCTTTGAAAATTATTTTGGCTTGGAACCGTGTTTTGAGATTGTTGTTGGTTCCAAGCAAAATTCGGGTGATTCCTCCAACCCTGATTGTACGTGGAAGAATATGGGTCGTTTCTAGGTCGTTGGAATGCGGCATTTATATGCTCGTGACCTTGAAACGCAGAGTTTAATGGACATTCTTCCGTTAAGTGAGACGGATCAGAACAGCAGCCGCATACAGTTTTGGGGAGCGACATTGGGTTTAGGGAGGCTGCAGAAAATTTGTGTTCCATAGCGTCGAGCTTCTTTTGCATTGCTGCCATCTCAGCTCGAACACCTATAGACACATCTATTTGGTGCACGCCACCCCTATTCAATGGTTGTGTTCCACTCTCCCACTGTAGTGATTTTTCAGCGAACTCTTCTAAAAACTTCCAAGCTTCCCCATCATCCTTAGTCATAAAAGTACCTTGACACATGTTTTCAAGGTTCTGTTTAGTGCTTGAGTTAATTCCCTCATAAATGATTCGGCAGAGATCCCATCTCGGGATGCCGTGATGAGGGCATTGAACCAATAGATCCTTGAAACGTTGAAAGCATTTAGAGAATGGTTCGGTAGGGAGCTGGGTAAATTGATTCAGTTCACTACGGATTCGAGCTGTCTTTTGCATTGGGTAAAATTTCTTAAGGAATGCCGCGATGAATTCTTCCCAATTCGTGATTGAATGTGCGGTAGTGTTATATAGCCACTTCTCGGCTATATCGCACAAAGTAAATGGAAGAATTCGTAGACGCATAGCATCCACTGAAAGTTGTGACGTACCCATCATTGCGCATACGTTTTCAAATTTGGTAATGAAAACGTAAGCGTCCTCATTCTCGAGTCCGTGGAATTTGGGTAAAAGGTTGATGTATTGGGGTTTAATCTCAAAGTTATCCCCATTGGCTGGTGGAATGGATAAGCAGGTCGAAAGAGGACCTCGCAGTGGATAGCACCTCTCTTGGAGAGAGATGCGGGGTGGATTCTGCGCACCAACGGACTGTGGCAGATTAGGGTTAAAGAAGTTCGATGGAGGTGGATCCATCGATGTGGGTGTGGTAGTGGGTAAAGAAGAAGTAAATGGAGAAAAACCGAATTCGGAGTCGATAAAGGGTACGCGGACTAAACGAGCACTAGAATCCCGTGTCCAGCCTATCTTGTACTAAAAATGGTTAGTACAAGTGGCAGCGTGAATTTATAATTAGGGGTAAATGAATGAATGCGGTGTTTGCTTTGAAAAGATACAGATTTTTGAAAAAATGATGCGACACAACAAATGCAGCACACAAAACCCTAATTCTACGGGTCGCCTAGGTCAGATCTCTAGACCGCTCCTAACTGCCAGAAGACAAGACGCAGGATAAAATTCTCCACTGCCTCTTTGTCTCTCCTATGGCCAGGTAAGTGCCAGGTAAGTGGGAGGTTCTCCACTACGTAAGTAGTGTAGGGTTCCTCGGCACTCTCAAGAGGTCTCACAACGCATCGAACATGCCAATTTCAAAAATACGGTGCCGAGAAACCCTAGTGTACGGATCGTTGGCTAGAAAACTAGGCGAAAAGATAACTAGTTAACTACTTAACTACAAGATTACGGATATACAACCTTTGTAGATCCGGTGCTCCACCTCCACGGCCCCGCAAAGACGTCCTCTCCGCTGTCCAAATCGAACCATGACTCTCATGGTGGTTTCATCGGAGAAAAGACCGGGCTAGGTCGTCGACAACGTGCCGAAGATGATCTACGTCGAGGCATCGCTAGATCAAGCTCCACCTTCACCAATCCATGAAAACTTATGAAGGAAACACACTCTACTACTTGGCAAGAGGTAGAGGATGAAGAAATAGGAAGTGGGTTCTCTTTAGATTTGGATTTCTCACTCATTTGCTCAATTCACCATTGATGAAGTGAAGCTTCTTCATCTTGAAGAAGAAGAAGAAGAAGAAGAAAAAGTTATGATAAGATTAATTAAAATAAAAAGTAAATCAATACTTATCATAACCTAACCCTAGTTAAGTGTAGAGAATAGACCATGGTTTGTTTAAATGGTTAGGGTTAAGAATGAAGACAAGAAGGGTGACTAAGTCAAAGCTTCATGAAACTTCAACAAACAAACAAACAAAGCCACCATTCTTTCTTTATCTTTTCCAAAACAAATAAATAAATAAATAAACAAATGAATAAGATAATCAAAACCCTAATCATTAAGTAAACCATGGTTTAATCTTTATACTTAACCAAGTTAACATGTATCATCAAACATGATACAATCAAGTGCACAAAACTATATCGAATATACAATGTGCACATTCGAGCGAGAAAATCCATTTAAAGTGAACCGATACTAATTGATGCAAACTAATATATCAATTATGCATTAAATCAATAAATCAACACTTGATTTAACGATCCGGTCATATCGCATATAACCGACTAGTATCCTATGTATCGGCTTATCGAATCAATACTTGATTCGATAACTAGGTTATATCGCATACAACCTATCGATACATTCATCGCGAGAATAGAATACGGTATCACATACACGCATTATTCTCGGTCCCGCACATATCTCATATGCATCCTATTTCGTTTCGCTTGAGCCAGGAAACCTCTGTGTAGGACTCTAAAGACTCGTCAATACGCCGGCAGCAGGTGATGATCATATCAAACACCCACAAGCCGCAAGCGGTCTGCTAAACGTAATGGCCACCCGGGTATTGAGCGATCTGAAGATCGACGATCAAGCCCGCTCACACTCCAGTGAATCCAATCAGTAACACTACCGTACAGTCCGGTCTGATCGTCTGATATGTCGCATATCTTGCCTAGGGGTGGTAAACGTTAGACCCCAATAGCTCGATAAGTCGTGTCGATATGAGGTCTATAACAATTCGAGAAACTACTGGTAACACTTACCAGTAAATCTCAGCAACCCTGGCCAGGGATTTCCTGTTATAGCCAATCGAACACAGCGCAACATCAACTCCCTATACCGGGAGAGACGAATCCCCTCCTATCGCTCATTGCCTCCATGTGACTCGGGACTGTACCCAAAAACCACCGTTTTGCACGCCCTCTTGGACGTGGTAAGATGGAAATCAAAGCACAGTGGGAACCACACAAGACTCTATGACGATCTCGGGTCAACAGACTACTCTGTACCAGTGTCACCAGAGAACTGCCATCTGACGTGAGGTATAATACCATCTGGGAGTTCTCGGCGAGTCCGTCCAGTGTACCCAGTCTCCACTGAGCACCCGTATATCATCTCCGATGTCAAACACCAATGGATATGGGATCATCCATCGCCCATCTATATGGGTCGAGAAGGTACACGCTAGTCTACTCTGGTATATCGATGCCCCGTCTCGATACACCCACGACTAGGGACTTTGAAGGATGTACTTATGGACTACCATGGCCCCACTAGTATGATCCGCATCATAGTCCAGGTAGTCAAGTACACATCCTATGGGCTTTACCAACATGTAACAGAGAGACAATCAGTATACACGTTAAGGTAAAGTGTAACCAGATAGCATACTATCATGTCGAGCAAGAAAGTCCTCCCTATATATGTCCCAGCATCCACTACAATATACATCCAATGTACAGTAATGGCCTCTAGGGCATACATATAACTAACAATCTCCCACTTGCACTAGGGCCATCTGTAGCAGTGGTTGTAGTATCTCATACTCAACCATCCCATAAAAGTCTCTCTCTGGGAATAGGCCTTCGTGAGTGGATCCGCCGTGTTGTCCTCTGAGTCTACTCTCCTAACCTCGATCCCTTAGAGATCAACCATCTCCATGATCAAGTGATACTGCCTTAGAATATGTCTGGATCACCATTGGGACGGGGGTTCCTGGCATAAGCCACAACTCCATTGTCACACAATGGTAGGAACTAAGTTCATCTCATGAACTAATATACATCCAAACAGCCTCTTTGGTAGCATCTTAAGTAGCGATGTATCCAGCCTTTATCGTCTAGTATGCCACGGTATCTAGCTTGGAACTCTTCCAACATACCGTCCCTTTACTAAGGGTAAAGACAATGCCTGCGACTGACATTCAGTCGTCTTTATCACCCTGGAACACTTCCAGTGATTCTCCCCAGGATCTATTGATACCATCTCACTACTATTAGTGAGTATCCTAACATCCAATTAGATCTATCTCATAGATCCAAAAACCAGGATATAGGAGGTATCAGTTTGATCTTATATGGAGAATCATTGTGATAATCGGAGATTGACCGAGCGTAGCATAGGAAACTCCTTTCATATCAAGAGTATGTCATCCACGTACTATACGAGGGTCACTACCATACTCCCTACTACCTTTTTGTTTATACAAGGTTCATCTACCATTTTGATGATGTCAAACTCTTTGACTAATCCATCAAAACAGATGTTCCAACTCCGTGATGCCTGCTTTAATCCTATAAAGCATCTTGCACACGTTTCCGCTGCTCCCACTGTCTACGAAGCCCTCTAGCTGTGTACTTATAGACGCACTCTTCTAAATCATCATTTAGAAAAGCAGTCATGACACCCAACCACCAGATATCGTAGTCATGGTATGTAGCCGTGGCAAGTAGTATCTGGATGGACTTAAGCATAGGTACTGGAAAAGGTTTCATCATTATCCATGCCTGGTCAATGATGCAAACCTTTAACAAGTCTAGCTTTGAAAGTCTCAACTTTTCCATTTACACCAAGTAATCTTCTCAAGATATACTTGCTCCTGATGGGGATTTAACCCTTCAGATATAGCAACTAAAGTCCATACTTTGTTGGTGTATAAGGATTCCATCTCAGATCGCTAAGCATCCAGCCATTCTTACAGAGTCTTACTCCTGATGGCCAGCTCGAAGCTAGTTGGGTCATCATCTCATGATGCAATCCTCGCTCCCACTGTCATCGAGAAACCAAAGTATCTCTCAGGTGGGTGAGGAACCCTACTAAATCGGCGGAGAGGCTGAGGTTCGTTGGTTACTATTGAATCCATTGGTTTTATCAAATCATCGGCTGCAATTTGTATAGCTGGAACCTTTCCAGTTCTACATGACAGACCTTGCCTCGAGCTTGTTCGGATTTTGCTTTTTAGACATAGGCCGGACAACCCCAAATCTTAACTAACTTAAGATATGGGCTCTTACCTTTCCATATCACATATGAATTGGTAGGCAACTGATTTTATCGAAACCCTATTCAATAGGTATGCAGCTTCTCAAGTGCATAACCCCCAAAAGGAAATAGGTAACTCAGTAGTACTCATCATAGAGCACACCATATCAGATAGGGTGTATCTGCTCCGCCCCGATATACCATCGTGCTATGGTGTATACGGAGGAGTAATGCTGAGAGAGAATCTCATTCTCCTTTAGAATAGTCCAGGATTTCCGTGCTCAAGTATTCTCCTCCTTGATCTCATCATAGGACATAATACTTATACCCGTATTTTGGTTCTCTACTTCTAACTTATATACTATGAATATCTCAAAAGGTTCGGACTTGTGTTTCAACAAGAACATAGATCTGAATCTCGAGAGATTATCAGAGAATGTAATGAAGTACAAAGAACCGGTCTTGGCATGTGTAGACAGGGGACCTACATACATCAACATGTATCATCCCAAGAGTTCACTAACTCTTTCTCTGTTTCCAATAAACAGGGTTGTGGTCATCTTATCTTTGTGACATGACTGGCGAGTTTCACAAGATGTAAATTCAAACTAATTTAAATATGCATCTATATGTAACTCCGCTAGTCGGGTCGCATTGATATTGTTAGTTGTATGTATGCCCTAGAGGCCAGTATTGTACAGATGTTGTATATTATATTGGATGCTTGGACATATATAGAGATGACTTTCTTGCTCGACATGATAGTATGCTATCTGGTTGCCATTTATCTTAACATGTACACTAGTCTCTTTATACTGTCTTATAGTTACATGTTGGTAAAGCCCTTAGGATTTGTACTTGACTACCTGGACTATGATGCAGATCATACTAGTGGGGACATGGTAGTCCATAAGTACATCCTTCAAGGTCCCTAGTCGTGGGTGTAATCGAGACGGGGCATCGATATACCAGAGTAGACTAGCGTATACGCTTCTCGACCCATGTGATGGGCGATGGATGATCCCATATCCATTGGTGTTTGACATCAGAGATGGTATACGGGTGCTCAGTGGAGACTGGGTACACTGGACGGACTCGCCGAGAACTCCCAGATGGTATTATACCTCACGTCAGATGGCAGTTCTCAGGTGACACTTGTACAGGTTAGTCTGTAGACCCGAGATCGTCATAGAGTCTTGTGTGATTCCCACTGTGCTTTGATCTCCACCTTACCACGTCCATGAGGGCGTGCAAAACGGTGGTCTTTGGGTACAGTCCCGAGTCACATGGAGGCAATGAGCGATAGGAGGGGTTTCGTCTCTCCCGGTATTGGGGGTTGATGTTGCGCAGTGCTCGATTGGCCGTAACAGGGAAGTCCCTGGCCAGGGCTGATCAGAGATTTGCTGGTAAGTGTTACCAGTAGTTTCTCGACCCGTTACGAGCCTCGCATCGGCACGACTTATCGGGTTATTGGGGTCTGACGTATACCACCCCTAGACTTGATATGCGACGTATCAGACGAAGAGACTTGACTGTATGGTAAGTGTTACTGGTCGGATTCGCAGGAGTGTGAGCGGGCTAGCTCGTCGATCTTCTGATCGCTCAATACCCGGGAGGCCGTTACGTTTAGCAGACCGCTTGCGGCTTGTGGGTGCATGATATGATCATCATCTGCTACCGGCGTATTGACGAGTCTTTAGAGTCCTACACAGAGGTTTCCTGGTTCAAGCGAAACGAAATAGGAGCGCATATGAGATATGTGCGGGACCGAGAATAATGCGTGTATGTGATACCGCATTTCATTCTCGCGATATATGTTTCGATTGGTTATATTCGATATGACCTAGTTATCGAATCATTGATTCGATAAATCGATGCATTGTATACTAGTCGGTTATGTGCGACATGACCGGATCATTGAATCAAATGTTGATTTAATGATTTAATGCATAATAATATATTTGATATATTGCATTGCATTAACTAGTATTGGTTCACTTTAAACGGATTTTTCTCACTTGATTGCACATTGTATATGTGATATACTTTTGTGCACTATATGTATCATGTTTGATGATACTTGATCATATGGTTAAGTGAATAGAATTAAACCATGGTTATTATGATAATTAGGGTTTTGCATATTTATTTATTCATTTATTTGTTTATTCATTTATTTGGATAAGTTTAATGAGAATGGTGGATTTCTTTTGTCATTAGTTGAAGCTTCATGAAGCTTTGACTTCCTTGACCATTCTTGTCTTCTTGCTTAACCCTAACCCATCAATTAACCATGGTAGATTCTCTACACTTAACCCTAGTAAGAATTATGATAAGTATTCCATTTTCTTTTTATTTTAAAAAGACTTATCATTTTATTCTAGCTCATCTTCTCCTTCTTCTTCAAGTGAGCAACCTTCATGCCATCAATGGCAACTTATGATCTAGTGAGCAAAATCCAAATCTAAAGAGAACCCATCTCCTATTTCTTCACCCTCTACCTCTAGCCAAGTTGTAGAGTGTGTTTACTTCACAAATTTCACAAGTTTGTGAAGTCGGAGCTTGAGTTTGTGCAACCTCGACGTAGATCGTCTTTGACACAAAGCCGACGAGCTGTTCCGCTTGCTTTCCCGATGAAGCCGTTGATCGAGTCAAGGATTCATGATGGACAGCGAGGATATCACCACGTGGAGCTAAGGAGGCGGAAATCCGGATCTACAAAGGTTGTATATCCGTATCTTAGTAGTTAACTGTTAACTAGCTTTCTAGTTTCGCCTAAACATCTAGTTAAGATCCGTAGTCTAGGGTTTCTCGGCACTAAAATTTTAAATTTGGCATGTTCGATGCCTTGTGAGACCTTACTAGAGTGCCAAGGAACCTTACAGTGGTATCAGAGCCTAGCTAGAGCCTTAGGCGAAGCCCGGACGGAATTAGAAACCCGATCGAACCCGAAATCCCAAACCTTACATGCTCTCTGTACGTTTTTCAAAACTGTTGATTTTTGGCAATTAAAAATATCCAGAAAAACAAGCAGGCTTTTTTAAGAATTACTGTGAAATTTGGTAGCCTAATTCCACCAAAGCGCGGCGGAAGCGCCGCACAAAGGGGGTTTGTGCGGCGGAAGCGCCGCCAATCAGAAGCCGACACGTGTCATTTTTCACAGTAATTCCCATAATCCAGTGCTGGTTTTCCTGGAATATTTAAACTGAACTCAAGAGTTGAGTTGTTCTGAGAGTTTTGGGAATCATTGTTTCGATCGGAAAGTCTAATTCTGTCCATGTGTTTTCCAGATAACTGTAGAATATGTTAAAGAGTTCGACCGGATATAAATACCCAGGTTTTCCCCCTGCCGGAATATCCAAGTGTTGGATTATTGTATGGTTTAAGGACGTTCTCAGTAGTGCAAGTAACGCGATGGTCCCTCTAAAAGACAACAAACCTTAACTGGATTATGTGACCGTCTTGAACAGCCCTTTGAACCTTCGGGTTTGGGGCAGTACGGCGTGCCACATGTGAGGCGTTGGCTTGACCCTTCTACGGCTGGACCGTTGGTACTGAGGTATGAAGTGAATGTCTTTGAACCTATTTCATGTGTTGATCGGTGTCGGGAAAAATTGGGTGTTCGAATGTTCGATCGGAAAGTTTAATATATTCTATTTATCCGGAATTGGATACAATAATTGGAATTCACAAAAGGTTATGAGATAACTGGATGGATGTTGCAAATCTAGCGGTTTAGTTTCATTGGATATTGAAAAGAGTTTTCGATAATGAGACTAAAATGCGGGGTTTGTAACTGTTAGGCATGTGATGTCTAAAGAAGTTGCGGAGTCCAATTGTTGTAGTTTTACACTTTCTTTTCTGTGACCGTAAGTGTAGTATGTTCATATCGCCGGTTTCGTTGCTATACGTCAACGACAATTGGGGTATGCGTACTTACTTACGTTGATGACATGTGATGTTGTGTGTTGCTGGATATGTTATATTGGATCGTCGTATTCGAATAGCCGGGGGTTTTTATGTGAGATGAGTGTTTTTTCATTTTCATTCATGTAAAAACTTGTATGTAATATTCTTTTATTTGGGGCACTTCCAGGTAGCGGAAGCTGTCACCCTTTGTATATTATTTACTTTTCCGCATTAGGATAGACCCATGGAGGGGAGCACAAGTAACCGGGTTCTGGGGTCCAGTGGGAGACTAACTCGAGGAGTCGAGTCCGGGTCTCCTAACCCTAGAATTGGCAGGGTTGCTTGCCGCTCTCGTAGGGGTCTAAGGGTGTGGGATTGGCTATTCGTTACGACCGTGGAATCCGTGTTTTATACTGGCTCGTATTGAAAACACGGACGTCCTAGTATATCCAATATTTCATATGTTTATTCTGCTGCGATATCTGTGATGCGATTCTGTGATAGATTTAGTATATGATATATATGATATATTACATATAGACGTCACTTATGTTTTACACCCGCGCTAGCCCTGCCCTGCTCTGTCGTTAGTTACCTAACCTAACGGTACACGAGGGGACATCGAGGCGAATGCGGATGGCATAAGTGTACGTCATATCTATCTGTGATGTTTAGGTATTTAAATGATGGGACTTCATTAATGTGATTAATGAAAGATAAGAAACCTAAGATATTGTAGAATCAGATTTTAAATAAAACAGGTAGCTACAGTTCTTGCTTTGCATAGCGGTATATATGATATACCCTGCACCTTATTCGATGAGGAAAGGACCGAGATCCCTTCACCGGGAGTGACTCTTTTAGCAATAACTGGCAGATGCTACACACTCGGTTTGCTTTTGACTGCTTTTGCGTTTTTGCTTTGCACAGCGATATATATGATATATCCCGCACCTCATTCGACGAGGAAAGGACCGAGATCCCTTCACCGGGAGTGACTCCTTTAGCAAAACTAGAAAAGACTCAAAATCACTCCATTTCAAAACATCATTTGATTCTACAACGATATCAAGTTCATTACGCTCATGGTTTTCAGAAAAACCTGGCGTAGCCCTCCGTCATTTCAGATGAGTAGTAGTTAGTATTCGTGCTACGTTTGTTGGCCTGCGTCAAGGCGTAGTGTGCGGTAGCTAACTAGTATTTATCTGCTTATGCATATGATGCAGATTGGATTAGGGTAGTCGTGCGACTTTGTTGGCCTGCGTCAAGGGTCGTACGGGTGGGTTTAATTCAATCAGGAAATGACGGGTTGAACTTGACTAGCGCACTATGGTTTGTTGGCCTGCGTCAAGGTCATAGCACGCTAGGGGCAAAATATTATCGGGAATTTCAAGTGTTGAAATTTGCAATGAGATTGCATACCTTCTATGAGATAGTTGGATCCCGATACCCGCTGCGAGTAAGAGTTACTCCTGGGAGAGTTTTATACATTACAATTAGCCGATCAAGTAGGTGTCTAGAAAGGTGTTAACAAGGTTACGCCTCTGGGAAAACGAGGTTTACAGTAATTAGGTTCGTGCGAAAGCACGGGGGACCTCCCTCAAAGTACCGACACTGGCCTGGCTGAAAGATTGGCGAACTTGTAGTGTGTAATTAATCCCGGCTAGTCTTTCCTTTTAGGGTTTGGAGGAAGATTTGATAAAAAGCAGTGGGAGCCATCCTGATTAGATAAGACAATAACCAATCTGATCTTGCACGAGCTTACGCTAAAGTGTTTTCTTCTCTCTCTCTCCAGGTAGCGACCATTTCATGCCTTAATAAAGATAATAATATGGATGTATTGACCGAACCCGCATGTTATACTGTGCTGGGGAACGTTGGTTCCGTTCCTTCTTATAAGAGTTATAGGACTGAACAGGAAATAGGGGAATACCAAGATTCCCATGCCACCCGAATGAAGAAAGTACATGTTGATGCATTTTCTTCGGGTGTGTTCGTTACTGAGAACTGTTTCTCCATTTGCTCTACGTCCTGGGTATTGGATACCGGGTCAGGATCCCATATATGTAATCAGTTACATGGGCTTAGGAAAGGTAGAGAACTTGGAGAAGGTGATAAAGACATTAGAGTCGGAAATGGTGCAATTGTTGCAGCTAAGACTGTCGGGGAATATCACCTTGTATTACCAACTGGTAATACATTGGTTCTGAACGAATGCTATTACATGCCGAACCTGATATGCAACATTATATCAGTCTCTTTATTAAGTAAAGAGGGATATAATTTTGTATTACAGGACAATGTTATGAACATTTTCCATAACCAAAAGTTGGTTGGATCAGGCACGTTGTGCAATGGCATTTATGTTCTAAACCAATCAACAGTCCTCAGTATAACAAACACACACAAGAGGAAGAGTTCTGAACTCAATGAATCCTTCTTGTGGCATTGTAGACTGGGTCACATCAATGCGACACGACTAGCTAAGTTGCATAAAGATGGATATTTAAATCCGTTTGAATTTTCATCTTATGACACTTGCCAGTCATGTCTCAAAGGCAAGATGACCAAGACTCCGTTTACGGGACACGGAGAAAGAGTTACCGAACTCTTAGGACTGATACATAGTGATGTATGCGGTCCCATGTCTACACATGCCAGGGATGGTTCTTCATACTTCATTACATTCACTGACGATCTCTCTAGGTTCGGGTATGTGTTCCTGATGAAACACAAATCAGAAGCTTTTGAGAAATTTAGGGAATATAAACAAGAAGTCGAGAACCAAACCGGAAAAAGTATTAAAATCCTACGATCTGATCGAGGAGGAGAATACTTAAGCAATGAATTCCTGGACTTCCTAAAAGAGAATGGGATTCTCTCTCAGCTGACTCCTCCATATACACCACAGCACAACGGTGTATCAGAACGAAGGAACCGCACCCTATTAGATATGGTGCGCTCTATAATGAGCACAGCTGAGTTACCTATTTCCTTCTGGGGATATGCACTGGAAACAGCTGCAGACCTATTGAATATGGTTCCCACCAAAACCGTGTCGACCACTCCATATGAGATATGGAAAGGAAAGAGACCATATCTTAATTATGTTAAGATATGGGGTTGTCCGGCCTATGTAAAAACGCAAAATCCGGACAAACTCGCGGCAAGGTCCATTCTGTGTAAGTTTATTGGATATCCCAAACATTCGCGAGGGTATATCTTCTACCACCCTGAGGAACAAAGAGTGTTTGTTTCTCGGCATGCCACCTTTTTAGAAAAGGAATTTCTTGAAAAAGAGATTAGTGGTCATGAGGTAGAACTGGAAGAGGTTCCAGCTGCACAAGCTACAACAGAAGAACTGGTGGAACCAGAGGATTCCATAGTTCCCGATGAACCCCAGCCACTCCGCCGATCTAGTAGGGTTCCTCGCCAACCTGAGAGATACTACGGTTTTCTCATGGACGGTGGGAGCGAGGATTGCATCATGGAGGATGATGACCCAACTAGCTTCAAGCAGGCCATCACGAGTGGGGACTCAGTGAAATGGCTGGATGCTATGCGGTCCGAGATGGATTCCATGTACACCAACAAAGTATGGACTTTGGAAGTTGCTCCTGAAGGGGTAAAACCCATTGGGAGCAAATGGATCTTCAAGAAGAAACTTGGTGTAGATGGGAAAGTAGAGACTTTCAAAGCTAGACTTGTAGCAAAGGGTTTTCGTCAAAGACCAGGTGTGGACTATGACGAGACCTTTTCTCCAGTGGCTATGCTTAAATCCATCCGAATCATGCTTGCCATTGCTGCCTTTCATGACTACGAAATCTGGCAAATGGATGTTAAGACCGCCTTTCTAAATGGTGATTTAGAAGAATGCGTGTACATGACTCAGCCAGAGGGCTTCATAGACAGTGGGAGCAGCGGGAAGGTGTGCAAGCTGCTTAAATCCATTTATGGATTAAAGCAAGCATCGCGGAGTTGGAACATCTGCTTTGACGTCGTTATCAAAGAGTTTGATTTCGTCAAAAATCCAGATGAACCTTGTATCTACAAGAAGGTGGCAGAGAGTAAGGTTATCTTCCTCGTATTGTACGTGGACGACATACTCTTGATAGGAAATGATATTCCTATGCTGCAATCGGTCAAGCTCTTCTTATCACAAAGATTCTCAATGAAAGATCTTGGTGATGCCTCCTGCATATTGGGAATTAGGATCTATAGAGATAGATCCAAACGGATTTTGGGATTGTCCCAATCCAGGTACATTGACACCATACTAAAGAGGTTTAGTATGGAAGAGTCCAAGCGTGGGAATTTACCTACGATCTCTGGAGTCACTCTCTCCAAAGAGATGTCTCCCAAGACTGATTTGGAGAGAGCTCGCATGCAAGGGATACCCTATGCTTCGGCAGTAGGCTCTATCATGTATGCGATGCTATGTACTAGACCCGATGTAGCATACTCACTAAGTGTAGTGAGCAGGTATCAAGCTGATCCTGGAGAGAGTCACTGGACAGCTGTGAAGAGCATTCTCAAGTACTTGCGAAGGACTAGAGACATGTTCTTGGTGTATGGTAACGGAGAACTCCAAGTGGAGTCCTTTACCGATTCGAGCTTCCAGAGTGATAAGGACGACTCTAAGTCGCAGTCGGGCTTTGTCTTTACCCTTTACGGAGGGGCGGTTAGCTGGAAGAGTTCCAAGCAGGAAACCGTGGCAGACTCGACGATGGAGGCTGAATACATCGCTGCCAACGATGCTGCTAAAGAAGCTGTCTGGATCAAGAAGTTCATTACTGAACTTGGAGTGGTTCCATCCATTGAGCATCCAATACCTTTGTATTGTGATAACAATGGAGCGGTGGCTTTGGCCAAGGAACCCAGGTCCCATCAGCGGTCCAGGCATATTCTGAGGCGGTATCACCTGATCCGGGAGATAGTTGATCGCCGGGAGATCGAGGTCAGGAGAGTTGACACGAAGAACAACACGGCGGATCCACTCACGAAGGCCATTCCCCAGATACAGTTTGAGAGACTCTTCGGGATGCTCGGTATGAGATACTACAGCAGCTGGCCCTAGTGCAAGTGGGAGATTGTTAGTTGTATGTATGCCCTAGAGGCCAGTATTGTACAGATGTTGTATATTATATTGGATGCTTGGACATATATAGAGATGACTTTCTTGCTCGACATGATAGTATGCTATCTGGTTGCCATTTATCTTAACATGTACACTAGTCTCTTTATACTGTCTTATAGTTACATGTTGGTAAAGCCCTTAGGATTTGTACTTGACTACCTGGACTATGATGCAGATCATACTAGTGGGGACATGGTAGTCCATAAGTACATCCTTCAAGGTCCCTAGTCGTGGGTGTAATCGAGACGGGGCATCGATATACCAGAGTAGACTAGCGTATACGCTTCTCGACCCATGTGATGGGCGATGGATGATCCCATATCCATTGGTGTTTGACATCAGAGATGGTATACGGGTGCTCAGTGGAGACTGGGTACACTGGACGGACTCGCCGAGAACTCCCAGATGGTATTATACCTCACGTCAGATGGCAGTTCTCAGGTGACACTTGTACAGGTTAGTCTGTAGACCCGAGATCGTCATAGAGTCTTGTGTGATTCCCACTGTGCTTTGATCTCCACCTTACCACGTCCATGAGGGCGTGCAAAACGGTGGTCTTTGGGTACAGTCCCGAGTCACATGGAGGCAATGAGCGATAGGAGGGGTTTCGTCTCTCCCGGTATTGGGGGTTGATGTTGCGCAGTGCTCGATTGGCCGTAACAGGGAAGTCCCTGGCCAGGGCTGATCAGAGATTTGCTGGTAAGTGTTACCAGTAGTTTCTCGACCCGTTACGAGCCTCGCATCGGCACGACTTATCGGGTTATTGGGGTCTGACGTATACCACCCCTAGACTTGATATGCGACGTATCAGACGAAGAGACTTGACTGTATGGTAAGTGTTACTGGTCGGATTCGCAGGAGTGTGAGCGGGCTAGCTCGTCGATCTTCTGATCGCTCAATACCCGGGAGGCCGTTACGTTTAGCAGACCGCTTGCGGCTTGTGGGTGCATGATATGATCATCATCTGCTACCGGCGTATTGACGAGTCTTTAGAGTCCTACACAGAGGTTTCCTGGTTCAAGCGAAACGAAATAGGAGCGCATATGAGATATGTGCGGGACCGAGAATAATGCGTGTATGTGATACCGCATTTCATTCTCGCGATATATGTTTCGATTGGTTATATTCGATATGACCTAGTTATCGAATCATTGATTCGATAAATCGATGCATTGTATACTAGTCGGTTATGTGCGACATGACCGGATCATTGAATCAAATGTTGATTTAATGATTTAATGCATAATAATATATTTGATATATTGCATTGCATTAACTAGTATTGGTTCACTTTAAACGGATTTTTCTCACTTGATTGCACATTGTATATGTGATATACTTTTGTGCACTATATGTATCATGTTTGATGATACTTGATCATATGGTTAAGTGAATAGAATTAAACCATGGTTATTATGATAATTAGGGTTTTGCATATTTATTTATTCATTTATTTGTTTATTCATTTATTTGGATAAGTTTAATGAGAATGGTGGATTTCTTTTGTCATTAGTTGAAGCTTCATGAAGCTTTGACTTCCTTGACCATTCTTGTCTTCTTGCTTAACCCTAACCCATCAATTAACCATGGTAGATTCTCTACACTTAACCCTAGTAAGAATTATGATAAGTATTCCATTTTCTTTTTATTTTAAAAAGACTTATCATTTTATTCTAGCTCATCTTCTCCTTCTTCTTCAAGTGAGCAACCTTCATGCCATCAATGGCAACTTATGATCTAGTGAGCAAAATCCAAATCTAAAGAGAACCCATCTCCTATTTCTTCACCCTCTACCTCTAGCCAAGTTGTAGAGTGTGTTTACTTCACAAATTTCACAAGTTTGTGAAGTCGGAGCTTGAGTTTGTGCAACCTCGACGTAGATCGTCTTTGACACAAAGCCGACGAGCTGTTCCGCTTGCTTTCCCGATGAAGCCGTTGATCGAGTCAAGGATTCATGATGGACAGCGAGGACATCACCACGTGGAGCTAAGGAGGCGGAAATCCGGATCTACAAAGGTTGTATATCCGTATCTTAGTAGTTAACTGTTAACTAGCTTTCTAGTTTCGCCTAAACATCTAGTTAAGATCCGTAGTCTAGGGTTTCTCGGCACTAAAATTTTAAATTTGGCATGTTCGATGCCTTGTGAGACCTTACTAGAGTGCCAAGGAACCTTACAGATATGACCTAGTCTACAATACCTCAAGAAGGATTCGTTCATTTCTGAACTCTTCCTCTTGTGTGTGTTCTATATACTAAGAACTGTAGTTTGATTTAGAACAATCAACGCTTTTAGATAACGTGCCTGAACCGATCAACTTTTGATATAGGAAATGTTCAAAACATTATCCAACAATACAAAATTTTATCATTTCTTTACTTATAAAGAGACTGATATGATTTTGTATATCAGGTTCGGTATCTAATTGAAGGGTTTGTTTAGCACCCTTTGAGGTGTTTTGAAGCATCACATGTCCAAAAGTCATGATTTTTAGTGTGCTAAACAAACGCGCAAGTGCATCGATCCTAGAAAATTAGGTTTATAAGACTTTAAGCTAACAAAAATTAGGGTTTGAAGGCTACAACCTTTGTAGCTCCCATTTTTGATTCTCTCCTTAGGCTCTTTAGTGTTGAGTCGAGGTCCTCTTGATGTCCTCTTGTATCCACGACGATCCACCACGGAGAAATCCGTCCAAGCTCGCAACATCGACAATCCGAAGGAAACACTCTAAACGAAGCGGCTAAGCTAGTGTAGAATGATGTTGTGGTGTGGAATCTCACTTCAAAAACCTATCTTTGAGTGGTATTTGCTCACTAGGAAAATCAAGAGAGTAAGAGATGGAGGAGAATGAAGATGGTGGCTTTTCTTTGCAAGAGGTAAAATGATAACCATAAGGTTAAGGTTGCAAAAGAAAATAAATATCACTATATATATTTATTCCTTCTTGACTCCAACCATGATTAAATGATAGATGATTAATTTAACTTGGGTTTAGAATGATAAAGGAAAAGATAACCATGGTTTAGTGGTAGGTGAGCAAGGTTAGGTTAGAAGAAGCATGTAGAAACTAGCATAATTATCCTTTCCTTTTCATTTTCTTTTTAAATCCATAATCAAATAATAATCCATTAAATAATCAATGGTGTGAGTCTTATATTGCCACCATTTCCATATATAATCAACCATGATGGTTTGATGTATGTATGTGTACATGTATGCACATCTACATGTGCATGAAACTAGAAAAGAAGAAAGAAGCATATGCATGCATGCATACATCCATCAAACCCTAGAAAGGTTTTAAGTGAGAAAACTAATGATTAAATGATAAATCAACACTTGATTTATCAATCCGGTCATATCTCATATGACCCCACCAAAAGCAGTTCACCCGATCAATGTTCGGTATCATATACGCACATTTCAATCGGGTGCATGCGCATATCGCATATGCACACCACAACGTTTCGCCTGGACTGGGTAACTCCTCTGTGGGACTCTAAGACTCGTCAATACGCCGGCAGAGGGTAATGATCATATCAAGTACCCTCAAGCCGCAAGCGGTCAGCTAAACGTAACGGCCACCCGGGTATTGAGCGATCAGAAGACAACAAGTGAACCTGCTACAACTCCCGTCGAGCCATCCGGCAACACTACCGTACATTCCGGTCTCTTCGTCAGATATGCTGCATATCGAGCCTAGGGATGGTCACGTCGACCCCAATAACTCAATAAGTCGTGCCGGTGAATGGTCTTTAACAGTTCGAGAAACTACTGATAACACTTATCAGCAAATCTCAGCAGCCCTGGCCAGGGACTTGCTGCTATAACCAGTCGGGCACAGTACAGCATCAACTCCCAATATCGGGAGAGACGAAACCCCTCCTATAGCTCATTGCCTTCGTGTGTCTCGGGACTGTACCCAACGGCCACCTGCTTGCACGACTCAGTAGAGCCGTGGTAGGGTGGTAATCAAAGTACAGTGGGAGAACACACAAGGCTCTATGACGATCTCGGGTCTACAGACTAACCTGTACCAGTGTCACCTGAGAACTGCTATCCGACGATAGATATAATTCCATATAGGAGTTCTCGGCGAGTCCGTCCAGTGTACCCAGTCACCACTGAGCACCCGTATATGATCTTGATGTCAAACATCGATGAATGTGGGAACATCCATCGCCCATCATATGGGTCTAGTATCACATACTCTAGTCTACTCTGGTATATCGATGCCCCGTTTCGATACACCTCCGACTAGGGACATTTCAGGATATGCTTATAGACTACAGATGTCCCACTAGTATGATCTCCATCATAATCAGAGTAGTCAAACCGATATCCTCAGGGCTTTATCAGCATGTATGAATGAATAAAAGCATGATCTAATCAACATGTCAGATAAAGAAGAACCAGATAGCATACTATCATGTCGAGCAAGAATGCAAACTGAATATATATACATGTATAGATACATCCACTATCACATAATGGCCTCTAGGGCATACATATATCCAACAATCTCCCACTTGCACTAAGGCCAGTTATTGGCGTATCTCATACCCAACATCTCAAAAAGTCGCTCATGCTGCGGCTGAGGGAGGGCCTTGGTGAATGGATCCGCGGCGTTGTTCTTTGTATCAACTCTCTTAATCTCGATCTCGCGGCGATCTACAATCTCCCGGATCAAATGAAAGCGCCTCAGGATGTGTCTGGACCGCTGATGGGATCTGGGCTCCTTGGCTAACGCCATAGCCCCATTATTATCACAATACAAGGGTATTGGATCAATAATGGTTGGAACTACTCCTAGCTCCGAGACGAACTTCTTCATCCAAACGGCTTCCTTGGCGGCATCATTTGCAGCAATGTACTCAGCCTCCATCGTAGAGTCTGCAACGGTATCCTGTTTGGAACTCTTCCAACTTACCGCCCCTCCATTGAGGGTAAATACAAACCCTGAGATAGATTTACTGTCATCCTTATCGCTCTGGAAGCTCGAATCGGTAAAGGCCTCCATTTGGAGATCCTTATTACCATACACCAAGAACAATTCTTTAGTCCTTCGCAAGTACTTAAGAATGTTCTTCACAGCCGTCCAGTGGTTCTCCCCTGGGTTGGATTGATACCTGCTTACAACACTAAGTGCATAAGCTACATCTGGGCGTGTACATAACATCGCATTCATTATAGATCCTACTGCCGAAGCATAAGGTATAATGCTCATGCGAGCTCTCTCTTCATCGGTCTTTGGACAAGAATCCTTGGAGAGAGTGACTCCATGGCAAGCGGGTAAGGCACCCCGCTTGGAGTCTTCCATACTAAACCTCTTTAGGATGGTGTTGATGTACCTGGTTTGGGACAATCCCAATAACTTTTTGGATCTATCCCTATAGATCCTTATACCCAGGATGTATGTGGCATCACCCAGGTCCTTCATGGAGAACCTTAGTGATAAGAATGATTTGACCGACTGTAGCATAGGAATATCATTTCCTATCAGAAGAATGTCATCCACGTACAATACGAGGAATGTGACAGCTCTTCCTACAGCCTTCCTATAAACACAAGGTTCATCCGGATTTTTGATGAAATCAAACTCTTTGATAACATCATCGAAACAGATGTTCCAACTCCGAGATGCCTGCTTTAACCTATATATGGATTTAAGCAATCTACATGCTTTCTCGCTGCTCCCACTGTCAATGAAGCCCTCTGGCTGATCCATGTAAACGCATTCTTCTAAATCTCCATTTAGAAATGCCGTTTTAACGTCCATCTGCCAGATTTCATAGTCGTAGTGAGCAGCAACAGCAAGTAGGATCCGAATGGATTTAAGCATGGCTACAGGCGAAAAAGTTTCGTCATAGTCCAGACCTGGTCTTTGACGAAAACCTTTCGCCACAAGTATTGCCTTATAGGTCTCTACCTGCCCATCCACACCAATCTTTCTTTTAAAGATCCATTTGCACCCTACAGGTTTTACCCCAGGGGGTACAACGTCCAAAGTCCATACTTTGTTGGTGTACATAGACTCCATTTCGGATCTCATGGCATCCAGCCACTTCACAGAGTCACCACTCGTGATAGCTTGCTGAAAACTGGTAGGATCATCATTATCCATGATGCAATCTTCTCAGTCACCATCAATGAGGAAACCGTAGTACCTCTCCGGTGGGCGAGAAGTCCTACCAGACCTACGGAGTGGCCGAGGTTCTTCAGTTTCTGTTGCAACAGCCGGTTCAATCAAATCGTCATTTGTAGTTTGTGTCTCCAGAACCTCTTCTAGATCTACCACCTTGCCATCATCTCTATCTGTGAAAAACTCTTTTTCCAAGAATGTGGCATACTGAGAAACAAACACTTTTTGTTCCTCTTTGTGGTAGAACAGATATCCATAAGAATTCTTTGGATATCCCACAAAGTTACACATGACTGACCGTGTCTCGAGTTTGTCCGGATTCTGCTTTTTAACATAGGCCGGGCAACCCCAAATCTTAATTCTTTTAAGAGATGGTCTCTTCCCATTCCATATCTCATATGGCGTGGTAGACACGGCTTTGGTTGGAACCCTGTTTAGCAGAAACGCTGCAGTCTCCAATGCATGCCCCCAAAACGAGACTGGTAACTCAGCGTCATTCATCATGGACCGGACCATATCTAATGGGTCCTATTCCGTCGTTCTGACACACCGTTGTGCTGTGGTGTGTAAGGAGGAGTGAGCTGAGAGAGAATCCCATTCTCTTTTAGGAAGTTTGCAAATTCTGTACTGAGATACTCACCACCTCGATCTGATCGAAGCATCTTAATACTCAAGCCGGTTTGTTTTTCTACTTCTTGTTTATATTCAACGAATTTCTCGAAAGCTTCGGACTTGTGCTTTAATAAAAATACATGACCGAATCTTGAGAAATCGTCGGTGAATGTAATGAAGTATGAAAAACCGCCTCTAGCCTGTGTAGACATAGGCCCACATACATCACTATGTATGAGGCCCAGGAGCTGAGTAGCTCTTTCTCCGTGTCCTGTAAACGGAGTTTTGGTCATTTTACCCTTGATACAAGACTGGCAAGTCGCATAAGATTTATATTCAAAAGGATTTAAATATCCATCTTTGTGTAACTTGTTTAGTCTTGTTTCGTTAATATGACCAAGTCTACAGTGCCAAAGAAAAGCTTCATTTAATTCTGAAAGTTTTCTTTTATTAGTGTGTTGTATACTGAAAACTGTGTGTTGATTTAGGATGTATATTCCGTTATTAAGTGTACCATACCCAACCAACATTTGATTTAGGTGAATGTTCATAACATTGTTTTGCAACACAAAATTATATCCTTCATTGTCCAACAAAGAAACGGATATTATATTACATAGCATATCAGGTACAAAATAACATGGATTCAAAATCAAAATACATCCAGACGGCAACCCCAAGTGATACTCTCCCACTGCGACTGTATGTACATTGGAACCATTTCCAACGCGGAGAGTATGGTCACCTGTCTTCAAAACCTTGCTATTTCTCAGCCCCTGCATAGAATTGCAAATGTGAGAACCTGAACCGGTATCCAATACCCAGGAAGCAGAGTTTATAGAAAAACAGTTTTCAGTCACAAACGCACCTGAAGCAGAAGCATCACCATGCTTCTTCTTGAGACTTAGGTACTCTGTGCAGTTGCGCTTCCAATGTCCTGTCTTGTGGCAATGAAAACACTCGCCTTTCCCTGGGTCTCCAGCCGTGGACTTTCCCTTCCCCTTCGCCTTTTTGACTCCACCCTTAGGATTAGTTGGTTTCTTCTTTTTCTTTCCCTTGGCCTTAGCTTTTGGGCGAGAAGAAGAAGACTGTCCAATGGTCATAACGGGAGTCTTTGCTGACTTCATAGTGCTCTCTGCACTCCTTAACATATTAAGGAGTTCAGGGAGTTCCTTCTCCATGCCATGCATGTTAAAGTTCACTATGAACTGAGCAAAGGTGGAGGGGAGGGACTGTAGAATAATATCTGTATATTGTTCATTGTCCATTGTCCATCCGAGGTCCTCAAGCTCTTCTATAAGAGCTATCATCTTCAAAACATGGTCTGCTACTGGTGTGCCAGGGGCCATCCGCATGTGAAACAGTTTCTTTGATGCTTCGTATCGTAATACGCGGGACTGTTCCCCATACAACTCCTTTGTATGGAGCAGTATCCCGTGAATGTCCATGTCCTCGTGCTGCTTTTGATGTGTATTGTCCATCGATGCAAGCGCGAGGCATTTTGCAGTGGCACAGTCAGCATCCCATGTCTTGCGGACTTCAATGTCCGCAACTGAGGATTTTGGGCCTGGGACGGGCGGGGCTGAAGCCGTGAGGACATATGATACTTTATCATATGTCAAGGCGATCTTCAGATTCCTTAGCCAGTCTTTATAGTTGGTCCCATTCAGTTTGTTCTTATCTAATAGAAGCTTAAGTCCAGTCATTGGTATCTGCCATTAAGAGAGAGAAAAGAATACACTCAGCGAAAGCTCTTGCACAGATTAGATTAGTTTATTATCTTGTCTAATCGATGTTTCCCACTGCTTTTTATCAAGTTTTCTTTCAAACCTTAAAAAGAAAAACTAGCCAGGATTAATTACAGTCTACAACTTCGCTAACCGTTCAGCCAGGCCAGTGTCGGTACTTTGAGGGAGGTTCCCCGTGCTTTCGCACGGACCTAATTAGAGTAAACCTCGTTTTCCCAGAGGCGGAGCCCCGTTAACACCTTTCTAGACACCTAATGAGTTAGCTAATTGCAAACTGTAAAACTCTCCTAGGAGCAACTATTGCCCACAGTGGGATCGGGATCCAACCATCACATGGAAGGTATGCAATCTCATTGCAAATTTCAACACTTGAAATTCCCGATGTAATTTTTACCCCTAGTACTTATGACCTTAACTATGGTCAACAAATCATAAGTACCAGTCAAGTTCTACCCATCATTTCTTGATCAATTAGACCCACCCATATGACCCTTAACTATGGTCAACAAAGTCGCATGAATGTCCTAATTAATCTGCATCATATGCATTGTAGGAAGACATCACTTAGCTACCGTACACTACGCCTTAACTAAAGTCAACAAACGTAGCACGAATACTAAGTACTCTACTTCCTAAAATGACGGAGGGTTGCGAATGATTTTTAAGAAAATCTTTAACGCTTTGAACTTGATATCGTTGTAGAATCAAACAGTTTTCAAAAGGAGTGGCTTAATCTCCGCAGTTTTGAAATGTAGCTTTTTCACAAATAGCCGAGTAGTTTTTAAATCCGATTCTACAACATCTTTTAGGTTTATTTTCTTTACATTAATCACATTAATGTAATCCCATCATTTAAGTCCTTAAGCCAATCACAGAAAAGAAACGAAAATAACACGTACGCTTATGCCATCCGCATTCGCCGCAATGTTCCGTTATGCACCGTTAGGTTACATAACTAACGGCATACCGGGACGGGACTAGCGCGGGTGTAAAACATAAGCAACGTCTACTATATATCATATATATAATAAGTCATTCGTCTCAGATTTCACAGAACACAGGCAGCAGAAATATAGATATAACGTGGGATATACTAGGACGTCCGTATTTAGTATTTAGCCAGAATAGAAAATACGGATTCCACAGTCGCGATGAATAGCCAAGCCCACACCCTGGATCCCTACGAGAGCGGCAAGTGACCCTACCAATCCTGGAGTTTAGGAGACCCGGTCTCGACTCCTCGAGATGGCCTCCCACTGAACCCCAGAACCCGGTCACCTGTGCTCCCCTCCTTGGGTCCATCCTAATGCGGAAAAGTAAATAATATACAACACTGGTGACACAACCGCAACCTGGAAGTGCCCCAAGTAAAAGAATATTACATTACATTTGAATTTACATGAATGAAAATATAAAGCTCTCATCTCACAAAACCCCCCGGCTATTCAATCGCGACAATCCTACACATCATATCTCAGCAACACATAATATCACATATCATCAGCATAAGTAAGTATGCGTACCCCGATTGTCGTTGATGTATAGCAACGAAACCGGCGATATCTAACATACTACACTTACGGTCACAGAAAAGAAAGTGTAAAACTACAATATTTGGAATCCAGATTCTCTTTAGACATCATAAATGCGAAATATCACATATCTCGTATTTCATGCCTAAACCATATGAATTCCACATATTGTATCACATTCCAGACAAACAGACAGTATTAAAGTTTTTCGAACGAACAATCAAACACCCAAGATTCACTAAAGCTCAACACTTGAGAAGGGTTCAAAAGATCCGGAGTGTGGCACAGTAGCGGCGGTCCAGCCGTAGAAGGGTCAAGCCAACGCCTCACATGTGGCACGCCGTACTGCCCCAAACCCAAGGGTTCAAAGGGCAGTTCGATACGGTCACATAATCGAGTTAAGGTTTGTTGTCTTCTAGAGGGACCACCGCAAAAAGACTTGCACGTATCTCGAAACTATTTAAACCCCGTGAATATTGAGTAAATGATATTCGTTCAAGAACTTCAATACTTTTTAGTTTACCCGGAAAAGAAAGCGAAATGAAAAATCCGATCGAAACCACGAGGCCAAAAACATCTCCAGAATTTTTCAACAGAAGATTCAGATTAAACATGCTCAGAATATAATATAGCAGGTAAATAAAATAACTGTGCAAAAAATTGTCAAAGAGCCCCTAGTATGGCCGCGGAAGGGCGGTCTAAGCTTGCTTATGCCGCGCTTCCACGGCCGAACTTACTGTTCACTGGCTCGAATTTTCCAGAACGTCTAATTTTTACCTGCTCTATTTTTTGAGAATTTTTAATTCTGAAAAAGGTCAATTTTTAAAAAATTTCCAGAGAGCATTTTCAAAAGTCGTATTTTGTTTCGATCGGACTTTTTACTTCGCAAAAAGGTCGCCTAATGTTCTAGGTCGGCTCTGATACCAATGAAGGGTTTGTTTAGCACCCTTTGAGGTGTTTTGAAGCATCACATGTCCAAAAGTCATGATTTTTAGTGTGCTAAACAAACGCGCAAGTGCATCGATCCTAGAAAATTAGGTTTATAAGACTTTAAGCTAACAAAAATTAGGGTTTGAAGGCTACAACCTTTGTAGCTCCTGTTTTTGATTCGCTCCTTAGGCTCTTTGGTGTTGAGTCGAGGTCTTCTTGATGTCCTCTTGTATCCACGACGATCCACCACGGAGAAATCCGTCCAAGCTCGCAACTTCGACAATCCGAAGGAAACACTCTAAACGAAGCGGCTAAGCTAGTGTAGATTGATGTTGTGGTGTGGAATCTCACTTCAAAAACCTATCTTTGAGTGGTATTTGCTCACTAGGAAAATCAAGAGAGCAAGAGATGGAGGAGAATGAAGATGGTGGCTTTTCTTTGCAAGAGGTAAAATGATAACCATAAGGTTAAGGTTGCAAAAGAAAATAAATATCACTATATATATTTATTCCTTCTTGACTCCAACCATGATTAAATGATAGATGATTAATTTAACTTGGGTTTAGAATGATAAAGGAAAAGATAACCATGGTTTAGTGGTAGGTGAGCAAGGTTAGGTTAGAAGAAGCATGTAGAAACTAGCATAATTATCCTTTCCTTTTCATTTTCTTTTTAAATCCATAATCAAATAATAATCCATTAAATAATCAATGGTGTAAGTCTTATATTGCCACCATTTCCATATATAATCAACCATGATGGTTTGATGTATGTATGTGTACATGTATGCACATCTACATGTGCATGAAACTAGAAAAGAAGAAAGAAGCATATGCATGCATGCATACATCCATCAAACCCTAGAAAGGTTTTAAGTGAGAAAACTAATGATTAAATGATAAATCAACACTTGATTTATCAATCCGGTCATATCTCATATGACCCCACCAAAAGCAGTTCACCCGATCAATGTTCGGTATCATATACGCACATTTCAATCGGGTGCATGCGCATATCGCATATGCACACCACAACGTTTCGCCTGGACTGGGTAACTCCTCTGTGGGACTCTAAGACTCGTCAATACGCCGGCAGAGGGTAATGATCATATCAAGTACCCTCAAGCCGCAAGCGGTCAGCTAAACGTAACGGCCACCCGGGTATTGAGCGATCAGAAGACAACAAGTGAACCTGCTACAACTCCCGTCGAGCCATCCGGCAACACTACCGTACAGTCCGGTCTCTTCGTCAGATATGCTGCATATCGAGCCTAGGGATGGTCACGTCGACCCCAATAACTCAATAAGTCGTGCCGGTGAATGGTCTATAACAGTTCGAAAAACTACTGATAACACTTATCAGCAAATCTCAGCAGCCCTGGCCAGGGACTTGCTGCTGTAACCAGTCGGGTACAGTACAGCATCAACTCCCAATATCGGGAGAGACGAAATCCCTCCTATAGCTCATTGCCTTCGTGTGTCTCGGGACTGTACCCAACGGCCACCTGCTTGCACGACTCAGTAGAGCCGTGGTAGGGTGGTAATCAAAGTACAGTGGGAGAACACACAAGGCTCTATGACGATCTCGGGTCTACAGACTAACCTGTACCAGTGTCACCTGAGAACTGCTATCCGACGATAGATATAATTCCATATAGGAGTTCTCGGCGAGTCCGTCCAGTGTACCCAGTCACCACTGAGCACCCGTATATGATCTTGATGTCAAACATCGATGAATGTGGGAACATCCATCGCCCATCATATGGGTCTAGTATCACATACTCTAGTCTACTCTGGTATATCGATGCCCCGTTTCGATACACCTCCGACCAGGGACATTTCAGGATATGCTTATAGACTACAGATGTCCCACTAGTATGATCTCCATCATAATCAGAGTAGTCAAGCCGATATCCTCAGGGCTTTATCAGCATGTATGAATGAATAAAAGCATGATCTAATCAACATGTCAGATAAAGAAGAACCAGATAGCATACTATCATGTCGAGCGAGAATGCAAACTGAATATATATACATGTATAGATACATCCACTATCACATAATGGCCTCTAGGGCATACATATATCCAACACTAATAACATTTGTTCAGAATCAATGTATTTCTATACAGGGTGACAGTGACCGACAGACTTGGCTGCAACACTTGCCCCGTTTTCTGCCTCATGAAACTTATCACCCGTTCTCAGTTTTTCTACCCTTTTGTAGCCCTATGTAACATCTTATATATCTGGGATCCTGATCCGGTATCAAATACCCAGGATACGGAGGATACTGAGAAACAGTTCTTTGTAATGAACACACCCGAAGATGATGCATCAACATGCACTCTCTTCGTTTGGGCGGCACGGGAAATCTGGTATTCCCCAATTTCCTGCTCTGTCTTATAACAATTATAAGTTGGAGCGGGACCAACGTTCCCCAGCTCAGTATAACAAGCGGGTTCGGTCAATATTTCGTATTATTATCTTGATTAAGGCGTGATATGGTCGCTACCTGGAGAGAGAGAGAAGAAAACACTCAGCGTGCGCTCTTGCAAGAATAGATTGGTTATTATTTTATCTAATCAGGATGGCTCCCACTGCTTTTTATCAAATCTTCCTTCAAACCCTAAAAGTAAAGACTAGCCGGGATTAATTACACACTACAAGTTCGCCAATCTTTCAGCCAGGCCAGTGTCGGTACTTTGAGGGAGGTCCCCCGTGCTTTCGCACGAACCTAATTAATGTAAACCTCGTTTTCCCAGAGGCGTAACCCCGTTAACACCTTTCTAGACACCTACTTGATCGGCTAATTGTAATGTATAAAACTCTCCCAGGAGTAACTCTTACTCGCAGCGGGTATCGGGATCCAACTATCTCATAGAAGGTATGCAATCTCATTGCAAATTTCAACACTTGAAATTCCCGATAATGCTTTTGTCCCTAGCTCGCTATGACCTTGACGCATGCCAAACAACCCATAGTCTGCTAGTCAAGTTTAACCCGTACATTTCTTGATTGAATTAAACCCACCCGCACGACCCTTGACGCATGCCAAACAACGCCGTACGAATACCCTAATCCAATCGCATCGTATGCTAGCAGATAAGCACTAGTTAGCTACCGTACACTACGCCTTGACGCATGCCAAACAACCGCAGCACGAATACTAACTAGTACTTATCTGAAATGACGGAGGGCTACAACAGGTTTTTCTAAAAACCTATTGCGTAATGAACTTGATATCGTTGTAGAATCAAATGATTTTAAAAATGGAGTGTTTTTGAGGCTTTTCTAGTTTTGCTAAAGGGGTCACTCCCGGTGAAGGGATCGTCGGCCCTTTCCTCGTCGAATGAGGTGCGGGATATATCATATATATCACTGTGCAAAGCAGAACTCTTAAAAGCAATCAAAAGACAAACCGAGTGTGTAGCATCTGCCAGTTATTGCTAAAGGAGTCACTCCCGGTGAAGGGATCTCGGTCCTTTCCTTATCGAATAAGGTGCAGTATATATCATATATACCGCTGTGCAAAGCAAGAACTGTAGCTACCTGTTTTATTTTGAAATTCGATTCTACAACATCTTTAGGTTTCTTTTATTTCATTAATAATATTAATGAAGTCCCATCATTTAGATACCTAATCATCATAGATAAATACGACGTACACTTATGCCATCCGCATTCGCCTCGATGTCCCCTCGTGCACCGTTAGGTTAGGTAACTAACGGCAGAGCGGGGCAGGGCTAGCGCGGGTGTAAAACATAAGTAACGTCTATATAATATATCATATATACTATATACTGTATCTATCACAGAACATCACATGATCACATCACAGATATCGAAGCAGAAGAAACATATGAAATATTGGATATACTAGGACGTCCGTGTTTTCAATACGAGCCAGTATAAAACACGGATTCCACGATCGCGATGAATAGCCAAACCCACACCCCTAGACCCCTACGAGAGCGGCAAGCAACCCTACCAATTCTGGAGTTAGGAGACCCGGACTCGACTCCTCGAGTTGGTCTCCTACTGGACTCCAGAACCCGGTTACTTGTGCCCTCCTCCTTAGGTCTATCCTAGTGCGGAAAAGTAAATAATATACAAAGGGTGACAACTTCCGCAACCTGGAAGCGCCCCAATAAAAGAATATTACATACAAGTTTTTACATGAATGAAAATGAAAAAACACTCATCTCACATAAAAACCCCCGGCTATTCAAACACGACGATCCAATATAACATATCCAGCAACACATAACATCACATGTCATCAACGTAAGTAAATATGCGCAACCCAATTGTCGTTGACATATAGCAATGAAACCGGCGATATCACATATTACACTTACGGTCACAGAAAAGAAAGTGTAAAACTACAACAGTTGGAATCCGCAATCTCCTCAGACATCGCATGCCTGACCAAATGAATTACTTAGACATCGCATGCCTAACAATTATAAACCCCGCATTTTAGTCTCAAAAATCGAAAGCACTTTTCAATATTAAGTCGGGCAATTCAACAAGATACCCGACATCCTAATCGAATGCTCGTCGCAAACTTCAGTAGGCGGCCGCACCCCCGATACCGTCGACGAAGTGCACCAAGGCGGAACACCGCCACCGCGAGCACCCGAACGGATGCTTTCGGCGACGGGGTTCTCCTACAGTCACTTGGTCGGGGCTATGGGGTGAGGCTGTCTATTAAGTTTACCCGGCGAGTATCCGCGTACGCTACGTGATTACGACGGACTTTTGATCTCATCAAAATTCCGTGGCAACCGATCAAGTGAGACTAAAGTGCTACGTTTATAACATTCATTCAGTTATCTCATAACTTCTTGTGAATTCCAATTATTGTATCCCATTCCGGATAAATAGAAGATGTCAAACTTTCCGACCGAACAATCGAACACCCAAGTTTTCCCGATACAGATCAACACATGAAACAAGTCTAACAACATTCAGTTCGTGCCTCAGTAACAAACGGTCCAGCCGTAGAAGGGTCAAGCCAACACCTCACATGTGGCACGCCGTACTGCCCCAAACCCGAAGGTTCAAAGGGCAGTTCAAGACGGTCACATAATCGAGTTAAGGTTTGTTGTCTTCTAGAGGGTCCATCGCGTTACTTGCACTACTTAGAACGTCGTTAAACTACGGAAAAATCCAACACTTGGAAATTTTCCGACAGGGGAAAAATTGGGTATTTATATCTGGTCGAACTTTTTAACATATTCAAAAATTATCCGGAAAGCCACATAGACAAAATCTGATACTCCGATCGAAACACCGAATCCCCAAAACAACCCCAGAAAATTCAAATCTTGAATAAAATATAAAAATTTCCAGAAGACTCAGCACTTTGACACAAGAATTATTGTGCAAGCCACGTGGTCTAAATCACCAACATGGCCGCGGAACCGCCGCGAAACCCAGGGTAGGGCCGCGGTTCCTCGGCGCATTGGTCGATTTACAGTCACGTGTTTCACAGTAACTCATATGATTCCCTGCTGAATTTTTTGGCAATTTTTAATTCACAAAAATCCCTGTTTTTAGAAAAAATCCAGAGAGCACTTTTGAGTTGGGGTTTCGGGTCGTTCGGACTTCAAACTCCGTCAGGACTTCGCCTAAGGCTCTAGCTAGGCTCTGATACCACTGTACGGTTCCTAGGCACTCTCAAGAGGTCTCACAAGGCATCGAACATGCCAATTTCAAAAATACGGTGCCGAGAAACCCTAGTGTACGGATCGTTGGCTAGAAAACTAGGCGAAAAGATAACTAGTTAACTACTTAACTACAAGATTATGGATATACAACCTTTGTAGATCCGGTGCTCCACCTCCACGGCTCCGCAATGACGTCCTCTCCGCTGTCCAAATCGAACCATGACTCTCACGGTGGTTTCATCGGAGAAAAGACCGGGCTAGGTCGTCGACAACGTGCCGAAGATGATCTACGTCGAGGCATCGCTAGATCAAGCTCCACCTTCACCAATCCATGAAAACTTGTGAAGGAAACACACTCTACTACTTGGCAAGAGGTAGAGGATGAAGAAATAGGAAGTGGGTTCTCTTTAGATTTGGATTTCTCACTCATTTGCTCAATTCACCATTGATGAAGTGAAGCTTCTTCATCTTGAAGAAGAAGAAGAAGAAGAAGAAAAAGTTATGATAAGATTAATTAAAATAAAAAGTAAATCAATACTTATCATAACCTAACTCTAGTTAAGTGTAGAGAATAGACCATGGTTTGTTTAAATGGTTAGGGTTAAGAATGAAGACAAGAAGGGTGACTAAGTCAAAGCTTCATGAAACTTCAACAAACAAACAAACAAAGCCACCATTCTTTCTTTATCTTTTCCAAAACAAATAAATAAATAAATAAACAAATGAATAAGATAATCAAAACCCTAATCATTAAGTAAACCATGGTTTAATCTTTATACTTAACCAAGTTAACATGTATCATCAAACATGATACAATCAAGTGCACAAAACTATATCGAATATACAATGTGCACATTCGAGCGAGAAAATCCATTTAAAGTGAACCGATACTAGTTGATGCAAACTAATATATCAATTATGCATTAAATCATTAAATCAACACTTGATTTAACGATCCGGTCATATCGCATATAACCGACTAGTATCCTATGTATCGGCTTATCGAATCAATACTTAATTCGATAACTAGGTTATATCGCATACAACCAATCGATACATTCATCGCTAGAATAGAATACGGTATCACATACACGCATTATACTCGGTCCCGCACATATCTCATATGCACTCCTATTTCGTTTCGCTTGAGCCAGGAAACCTCTGTGTAGGACTCTAAAGACTCGTCAATACGCCGGCAGTAGGTGATGATCATATCAAACACCCATAAGCCGCAAGCGGTCTGCTAAACGTAACGGCCACCCAGGTATTGAGCGATCTGAAGATCGACGAGCAAGCCCACTCACACTCCAGTGAATCCAATCAGTAACACTACCGTACAGTCCCGTCTGATCGTCTGATATGTCACATATCTTGCATAGGGGTGGTAAACGTCAGACCCCAATAGCTCGATAAGTCGTGTCGATATGAGGTCTATAACAATTCGAGAAACTACTGGTAACACTTACCAGTAAATCTCAGCAACCCTGGCCAGGGATTTCCTGTTATAGCCAATCGAACACAGCGCAACATCAACTCCCTATACCGGGAGAGACGAATCCCCTCCTATCGCTCATTGCCTCCATGTGACTCGGGACTGTACCCAAAAACCACCGTTTTGCACGCCCTCTTGGACGTGGTAAGATGGAAATCAAAGCACAGTGGGAACCATGTTGCGCCACGGCAGCGCCCCGGTCGTCTATCCGAGGCCAAATTGCGGAATCAAAATTTTCCTTACTTGGAAACTGGCGCTACCGCGGACAATATACCCAGATCGTAACCATTAACCTAATGCTAGCAAACAAGAGATGGGAAGAGAAGTATACCAAGTGATCCGAGTCCTCCGGTCTTCTCGTCATCGTCCCTATCTCCCGCGGAAAGTCTTGTCTCCATGTCGTCGCCTCCTCTCCGGAAGGGCACCACGTCGCCTGCATCTTTTACGGGCTCCCACCTCAATACCGAGGCAACTCGGGCACGAAGCTGGCAAGTCGACGTGCCCAAGATTTGCTGTAGAATGTGTAGTGCTTTGTCTCTTTAGGGTTATGTTTCCTTGATGGAGGAATGAGGTTGAGAAATGAACTTGGGAATTTTGGTAGCAATGGAAAAATGATATGAATGATAATTTTCCCACACCCACACCAAAAGAAAACTCTCTCATCTCCCCTCTCAAAAGTGGCCGGCCATATACATGTGAGAATGGTGGAGGGAGTTTTACAAGGGAGGTGAGTGTAGGAGAAAGAGAATGGTGACCATATCAAAAGCAAACCTCACATCAACTCCAAATCAATATTAATCCTTTCTCATCATCAAAAAGCAAAGGATAAGAAAGAAAAAGGATCTCATCATGAAAAACTATCATGATGCCACCAATATGCAAGATACCCCCTTCATAAATGTTATTTGTAAACTTGCAAATAACCCCCTCCATCGGAAAAGTCCGGCCGGGAAAGAACAAAGGAAAACCGGCCGGAACGGAATGCATACTGGCAACTCCAGAAAACTGGTCCCGTAATAAATTACAGGAAAACCCCGATACTGTGCATACACACCCGCATCTGTATTCCGACCGGATACAAATGCAATGAGACAAAATCTACACTGTACTAAACTAGGACCGGCTTAAACCAAAGCCGTCTAGTAAAATCCGTTCGATCCTGATCCGTGCAATACCGTACGTATCTGATCGAACCCTGCCATATAACCATACGGCCACTAGTACAAAACGTCCGATCCTGATCCGTGCAATACCGCACGTATCTGATCGGACCCTGCCATATCTCCATACGGCCTCTACAGCGTTTCGCCCGAAACTTGAGTAACTGAATGTGTGATGGACTCTAAAGACTCGTCAATACTATGGCTGTGGATTTAACCACTAGCACGTCAGAGGTATAAGCCAATACGTGACGGGCCACCAGCTATTGACCAAAAGGGACGTCGATGAGCGAACTCATCCTGACACCCTACTGAGCCTGTCAGTGACAATATCCATACAGTCCGGTCCGTTCGTCTATGAGTATCGCATGTCGGGCCTAGGGGGTTGGTAAAAGTCAGACCCCCAAAAGCGGTACAAGTCGTGTCGGAGCGTAGCCCAGAACACCCTGAGATACTACTGGAATACCTACCAGTAAATCTCCTGCCTCGGCCGAGGGCTTTGTGTAATGGCTCTCCTAGACACAGCGCGACCTCACCCCCAATACCGGGAGAGACGAACCCCTGCAGATCCGCTCACTGCCTCCATGTGGCTCGGGACTGTACCCAACTAAAACCTGTTTGCACGACTCCTTTAAGCCGTGGTAGGGTAGTAATCAAAGCACAGTGGGAACTCACACGAGATAAATGACGATCTCAGGTCGATGAACTAACCTGTACACATGTCACCAGGGAACTGCTATCTGACATCTGGTATAAGACCAACTAGCAGGTTCCTGGCGAGTCCTGTCCGGTGTACTCATAACCCAATGAGCACCTGTATACATCTTAGGTGAACCAACTGACACCAGTGGCTTGTGAGACCGGCCACCGCCCCTCGTCGGGGTCTCGACTGTATACACTAGTCTACTAATGGAGTATCGATGCCCTGTCTCGAAACTCCTACGACTAGGGACCTTTTAAGGATGCGCTTATAGACCGCCAGATCTCACGTATATGATCGCCATCATACTGCTGGTAGTCAAGCAAGAATCCTAGGGGCTCTATCAACGTGTAATAGCGACATGTCAGGTCACCTAAAGCAGTACACGATGATAAAGATAAACCAGATAGCATACTATCATCTCGAGTAAGACTGTCCTACCGGGATAGGTCCTCCCTCAATCATTGCAATCACGTGCCTGTGATCCAATAATTGACTCTGAGGGCACTATCTCCAACAAACCACACAAGACTCTATGACGATCTCGGGTCAACAGACTACTCTGTACCAGTGTCACCAGAGAACTGCCATCTGACGTGAGGTATAATACCATCTGGGAGTTCTCGGCGAGTCCGTCCAGTGTACCCAGTCTCCACTGAGCACCCGTATATCATCTCCGATGTCAAACACCAATGGATATGGGATCATCCATCGCCCATCTATATAGGTCGAGAAGGTACACGCTAGTCTACTCTGGTATATCGATGCCCCGTCTCGATACACCCACGACTAGGGACTTTGAAGGATGTACTTATGGACTACCATGTCCCCACTAGTATGATCCGCATCATAGTCCAGGTAGTCAAGTACACATCCTAAGGGCTTTACCAACATGTAACAGAGAGACAATCAGTATACATGTTAAGGTAAAGTGTAACCAGATAGCATACTATCATGTCGAGCAAGAAAGTCCTCCCTATATATGTCCCAGCATCCACTACACATCCAATGTACAGTAATGGCCTCTAGGGCATACATATAACTAACAAGTAGTGGGCCTAATTAAGTAACCACTAGCCTTCGACACACTTGCCTAGACACCACAAGAGAAACGCGGATAAGCTATGAATTACCCACGGCCTTCTTCTGTCCTAAGTGAGCGCGACGGTCCTTAGAGTCATCTCTAGATATTTTTTAGTTAATTGGGGTAAATACGGATGCAAGTTTTGTTATTTTCGGGGCCTAGGAAGGGTAATGAACTCCCCACCTAATCTGGATTTGGTCTTTTCCCCTTAATGTCCGTATTTAGAATGCAAACAACCAGGAAACAAAAAACACGCAAAATTTAATTTTGCAATTTGCGCTGTGATTATTTGCAAAGAAGCCTGCAGAAATTTGTTAGTTGGAGCAGAGAGAGGAGAAGAGATAAGAAAGTAAGAGGTTACCTGCCAAATTTTGCACAGAGATCCCTCTAGCAAGCCGCGGAACCGCCGCAAATACTGGCTCCCACCGCGCTTCCGCGGTCGTCGGTGATGTCCACTGTACCAAATTTCAACAGCAGCTTGCTGTTGATTCCTCCAGCTCTCTGGAATTCTCCAAAAAAATTTCCAATTTCCCAGCAAGCTCCAGATCTCCTTGCAATAAACCACAACAAATTGTTTAGATTTTTGCGCGAATTTTGATCTCAAAATAACAATGGAATAAATCTTTCAATTCAAATTTCAATATAAAACGAATTAGCGCACGATCCCCGGCAACGGCGCCATTTGATTGATCATTTCTTTGTGTGTGTTTAAGAAATTGAATAAAATTCACAATCAAAGAATTGTTTTGACCGCAATCAACTACGTTGTCAGTTGTAGATCGTAAGCGAGTGCGGATCGTCCATAGGGATTGTGCGATTCGTTTCTATGTTTGATTTGTTTGAATTGAAAAGTTAATCGAAAAGAAAAGAAAACATGATTCAAGATTTTATCGATTGATTCAAGTGTCACTAGTCTAATCAAGAATCAAGAAAATGATAAACAATCGAGAATCGGGTTTCGATGATATTTCCAACCAAATGTCAAGAATCTAAATGAGGCTCGTAGGAATCGATCAAATCTATAGACGTGATGTAATCTCAAGATATCGTATTCTTGTCCTTCGAAGAATTGATACTAGATCGATGATGATCGACGAGAGTTAGGGTTTTCTCGTGAAACTAGGGTTTCATCATTTATCCCTTGTTCTTTCGTCGATATCATTCACATTCTAGCCTCTAGCAAATTAAAGAAACGATCGTAACTCCCCAATTTCGAGCGATAACATTCAAGAAAGCATCGCAACGAAACTAGGTCGTCAATTCTTGAACTTGCTAGGGTTTACAAAACTCGTAGGAATCAAGAATCGTTTTAAGATATGTTACATCATCATACTATTGATCGTCTCGACTCCTCGACGAGCGGAGTATTACTCAAACATCATGATCACAAACACAATCACAAATTGAGATCTAATCATTATGCTTGAATTAAAAGATAAGCAAGAATATAGAAAATTCACCTTTATTTATCGACAATTTTCGTTACAACTCTCTTGAATTTACAAAAGGAAGGAACTAGATCGTCGATTTTGGCTCCGCTTTTCTCCGTGAGTCGTGGATCAGCTTGGACCACTTGCTCCGTTGAAGATCGGCTTCGTTCCTCAAAGGTTGAAGGGCTTCTTGCTTGTTTGGGTACTCAGGATCTTGGCTTTTGATTAGAATTAGGGTTAGGGTTTCACACAAGTCTTGTCACTAGACTTGTGGAAGAAGATGAAGAAAGTGGTAAAGAGATTGAATGGATTTAGATTCTAGATGATAGAATGCATCAATTTGGATCCCTTAACCCTAGGTCCAGGCTTCTATTTATAGACTTCCTAAACCTTAGGTCTAGGTTTGAAATTACAATTCCCTCCAAAAGTTTGTTGAGGAGCTTCTAGAGAGAGTTTGTTAGGAGTTTAGCTTAGGCTTTAAGCTAGGGTTGTTTTAACCTTAGAAACCCTAGTTTGCTGAACTGGCAGAAGCTTCTGTAGGGTTCCTAGGCACACTAGTGAGGTCTCACAAGGCATCAACCATGCCAATTTCAATCATTGCGGTGCCGAGAAACCCTAGACTACGTATCGTTAACTAGAAATTTAGGCGAAAGATGCAACTAGTAAACTACTTTACTAAAAGAACGGAAATACAACCTTTGTAGATCCGGTCCTCCACCTCCACGGCTCTATAATGAAGTCCTCTCCGCTGTCCAAATGAAATCCCGGGCTCAAGCGTCGGCTTCATCGGAGAAATGGCGGGCTAGGTCATCGACGACGATGCCGAAGATGATCTACGTCGAGGCATCACTAGATCAAGCTCCACCTTCACCAAGCCTTGAAAACTTGTGAAGGAAACACACTCTACTACTTGGAAAGAGGTAGAGGATGAAGAAATAGGAGATGGGTTCACTTTAGAATTGGATTTCTCACTCTTTTTCTCACTTTGCCATTAAAGCTATCAAGCTTTTTCTTGAAGTGAAGAAGAAGAAGAAGATGAAGAATATTATGATAAGTGTTAATTAAAAAGGAAATAAAAATAATACTTATCATAATGTAACCATGGTCAAGTGTAGAGAATAGACTAGGGTTATGTGGAATGGTTAGGGTTAAGCATGAGACAAAATGGTCACTAAGTCAAAGCTTCAGGAAGCTTCATAATACAAACAAAGTTAGCAACCATTTTTCTCTTTATGCTTTTCATTTTCCATAAAGAATAAATAAATAAATAAATGAATAAGAAAATGAAAACCCTAACCATTACACAACCATGGTTTAATCTTTACACAAACCCAAGTTAGCATGCATCATCAAGCATGATACAAACTTGTGAGAAAATCCTTTTAAAGTGAACCAATACTAGTTAATGCAAAGTAATATATCAAATATATAATTATACATTAAATCATTAAATCAACACTTGATTTAACGATCCGGTCATGTCGAACATAACCTACTAGTATTCAATGTATCGACTTATCGAATCAACGCTTGAATCGATAACTAGGTTATATCGCATACAACCATTCGATACATTCATCCCGAGATTAGAATACTGTATCACATACACGCATTATTCTCGGTCCCGCACATATCTCATATGCGCTCCTATTTCGTTTCGCTTGAACCAGGAAACCTCTGTGTAGAACTCTAAAGACTCGTCAATACGCCGGCAGCAGGTGATGATCATATCAAACACCTACAAGCCGCAAGCGGTCTGCTAAACGTAACGGCCACCCGGGTATTGAGCGATCAGAAGATCGACGAGCAAGCCCGCTCACACTCCAGTGAATCCAACCAGTAACACTTACCGTACAGTCCGATCTCGTCGTCTGATATGTCGCATATCTTGCCTAGGGGTGGTAAACGTCAGACCCCAATAGCTCGATAAGTCGTGTCGATATGAGGTCTATAACAATTCGAGAAACTACTGGTAACACTTACCAGTAAATCTCAGCAACCCTGGCCAGGGATTTCCTTTTATAGCCAATCGAACACAGCGCAACATCAACTCCCTATACCGGGAGAGACGAATTCCCTCCTATCGCTCATTGCCTCCATGTGATTCGGGACTGTACCCCAAAACCACCATTTTGCACACCCTCTTGGACATGATAAGGTGGAAATCAAAGCACAGTGGGAACCACACAAGACTCTATAACGATCTCGGGTCAACAGACTACTCTGTACCAGTGTCACCTGAGAACTGCCATCTGACGTAAGGTATAATACCATCTGGGAGTTCTCGGCGAGTCCGTCCAGTGTACCCAGTCTCTACTGAGCACCCGTATATCATCTCCGATGTCAAACACCAATGGATATGGGATCATCCATCGCCCATCTGTATGGGTCGAGAAGGTACACGCTAGTCTACTCTGGTATATCGATGCCCCATCTCGATACACCCACGACTAGGAACTTTGAAGGATGTACTTATGGACTACCATATCCCCACTAGTATGATCCGCATCATAGTCCAGGTAGTCAAGTACACATCCTAAGGGCTTTACCAACATGTAATAGAGAGACAATCAATGTACACGTTAAGGTAAATAGTAACCAGATAGCATACTATCATGTCGAGCAAGAAAGTCCTCCCTATATATGTCCCAGCATCCACTACAATATACATCCTATGTACAGTAATGGCCTCTATGGCATACATACATATAACTAACAATCTCCCTCTTGTACTAGGGCCATCTGTAGCAGTGGTTGCAGTATCCCATACTCAACCATCCCATAAAAGTCTCTCTCTGGGAATAGGCCTTTGTGAGTGGATCCGCAATGTTATCCTCTGAGTCTACTCTCCTAACCTCGATCACCTTGGAGATCAGCCATCTCCATGATCAGGTGATACTGCCTTAGAATATGTCTGGATCACTGATGGGACGGACGTTCCTTGGCATAAGCCACAACTCCATTGTCACACAATGGTAGGAACCAAGTTCATCTCATGAACAAACATACACCCAAACTGCCTCTTTGGTAGCATCATAAGTAGCGATGTATCCAGCCTTTATCGTCTATTATGCCACGGTATCTATCTTGGAACTCTTCCAACATACCGTCCCTCTACTGAGGGTAAAGACAATGCCTGTGACTGACATTCAGTCGTCTTTATCACCCTGGAACCCTTCAAGTGATTCTCCCCAGGATCGATTGATACCATCTCACTACAGCTAGTGAGTATCCTAACATCCATTTAGATCTATCTCATAGATTCAAAATCCAGGATTTAGTAGGTATCACTTTGATCCTATGTGGAGAATCATTGTGATAAGCGGAGATTGATCGAGCGTAGCATAGGAAACTCTTTCCCTATCAAGAGTATGTCATCCACGTACTCTACGAGGATCACCACCATACTCCCTACTACCTTTTTGTATATACAAGGTTCATCTACCATTTTGATGATGTCAAACTCTTTGACTACTTCATCCAAACAGATGTTCCAACTCCGCGATGCCTGCTTTATCCTATAAAGCATCTTGCACACGTTTCCGCTGCTCCCACTGTCTACGAGGCCCTCTAGCTGTGTACTTATAGACGCTCTCTTTTAAAACATCATTTAGAAAAGCTGTCATGACACTCAACCACCAGATATCGTAGTCATGGTATGTAGCCGTGGCAAGTAGGATCTGGATGGACTTAAGCATAGGTACTGGAAAAGGTTTCATCATTATCCACGCCTGGTCAATGACGAAAACCTTTAACAAGTCTAGCTTTGAAAGTCTCAACTTTTCCATTTACACCAAGTAATCTTCTCAAGATATACTTGCTCCTGATGGGGATTTAACTCTTCAGATATAGCAACTAAAGTCCATACTTTGTTGGTGTATAAGGATTCCATCTCAGATCGCTAAGCATCCAGCCATTCTTACAGAGTCCCACTCCTGATGGCCAGTTCGAAACTAGTTGGGTCATCATCTCATGATGCAATCCTCGCTCCCACTGTTATAGAGAAACCGAAGTATCTCTCAGGTGGGTGAGGAACCCTACTAGATCGGCGGAGAGGCTGAGGTTCGTTGGAATCTACTTAATCCTTCGGTTCTACCAAATCATCAGCTGCAGTTTGTATAGCTGGAACGTTTCCAGTTCTACATAACAGACGTTGCCTCGAGCTTGTCCGGATTTTGCTTTTAGACATAGGCCGGACAACCCCAAATCTTAACTAACTTAAGATATGGGCTCTTCCCTTTCCATATCTCATATGGAGTGGTAGACAACTGATTTGATTTGAACCCTATTCAATAGGTATGCAGCTTCATAAGTGCATAACCCCCAAAAGGAAATAGGTAACTCAGAAGTACTCATCATAGAGCACACCTTATCATATAGGGTGTAATTGCTCCGCCCCGATATACCATCGTGCTATGGTATATACGGAGGAGTAATGCCGAGAGAGAATCTCATTCTCCTTTAGAATAGACCAGGATTTCCGTGCCAAAGTATTCTCCTCCTTGATCTCATCATAGGACATAATACTTATACCCGTATTGGTTCTCTACTTCTATCTTATATTCTGTGAATATCTTAAAAGGTTCAGACTGGTGTCTCAACAGGAACATATGTCTGAATCTTGAGAGATCATCAGAGAATGTAATGAAGTACAAAGAACCGGTCTTGGCATGTGTAGACAGGGGACCTACATACATCAACATGTATCATCCCAAGAGTTCACTAACTCTTTCTCTGTTTCCAGTAAACGGAGCTATGGTCATCTTATCTTTGTGACATGACTGCCGAGTTTCACAAGATGTAAATTCAAACTGATTTAAATATGCATCTAAATGTAACTTAGCTAGTCAGGTCGCATTGATATGACCTAGTCTACAATACCTCAAGAAGGATCCGTTCATCTCTGAACTCTTCCTCTTGTGTGTGTTCTATATACTAAGAACTGTAGTTTGATTTAGAACATCAATGCTTTTAGATAACGTGCCTGAACCGATCAACTTTTGATATAGGAAATGTTCAAAACATTATCCAACAATACAAAATTTTATCATTTCTTTACTAATAAAGAGACTGATATGATTTTGTATATCAGGTTCGGTATCTAATAACATTCATTCAGAATCAATGTATTGGTAATACAGGGTGACAGTGACCGACAGACTTGGCTGCAACTCTTGCCTCGTTTTCTGCCTCATGAAACTTATCACCCGTTCTCAGTTTTCTACCTTTCTATAGCCCTATGTAACAGATTACGTATCTGGGATCCTGATCTGGTATCACATACCCAGGACGTAGAGGATACTGAGAAACAGTTCTGTAATGAACACACCCGAAGATGATGCATCAGCATGCACTCTCTTCGTTTGGGCGGCACGGGAAATCTGGCATTCCCCAATTTCCTGCTCTGTCTTATAACAATTATAAGTTGGAGCGGGACCAACGTTCCCCAGCTCAGTATAACAAGCGGGTTTGGTCAATACATCCGTATTATTATCTTGATTAAGGCGTGATATGGTCGCTACCTGGAGAGAGAGAGAAGAAATCATTCAGCGTGCGCTCTTTCAAGAATAGATTGGTTATTATTTTATCTAATCAGGATGGCTCCCACTGCTTTTTATCAAATCTTCCTTCAAACCCTAAAAGGAAAGACTAGCCGGGATTAATTACACACTACAAGTTCGCCAATCTTTCAGCCAGGCCAGTGTCGGTACTTTGAGGGAGGTCCCCCGTGCTTTCGCACGAACCTAATTAATGTAAACCTCGTTTTCCCAGAGGCGTAACCTCGTTAACACCTTTCTAGACACCTACTTGATCGGCTAATTGTAATGTATAAAACTCTCCCAGGAGTAACTCTTACTCGCAGCGGGTATCGGGATCCAACTATCTCATAGAAGGTATGCAATCTCATTGCAAATTTCAACACTTGAAATTCCCGATAATATTTTGCCCCTAGTGTTCTATGACCTTGACGACTGCCAAACAACCCATAGTCCACTAGTCAAGTTCAACCCGTACATTTCTTGATCGAATTAAACCCACCCGTACGACCCTTGACAAATGCCAAACAACGCCGTACGAATACCCTAATCCAATCTGCATCATATGCATAAGCAGATAAATACTAGTTAGCTACCGCACACTATGCCTTGACGAATGCCAAACTACCGCAGCACGAATACTAACTAGTACTTATCTGAAATGACGGAGGGCTACGACAGGTTTTTCTGAAAACCTATTGCTTAATGAACTTGATATCATTGTAGAATCAAATGATTTTAAAATGGAGTGCTTTTGAGGCTTTTCTAGTTTTGCTAAAGGAGTCACTCCCGGTGAAGGGATCGTCGGTCCTTTCCTCGTCGAATGAGGTACGGGATATATCATATATATCACTGTGCAAAGCAAAAACTCTTAAAAGCAATCAAAAGACAAACCGAGGGTGTAGTATCTGCCAGTTATTGCTAAAGGAGTCACTCCCAGTGAAGGGATCTCGGTCCTTTCCTTATCGAATAAGGTGCAGGATATATCATATATACCGCTGTGCAAAGCAAGAACTGTAGCTACCTGTTTTATTTTGAAATTCGATTCTACAACATCTTAGGTTTCTTTTATTTCATTAATCTCATTAATGAAGTCCCATCATTTAAGTTACCTAAACATCACAGATAAATACGACGTACACTTATGCCATCCGCATTCGCCTCGATGTCCCCTCGTGCACCGTTAGGTTAGGTAACTAACGGCAGAGCAGGGCAGGGCTAGCGCGGGTGTAAAACATAAGTAACGTCTATATAATATATCATATATACTATATACTGTATCTATCACAGAACATCACATGATCACATCACAGATATCGCAGCAGAAGAACCATATGAAATATTGGATATACTAGGACGTCCGTGTTTTCAATACGAGCCAGTATAAAACCCGGATTCCACGGTCGTGATGAATAGCCAAACCCACACCCCAAGACCCCTACGAGAGCGGCAAGCAACCCTACCAATTCTGGAGTTAGGAGACCCGGACTCGACTCCTCGAGTTGGTCTCCCACTGGACTCCAGAACCCGGTTACTTGTGCCCTCCTCCTTGGGTCTATCGTAGTGCGGAAAAGTAAATAATATACAAAGGGTGACAACTTCCGCAACCTGGAAGTGCCCCAATAAAAGAATATTACATACAAGTTTTTACATGAATGAAAATGAAAAACACTCATCTCACATAAAAAACCCCGGCTATTCAAACACGACGATCCAATATAACATATCCAGCAACACATAACATCACATGTCATCAACGTAAGAAAACATGCGTATCCCAATTGTCGTTGACATATAGCAACGAAACCGGCGGTATCACATATTACACTTACGGTCACAGAAAAGAAAGTGTAAAACTACAACGGTTGGAATCCGCAACCTCTTTAGACATCACATGCCTAATCAAATGAATTACTTAGACATCGCATGCCTAACTATTATAAACCCCGCATTTTAGTCTCATTATCGAAAACACTTTTCAATATCAAGTCGGGGAATTCAACAGGATTCCCGACATTCTGATCGAATGCTCGTCGCAAACTTTAGTAGGCGGCCGCACCCCCGACGCCGTCGACAAAGTGCACCAAGGCGGAACACCGCTGCCGCGAGCACCCGAACGGATGCTTTCGGGGACGGGGTTCTCCTACAGTCACTTGGTCGGGGCTATGGAGTGAGGCTGTCTATTAAGTTTACCCGGCGAGTATCCGCGTACACTACGTGATTGCGACGGATTTTTAATCACATCAAAATTCCGTAGCAACCGATCAAGTGAGACTAAACTGCTATGTTTATAACATTCATTCATTTATCTCATAACTAGTTGTGAATTCCAATTATTGTATCACATTCCGGATAAACAGAAAATGTTAAACTTTCCGATTGAACATTCGAACACCCAAGTTTTCCCGAAACAGCTCAACACATGAAATAAGTCTAAAAACATTCAGTTCGTGCCTCAGTACCAACGGTCCAGCCGTAGAAGGGTCAAGCCAACGCCTCACATGTGGCACGCCGTACTGCCCCAAACCCGAAGGTTCAAAGGGAAGTTCAAGACGGTCACATAATCGAGTTAAGGTTTGTTGTCTTCTAGAGGGTCCATCGCGTTACTTGCACTACTTAGAACGTCGTTAAACTACGGAAAGACCCAACACTTAGAAATTTCCCGACAGGGGAAAAATTGGGTATTTATATCCGGTCGAACTTTTTAACATATTCTAAAATTTATCCGGAAAACCAAATAGACAAAGTTAAATAATCCGATCGATTCATCGAGTCCCCAATACAACCCCAGAACACTCAACTCTAGAATCAGTATTAAAAATTCCCAGAAAATATAAACAACAGAGATATGAATTTCTATGCAAAGAACCGTCGCTAATGCCGTAAATGTGCCGCGGAACCGCCGCTAAAGGGGGGTCAACGCCGCGGTTCCGCGGTCAAGTAGAGGAATTAGAGGCTCGTTTTTCATGGTAATTCATATAATACCCTGCTGATTTTTTTAAGCATTTTTAATTTGGAAAAATCCCAGATTTTGGAAAAATTCCAGAGAGCATTGTCGGGTTAGGGTTTCGGGTCGATCGGGTTTCAAACTTCGTCTACGCATCGCCTAAGGCTCTAGCTAGGCTCTGATACCACTATAGGGTTCCTAGGCACACTAGTGAGGTCTCACAAGGCATCAACCATGCCAATTTCAATCATTGCGGTGCCGAGAAACCCTAGACTACGGATCGTTAACTAGAAATTTAGGCGAAAGATGCAACTAGTAAACTACTTTACTAAAAGAACGGAAATACAACCTTTGTAGATCCGGTCCTCCACCTCCACGGCTCCGTAATGAAGTTCTCTCCGCTGTCCAAATGAAATCCCGGACTCAAGCGTCGGCTTCATCGGAGAAATGGCGGGCTAGGTCATCAACGACGATGCCGAAGATGATCTACGTCGAGGCATCACTAGATCAAGCTCCACCTTCACCAAGCCTTGAAAACTTGTGAAGGAAACACACTCTACTACTTGGCAAGAGGTAGAGGATGAAGAAATAGGAGATGGGTTCACTTTAGAATTGGATTTCTCACTCTTTTTCTCACTTTGCCATTAAAGCTATCAAGCTTTTTCTTGAAGTGAAGAAGAAGAAGAAGATGAAGAATATTATGATAAGTGTTAATTAAAAAGGAAATAAAAAGAATACTTATCATAATGTAACCATGGTCAAGTGTAGATAATAGACTAGGGTTAAGTGGAATGGTTAGGGTTAAGCATGAGACAAAATGGTCACTAAGTCAAAGCTTCATGAAGCTTCATAATACAAACAAAGTTAGCAACCATTTTTCTCTTTATGCTTTTCATTTTCCATAAAGAATAAATAAATAAATAAATGAATAAGAAAATGAAAACCCTAACCATTACACAACCATGGTTTAATCTTTACACAAACCCAAGTTAGCATGCATCATCAAGCATGATACAAACTTATGAGAAAATCCATTTAAAGTGAACCAATACTAGTTAATGCAAAGTAATATATCAAATATATAATTATACATTAAATCATTAAATCAACACTTGATTTAACGATCCGGTCATGTCGAACATAACCGACTAGTATTCAATGTATCGACTTATCGAATCAACGCTTGAATCGATAACTAGGTTATATCGCATACAACCATTCGATACATTCATCCCGAGAATAGAATACTGTATCACATACACGCATTATTCTCGGTCCCGCACATATCTCATATGCGCTCCTATTTCGTTTCGCTTGAACCAGGAAACCTCTGTGTAGGACTCTAAAGACTCGTCAATACGCCGGCAGCAGGTGATGATCATATCAAACACCCACAAGCCGCAAGCGGTCTGCTAAACGTAACGGCCACCCGGGTATTGAGCGATCAGAAGATCGACGAGCAAGCCCGCTCACACTCCAGTGAATCCAACCAGTAACACTTACCGTACAGTCCGGTCTCGTCGTCTGATATGTCGCATATCTTGCCTAGGGGTGGTAAACGTCAGACCCCAATAGCTCGATAAGTCGTGTCGATATGAGGTCTATAACAATTTGAGAAACTATTGGTAACACTTACCAGTAAATCTCAGCAACCCTGGCCAGGGATTTCCTGTTATAGCCAATCGAACACAGCGCAACATCAACTCCCTAAACCGGGAGAGACGAATTCCCTCCTATCGCTCATTGCCTCCATGTGATTCGGGACTGTACCCAAAAACCACCGTTTTGCACGCCCTCTTGGACGTGGTAAGGTGAAAATCAAAGCACAGTGGGAACCACACAAGACTCTAAGACGATCTCGGGTCAACAGACTACTCTGTACCAGTGTCACCTGAGAACTGCCATCTGACGTAAGATATAATACCATCTGGGAGTTCTCGGCGAGTCCGTCCAGTGTACCCAGTCTCTACTGAGCACCCGTATATCATCTCCGATGTAAAACACCAATGGATATGGGATCATCCATCGCCCATCTGTATGGGTCGAGAAGGTACACACTAGTCTACTCTGGTATATCGATGCCCCATCTCGATACACCCACGACTAAGAACTTTGAAGGATGTACTTATGGACTACCATGTCCCCACTAGTATGATCCGCATCATAGTCCAGGTAGTCAAGTACACATCCTAAGGGCTTTACCAACATGTAATAGAGAGACAATCAATGTACACGTTAAGGTAAATAGTAACCAGATAGCATACTATCATGTCGAGCAAGAAAGTCCTCCCTATATATGTCCCAGCATCCACTACAATATACATCCTATGTACAGTAATGGCCTCTAGGGCATACATATAACTAACAGCTTCTGGGGTCTTCTGGAATTTGATGTGGCTTGAAGAGCTTCTGGAAGTGAGGTGGAAGTTATGAAGCTGAAATGAGCTGCTGACGTGTCCAAGCCGCCGCGGAACCGCGGCGCAAGCCGGCTCCGGCCGCGGTTCCGCGGCCATGTTGGCTCCTTGGGGTTTGGGTCTTCTTCTGTGGTCTTGGGATAATATTTGGGGCTTTATCTGATATGTTGAATTGTATTTTGCCCTTTGGATTACTACCAGATCTCAAAACTTGAAGTTGGTGTATTTTATCAGCTCAATTTGATCCTGCAATTTCCTGCACAAATCTTGAAACAAGTGGTGCACAATATAGGGATGATGCGATGCCATGAAATGCAGTCAATTTCCTTTATAGTGCCGGTTTTAGAGTCTAACACATGCAATCTGATATTTAACGACTAATTTGCTAATATGTGAAATATGAATACCGCACACTTCTAAATGAATGCAAATGATAGGAAAATTGCCGGTTAAAAGATGCAGTATTTTCGACTGATCAGGTATCTATATCAAAAGATGCAAGAATGCGGCCAGCTGCGACTACTCCGAAGGGCAACCTGCAAACACTGTGGCACAACGGGAGTGAGTTGCCAACTCGTGAATAGAGATAACATATAAAGGTAATCGCGAGCATGCACGTACTGCGCTACTCTATCATAAGCTAACAGATGATATCAATGCGCGATAAGCCGTATGTGCAATAATCATGCAAGTGCTCTATTAGGTAATATAACTACAAGATAAGATACAATAATCAATGCTGAGCATGGGAAGTATAACATCTACACGGAATATCAACGTGGAATATGTAATCGGTGTCCATCAATGCACCCCAAATCCCAACAACCCAGACGCCGGCACTCCCATTGGCCCTCAAATCCCGTACATCACTGAGAATCACGAGTGCACAACATCGGCACCTAAATATCATAAATACTCGTGTCTAGCATCGACACGCAAATCTTCCTATATCGGGCATCCGTCAGTCCGGGTCAGCCCCCTCTCTCTCATATATCGGGCATCCGTCAGTCTGGGTCAGCCCTCTCTCTCTAATATATCGGGCATCCGTCAGTCCGGGTCAGCCCTCTCTCTCTCATATATCGGGCATCCGTCAGTCCGGGTCAGCCCTCTCTCTCTCATATATCGGGCATCCGTCAGTCCGGGTCAGCCCTCTCTCTTTCTCATATATCAGGCTCTAGCACCGAGAAAACACATGGTAGATGCACTGAAATATCATATCAAGGGAAACCGGGTTTTTAAGTAATTACCTATTCTCTTTTGAAATATTCACAGTTCCCAAATCCAGAAATAACATGGAAACAACATATCTCAATGCGTAAATCTATGCAGGTATGAGGATATCAATATATACATGGCACATGTATGAATACATGATGTAGATGTGTCCAAGTATGAATATAACATCTGCTGATATGCGGGAATTCATGGCAATCATCAATAATGCGTAAACAATCTGACGCATGATGTATAGTAATCCTATAATGTGAGTGTCATGGCAATCACTAACGGTGTGAGTGTAGCATATACATCGTGCTCGTGCAACTTGAACCGTTAGTAATAGTGCGGTGTTCTATCAATTCTAGTTTATATACATATAGCAGGGAATGCAGTATGCACTAAATAGTAGCCATGCACAGTCAATGTATGTAAATATAAAATGCTGCTACAAGATCCTATCAGCCCTGACGCATAACGCCATGCGGGCGATATCCCCGTAGATGTTAAATCTACTCACCGTAGTCTCTCGCTAGGTATAACCGATGACTTGTTTCCCCTTCTTTGCGGCGTCCGTCGCACTCGCCTGCGAACCTAGAATTTCACAATAAATCACGCATAAGCTCAAAACCATACAAACACGACATTTAAAGTCGACTAGAAACCCGTTTCGCAAACCAAGCGCGCGTGTGCGCGATACGCTAAAACGTGTGATTACGCGCCTGAAGTCACTCCGACGCGTCGCGATACGCAGAAACCCCAAACCCACACACACGTATCACGCGTGTCGCGAAAGATTAAAAATACGGGAAATAGGGTATTCTACTCCAGATTTTGATACAGAACATATATTATAAAAATAGATATACCAAAATACCCCACATAGTAGCAGACTCCAGTGGACCAAACCCTAAACCCCAACTCACCCATCTGGTCGCAAATTGCGGCCAGAATGAATATTCCGGCGCCCTGTCTGGGGAATTGGGCTCCCAGGTTTTGTGTGTGCACTTTATACGCCCTATACATGCTACAGTAAATCCAATTTCATTCTGAAATAACTCGGGTAGCAGCAGGTTCTACAGAGCCCTATTTCTAGTTAAAAACCACACTTTTGCACAAAAATGAAACTTTAGGGTATTTTTATGAAACCTGAAGCAAAACCCAGTTTAAAATCACACCAACAACTCATTACCAAGCTAATTAAGCCATAAAAATGCAAATTTTAACATATCATCACAAATTCCCTTCAATAGCACAAAACAATGCACAAAAAGTGATATTTTGCTAGAATTACTACAAGTTATGTAAAGGAGTGTTAAGTGTGAGATAATTACCTTCCCAAAAATCCTATAGAACTTTATTTTCCAGCCTTTTCCCTCAAGCCACTTCCTTGACACCAAGATCCACCAAAAGAGCCATTTAAACAAGGTTTTTGTGAACAAAAATGGGTTTTTGGTGTAGGGTTTTGTGTAGATCCAAATGGGAAATGAAAAGAGAAGAAAAGAGAAGGAAAATGGTGTTGTTGCTGCTGATATTCTGCAGGATTTCTGAAAATGGGGAGAAGAGAGAGAGAAGAGAAGGAAAATGGGGTCAAAAGTCAACCTCTTTCACCTAACACTATACCTCATTTTCTATTGCCAATTTTGCATTTTAAAAAGGGTTTTAGCTTGATTAAAGTGATGGAAATAAAGTGAACAATGCAAGAAAAGAATTGGCTAACACTTTAAACCTAAGTCACAAAATTGGCTAAGTGTGCAAGTGTACAATTGATTGGTAGAGTTTTTGCGTGCTAAGTTTGTTACCGCAATCAAGACGGTTTCGCTTGTAGCTAGCCGGTTGAGTACGGGTCGTCCGCAGGGAGATGGGAATCTTTTTCTATGTGCTTTAACGAGTTAAGTCTGATTTTCCAGGTTTGTTTTTAGATTACTTATGTGCTAAAATGATATATATATAGAGCTTGTTAGGGTTAGGATTAGGTTAGTTTGAGTTAGGAGTCGCTTACTTCTTTCGTTGCCACTCTTAATGTCGGTGTTACGGTAATCGGCAACAACAGGGATTAGCACGACTAGGAAGGAACTTGCGAGTATAAGCTAGGATTTCCAACGCATAAGTTCTTCCTTTTGGTGCTTGTCCGTCCGTTCTTGGCTCGTAGCCTTAACCTCCGGTTAATTCAACCACAACCGGTCACACTAAGGAATCACCGCTATCATGTAGGATAGGGTGCCATAGGGAGCGGATTGTGGTTCAATTAACGGGAGTCCGAATCAAGATGTTGGGCAAGAAAAGAGTGAGAGAGATTTCCTTCTCTCAAACTTTCCTTATCCTACCCTAACAAGTATGAAAACTACTCACCCATTATAAGGAAAAGAAAATAAATCATAGGAGAAAGATAGAAAGAAAGAGGTTAGAAGATTACAACTAGCTATTTACGACCTCACCTTGGCAAGGATCAAGCGTAAGCATCATGGTTGTTTAAGGATAAAGGAAAAGGGAACAAGAAAGAAACAAACAATAAATAACAACAACTAGATTAGCAAAAGAAAATTACAAGCAATTATAAAACGAACAAGAAAAGCATGATAATCAAAGAACTCCTTTATTCATTCTTCTCTCACAAAAGCTCACTACAAGTTTTTAATGGAGAATAGATGAGCGGAGGAAGAAGAAGAACACATGTATTCTAAATTCTAAATACAAGATTATGGACCCTTGGCTTTGGCAAGATCTGGACTATTTATAGGCAGGCAACAGAAACTCTAGGGCAACAATCAGAACAAAGATGAAATGACCAATCTGCCCTCAGAAGATGGCCTTCTGCCGAGGCCGTACGGCCGCGGTTCCGCGGCCTAAGCATGCTTAGGCCGCGGTTCCGCGGCCCTATTGGAGACTTAGGTCACCAAAAAAGGTGAGTTGCCCTGGTTTGTAGTACCCTTCAATCTGGTATATGTTTTTTCTCATAATTTCTTCACGATTTTTCCAGAATTTCTGTTGATCAAAAGGTGATTTGATGTGGATCTTTTTGTCATGATTTCCTCGAGCTCCGCGTAGATTTCTTGGATCTTGTGCTGCCATTGAGCCTTGTGCATGAAAATGACATTGATTTGCCTTTTTGTCTCTTAAACTGGTGTGTGGCAACATACGGATAGAGAGCGGAGACCCGTGTTTTATCTGTGGTTGGCAGTAATCTGGATTTTGTCGTGCTTTTCCATGAATTTCACCGTTTAGAGCCGAGAACATGTATCCTGCAATTGACTAGCAAACACGGCTCAAGAGTACCTACCGATAAGCAATGCGATAAAAATTGGGCGGTATAAAAATGCAAAAATCTGATATGAACAAATACCCCCAAACTTATCATTTGCTCGTCCCGAGCAAAGCCAATTTATTCACAAAATTTTTTTCCTAACCTCACTTTCGCAGGGAACGCGATTGCACTGAGCACGTGCAACAAGCCGTTAAACCTCTATGTGTCCCTAGTAGGAGGAGTGTTGTCTCCTGAGGGTTTTCAGCGGATACTACCCATAAAATCCGGTCAAGCTAGTTTTGCAAAATAACTTATGATTCAAACCCTGAAGTTTTGTTTCAGAAAATAACAATTCTATTATCCTAAGTCTAGACTATCGAACCTTTATTTTTCACATCTCGCATCTTATTTAACTTAAGATTTTATATGTCTTTACATGTAGTGCAAATAGTGTCGTTAAGTTTCAGAAGGTTCGAATAAAGTCATCATGTCACACAATAAAGCCCAGATAAGAATTTTGAAAGGATCACATAAGTTTTATAAAGAGTTAAGCATCTTTCAAGTTTCGTTTTCCAGTAAAGTTTCAACTTCAGAATTTATATCTTCCTTAACAGGAAACTAGGTCTTATTTTTCACTCCACCTTTTTCTTGTTTTCATTTCATACACACCTCTGTGAACGTGCAATAGTCTTTATCATAGAATAAAACCTTCATATCTCCGTTAGAAATATTTTTTTTTATAAAAACCTATCTTTTGTCAAGATTATTCTCACACAAAGAACCGTTAGGAATTTTTAACTCGGCGAGAACACTTGCTTGACTTTGTTTTAATCTGGACTTTCTAGGCTTCTTAGCGAGCTTTGGGCCAATGCACCCAAACCAGTTGGTTTTAGGGCATTAGGTGTAGAAACACCCCAGCGGACTTAATTACTCAAGTTACCTAGGCCCTAAAACAAAAGACAATTTAGCGTGAAAATCATGATGATTCAATGCGAACGGAGATATAACCGGCAGTTCAGTTATTTTTTTGGATAAAAGACGTGTTTAGTGGGTTCGGTGTGTAATCATTCCAATCAAGTTTCAGATGGGTTATTTTTCAGACTTAGTTTCAATTAAGGCATCAATAACATTCCTTCATATTCACTTCACTTCATAAACTATTCTTGATATTACTTATTTCAGAACAAACCTATTTGATCCTCAGAAAATCATTTATCCATTTAAAAGTTTTTAGGCATAAAAGACTTGTCATCTAATTTCCAAAAACTCACGACACGTGTAGTGTGATGTAAAGACGTATATCAGCTATAGTTAACTTCAAAGGAGAGTTATCTTTCAGGTTTTCAAAATCTAAAAATAAGATTTAGTTATTCTTATCTTTATAAACAAAACCGTCGAAATGTTGAATCAGAGTTCTCCCACTAGCTTACTTGACAGAAAAGTTTTTATATTTTTAGAAAATTTTCTGATTTTTATGGATTTTATGGATTTTAATATGCAGATGCAAAATATACATATGAATGCGAAGGTTAGAAATGCGTACCGAGCGTACCCCCAAACTTAAACTGGACAGTGTCCTCACTGTCATTACATGAAGAGATCATTTGAAGGGTCAAAATTGTCGGTTATATATACACAATTTTTTTATGTTTTAAAAGAGTAAAAACGGAAAAGAATATCCACAAATAAATACAAAATGGTATATACATACCCCCAAACTTATTTGGAACAGTGTCCACTGTTCTTGGCTGGATAACCGAAGTTTGGTGGTAGGCAGAGAAAGATTATGCAGGGTAAACCGGCTCCTGTAAGACCAGGAGCTCCTCTGTTGGTTCGGCGCTTAGGTACGGTACGGTTTTAGTCGGTGTCCGTTCACTTTGAAAAATGAACCGTCCTTTAGATTCTCCAAATCCACAGCGCCCTGCGGATACACATTCCGCACAAAATACGGCCCTTTCCAGCGAGATCTGAGCTTTCATGGATGGAAGTGTAGCCGGGTGTCGTAAAGCAGTACCTGCTGACCAGGTACGAAGGTTTTGCGCAAAAGGTGTTTATCGTGAAACACCTTCGTTCGGTTTTTAACGACAACCGCGTTATCGTAAGCCTCATCCCTAAGCTCGCTCAATTCGTTCAACTGCAGCTTCCGATGGCTGCCCGCATCTTCGAGAGACAGATTCAGTTCTTTTATCGCCAAAAATGCGCGATGCTCTATTTCGACAGGTAGGTGGCAAGCCTTTCCGTACACAAGCCGATAGGGAGACATGCCAAGATCGGTCTTATAAGCGGTTCGAAATGCCCAAAGGGCATCAGTGATTTTCAGCGACCAATCCTTACGGTTCTTGGAAACCGTCTTCTCCAGTATCTGCTTGATTTTCCGATTTGAAACTTTGGCCTGCCCACAGGTTTGGGGGTGGTAGGGAGTAGATAGCTTATGATTAATGGAATATTTCCGCATCAAGGCCTCGAAAGTCTTATTGCAGAAATGAGTTCCATTGTCGCTAATGATCGCTCGGGGGTGCCCAAACTGAGAGAAAATGTTTTCTTTAAGAAACCTAACGACAACCTTGTTGTCGTTAGTCCGGCTGGGCACAGCCTCGACCCATTTAGAGACGTAATCAACAGCGAGAAGGATGTATAAGTTCCCGAAAGAGCTGGGAAACGGCCCCATGAAATCTATCCCCCAAACATCGAAAATCTCCACAACCAAGATTGGTTGGAGCGGCATCTCGTTCCTCCGGGATATCCGGCCCAAGTGTTGGCACCGGGAACAAGTCTTGCAATAGTCATGAGCGTCTTTGAAGAGTTGTGGCCAGTAGAAACCACATTGCAAGATCTTCTCAGCTGTCTTTCTGGGGCCAAAATGCCCGCCACATGCTTGATCGTGGAAAAATGACAGCACACTCTTGAATTCATCGTCAGGGACACACCGACGAATAATCTGATCGGGACAGTACTTGAACAGATAGGGTTCGTCCCTGTAAAAGTGTTTTACTTGGGATAAGAATCGAAGTCTGTCCTGACTTGACCATTCAGTCGGTAGTAGCCCTGTGGCTAAATAGTTCACAATATCTGCAAACCAGGGTTTGCAAGATACTGTCAAGAGCTGTTCATCCGGGAAAATGTTGTTGATCGGAAGTTGAGGCAACGACGAACAAGGAAGTCGTGAGAGATGGTCGGCGACTACGTTTTCACATCCTCTTTTGTCCTTGATGACAAGGTCAAACTCTTGAAGTAAGAGGATCCAACGTATTAGCCGAGATTTTGCATCTTTCTTCGCAAAAAGATGGTGCAGAGCAGAATGGTCTGTATAGACAATGACTGGAGAGCCGATGAGGTAGGGCCTAAACTTTTCTAAAGCAAATACAACAGCTAATAATTCCTTCTCAGTTGTTGTATAATTAAGTTGGGCGTCGTTCAGGGTTCGGCTAGTATAATAGATTACGTGCGGCATCTTGTTGATGTGTTGTCCAAGGACAGCACCAATGGCAAAGTCGGATGCATCGCACATAATCTCAAATGGGTGCGTCCAGTCAGGTGAAGAAAGAACGGGAGCAGAAGTGAGTGAGCTTTTTAATGACTCGAACGCAGTCACACAGCTCGAGTTGAAGTCGAATGGCGTGTCCTTGGCCAGTATAAGAGTCAAGGGCCTAGCAATCTTGCTAAAGTCCTTGATGAACCGTCTATACAAACCGGCATGGCCAAGGAAGGCTCGGATGTCTCTGACGTATTTGGGAGGAGGGAGATTGGAAATGACCTCAATCTTCGCTTTGTCAACCTCTATGCCATTTTGAGAAATGATATGTCCTAAGACAATACCTTCGCGCACCATGAAGTGGCACTTCTCCCAATTCAAATTGAGGTTCTTGTCCTTACATCGGGTAAGGACAGCGTCAAGATGCAAAAAACACTCGTTGAAGGAATCGCCGAAGATGGAGAAATCGTCCATGAAGATCTCTAGGAATTTTTCCACCATGTCTGAGAAGATTCCCATCGTACACCGCTGGAAGGTAGCGGGCGCATTGCATAACCCAAAGGGCATGCGACGATATGCAAACGTGCCGAAAGGACAAGTGAATGTGGTATTGTCCTGGTCTTTTTCGGCGATGGGAATCTGTTTATAGCCGGAGTAGACATCAAGAAAGCAGTAGTACTCATGTCCGGCCAATCGTTCAAGCATTTGGTCAATGAAAGGTAGCGGAAAGTGGTACTTCCGCGTTGCGGCGTTGAGTTTTCTGTAATCGATGCATACTCGCCACCCAGTTTGGGTGCGAGTAGGGATTAACTCGTTTGCCTCGTTAGTGATGACCGTTATACCTGATTTCTTGGGGACAACGTGAATGGGGCTAACCCACTGGCTATCAGAGATAGGGTAAATAATACCACTATCCAGACATTTTACGATCTCCTTCTTCACAGCCTCCTTCATGACTGGGTTGAGTCGCCTTTGTGGATCTCTGGCTGGTTTGGCATCATCCATAAAATGAATATGATGTTCAACAATCAGGGGACTAATCCCCTTGATGTCCGCCATGGACCAGCCAAAAGCTTGCCTATTGCTGTGCAAGACCGCAAGAAGGGCTTTCTCTTGCTCTGGAGCTAGAGAAGCCGAGATGATAACAGGGAGGGTCTCGTTCTCACCCAAGTAAGCGTACTTAAGGTGAGACGGCAAAGGCTTGAGTTCGAGCGTTGGAGGTAAAACGATTGAAGGCAATATTGGTGAAAAGGTCTCGAACTCAAAGGATTCCAGCAAAGGTTCAAAACGAGTGTAAGCAACCGAGTTGGATGGTTCAGGTAACTCATCCGGAAATTCGAAGGATTCAAACTCAGGTGGGGAGTGGCTAAGATCGTTCGAGAAAGTGAAACACTCGTAGTCGTTGTGCAGAAACAGCAGCAGGTTCGAAGAGGAACGCACTAGTGGCGTTAAGGTTATCGTGATCGAACAAAAACTCCTCGAATTCACACTCTTCAGGGGTGATCTCCTGGATTGAGCAAACGTCTAGTATATGAGCATTAGGTTCAGAGGGCTGATTCCCCAACCTAAAAATGTTGAGTTCAATTGTCATGTTTCCAAAAGATAGGTTCATCGAACCATTGCGACAATTGATCACAGCATTTGAGGTTGCAAGGAATGGGCGACCGAGTAGGAATTTGATTCCAGGGGTTAGCTACAGGCTGTGTGTCTAATACAATGAAGTCAACGGGGAATATGAAGTCCCCGACCTTGATTAACACATCCTCTAGCTCACCCCTAGGATGGGCGATCGATCGGTCGGCCATTTAGAGAGTACAGTGTATGGGTTTCAGCTCTCCTACACCTAATTGCTCATATACTGAGTACGGAAGCAGGTTAACACTGGCACCAAGATCTAATAGTGCTCGGTTGATGTTCTTATCCCCAATGGTAATAGAAATCGTAGGACAACCAGGGTCCTTCCATTTTTGTGGTAAAGATTGGGTAAGAGCATCACTCACAGCACTAGCCAAGAAAACTTTCTTGGGTACCTGAGACTTCCTCTTTTTCGTGCACAAGTCCTTTAAGATTTTCGCGTAGGACGGGACTTGTTGGACAGCATCTAAAAGGGGAATGTTAATGTTAACCTGCTTAAACAACTCCAGAATCTTCTCCATTTGTGGAATTTGTTTATTGGACCTCAACCGGTTTGGAAATGGAACGGTTTAAAATTGGTTGAGTCCAATACTTGTGGAGGAGATTGTGGAGCTGGAACGGATCCCAGAGCTGGTGTTTTCGTGGAGTGAGAAGTGGGTCCGTTCAGAACAGAAGGAGAAGAAGAAGAGCCTTTTGACGAATGGAGAATAGGCTCAGAAGATGAGGAAGAAGAAGAAGAAGAAGCGGCCGGGGTGTCATTATCCTCAATTGTTGTGCAGATGTTGTTGTGCAGCATCCTTCCCGATCTCAATGCAGTCACGGCACTCACATTATGGTTCTGTTGTTCAAGAGCAATATGTACATTATGTGGGTGACCGGGATTTGGGAGTGGTTGAGATGGAAGCTTCCCCTTTTCTCGCTCGCTTAACGCTCCATTCAGCTGTGCAATCTGGGCTTCGATGGTCTTGATGCTTTGCCCGTGTGCAGCAGTGTGTTGCACCAAAAACTGAATAGACGACTAGATATTGGCGGTGGATTGTGTCGATTGTTTAACGAACGCCTCCAGACTTCGTTCTAGCGAGGAAACCTTATCGTTGTTTGACGGAACAAAGTTGTTTTGTGGAAAAGAATTGTTGGGTGGAAAGTTGTTCATCTGATTTTGAAAAGGTTGGGGTTGGAAGGGCTGCTGAAACTGTTGTTGAGTTTGTTGTTGCGCTTGTTGTTGCGGAGGAGGGGGCCTCTGGAAATTGTTGCCTTAGAATTGTTGCTGATTCTGATTCCAGGCGAAATTGGGGTGGTTCCTCCAACCGGGATTGTAGGTGGAAGAGTATGGATCATTCCTCGGTCTTTGCTGAAATGCAGCATTAACCTGATCCTGTCCTTGAGATGGTGGATTGTAAGGACACTCTTCGGTTAAGTGAGAAGGATCGGAACAACAAGCACAAATGGTGCGAAGGGGAAGAACAGGGGCAGGAGCAGGAGATGAAAATTTGCTCTCTATTGCTTCAAGTTTTCTCGTTATTGCAGCCATTTCAGCTTTCATCGCAATAGAGACATCGAGTTGGTGAATTCCTACCCTAGACTGACCAGTAGAAGTGGACGAAGAAGAAGAAGAAGTTGGTCGGGTGCTCTCCCATTGAAGCGTTTGTTCCGCAAGGTCGTCGAAGAATTGCCATGCTTCCTCATCAGATTTTGATAGGAAGTGGCCCTGACAAATGGTTTCCAACAACTGCTTGGTTGCTGGGTTCAGGCCCTCTTATAAGGTTTGGCAAAGTTGCCATTTCTCGATACCATGGTGAGGACACTGAACAAGAAGGTCTTTATACCGGTCAAAGCACTTCCAGAAGGGTTCAGAAGGAAGCTGAGAGAATTGGTTGATTTCGTTACGGATCCTTGCAGTTTTATGATTCGGATAGAATTTCTTGAGAAACGCTTTCACAAACTTGTCCCAACTGGTTATGGAGTGGGAAGCGGTGCTATACAGCCATTTTTCAGCAAGATCTCATAAAGTGAACGGAATGACCCGTAGCCGTATAGCATCATCCGACAGCTGGGTGGTTTTCATCATGGCACAAACATTTTGGAACTTGTTGATGAAGATATAGGCATCTTCAGATTCAAGCCCATGAAATCGCGGAAGCATGTTAATGAAGTGGGGCTTAATTTAAAAGTTATCCCCATTGGCCGGTGGAAGAGAAAGACATGTGGGAAGTGCAGAACGGGTGGGATAGAAATGATCCTGGAGCGCGATTCGCTGCGGCGCTACAACAGGCGGTGGTGGTGGGTTAGTTGCCTCCGTAGGAGGTGGAGTCAATCCTGGGGTAGTCAAAGAGATGTTTGTATTAAATCCTGACATCGCAGAAGAAGAGGTTGGTGATGGTGAAGGTGAAGATGTATGAACAGAATTCCGGTCAACGTTGGAGTTGGCCGGCAAAGGTAAGGGTGAAAGAGGCGTGGTCGGAGTTTCGACGTCTGAGTCGATCGCGTAGTCGGTAGCGACTAACGTAACGCGGACTAGGCGGGCGCTAGTGTCCCGAGTCCAAGCGGACATACACTAAACGAGTTTAGTATAGTCAAAGCGGAGAAGGTGAGGGTAAGAAAACGTCAATGGAGAAATACGATGGGCGGTGGGTGAAAAAATGGATTCTGGCGACAGAGGGCAAGTTTTTATAAAAGTTTTTGGTTTTGTGTTTTTTTTTCTTTTTTTTAGAAAGAGCTTTACAGAAATAAGTACGGACTTACGGCTTCAAGAAATCACAAACAAGATATGCACAATCACACCTAGATTTAGGATCACCTAGGTCAGCTAGACAGCTCCTAACTGTTCCAAAGGGCTAGAAATAGGACCTCAAACCGCCTCTTCTCCAACAATTGCGGCCAGGTAAGTGGCAGGTAAGTGGGAGGCTCCCCACTACGTAAGTAGTGGTCCTAATTAAGTAACCACTTGCCTTGGACACACTTTCCTAGACACCGCAAAAGTCAGGATAGGATAAACGGCCGATGCTTGTAACTAGTCCTCTGTCCTATTGAGCGCGAAGTCCTTAGGGCTGAGTCTAGTATTTTTTAATTTAAGCAATGGTCAATGCATATGCTTTTTGTGATTTCTGGGGTCCTGGGAAGGGTGATGAAATCCCCACCGAATCTGAATTGGTTTCAAGCCCCTTAAAGTCCGTATTAATATATGCAAAGCAGTAACAATCAACTGCAAACAATTTTTATTTTAGCGCGGCGCAAAGAATCCTGCACAAAACAATTTATTGGAAGGGGAAGAGAGTTTGCGCAAAGAATGCTGCAGAAAACACAGTTTAGAGGAGTTCAGAGGAGTGGGGGAGAGAAGAGAGACTCACCCAAAAATTTTGGAACCCTGAAGGCACCAAACCGTCGCGGTTCCGCGGCCAAACACGTGCTCAGGCCGCGGTTCCGCGGCAGGAAAGAGAGATTGGGCTTCCAATTTTTTTTGTGTGTGCTTTATGGGGTGTCCTCTTCTTGTCTGGAGCTCCGGAATCTGGATTTGCTTACTGGATCTGCTCCAGAATCTTTCAGTAGACCGTTTTGTCCGTCTTGAATCTGACGCGATGTAGCTGCGAGATATGGGTCTATCTTCCCACGTCTTTGGCACTGAACTCGAACTTCGTATTATCCTGCACACTTGCACAAAAACTAATTAAAAATAACAAGATGATTTTTTTACAATGTATATTTTTTTGTTTTGTTTTTCGGTTATATTTATATTCACAAATTAACCCGAAATTACACAACGAAATAAACTACCGTCTCCCCGGCAACGGCGCCATTTGATTGGTAGAGTTTTTGCGTGCTAAGTTTGTTACCGCAATCAAGACGGTTTCGCTTGTAGCTAGCCGGTTGAGTACGGGTCGTCCGCAGGGAGATGGGAATCTTTTTCTATGTGCTTTAACGAGTTAAGTCCGATTTTCCAGGTTTGTTTTTAGATTACTTATGTGCTAAAATGATATATATAGAGAGCTTGTTAGGGTTAGGATTAGGTTAGTTTGAGTTAGGAGTCGCTCACTTCTTTCGTTGCCACTCTTAATGTCGGTGTTATGGAAATCGGCAACAACGGGGATTAGCACGACTAGGAAGGAACTTGCGAGTATAAGGTAGGGTTTCCAACGCATAAGTTCTTCCTTTTGGTGCTTGTCCGTTCGTTCTTGGCTGTTAACCTTAACCTCCGGTTAATTCAACCACAACCGCTCTTACTAAGGAATCACCGCTACCATGTAGGATAGGGTGCTGTAGGGAGCGGATTGTGGTTGAATTAACGGGAGTCCGAATCAAGATGTTGGGCAAGAAAAGAGTGAGAGAGATTTCCTCTCTCAAACTTTCCTTATCCTACCCTAACAAGTATGAAAACTACTCACCCATTATAAGGAAAAGAAAATAAATCAAAGGAGAAAGATAGAAAGAAAGAGGTTAGAAGATTACAGTTAGCTATTTGCGACCTCACCTTGGCAAGGATCAAGCGTAAGCATCATGGTTGTTTAAGGATAAAGGAAAAGAGAACAAGAAAGAAACAAACAATAAATAACAACAACTAGATTAGCAAAAGAAAATTACAAGCAATTATAAAATGAACAAGACAAGCAAGATAATCAAAGAACTCCTTTATTCATTCTTCACTCACAAAAGCTCACTACAAGTTTTTAATGGAGAAGAGATGAGAGGAGGAGGAAGAACAACACATGTATTCTAAATTCTAAATACAAGATTATGGACCCTTAGCTTTGGCAAGATCTGGACTATTTATAGGCAGGCAATAGAAACTCTAAGGCAACAATCAAAACAAAGATGAAATGACCAATCTGCCCTCAGAAGATGGCCTTCTGCCGAGGCCGTACGGCCGCGGTTCCGCGGCCCTATTGGAGACTTAGGTCACCAAAAAAGGTGAGTTGCCCTGGTTTGTAGTACCATTCAATCTGGTATATGTTTTTTCTCATAATTTCTTCACGATTTTTCCAAAATTTCTGTTGATCAAAAGGTGATTTGATGTGGATATTTTTGTCATGATTTTCTCGAGCTCCGCGTAGATTTCTTGGATCTTGTGCTGCCATTGAGCCTTGTGCATGAAAATGACATTGATTTGCCATTTTGTCTCTTAAACTGGTGTGTGGCAACATACGGATAGAGAGCGGAGACCCGTGTTTTATCTGTGGTTGGCAGTAATCCGGATTATGTCGTGCTTTTCCATGAATTTCACCGTTTAGAGCCGAGAACATGTATCCTGCAATTGACTAGCAAAAACGGCTCAAGAGTACCTACCGATAAGCAATGTGATAAAAATTGGGTGGTATAAAAATGCAAAAATCCGATATGAACAACAATACAAAGGAAAATTTTCCAATTAGGGTAAACCCGACTAAAAATAATTAATAACCCTATAAATATATATGAAACACGCACACTTGCTAATTAACGCGAAAATATTCTAAACGAAATTTCAAAGTGTTACAGTCTACCCCCCTTAAAGAAATTCGGTCCCCGAATTTCAAAATCTAACTACACGTACCTTCAAAAAGGTGGGGATACCTCTTCCTCATCTCTCTCTCGGTCTCCCAAGTGACCTCCTCTCTGCTTGGACCACGCCAAAGTACCTTGACGGACGGTATCTCTTTCGACCTCAATTTTTTCACTTGTCGATCCAAGATCATCACCGGCTGCTCTGCATAGGAAAGGTCGCGCTCAAGCTGGATCGTCGGGTGATGAATAGCATGCGAAGGATCATGAAGATATCTGCGGAGCATCGAAACGTGAAATACATGGTGCACGTCTGGAAAACTGGGCGGAAGGGCTAACCGATACGTAACTGCACCAACACGCTCGAGGATCTCGAAGGGGCCCACATATCTGGGACTAAGCTTCCCCTTCTTCCCACATATCTAGGACTAAGCTTCCCCTTCTTCCCAAATCTCATCACACCTTTCATTGGGGAGACCCTCAAGAAAACATGTTCACCAACAGAAAACTCAAGTCTACGCCGCCGACGGTCCGCATAAGATCTCTGCCTACTCTGGGCTGCTCTCATCCTGTCGCGAATCAACTGGATCTTCACGGTCGTCTCCTCCACAATCTGTAGCCCTAAGATACTTCTCTCACTGAGCTCTGTCCAACAGATGGGCGATCTGCATCTTCTCCCATAAAGAGCCTCAAACGGTGCCATCTGAATGGTCTCCTGGTAGCTGTTGTTGTAGGAGAACTCTACTAAGGGTAAATGATGATCCCAGCTACCTCCAAATTCTAAGACGCACGCTCTGAGCATGTCCTCGAGAGTCTGAATAGTCCGCTCTGACTGTCCATCGTTCTACGGATGAAATGCTGTGCTGAAGCTCAAGCGAGTGCCCAAAGCCTCCTGAAGTCTCTGCCATAGCCGGCTGGTAAACTGGGTGCCTCTGTCGGACACGATACATGTCGGAACTCCGTGCAGTCGTACAATCTCGTCGATGTAAATCTGGGCATACCGAGCAAATCCGAAAGTCGTCTTCACCGGTAGGAAGTGATCCGCTTTCGTCAAACGATCCACGATCATCCAGATGGAGTCATACCCTCGACTAGTCCTGGGCAGACCCACAATGAAGTCCATAGAAATCTGCTCCCATTTCCACTCCGGAATGGGTAACGGCTGTAGCTCCCCCGCGGGCTTCTGGGGCTTAGCCTTGACTTGCTGACAAGTCAGGCATCTCGACACAAAATCTGCGATGTCTCTCTTCATTCCGTCCTACCAGTAAACACCTATCATATCATAGTACATCTTGGTGGAACCGGGATGAACACTGTATATCGATCGATGTGCCTCCTCAAGAATCTCGCGCTGCAATCCCTCAGCATCTGGTACGCACAGTCTAGCCCCAAATCATAGTATCCCCTGATCATCGATCACGAACTCGGAAAATCTGCCATGTTCCATCTGTATCCTGATCTCTGAACATCGGTCATCACTGTGCTGTGCCTCATGTATACGGTCGAGCAACTGTGGGCGTGCATGAACATGTGCAATCTGTCCTCCGATCGACGTAAACTCGAACTGTACCCGGCTGTCGCATAAGATCTGCCAATCTGCCGACGAGTGCCTCTGTACTACGCTCAAACATGATAGACTACCCCCGGGCGTCCTGCTCAAAGCATCCGCCACTACATTAGCCCTGCCCGGGTGATACAAGATCTCACAATCGTAGTCCTTCACTAACTCAATCCATCGGCGCTGTCTAAGGTTCAGGTCTTGCTGCTGAAATATATACTTTAAGCTCTTGTGATCAGTGAATATCTGGCACGACTCTCCATATAGGTAATGTCGCCAGATCTTAAGTGCAAAGACCACTGCAGCCATCTCCAAATCGTGAGTGGGGTAGTTCTGTTCATGTTTCTTTAATTGCCGCGAAGCATACGCGATCACCCTGTCATGCTGCATCAATACGCACCCTAGCCCCACTCGTGAAGGATCACAATATACCACAAATCCGTCTGATCCTGAAGGCAATGATAATACCGGTGTCGTAGTCAGTAGAGCCCGTAGCTGATGAAAACTGTGCTCACACTCCTCCATCCAATCGAAACGAACTCCCTTCCGGGTCAACCCGGTCAAAGGTGTAGCAATGCGAAAGAAGTCCTGCACGAATCGCCTGTAGTAGCCTGCCAGCCCTAGAAAGCTGCGAACCTCCGTCACTGACGTGGGTCTAGGCCAACTCCGAACGGCCTCAATCCTCCTCGGGTCTACACATATACCATCTCGTATAATCACGTGCCCCAAGAAGTCTACGCTGTCCATCCAGAAAGCACACTTGGAGAATTTGGCGAAAAGCTGATGCTCCCTCAAGATCTGCAATGTAATCCGCAGGTGCTGCTCGTGCTCCTCTCTAATCTGAGAATACACTAGAATATCGTCAATGAACACTATGATGGACAGATTAAGATACGGCCGGAAAATACGGTTCATCAAGTCCATAAATGCTGCTGGCGCGTTGGTGAGTCCGAACGACATCACCAAAAACTCATAATGGCCGTAGCGCGTGCGGAAAGCTGTCCTAGGAATGTCCTCCTGTCGAACCCGCAGCTGATGGTAGACTGATCGCAAATCGATCCTCGAAAAGTATCCTGCCCCCTGAAGCTGGTCGAACAAATCGTCAATTCGTGGCAAAGGATACCTTTTCCGCACTGTCACACTGTTCAGCTGGCGGTAGTCGATACACAAACGCATACTGCCCTCCTTTTTCTTGACAAACAGGACTGGAGCACCCTAAGGAGAAACACTGGGTCGAATAAGTCCCTTATCCAGCAAATCTTGCAACTGACCCTTCAATTCTCTAAGTTCCGCCGGGGCCATCCGATAAGACGGTACAGAAATAGTCCCCGTGCCAGGAACCAAATCAATACAGAAAGAAATATCACGCTCGGGCGGTAGCCCAGGAAGCTCGTCAGGGAACATATCAGGGAACTCGCTAACAACCAGAACCTGATCCATCGGAACCTCTGTAGCTCTAGTATCGCAAACATAGGCGAGAAATCCCTGACATCCCTTCCTCAAAAGCTGTCCAGCGCGAAAAGAAGAAATCACACTGTGAGGGGTGGCACCACGGTCCCCCAACACAACAAAAACCGACTCGCCGGGAAAACAAAATCTAACTGTCTTCTCGCGGCAGTCAACAGAAGCATAGCATGTGGCTAACCAATCCATGCCCAAAAGAACGTCGAAGTCCAACATCTCAAGAAGGATCAAATCAACCGGCAACTCTCTCTCGCCAATACGGACGGTACAGGATCGGAACACGTGCCTAGCAACAAACGACTTTCCCATAGGAGTAGTCACAACAAACTTCTGATCAAGCAAACCGGACTCTCTACCCAAACTCGGCACAAAATGTGTGGATACGTACGAGTGCGTGGATCCGGGATCGAATAACACGTGTGCATCAACAGAACATACTGGAAGGATACCTGAGACCACCGCATTGGATGCCTGCGCGTCCTGATGCGTCAAAGCAAAAACTCGCGCATGTCCTCTACCTGCGACTGACTGTCCTCTGTCGGCCGATGGCTGTCCTCTGCCTCGATCACCTCGTCCTCTATGAAAAAATCCTCCGCGACTATGACCTCTTTGTGCATGAGTCCGGCACGGAGTAACAGTAGGTACAATAGGCAACGCCGTCTGGGGTGGTGAAGGTGGTAGTGTGACGTGCGGTGCTGCTGCCTCCCTCCGGGGTATCTCAGGACAATCTCGTACACGATGATAAGAACTCCCGCAACGGAAACATCCCGATGATGGTCGTTGACCCTCCTGGGGATAGGATTTAAACAACCTTCCTCGCCCCGAATCTCTGCTACCTGCAAGACGTCTATCACGGCGCCGAAAAGGCTGTCTCTGCGCTGATGTATCCGCACGAACTCTCTTCGGCTCTGGAACTACCGAAGTCTCAGCAAGGCGCTCCTCGACGAATAGGGCCGCGTCTACAGCTGCTGCATATGTCTCGTAATGCTGTGCGCTGATCGCTAGAAACAGTGCTGTAAGCAACCATCGGACAAATCTCTTGACTCGCAACTCCTCAGTAGCCACTAGGTACGGAGCATACACTGACAGCTCGGTGAACAGGACATCATACTCTGCTACTGACATCTCCGGAGTCTGACGTAAGGACTCGAACCTGCGTGCTCTAGCATCTCTGACACTCAGGGGAAGAAAGAGGGCAAGGAATAGCGCCACGAACTCTGTCCAGGTCATAGGGGGAAGACCTGTTGCTCTACCCTTCTCGACTGATTCACACCATTTCTGCGCGAGACCTTCCAGGAGAAAGCTCGCGAACTCAACCCATCTCGCATCTGCGTATCTAAGTGAACGACATATCCGCGCCATCCTATCAATGAAAGACTGTGGGTCCTTGGCCGCATCGGTGCCTGCGAAGACCGAAGGCTTCACCCTCATAAACTCTGACAGCGATACTGAGATGACCTCTGTAGCAGTAGGGACAACTGCCTGTACTGCGGGTACCACCGCGGTCTCTACAACGGGTGGAACTACCTCTGGTCGCTGCGCTCGAAGTGTCTCAACTAGAGATCCCATCATCTGGCGCATCTCTTGCATACTGGATCCCATCGTCTGGCGCATCTCTTGCACACCAGCCCCTAACATGGCAATCTGATCTGTCACGGCAGGAACAACCTGCTCGGGCACAACCTGTGTACTATCTGGATCAGTCCTCGTCTCGGACGAGTCAACTCGAATCTCGACCCTCGCGGCCGCTCTCTGCGCCCTCGTAGTCTTTGGCGGCATAATGGCTGAAAGGAAAAGTAGGATTTGATAAGGATACGGAAATCGAATCGCAAGAATGTATGAACTCAAGAAGGAATTTAAATCAACAAGTCCTAAGGTCGCTTAGGCGGAGTACCGTATCGTGAGTATGTCGCGGAACATACGCACGCTACGCCACTCTGCTTCAGCTACCTACTCCATCATACCAGGGTCATCCTAGGAACACTCCAAAAGGTAAAACCTACGCTCTGATACCAACTTTGTCACAACCCGAAGTTTGGCCCGTGACCGGCACTTAACCACGTAACGTCTACAGGCGTAACGCAACTAAGTGAACCGAAAACCCAGAAACCAAACCAGTAAAAGTATAGAGTATTTTAAGTTTTAAATGGAAGTATTTATTAAAGTGACAAGAATTCTTAAGTAAATAATCACCGAGATAGCAATATACGACGCCGTAGCGAAGATCAAGATCAACAAGTGGGAACATCACAGATAGAATAAACTGCATAAGTAAAGTCGGCTCACAACGAGCTCGACACCAGAATACAAATAATATATATCATCGTCCCCACACTGTCTCTAAGTCAAGTACATATATGGTAGATGGAGAATACTAGATACAACAATGTACATAACTGAAAGATAAATAGATACCGCACAAAACCCACCTATCAGCAAAAGAGCTAGTACACCGACTGTAGGGGTATCTGTGTCAAAAGATGCAAGAACGCAGCCTGCCAAGACTACTCCGAAGGGCAACCTGCAAACACTGTGGCACAACGGGGGTGAGTTGCCAACTCGTGAATAGAGATAACATATAAAGGTAATCGCGAGCATGCACGTATTGCGCTACTCTATTATAAGCTAACAGATGATATCAATGCGCGATAAGCCGTATGTGCAATAATCATGCAAGTGCACTATCAGGTAATATAACTACAGGATGAGATACAATAATGAATGCTGAGCATGGGAAGTATAACATCTACACGGAATGTCAACGTGGAATATGTAATCGGTGTCCATCAATACACCCCAAATCCCAACAACCCATACGCCGGCACTCCCATCGGCCCTCAAATCCTGTACATCACTGAGAATCACGAGTGCCCAACATCGGCACCCAAATATCATAAATACTCTTGTCTAGCATCGACACGCAAATCTTCCTATATCGGACATCCGTCAATCCGGGTCAGCCCCCCCTCTCTCATATATCGGGCATCCGTCAGTCCGGGTCAGCCCTCTCTCTCTCTCATATATCGGGCATCCGTCAGTCCGGGTCAGCCCTCTCTCTCTCATATATCGGGCTCTAGCACCGAGAAAACATATGGTGGACGCACTGAAATATCATATCAAGGGAAACCGGGTTTTTAAGTAATTACCTATTCTCTTTTGAAATATCCACGGTTCCCAAATCCAGAAATAACATGGAAACTACATATCTCAATACGTAAATCTATGCAGGTATGAGGATATCAATATATACATGGCACATGTATGAATACGTGATGTAGATGTGTCCAAGTATGAATATAACACCTGCTGATATGCGGCAATTCATGGCAATCATCAATAATGCGGAAACAATCTGACGTATGATGTATAGCAATCCTATAATGTGAGTGTCATGGCAATCACTAACGGTGTGAGTGTAGCATATACATCATGCTCGTGCAACTTGAACCGTTGGTAATAGTGCGGTGTTCTATCAATTCTAGTTTATATACATATAGTAGGGAATGCAGTATGCACTAAATAGTAGCCATGCACAGTCAATGTATGTAAATGTATAATGCTGCTACAAGATCCTATCAGCCCTGACGCATAACGCCATGCGGGCGATATCCCCGTAGATGTTAAATCTACTCACTGTAGTCTCTCGCTAGGTATAGCCGATGACTTGTTTCCCCTTCTTCGCAGCGTCCGTCGCACTCGCCTGCGAACCTAGAATTTCACAATAAATCACACATAAGCTCAAAACCATACAAACACGACATTTAAAGTAGACTAGAAACCCGTGTCGCAAACCAAGCGCGCGTGTGCGCGATACGCTAAAACGTGTGATTACGCACCTGAAGTCACTCCGACGCGTCGCGATACGCAGAAACCCTAAACCCACACACACGTATCACGCGTGTCGCGAAAGATTAAAAATACGGGAAATGGGGTATTCTACTCCAGATTTTGATACAGAACAGATATTATAAAAATAGATATACCAAAATACCCCACATAGAAGCAGACTCCAGTGGACCAAACCCCAAACCCCAATTCACCCATCTTGCCGCAAATTGCGGCCAGAATGAATATTCCGTCGGCCTGTCTGGGGAATTTGGCTCCCAGGTTTTGTGTGTGCACTTTATACCCCCTATACATGCTACAGTAAATCCAATTTCATTCTGAAATAACTCGGGTAGCAGCAGATTCTACAGAGCCCTATTTCTAGTTAAAAACCACACTTTTGCACAAAAATGAAACTTTAGGGTATTTTTATGAAACCTGAAGCAAAACCCAGTTTAAAATCACACTAACAACTCATTACCAAGCTAATTAAGCCATAAAAATGCAAATTTTAACATATCATTACAAATTCCCTTGAATAGCACAAAACAATGCACAAAAAGTGATATTTTGCTAGAATTACTACAAATTATGTAAATGAGTGTTAAGTGTAAGATAATTACCTTCCCAAAAATCCTATAGAACTTTATTTTCCAACCTTTTCCCTCAAGCCACTGCCTTGACACCAAGATCCCCCAAAAGAGCCATTTAACCAAGGTTTTTGTGAACAAAAATGGGTTTTTGGTGTAGGGTTTTGTGTAGATCCAAATGGGAATTGAAAAGAGAAGAAAAGAGAAGGAAAATGGTGTTGTTGCTACTGATATTCTGTAGGATTTCTGAAAATGGGGAGAAGAGAGAGAGAAGAGAAGGAAAATGGGGTCAAAAGTCAATCTCTTTCACCTAACACCATACCTCATTTTCTATTGCCAATTTTGCATTTTAAAAAGGGTTTTAGCTTGATTAAAGTGATGGAAATAAAGTAAACCATGCAAGAAAAGAATTGGCTAACACTTTAAACCTAGGTCACAAAATTGGCTAAGTGTGCAAGTGTACAATACAAAGGAAAATTTTCCAATTAGTGTAAACCCGACTAAAAATAATTAATAAACCTATAAATATATATGAAACACGCACACTTGCTAATTAACGCGAAAATATTCTAAACGAAATGTCAAAGTGTTACATGCACTAAGGCGGAACACCGTTGCGGCGAGAACCCGAACGGATGTTTTTGGCGACGGGGTTCTCCTACAGTCACTTTGTCGGGGCTTTGGGGCGTGGCTTTCTATTAAATTTACCCGGCGAGTATCCGCGTACGCTACGTGATTGCGACGGGCTTTTGATCGCATCAAAATCCTGTGGCAACCGATCAAATGAGACTAAATTGTTAGATTTATAACATTCAAATTAGTTATCTCATAACTACTTGTGGATTCCAAATATTGTATCACATTCCAGATAAATAGACAATGTTAAACTTTCCGATCGAATAATCAAACACCCAAGGTTTCCCAAATAGCTCAACACTTGAGCGGAGTTTAAAAGTATCTATCACATGCCACAGTACCAATGGTCGAGCCGTAGAAGGGTCAAGCCAACGCCTCACATGTGGCAACGCCGTACTGCCACAAACCCTAAGGTTTAGAGACGGTTCAGACGGTCACATAATCGAGTTAAGGTTTGTGTTCTTCTAGAGGGTCCACCACGTTACTTGCATGATTTTCAGGAAGTTTCAAACTAGAGAAAAAATCCAACTTTTGAAAAAATTTCCGACAGGGGAAAAATTGAGTTATTGATATCCGTTCGAACTTTTTAACACGTTCTAAAATTACCCGGAAAAAAAATAAACGAAGTTAAACTTTTTGATCGAATCAATGAGCTCCCAATACAACCCAAGAAACTCAACACTTGAGTATAAATTAAAAATTCCCAGAAGAATCAAGAAGTAGATACGGATTTAACTGTGCAAAAAGAAAACAATAAGTCCACTGTACGGCCGCGGAACCGCCGCGCAAGCCATGTCATTGTCGCGGTTCCGCGGCTGTTTAATGGTATTAAATGCTCGTTTTTCACAGTAATTCCTAAAATACCCTTCTGAAATTTTTTGAGTATTTTTAATATGAAAAAATCAACATTTTTGAAAAATTTCCAGAAACTAGGGTTTTACGGGTATTCGGAGTTCGATCGGACTTTAAACTACGCCTATAGCTCTAGCTTGTCTCTGATACCACTGTAGGGTTACTAGGCACTCTCACAAGGTTCTACAAGGCATCAACCATGCCCAATTTAAAATTTAGACGTGCCGAACAACCCTAACCAAGATCTTTAAACTAGAGATTAGGCGAAACAAAGCATGTTAAACACTTTAACACTAAGAGTTTGGGATTACAACCTTTGTAGTCCGGTCCTTCACTTCTAAAGCTCCGTGTTGAGGTCCCTTCGCTGTGATCATCGAGTATCCGGACTCTCAAAAAGCTCCACGAAGAGAAAGATGCAAACTTGCTTCCGATCTTCGATAACTAAGATGATCTACCTTGAAGTCTCTTTAACACAAGCTCTCACTCACTAAATGAAGTGACCACCCTAATCTAAATGGCTAGGATAGATTAGGATAATGAAGTAGGATTTTAGCTCTCATTTGTTTTCTTAATCTCACTCATTTTCATCACTAAGAAAAAAGCTAAAAAGCTTTTTATCAAGGAAGAAGAAGAAGAATGAATAATAATCCTTTTGTGATGAATAATGAATTGTGATAATATTATTACAAATGCAACCATGGTTAAGTCAAGAAAAGACTTAACCATTGTAGAGATCTAACCATAGTAAAGGGTGTGGGTTGGGTTAAGTAAATATCTTGCAAAATATCTTTGCAAAAACAAAAAGAAAGCTTCTAGAAGCTTCTAGAAAAATTAACCCAAATCAAACCTTAACCATGTTTTATCTCCACTAATCATGTTGCATTAATAACCATAATAGGTTACAATATTATATATCACATATATAATATTTATTGTAACAAAATAAAATAATACAATTAACATATATCGCATATATATCAATGTATTACCCGAGTGAGAAAAAGAATCTTTTATAGAGCTTATATTAGTTAATGCAATTTAATATATCAAATATATAATTATACATTAAATTATCAAATCAACACTTGATCCGATAATCCGGCTATTTCATAAATAACCGACTAATATAATCTGTATTAGTTCATCGAATAAACACTTGATCCGATGACCCGGCTATATCACATATACCCGGCCGATATCTCATATCGTGAGAATATAATACGATATCACATACACGTATTGTTCTCGGTCCCGCACATATCATATGTGTGCTCCTACTCCGTTTTGCCTGAGTCAAGAAACGTCTGTGTAGGACTCTAAAGAATCGTCAATACGCCGGCAGTAGGTGATGATCATATCAAACACCCACAAGCTGCAAGCGGTCAGCTAAACGTAACAGCCACCCAGGTATTGAGCGATCAGAAGATCAACAAGCAAGCCCGTACTTTCTCACGTGAATCCAATCAGTAACACTCCCGTACAGTCCGGTCTCTTCGTCTGATATGTCGCATATCTCGCCTAGGGGTGGTAAACGTCAGACCCAGTAGCTTGATAAGTCGTGTCGATATGAGGTCTATGACAGTTCGAGAAACTACTAATAACACTTACCAGTAAATCTCAGCAACCCTGGCCAGGGATTTCTAGTTATAGCCAATCGAACACAGCGCAACATCAACTCCCTATACCGGGAGAGACGAATCCCCTCCTATCGCTCATTGCCTCCATGTGATTCGGGACTGTACCCAAAAGCCACCTTTTTGCACGCCCTCTTTGACGTGGTATGATGGAAATCAAAGCACAGTGGGAATCACACAAGACTCTATGACGATCTCGGGTCTACAGAGTAACCTGTACCAGTGTCACCAGAGAACTGCCATCTGACGTGAGGTATAATACTATCTGGGAGTTCTCGGCGAGTCCGTCCAGTGTACCCAGTCTCCACTGAGCACCCGTATACCCTCTCTGATGTCAAACACCAATGGATATGGGATCATCCATCGCCCATCATATGGGTCAAGATGCGTATACGCTAGTCTACTCTGGTGTACGATGCCCTGTCTCGATACACCCTCAACTAGGAACAATTATAGGATGTACTCGTCGACTACCGTGGCCCCACTAGTATGATCTCATCATAGTCCTAGTAGTCGAGTACATATCCTAAGGGCTTTATTAACATGTAACATAGAGACAATCAGGGTACATGTTAAGATAAAGAGCAACCAGATAGCATACTATCATGTCGAGCAAGAAAGTCCTCCCTATATATGTCCAAGCATCCACTACACTATACAACGCATGTATAGTAATGGCCTCTAAGGCATGCATATAACTAATAGGTGTTTCCTATGCTACACTCGGTCAATCTCCTCTTATCACATAGATTCTCCATATAGGATCAAGATGATACCTCCTAAATCCTGGGTTTTGGATCTATGAGATAGATCTAATTGGATGTTAGGATTCTCATTAAGTGTAGTGAGATGGTATCAATCGATCCTGGGGAGAATCACTGGATAGCTTCTAGGGTGGTAAGGTCGACTGAATGTCAGTTACATGCATTGTTTTTACCCTCAGTAGAGGGACGGTATGTTGGAAGAGTTCCAAGCTATATACCGTGGAAAACTAGACGATAAAGGTTGGATACATTGCTACCAAGGATGCTACCAAAGAGGTAGTCTGGTTATATATAAGTTCATGAGATGAACTTCTTTCCTACCATTGTGTGACAATAGAGTTGTGGGTATGGCCTAGGAACCCCCGTCCCATCAACGATCCAGACATATTCTGAGGCAGTATCACCTAATCATGGTGATGGTTGATCTCCCGGGAGATCGAGATTAGGAGAGTAGACACAGAGGACAGCAGGGCGGAACCACTCACAAAGGCCTATTCCCATGAGAGACTTTTATGGGATGGTTGAGTATGAGATATTTCAACCACTGCTGATTGTTGGGTATGGGATACTACAACAGATGGCCCTAGTGCAAGTGGGAGATTGTTAGTTATATGTATGCCTTAGAGGCCATTACTGTACATACAATGTATATTGTAGTGGATGCTTGGACATATAAAGTGAGGTCTTTCTTGCTCGACATGGTAGTATGCTATCTGGTTGCTCTTTATCTTAACATGTACTCTGATTGTCTCTATGTTACATGTTGATAAATCCTTTAGGATGAGTACTTGACTAAAAGGATTATGATGCAGATCATACTAGTGGGGACAGTGTAGTCGCTAAGTACATCCTTCAAATGTTCCTAGCCGTGGGTGTATCGAGACAGGGCATCGATATACCAGAGTAGACTAGCGTATAGCTTCTTAACCCGTGTAGATGGGCGATGGATGATCCCATATCCATTGGTGTTTGACATCAGAGACAGTATATAGGTGCTCAGTGGAGACTGGGTACACTGGACGGACTCGCCGAGAACTCCCAGATGGTATTATACCTCACGTCAGATGGCAGTTCTTTGGTGACACTGGTACAGGTTAGTCTGTAGACCCGAGATCGTCATAGAGTCTTGTGTGATTCCCACCGTGCTTTGATTTCCACCTTACCACGTTCAAGAGGACGTGCAAAACGGTGGTTTTTGGGTACAGTCCCGAGTCACATGGAGGCAATGAGCGATAGGAGGGGATTCGTCTCTCCCGGTATTGCGAGTTGATGTTGTGCTGTGCTCGATTGGCTATAAAAGGAAGTCCTTGGCCAGAGCTTCTTTAGAGATATACTGGTATGTGTTATCAGTAGTTTCTTGACACATTATGAGCCTTATATCGACACGACTTATCGAGTTAATGGGGTCTGACGTTTACCACCCCTAGACGAGATATACGACATATGAGACGAAGAGACCGGACTGTACGGTAGTGTTACTGATTGGATTCGCAGGAGTGCGAGCAGGCTTGCTTGTTGATCTTCTGATCGCTCAATACCCGAGTGGCCGTTACGTTTAGTAGACCGCTTGCGGCTTGTGGGTGTTTGATATGATCATCACCTACTGCCGGCGTATTGACGAGTCTTTAGAGTCCTACACATGGGTTTCCTGGCTCAAGCGAAACGAAGTAGGAGCACATATGTGATATGTGCGGGACTGAGATTAATACGATATGAGATACCGTATTCTATTCTCTCGATTTGTTACATTGGTCGTTTATATGAGATATAGCCGGGTTATCGGATCAAGTGTTGATTCGATAAGTTGTTACACATGATATTAGTCGGTTATATGTGATATAGCCGGATTATTAAATCAAGAGTTGATTTGATAATCTAATTTATAATAATATATTAGATATATTACATTACATTAACTAGTATTAGCTCACTTATGATTCTTTTCTCACTTGGTTTGTGCACATTGTATATATGTGATATATGCAAGTGTACATTATTTAGTGTCACGCTTGATGATACATGCAAGATGGGTGTATAAGACTTAAACCATGCTAGAGTTAAGTTAGGGTTTTTATTTATTTCTTAAGTTATAAACAAAAGAGAGAAGACTTGGTCAATGTTGTCAAGCTTGGATGAAGCTTGTAGAAATATTGACAAAGTCCACTCTTTTGTCTAGCTTAGGATATTTTGCTAACCTAACCCTTAACCATAGCCCTTGGTTAATTCTCTACAAGAGTTAGGCATGAGGGCTTAAATCACCTATGGTTGCAATAATTCATGGGGATCATTCATTCATATGAGTTCATTCTTCTTCTTCCTCTCAAGCTTTCTAGCTTCAATGGAGATGCGAGAAAATGAGTGAGAATATGAAATCTAAAGTGAGCAAAATTCCTACTTCATCATCCTTTACTACTTGCCATTTAGTATAGGGTGTTTGCTTCACTAATTTCATAATTAGTGAAGAGATAGCTTGGGTTAGTTTCTCCTCGACATAAATCATCTTCGGCCTCGAAGACATCGAAGCTAGCTTGTTCGTTTCTTCATGGGAGCCTCTCTAGAGTCTTGAGTTCACCATCGCAGTGAAGGGACGACTGCATAGAACTAATGAAGTGAAGGACCGGTCTACAAAGGTTGTGTTCCTTGCTCACTTTACTTATGCAAAGTTGTTTGCATTATTTTCTGTCGATTTCTAGTTAACGATTGTTTCGTAGGGTTAGCTAAAATGGAAAAATTTGAATTTGGCATGGACGATGCCTCCCGAAACCTTGTTGCCGTCTTAGGTAACCCTGCAATTTCTAGCACTGAAATATCGAATATCGTGATACTCTAGTTGCATTGCATTGATTAACACATGCTATTTATTTGACATGCACAATGGCATGCCCCACTTCCTAAAAGAAGGTGAAGGGGTAACGTGGCATGGTCCACAACTTAACTGTATTGAAAGTGGTCTATTAAATATAGTTATGTTAAGCGTATGAATATCTATAGCATACAGGATATGTATTGAAACAAAATAATAAAAGCGGAAGGCATTTATTTCTATTAACCAAACTTTATTACATCCCAAAATAAATAAATAAAATAAAATAAATAGTTTAATTACACCGAAGAAAGAAGTAAAGACCTAAACATGTGGGCAATAAACAAAAATATAACTAGCTAATCTTCTGTCGTCAAGTCTGCATAATCTTCATTAGTAGGCTCCACACCTTGATCCTCATCATAATACTCGTTCTCATCTAACGGACATTTCAGAGATAGAGAAAAGGGAAATGGAAAGTTCGTCAGTGAGTTACACTCACGTAGGATGGCCTCATAAGGAAGTAAGGATACAGGAAAAACAAACAAGTGTATATAGGTGTAATATATGTATATATGTATGATGTAAATGTGCATGAGGGTATGTAGTATATAAGAGTATGTTGTATATAAGGGTATGTTGTATGAGATATCTGTTAGGTAAAACTTCGCATTAGTTTGTTAAACAAGGGTCCGGATACTCGCGATTATTCCGTTGTGGCCATGGAACAACAACCGGGGAATTGAAATATACAGTTTCACTTCCCAGGATCATGATCAAGTAGTAGGAGAATCGGAGTTCCGCATCTCCTTACCTAATCAAATTACCCATCCCCGTTGTTCAGTGTAAAGGTTTTGACGAATTAGAGTTAGTGCTTATATCATCTAGGCATAGAATTTCCACATTATATGCCATCCACATATTGGATTATTCGCCCTCAAAGTAGGGTTAGTATTCGCCCGAATATCGGGTTAGTATTCACCCGAATATCAGGTTAGCAGTCGTCCACATATTGGACTGTTCACCTGCTTGCAGGGATCTTCATTTATAAGTATTCCATACTTAGGTTTGCGCTGTTCCTACATAAAAAAAGAAAGGGGGAAATTTCCCCAATATTCAAGTCTCACGTGTTAAACACGTGGGCACCTATATGCAAAAGTATATAGGCGCTGCAGTTAAAAGCAAATGGGCTAAAAGAACTACACGTTTTAAATACGTGAGCGCCTATATGCAAAGTGTATAGACGCTGCAATCAAATAATTGGCAAGCCAAACAGGCCTCACGTGTTAAACACGTGAGAGTTTATATGCATATGAGCGCTGAAAATAAAGCATGCTAAAACCCATGCTAGGGGCCACGTGTTAAACACGTGAGTTCTCCTGCTGCACTCTTTGGCAAGATAGAATTAAATCCTATGTGATAGAATTAAATTATATTTGGGAAATATTTTCCCTGATCTTTCTAATACGGAAAGATTCTTCTTTAATAGAAAATTTTGGATTTAAAATCCAATTGTGATAAAATATCACCAATCAAACCACCTGATAGAATTAAATTCTATGTGGGAAATATTTTCTTGATCTTTCTCAAACTAGAAAGATCTTCTATGTTGAACAGAGGACCCTTGGATCAAAGATCCAACGGTGATTATAAAATCATCTTCGATCATCTGATAGAATAAAATTCTATATTAGGAAAATATTTTCCTAATTTTGTTAAATTAACAAGATATTCATAGGAAAATATTTCTTGATCTTGTTAAACAAATAAGAAATCTTCTCTGTTAAACAGAAAGCTTTTGGATTGAAAATCCAACGGTGCATAAAATTCACCAATTAATCTTCATGATCTCTCAATGAGAGATTTTCTTAACATACTGATTTTCCCCCTTCTCCTATAAATAGGAGCAAGGAGATTAAATCTTGATATACACAGAACTCCCCACAAGCTTCTGCCAAAAAAAAAATTATACAGTGAGCTCTTAAAAAAGAAAGAGAATTTAATTCTCAAAGAAGAAGAAAACTTGCCTCATTGAAACCCAAGGTAAAAAAACCCACAGAGATCAAAGTCTCTTCTTTGCTTCTCTAAGAGTTTAACCCTTCATATAAGAACTCTGATCTTTCTCTGGTTGAGATTTGCAGAAATAGATCTCCCCACAAGTTGAGAATTTAATTCTCATTAGGGTGATTCTGTTCTGCAGAATCAAAATTTAGGAGAAAAGAAATAAGTTAAAAAGAAAAGAACAGGAGCGCATGTGAATTTAATTCCTCCAAGAATTAGGGTTTAACTCTACATAAAGAATTTAGTTCTTCAATACAAACAATAATAATGATCCAAGACGTTCATCAACGACAAAAAATGTCATTAACAGAGATCAAATATCTCTGAAAACAAACAACAAGAATAACTTGGCGTCTCAATACTATTATGGTGCCTTACGTGTTTCCCACATGAGTGCTCAAAATAAGCAAAAAGAAAGCTAAAACTGCTTCACGTGTTTCCTACGTGAGTGCTCAAAATAAGCAAAAGCAAAGCTAAAACTACCTCACGTGTTTCCCACGTGAGTGCTCAAAATAAGCAAAAAACAAAGTTAAAACTGCCTCACAAGTTTCCCACGTGGACGACTAAAGAGCAAAGAAAAACTTCTTTGTAAATTAGGCAGCCACCCCCAAAAGGAAGCAGTCACATGAAACACACGTGAGCTATATCCAAGTGCTTAGCACTTCTGTAAAAGAAAGAAACGAACAAATAAAGCCCAACGCCTAATGCTCACGTTCTTCCTACGTGAGTATCATGCAAAGTGCTCAGCACTCCATGATTAATCAAAAATGACTAAAACCGCTCACATCTGAGGCCTCACGTGTTTTACATGTGAGTACCACAGGACTCTAGTGCTTAACACTAATCCAACACCCCATGTGTTTCACACATGAGCGTTGTATGTCCTACTGTTCAGCACTATTGGGTAATTATGGAAACTCAATCTCGGCTCAAAAATTGGCTAAGTTTCTTGAGGTCAAATCTCTTTGTATTTTTAATCAATCGAGCCCACATGCTCTTGATTTTCAAGATCTCAAATATGACCAAAAATTCTCAAGTTCATAACAACCCTTTTTCCCTCAAATACGTGATTTGGTTTAAGGGTACATCTCTTCACACCTCTGATACATGTCGTTGTAATTCCTTGACGTCTTTGTAACGTTTTGAAAATTCGTTTAGGTTGATTTTGTGTTAATTAGTGATAATACGTGTTTTCGGTAAAAACTAAGATATAATTATTTTTTCCACATAAACATATTTATATATATTTTAATTATGTAATTGCTTGCTTGGGTGTTTAACTAGTTACTTATTTAATTGCAAGTTTACTTAAATATTTTCTTAATTATTTATTTTTAATTATTATTTTAATCATACACTTATACACTAAATTAGTGATAATTACAAATTAATATGGGCTAATACAAGATTGTGCACCATGACACAACAAAAACCCATGTTGTAGCATGCCTACTTTTAAAAAAAAATTTGTCAAGATGGATCTAGATTTTTTAAAAAAGAAAACTTAATAGAAATAATATAAAATAAAATAAAAAGAATATAGAAAAGAAGCATGGTGCATTTTTTATGAGGTATGGTGTGTGCTTTGACTTGTACCAACTCACCTTCACCCACCCCCCATTGCTTGGCTCGGCCAAGGGCAGCAGCTCCCCTCCACCATTTCTTCTTCTTCTTCACTTGTTAAAAAACTCATTACTCACTCAAAAATCCATAAAATTAACTCTATTTTCTACTTAAATTATCACAAGATTTTCCTTGTTCAAAACTAAGCTTGGATTTGGAGCAAGTTAGCATTTTTGGTGGCCAAGTTAGCAAGTTTGATCTTTCCAAAAATCTTGAGGTATAAAACTTAATCCATGTTGTTACCTGTTAATTATTTGCTTAAATATAATTTTAATTATATGTTAATATAGCTTTAATTGCAAAATATAATTTTAAAGAGAAGGGTTTGGTTAAAAATTTAAAGTCTTTATCACTTAATTAGATTAGCTAAATGTAGTGAACATCTAATGGTTTCTTTTTAATATAATCTAGTTGTTAAACTTGCAAATCTTTGCTTTTAATCATCTTAATTAAATGTTCATGCAAATAATTTCATGATTAGTGTGTAAAAAGCGAGATTTAAAATTGGTAAATATTTGTGTGGCTTAATTAAGATATTAAGTGTAATTTTTGGCCACTAGGTTTGCTACAACCTTTAGTTTTGCACCAAAATACCCTTTGTTTGCTTACTAGGTTCTTAGAATAAATAGATTTTAATTAAGTTTGAAGTTGTGATGATCTAAAACCTATTTCCTCTAATATTTAGTGTGTTGTGAATGCGCGATTGGTACGATTGGGTTCCAGGATTGGTGGTTGCTACGCATTGCGACCCCTAGTTGTGGTTCGTGGCGATGTCGCGCGCGTTTTGTGCACCAATTGCATGCGCGTCTAGTTAGTGCGTGTTAGTTACTTCGTATCATCTTGACTTCGCGTCCATTTAAATGTCTAACCTTATATATATACTTATTGTGCAATTCTAGGATCGGCTGCGGAGGCGTCAGACGCGGCACGGAAAGGCAAGGAGGTGATTGGATTCGACTAGGCGGGACTTTTCTGTGAGTAGATGTACACATCTATGGGGGGATCGTCTGGATGGCACAAGGCGTCCGATAGTTAGGATTACCAGTAGTGTTTGTATTTATATGCGTAGTCTCCTAGTCATTCAACTCATTGCATTGCATCATCTTATATATACACTTGCACCATTACCATTGGTCCATGTTGCACGTGTACTATTTATGCGAACACACGCACGTCATTGGTAATTGCTATGTCACGAATACTATATAACTTGCCTAAATCAGTATCTGAGCATTTTCATTATATATGATATGTAACTTGTAGTTGTAAATTCATTTTATCAGGATGGATACGTAGGATTGCTAGTCATATATATATATATATATATATATATATATATATATATCATCATTCATACATAGTTTTCTAGTCATACATCGCATCACATATTATCGATATCATAGACGTCTATCATTACCGACATGTTTATATATTGTGATTCTTTTTGGAGATTTCAGTATTGATGAGATTTCTAGATTTTGGGGAAAACCGCAAGAATTTTATAAACCTATTATCATTTTAAAATAGAATTTACGGTTTTCTCATGATATGATGTGTGTGGCTTCCACCATGTGTTTTCTCGGTTCTTGAGCTGTATTATATATCCGATTTAAGGGGGGGATGCACCGTCTACTGGTATATGGTGGACCCAGTGAAGTACCCCGGGGCAAGATGGACGTATTGAGAAGGCGTCGAGCCCGGCATGAGAGCATTACCTACCGGTTATTACTGACTCAGCGGTTATCCTGAGGATACCGACCGGAGTCATAGGATGTGACAAATTTAAGAGCCGATCTGATGGACGTCTATTGAGATATTGAGATACATATATTGTGTCGATACTTGACACGGATTTTCTGTTGATTTCATTGATGATACTCCATCTTTATTATACAATAGTTTTACTAAGATATGGATATAGATTTTCTCACACCAGATATATCAGGATTTCGTGTTTGATTATTCATTCATGTTGCATTCATACTAGTGCATCACATCATAATTTTTATATGTAGGTTGTGATGCATTTGCGTGCATGCTTACGATAGCCTTATTAGATATTACTTACTACTCACTACTCACGAATTGGCAACTCACCCCCGTTGTGCCACAATATCTTGCAGGTCCGACCCGTCAGCATAATAGCGGCGGGCGTACGTCTTCTTCTGCTTCATTTGCATCGACTTGCGGCTTGCTCGTAGGTGGGTTGTAAGGATACACTTTTGTTCCCACCTTGTACATTATTATTGTATCTAGTACACTCCATCTACCGTATCTACCACTTCTACTATTTGTATATTGGACTTAGATTGTGAGCTGTGATATTTGTTCATATTCTGTTTCTGGTATCGAGCTCACTTGAGCCGACTTGGTGTTTTTCTTATTTCTTGCTTTCAGATACTTATTTCGCACTATTATGATATATCTTGTGTGTGGTTGTGTTCCTCCGTTCGTCGAAGAGCTAGCTCTTGCTTGAGGATGCCTTTATTCATTTCTTCTATGTATCCATGTTTTTTACCCGTTTGGGCCAGTATTTACAAAGGAAACTCTGCCGAAATTTTTATAAAAACTTGAGCTTATTATAAGACTTTCAAAGTGATTTTCTACGTTAACTTAAATTTTAATCAAGTTTTCTTTCACTCTATTTTCTTTAAATGGTTTAGATTTCTGGGCTTTGGCTTACTTCGATTGCGTTACGCCTCTAGACGTTGCGTAATTTAAGTGCTAGTCACGTTCCACATATTCGGGTCATGAAAAAGTCGGTATCAGAGCGATAGGTTTTACCTTTCTGAGTGTAGGATGACCCTTGATAGATGGAGTAGGTGACTTAAGCAGAGTGACGTAGCGTGTGTATGTTCCGCGGCTTACATACGATACGGTACTCCGCCTAGGTGACCTTAGGATATATGTTTGCTTGTATTTCTTCCATTGGTTCCATATATCCTTGATTCGATTGCAATGTCCTTATAAATCATGTTTCTTACTCCAGCCACTATACCGTCGATGAATATGAGGACCCAAAGGGTTGCCGTTAGAGATGAGATTGGAGTGGGCTCGTCTTAGACGAGGACCGACCGAAGCAGTATGCCTATCTCGCATGGATAGATGGATCCACCCTCTATTGATCTTATAGCTAGGCTGGAGGTGAGTATTCAGTATTTGCGCCAAATGATCGAAGATCAGACATTGCTCCACCTACGGTTGTTCCGAGACCAAGGCGGATTCGTACTGATATATCAGCTCTTAGGTGTGTTCGCAGAGGCCGTGGCGGATTCTTTATGGGCCAGTTATATCGCTTTCACCCATATGGTCAGCAACTATTGTTAAGATGTTTCTGGTGTGTGAGTTTGGATCACCGCATCAGATTTTATTCTGTGAGACGACAGGGTGAGGCATTAGTCTCACATGTCACGCTACTACTTCTACTACATCCTCCGAGTGCATTACCTCCTACGCCTGTTGTTACTTCATGCCAGATCGATGAGCATAGAGGCTATGGTCATGGCGGTCGTATTCGGAGAGGACGAGGAGGTAGAGGCGGACGATAGCTGGTCGCTGGTAGAGGGCATGCCCTAGCTTTTGTGTTGACTCCTTGGGGCGCACAGGTGTCGAACGTTGACATAACAGGTATTCTTTCAGTGTTTTCTTTCGGTGCGCGCATTTATTTTGTGTTTTGAACCTGTATCTACGCACTTTGTATCGAGGTTGGACCGAGAGTCGTCCTTGCTTGGCCAGCCACTGATTGTTATTACTCCATTAGGCGAGTCTTTTGTCGCTCGATATGTTTTTCGATCGCGTTTATTTTTTTTCTCATATCGGAGATAGGGATTCTTCTATCAATTTGATTCTTCTAAATATGTTTGACTTTGAAGTCCTTCTGTGCATGGATTGGTTATTCACGTGTTATGCGTCTGTGGACTGTCGTGAGAAGACGGTCAGATTTAGTTTTCCGGATGAGCCAGCTCTTGTTATTCAGGGAGACCGTAGTGTCACCCTTCCCAGTTTGATTTCTTCTCTTCGTTCTAGTCATGATTTTGAAGAAAGGATGTCAGGGATTCTTAGCGCATATACGTGATGCTGGAGCTGCAGAGGTCCTGTTGGACCAGCTTCCGATAGTGAAGGAGTTTTCCGATGTCTTTCCTGACGAGCTGCCTGATTTACCGCCAGAGCGCGATATCAAGTTCTGATTTAACTTGATCCCCGGCACATAGCCTATTTATATACCGCCTTATCGGATGGCCCCGGCGGAGCCTAAAGAGCTAAAGGATCAGTTGCAAGATTTGCTGGATAAATGGCTTATTTGTCCGAGTGTGTCACCTTGGGGAGGTCCTGTCCTGTTCGTCAAGAAGAAAGATGACAGTTTGTGTTTGTGCATCGATTATCGTCAGTTGGATCGGCTTACTGTGTGGAATAGATATCCCCTACCTCGCATCGACGATTTATTTGACCAGCTCCATGGTGCATGACATTTTTCGAATATTGGCCTGCGGTCGGGTTATCACCAGTTGCAGGTTCGGGAAGATGACATTCCGAAGACTGAATTTCGTACGTGCTACGGGCATTATGAGTTTTTGGTGATGTCGTTCGGGCTCACCAATGCCCCAGCAGCGTTTATGGATTTTATTAACCGTATATTCAGGCCGTATCTTGATCCATTCATCATCGTATCCATTGATGATATTCTAGTTTAGTCCCGGATTTGAGAGGAGCATGAGCAGCATCTGAGGATCACATTGCAGACTTTGAGGGAGCATCAACTGTCGCAAAATTCTCCAAGTGCGCCTTCTGGATGGATAGTGTTGATTTCTTGGGTCGCGTGGTTACGAGAGATGGCATACTTGTAGACCCGAAGAAGATCGAGGCCGTATAGCACGGGCCCAGACCGGTATCAGGGACGGAGGTTCGCAGATTTTTGGGTTTCGCCGGATACTATCGACGTTTCATACAGTATTTTTCTCATATAGGTGCACCATTGACCGGGTTGACCCGGAAGGGAGTTCCTTTTCTTTGGATCGAGGCTTGTGAGCAGAGCTTTCAGCAGTTGAAGACTCGTTTGACTATTACGCCAGTATTATCTTTGCCTTCAGTTCGGGCGGTTTTGTGGTTTATTGAGATGCTTCTCGAGTGGGTCTAGGCTGTGTGTTGATGCAGCACAGCAGGGTTGTTGCTTATGCTCCTCGGCAGTTGAAGAAGCACGAGCAGAACTATCCCACTCATGACTTAGAGATGGTTGCGGTGGTTTTTATACTGATGATTTGGAGACACTACTTATACGACGAGTCATGCCAGATATTTACGGACCACAAGAGTTTAAAGTACAACTTTCAGCAGCGAGATCTAAATTTGAGACAGCGCCGTTAGATAGAGCCAGTGAAGGACTATGACTGTGAGATTCTTTATCATCCGGGAAAGGCGAATGTTGTGGCAGATGCTTTAAGTCGGAGTCCCGGAGGTAGCTTGTCTTGTTTGAGAGCAGTTCAGAGACAGTCGACGGCAGATTTGCAGATTCTATTTGACAGCCGAGTACAGTTCGAGTTTACTTTGACCGGGGGACAGCTTGCCCATGTTCGTGCACATCCACAGTTACTTGATTGTATCAGTGAGGCACAGTCCGATGACGTTCGTTTTTCATAGATCATGGAGCATGTTCGACAGGGCAGAGATTCAGAGTTCGTGATCGATGATCAGGGGGTACTACGATTTGGGACTCGACTGTGTATGCCAAATTCTGAGGGACTGAGACGCGAGATTTTTGAGGAGGCGTATCAGTCAGCATATAGTGTTCATCCGGGTTCCACCAAGATGTACCATGACTTGAGAGATGTCTACTAGTAGGGAGGGATAAAGAGAGATGTCACAGATTTTGTTTCGAGATGCCTGACTTGTCAGCAAGTTAAGACCGAGCATCAAAGACCAGCAGGAGAATTACAGCCCTTGCCCATTCCGGAGTGGAAGTGGGAGAAAATCTCTATGGATTTTATTGTGGGTCTACCTAGGACCAGTCGAGGGTATCGCTCTATTTGGGTGATCGTAGAACGATTGACGAAACCAGCTCACTTTCTTTTAGTAAAGACCACTTTCGGATTCATTTAGTATGCTCAGATATATGATGATGAGATTGTGCAACTGCATGGCGTCCTAACTTGTATTTTGTCCGACCGGGGCACCTAGTTCACCAGCCGACTATGGCAGAAACTTCAGGAGGCTTTGGGAACCTAATTGAGTTTCAGTACAACTTTCCATCCGCAGACCGACGGTCAGTCAGAGCGGACCATTCAGACTCTTAAGGACATGCTCCGAGCTTGCGTTCCAGATTTCGGTGGAAGCTGGGATCGTCATTTGCCCTTGATAGAGTTATCCAACAATAACAGCTTACATGAGACGATTCAGATGGCACCCTTCGAGGCGTTATATGGGAGGAGATGTCGATCGCCCATTTTTTGGGCAGAGCTCAGTGAGAGCGGTATTTTGGAACCGCGGGTTATGCAGGAGATGACCGAAAAGATCTAGTTGATTCGGGATAGGATGAGAGCGGCCCAGAGCAGGAAGAAATCTTATGCTGATAGAAGCCATTGTAGACTTGAGTTCGCTTTGGCGATCATGTTTTCTTGAGGGTTTCTCCAATGAAGGGCGTAATGAGATTCGGGAGGAAAGGGAAGCTTAGTCCTAAATATGTGGGTCCCTTAAAGATTTTCAAGCGAGTCGGCACAGTTGGTTATCGTTTGGCTCTTCCGCCCAGCATCCCGGATGTTCACCCCATGTTCTACGTATCAATGCTCCGCATGTACTTTCATGACCCCTCTCACGCGATTCAGTATCAGACAATCCAGCTGGATCCCGACCTTTCCTTCACCGAGCAGCCGGTGATCATTCTGGATCGGCAGGTGAAGAAACTGAGGTCAAAGGTCCTACCATCCGTAAAGGTTTTTTGGTATGGCCCGAACAGCGAAGATGTCACGTGGGAAGCCGAAGACGAGATGGGGAGGAAATATCACCATCTCTTCGATGGTATGCGTAGTTAGATTTAAATTCGGGGACCGAATATCTTTAGGGTAGGGGGATAAGATTGTAACGTTTTGAAAATTAGGTTAGGTTGATTTGTGTTAATTAGTGATAATACGTGTTTTCCGTAAAAACCAAGATATAATTATTTTTTCCACATAAACATAATTATACATATTTTAATTATGTAATTGTTTTCTTGGGTGTTTAACTAATTACTTATTTAATTGCTAGTTTACTTAAATATTTTCCTTAATTATTTATTTTTAATTATTATTTTAATCATACAGTTATACACTAAATTAGTGATAATTACAAATTAATATGGGTTAATACAAGATTGTGCACCATGACAAAAAAAAAACCATGTTGTAGCATGCCCATTTTAAAAAAAATTGTCAAGATGAGTCTAGATTTTTTTTTAAAAGAAAACTTAATAGAAATAATAGAAAATAAAATAAAAAGAATATAGAAAAGAAGCATGGTGCATTTTTTATGAGGTATGGAGTGTTCTTTGACTTGTACTTGTTGGATATAATGCCCTCAGAGTCAATTATTGGATCGCAGGCATGCGATTGCAATGATTGAGGGAGGACCTATGCCGGTAGGACAATCTTACTCAGGATGATTGCATACTATCTGGTTTGTCTCTATCATCGTGTACATGCTTTAGGTGACATTGCGGTTCACTATTACACGTTGATGGAGAATAGTATGCTATCATGGTTTGTCTTTATCATCGTGTACTGCTTTAGGTGACCTTACAGGTCGCTATTGCACGCTGATAGAGCCCTTAGGATTCTTGCTTGACGACCAGCAGTATGATGGCGATCATATACGTGGGAGCTGGGGTCTATAAGAACATCCTTAAAAGGTCCCTAGTCGTGGAAGTTTCGAGACTGGGCATCGATACTCTATTAGTAGACTAGTGTATACAGTCGAGACCCCGACGAGGGGCGGTGGCCGGTCTCACAAGCCATTGGTGTCAGTTGGTTCACCTAAGATGTATACATATGCTCATTGGGTTATGAGTACACCGGATAGGACTCGCCGGGAACATGCTAGTTGGTATTATACCTGACGTCAGATAGCAGTTCCCTGGTGACATGTGTACAAATTAGTTCATCGACCTGAGGTCGTCATTTGTCTCGTGTGAGTTCCCACTGTATTTTGATTACTACCCTACTACGGCTCAAAGGAGTCATGCAAACAGGTTTTAGTTGGGTACAGTCCCGAGCCACATGGAGGCAAGTGAGCGGATTGGCAGAGGATTTGTCTCTCCCGGTATTGGGGGTGAGATCGCGCTGTGTCTAGGAGAGCCATTACACAAAGCCCGCAGCCGAGGCAGGAGATTTACTGGTAGGTATTCCAGTAGTATCTCAGGGTGTTCCGGGTTACACTCCGACACGACTTGTACCGCTTTTGGGGGTCTGACTTTTACCAACCCCCTAGGCCCGCCAAGCGATACTCATAGACGAACGGACCGGATTATATGGATATTGTCACTGACAGGCTCAGTAGGGTGTCAGGATGAGTTCGCTCATCGACCTCCCTTTTGGTTAATACTTGGTAGCCCGTTACGTACGACTAATACCTCTGACGTACTAGTGGTTAAATCCACAGCCAAAGTATTGACGAGTCTTTAGAGTCCCCCACAGACAGTTTCTCAAGTTTCGTGCGAAACGTTGTAGAGGTCATATAATATATGGCAGGGTTTTCTCATATACGTGCGGTATTGCACGGATCATGATCGGGAGGATCATACTAGTGGGCTTTGGTTTAAGCCGGATCCTAGTATTAGATTTGTTGGATTACTTTAGTCTCATCGCATTCGTATTCAGTCGGAATGCTGGTGCAGGTATGTATATACAGGTGAGGGATATCCTTGTGATCCGTCATGAGTTTAGTTTAGATGTTGCCGTATCTTTTTATTGTTGTAAACATTTTGGTTAATGTTTACAAATGGAAATAATGAGTTAGAATTCATCATGAAATGCATTAAATGTGACATAGACATATATAGTGACTCATGGTCTCTTTTTATGTGAAAAATGTCACATTTGTGTTTGATTTGTGGGTTGATTTGATGAGAGGAGAGAGAGGGGCAGCCAAGGGTAGGGTTAGCTCTCATATTATTGTTCTACTCTCTCACTCTCATTCCATCACAAGAAAAGAAACGAAGAGGAAAAAGAAAGCTTCTTCTTCTTCTTCTTCCTTTAGCTCAAAGCTTCCATCAATGGCTTCATCTCTAACCTCCATCCAAGCAATGGATGCAAGAGACAAAGTGATCACAAACATTCTCTACAACACCTTGGACACGTCGGCTAGCATACTTCGTGCCCGAGTTGCTTCGGATGAAGCGGGAGCCCGTAAAAGGAATCGTTGATGTGGTGCCCTTTCCGACGAGGAGATCGAGACCGGAGATGCCGCGAGGAGCTTGGGATGGTGGCCAAAGACCGAAGGACATGGATCGATCGGTATAGCTTTCTAACCCTCTCTCTAGATAGCTAGTTGTAGGTTAATGGTTCGATCCAGGTTTTAAGCATACGATAGCGCCGGTTTTCAAGCTAAGAAAAATTTTCGTTTCCGCATTTTGGCCTCGGAAAGACGGCCGGGACGCTACCGTAGTCTTACAGTACCCACTCACTTTCACCCCCTCCTCCCATTGCTTGGCTCGGCCAAGGGCAGCAGCCCCCCTCCGCCATTTCTTCTTCTTCTTCTTCACTTGTTAAAAACCTCATTACTCACTCAAAAATCCATAAAATTAACTCTAATTTCTAGTTAAATTATCACAAGATTTTCCTTGTTCAAAACTAAGCTTGGATTTGGAGCAAGTTAGCATTTTTGGTGGCCAAGTTAGCAAGTTTGATCTTTCCAAAAATCTTGAGGTATAAAACTTAATCCAAGTTGTTACTTGTTAATTATTTGCTTAAATCTAATTTTAATTAGATGTTAATATAGCTTTAATTTCAAAATAGAATTTTAAAGAGAAGGGTTTGGTTAAAAAATTTAAGTCTTTATCACTTAATTAGATTAGCTAAATGTAGTGAACATCTAATGGTTTCTTTTTAATATAATCTAGTAGTTAAACTTGCAAATATTTGCTTAATCATCTTAATTAAATGTTCATCCAACTAAATTCATGATTAGTGTGAAAGTGAGATTTAAAATTGGTAAATATTTGTGTGGCTTAATTAAGATATTAAGTGTAATTTTTGGCCATTAGGTTTGCTACAACCTTTAGTTTTGCACCAAAATACCCTATGTTTGCTTACTAGGTTCTTAGAATAAATAGATTTTAATTAAGTTTGAGGTTGTGATGATCTACAACCTATTTACTCTAATATTTAGTATGATGTGAATGCGTGATTGGTATGATTGGGTTCTAGGATTGGTGGTTGCTACGCATAGCGACCCCTAATTGTGGTTCGTGGCGATGTCTCACGCGTTTTGTGCACCAAGTGCATGCGCGTCTAGTTAATGCGTGTTAGTTACTTCGTATCGTCTTGATTTCGCGTCCATTTAAATGTCTAACCTTACACACACACACACACACACACACATACTTATTGTGCAATTCTATGATCGGATGCGGAGGCGTCGAACGCGGCACGGAAGGGCAAGGAGGTGACTGGATTCGACTAGGCGAGATTTTTCTGTAAGTAGATGTACACATCTATGGGGGGATCGTCTGGATGGCACAAGGCATCCGGTAGTTAGGATTACTAGTAGTACTTGTGTTAATATGCGTAGTATCCTAGTCATTCATCTCATCTCATTGCATCATCTTATATATACACTTGCACTATTACCATTGGTCCATGCCGCACGTACACTATTTATGCGAACACACACACGCCATTGGTAATTGCAATGTCACGAACACTATAGAACTTGCCTATATCAGTATCTGAGCATTTGCATTATAAAGGATATGTAATTTGTAGTTGTATATTCATTTCATCAGGATGGATACGTAGGATTGCTAGTCATATATATGTACCTCATTGCATCACCATTCATACATAGTTTTCTAGTCATACATCACATCACATATTGTCGATATCATTGACGTCTGTCATTACCGACATGTTCATATATTGTAATTCTTCTTGGAGATTTTAGTATTTTTGAGATTTCTGGATTTTAGGGAAAACCGCAAGAATTTTATAAACCTATTATCATTTTAAAATAGAAATTTATGGTTTTCTCATTATATGATGTGTGTGGCATCCACCATGAGTTTTCTCGGTTATTAAGCTGTATCATATACCCGATTCGAGGAGGGGGATGCACTGTCTGCGGGTGCATGGTGGACCCGGTGAGATACCCCGGAGCAAGATGGACGTATTGAGAAGGCATTGAGCCCGGCAGGGGAGAATTACCTACAGGTTATTACCGACTCGGCGGTTATCCGGAGGATACCGACCGGAGCCGTGCGATGTGATAGATTTGAGAGCCGATCTGATGGACGATTATTGAGATATTGAGATACATATATTGTGTCGATGCTTGACACGGATTTTCTGTTGATTTCATTGATGATACTCCAGCTTTATTATACAAAGGTTTTACTAAGATATGGATATAGATTTTCTCACACCAGATATATCAGGATTTCGTGTTTGTTATTCATTCATGTTGCATTCATACTAGTGCATCGCATCATAATTTTTATATGTAGGTTGTGACGCATTTGCGTGCATGCTTACGATTGTTTTATTAGATGTTACTTACTACTCACGAGTTGGAAACTCACCCCCGTTGTGCCACAGTATCTTGCAGGTCCGACTTGTTAGCATAGTAGCGGCGGGTGTACTTATTCTTCTGCTTCATTTACTTCGACTTGCGGCTTGCTCGTAGGTGGATTGCGATGATACTCTTTTGTTCCCACCTTGTAAATTATTATTGTATCAAGTACACACCATCTACCGTATCTACTACTTCTACTATTTGTATATTGGACTTAGATTGTGAGATGTGAGATTTGTACATATTCTGTTTCTGGTGTCGAGCTCACTTGAGCCGACTCTATGCTTTTCTTATTTCTTGCTTTCAGATACTTATTTCGCACTATTATGATATATCTTGTGTGTGGTTGTGTTCCGTCGTTCGGTGAAGAGCTATCTTCCGCTTGGGGATGCCTTTATTCATTTTTTATATGTATCCATATTTTGTACCCGTTTGGGGCTAGTATTTACAAAGGAAACTCTGCCGATATTTTTATAAAAACTTGAGCTTATTATAAGACTTTCAAAGTGATTTTCTATGTTAACTTCACTTTTAATCAAGTTTTCTTTCACTCTATTTTCTTTAAATGGTTTAGATTTCAAGTCTTTGGCTTACTTAGATTGCGTTATGCCTCTAGACGTTGCGTAATTTAAGTGCCAATCACGTTTCACATATTCGGGTCATGACAGTCTTCAGGGAGGTGGCGGGTCACGACGACTAACATCTTCTTTTACATTGATGCAATTCCAAATTGACGTGTACGCCTCAAATTGGATTGTGTCCCAAATTGGGCACATTCCATATTACCATTGTTCTCTTCGTTACGTAACAAATACACGTGCGCGCAAGATGGGCGATATTGGACAGAAATGTCCTTAAACTAATATTCGCCTCCAAATACGGCGATAAAGGACTGAAACGTCCTTACCTCGCCTCAAAAATGGTGATAATGGATCGCGATGTCCTTAAACTAAAATAATTGGGCCCGAATGCTCATACGTTTTAAGTCAATCTTAATCTCAAACCAGATCAACGATCCTTAAATCAACCCAAATCCAAACCTAAAAATATACGGATTTAGACCAATCCACACCCTACGGGCGACAACATAAAATAGTCTCCGTATACAATCCACGGGAAACCAAAATAAAACAAACATACACACGACACGAAGTGAACCTCCGGAGCAGGAGAAAGTGGTTATCGCGATGCGGTAACATAATTAAATGTAGGGGCTTGCACCTGTAGAGAAGAGCATCCTCATAATCAAAAACCCCTCGCAAATGAGGGGGAATCTGATATAGTCTGCTACAACGGTCGCATTCGTTCAAAGCTCCGATATACGGTGCCATAAATCAACTTGGAATCTTCGGAGAGGTGGACGGATAAACGCAAATAGCATCTGCCCCCAGAATTCAGGCCAGACATCCCAACGTCCCGGTCTGTCTTTCGGCGGTGAATAGATTCTGGCATGCCCGGTGGGAACTTTTCCTCTTTCCACTCCGCACTTCATGTGTCGTGTTTTGTGAACAAAATCGCAGTTCGTTATGGTTGCCCTTGGATTCTAGGTACTAAAACTTGGTGTCTTGCTCCTGTGCAGAAAATCGATGGCTTCCCACTGCACCTCTTGCAGCAGCAACTTCCGCTCCGCCCCAACTGGAGGAGTGACTTATAGGCCCAACGCAGCCTCCATCTTTTCAATGCCAATAGGGAAAGTAAATCAAGCTACTACCGGATTGTTCTTCTGGACCATGATCCCACCAACAAGTTTCAGCGCCCCAGCGCCGCAAGACGAAGCTCCCAAGAAGTCGGTCTTCGATCGATTTGCATCCACAACGGCCCCTCTTAATCGGTCTCCCAAATCCTATGCCTCAGTCTTCAACAGGATGAGTCGAAGCTCAGACGTCTCAGTATTCAACAGGCTGAGTTAGAACCAAAACGGGCTCGCAAAGAAGCTCGTCATACCTGAAGGGACTTCTACAAAACGGATAGACCTCCCAACTCCTCCTGTAGGTGAAGTCGTCAAAAGTGCTTCCCTTACCAGAAGATCGGTCGTTCCTTCGTAAACCCTATAAAGGACATTAGTCTTCAACAGGCTGGCACCAACAGCTGCCCCTCACCAAAGATGGGGCACGAAGAAGCCGCTTCCAAAACCGAGGCGGTCCCCTCTGCAAGACACGCTCGACGTCGTTCCTGGCGCCGGGTGAGAAAAGCTGGGGGCAACTCCCCCTCTGGACTTACTCCGCCAGCTCTTATGGTAGAAGTTGATGCCGTTGTTCCAACTGGGAATAGCTTTGATCTTCTTAGAAGGGTGCGAAAGAACTCTTCAACGGCGGTGCTAAAGAAATTGCCCCTGCCTGCGGAAACCACAGTGCAGGCAAAGATGGAGCAGCACCATTAGCAGCTCTCCTCGCAAATTCACACGGTCTGGAGGAAAGTCCAGGACTCTGTGATTAACAAAGATTACTCTCATCAATCGAAGAAATCGAAGGCTTGGCAAGAGGAAGACCACTCCTCTATCATACAACGAGGGGCTTCTTATACACAGGTGTCTGTTAAATAGGCTCCTTCAACATCAACCTCCCACAAAAGGATGAGGCCGGAGAAAATCCCACCGCCCGCGGTAAATTCCAAAGGTGCTGGACCTAAACACCCCAAGTCTGAGGGCATGATTGTGCATACGGTTTACATGGATTCCGGAAAAGAAGAAAGCCGTGCTTCCGTAGGTCACCGAATGCAAACTCGGTCACTGACAAAAGCTCAGGAGCAACAACAAAAGCTCTAGGAGATGCTGACCAAAATGATAGCATTCACTGGGCAGAAAGAAAGTCTGGATCCAACAGCCGGACATTGCCAAGAGCCGGAGACCGTTACAGAGTTCCTGTGAAGGGTGCTTTAAAGGAAGCACAAGGAGGCTGCTGAGCAGGCTGCTAACATAAAGCAGATGGCTCTCTTGTTTCAGGTCATGGTTGGAATGATGATCCAGCTAGAACCCCCAACCGAAGGTCCGCCGATAATCATCGAGGAGGATGACAGAGGGGAAACATCAAACCTTCTTCCGGCTCTATCAGTGGCCAGGGAGGAAATGATCTCTAAGGCCGCTCTTGATGATTACATCGCTCAATAAATATGAGCTCATCAAGCGAATGAAGCGGCCGACCAAACTGTCAGAACTGGGTGACCGTATCCAGGCTGGTATGACCAAATCAAGTACCTACCAAAATATACGATCCCCAAATTCCTTGTGTACAAGGGGACATGCATTCCCCATCAGCACGTCATGCAGTTCAGAGCTCTGTGTGGCAACACTGGAGGCGACGACAAACTGCTGCTTCGCCAGTTCGTTGGTAGCTTGTCAGAAATGGCTTTTGAATGGTACTCCGAGCCCCCAAATGACTCCATGAAAACATTCACAGAAATGGAACCGCTGTTCACACAACAATTCTCCAGCGCAAGCGAGCGCACCCCTATCATGGCTTTAATCAATGCTAGGATAAGGCCGGGGGAAACTTGGGTCCAATACGCGATCCGGTGGCAGAACCTATGGTCAAAATGTGAACAACACATCGAAGAATCCCCTGTCGTGGGCATGTTCATCGGGACCCTAGATCCGCAAACAACTGTGTCCCAGTTCATGACGTTCTTCAAGTCGACGACCTTCCAGCTCTGATTGATAAACTGGCCCAAATGGACCAGATGGGTCACGGACCTTCCTCCTCAAGTAAGGACCCTCGAAATGCCAAGGATAAAGGGAAAGCAGCCTTCGTCGCCAACACTCAAAAACAACCGAGCGACCCAAAACCGGCGGTTCGCCAAAACAATGCACATCCACACCTATCCCTGGAAGAAAGGCTAGGACGCGCTTACTCATTTCCCCACGATAAGACGAGGAAACTATTTGAGTTGGCAATGCATAACAAACTCATCAAATTGTCAGACCAACGGCGTCCACCGCAACCCGGCGACATCAACAACCCCAACTACTGTTCCTATCATCGAATGGTGATCCACCCAATTGAGGATTTCTACATCTTCAAGAACTGGGTCGAGGATCAGTATCAACAGGGGAAGTTCGTTCTTTCTGAGAACTGGAGGGTGAACCCGCCACATAAGAACACTCCCAAAAAGGTGGATGCACCGGGGGAATCATGCTCGTTCGTGGAAGAAACTCCATGTGAAATCGTTCTTTCAGCAAAGACCAAAAGAATGTTGAAGGATCTACAGGCATGTCCGGCAATTAGGTGGAAAAGCCTACTAGAACCTGAAATCATCGAAGAGATGCTGAAACCGCATCCTATACTGAAGATTGTTTACAAAGGGAAAAATCCCCAAGTCAAGCCTTCAAAGTCTTCGAATAAAAAGAAGAAGACCAAGAAGCATGTGCAGCCTGCCGAGTATGACGAAAAGCACACAAACATACAAAAGTTCATCGACACGTTGGAGGAGTACAACCAGAAAGCGCGGACACCGGTCACCCTCGAAGAGTTCCTCAAGTATATTCTTGAGAACGAAGATAGTGACAACGATGAGGAAAATGACTCATCATAAGAAACCGAAAACTATATAGAAAGTTACCACATGGTCTCTTATTCGTCGTTAAATGGCGAAGAAGCTCCCTCAGTGTCAGAAGGCAATGCAGAAGAACTAGGGGCAGGATCGGTGCTAAAATCCCCAGAACTGCCAGAAGCCCCGATAGATAAGCTGTTAAACGAAGCCTTTCGAAAAAGAAAAGCTGACCGAGAACGCGAAACAGCCATATACGAAAAGGCTAAGCGTCAGCGTCAGGATCAAGAAGCTGCGGCAAGGATGAGTTGCAAAGTACTCCAACCAAACCGAAGCGCCCTTGCCATAAATAAGAGCAGGATCAAGGCAGAGAAGCAGTTCGCCAAAGCCCTGTCAATGGGAATGAAGCTGCCACCTCTCGTAGGAAACACTCCCGGAATCATATGCCTTGATGGAGAGAATTCACATCCAAACTACTGCCTATATCATCGGAGGGTTACCCACCCCACCGAAGAATGCAGTACTTTCAAGAAGTGGTGGCAAGGACATCTTTCCCATAAAAAACACTTCAAGAGGATGAAGCGCGAAGTTCATCGACATCAAAAGAGTGTGACAGATTCGACTGGAAACTGCCATATAGTCGATACCAGTCCGGAAGGTGAAAAGTCCTAAGTTCTTACTTTCAGGAGAGATTCTGAGGATGAAATAACCCTCGGCCCTTTCTTCAATGACTCTACCTTCGAAAAAAAAGGAGGAGAAGAACTGCGAGAATATTCAGCTGCGGAGCCGCACGCTGCCTGAAAAAAATCTCGGACCTACAAATAAGGGTTCGAGAAAATAAGACAAAGGGAAAGAAAAAATCCCTGAGGAGATTGCTCTCGACGGTAGAGTTGTCAAAGAACTCGCAGCAAAGGACCCGCCTGAGAAAAATAAGGTGGATTACAATGTCTTAGCACATCTAAGGAAAATACCCTCACAACTGAGCATACCGGATGCTCTCCTCCTGTCCAAAGAGGCACGAGATTCTCTGATCAAGGCATTACAATAGCCCGATCAGTTCCAAGCTTTCCTCGCAGAAGAGAAGATGAAGGATGAGCTGGCGGAGGTTCATATAGCTGGCATTACATTCAGCGATGAAGACCTCATCCTTGGTACGTACGAGCATAACCGCTCGTTATACGCCACCGGATATTTCCACGACATCAAAATAGGAAAAATCCTTGCTGACAACGGATCCTCCGTCAACCTTCTCAACGTGAAAGTGCTGAAGGAGATTTGCATGAATGTTCAGCACTTGGCCTGGGACAAAATTACTATCTCCGGGTTCGACTCACAGTCGCTACGGACGTTTGGGTCCGTAATACTGACGTTACGCTTCAGATTGCTTTTCACTGACATCAAATTTCACGTTATTGACGCCAAGACTTTCTATAACGCTTTGCTCGGCAGGTTCTGGCTGCATGAGTACAACGTTATCCCTTTTACACAACATCAGTGTATAAAGTATTTCAAGGATGGTTTGGAATGCATCGTCACATGGGAGCTGAATCCGTTCTCCGTAAACAAGGTCCAGAAATATGAAGATGCAAAGTATTTCCTACCAGACTTCGAAAATACAGAAAGGTGTCATAAGCCGGAAGACAAACAGAAGCCCGTCGCTACCATCCCGATCTTTGGGAGCGATACCGAGGAAGACAAAGACATAGTATACTCAGGGAAACCCCAATAAAAAAAGCCTGGACCATCTACTCCTATTTTGGTCATTGGCAGCGACTCTGAGGATGAGGCCAACGCAGTGTTCTCCATCCGCCCACCGGTGCAAACCCTCGACGAAGTAGATCAGAGCCTGCAAATCACAATGGTTCCGTCTCGGCATTACAAGGAACTTGATGCACTCAATACATACTGTTAGTGTATATGCCCTAGAGGCCATTACTGTATCATACTAGTATGTATATTACTTGATGGAAGCTTGGGATATTCACAGTTGTATAGACAATCTTTCTCGAAATGGTAGTATGCTACTTGGTTTGTCTCTGCTTTAATGTGTACATGTGTTTCTTTTATTATATATATCACCTATATGCATTAGTGGAGCCCTTAGGATCTTTGCTTGATTACTAGCGTTGTGATGGCAGTCACACTCGTGGGGGCCGGGTAATCTACAAGCAGATCCTTATTTACACGTCCCTGGTCGTGGGATTATCGAGACAGGGCATCGATACTCCGGAGTAGACTAGCGTATGCGCTTCTTATCCCAGCACGGGAGACGGTCTGTCCCACAGCCGTCAGTACGTCATACTTGAGATAGTATGCGGGTGCTCGTTAGGTTATGAGTACACTGGACAGGACTCGTCGGGAACTGTTGGTTGGTATTATACCTATCGTCAGTTATCAGTTCACAGGTGACATGAGTATAGCTTACTCCGCTGACTTGACACTATCACTTCGCCTCGAGTGTGTTCCCACTATACTTTGATTACTACCCTACCACGGCTCAAAGGAGTCGTGCAAACAGGTAGTAGTTGGATGCAGTCCTGAAGCACTTGGATGCAGTGACGGTTAGACAGGATTCGTCTCTCCCGGTATTGGGTGTTGACATCGCGCTGTGTCCAGGAGAGCCATTACATAAGTTGTCCCTGGCCAGGGCAAGCGAGATATACTAGTAGGTTTCCACTGTTATCTCAGGGTGTTCTGGGCTACACTCCGACAGGACTTGTACCGCTATTAGGGGACTGACGTTTACCGCCCCCTAGGCCCGCCATGCGATGTATCAGACGAACAGACCGGACTGTACGGAGACTGTCACATTCAGGCTCAGTAGGAGTTCAGATGGGTTCACCTCGTCAGTCTTCTTATCGGCATCTACCTGGGGACCGTTACGTATAGCTAGTGCCGCTTGCGGTCTGTGGTTAAACCCACTGCCAGCATAGTGTCGAGTTTTTAGAGTCCCACACAGAGGGTTATTCTCCTTTAGGCAAAATGAGTAGAGGTCGCATGGTTTTGCGACAGGGTTCGTTCACATTCGCGCACTTGTGCACGTTTGCTGTCCGGAAAGCTTATACTATCGGGCTTTGGTTTAAGCCGGATCCTAGTATATGATTTGGGATTGGTTTTATCTCATTGTATTCGTGTTCCTCGGATCACGGATACGGGTGCGTATGCACAGTTGATTGAGACAGAGGCAGAGGGCTTTGATTAGGGTTGATGACCATTGTCATTTTCTTAACCCTAATGCTTATGTGTGAATTATAATTAATTGATATTAGTTAATTATAATTGTGCATGGTTAGGGTTGTTGACCATTTGACTATACTTGACTTGTTAACCTAGGTTGACATGTTGACCATCATCATTCCATATGAAAGATGCTCTTTGATCCTTGCAAATGGCATTTAATGTGAAATGATAATGGTCAAGTCTTGATTAACCATGACAATTATCTTAGCAAATTATCTAATTTCCATAATTCACATATATGAGAAGAATGGTTCATTTTATTCTCATTCTTTCATTTTGGTTCTCTCTCCTCATCTTCCTCTCTCTCTAGCTCTCCCCTCTCATGAGTTGAGAATCTCTTGAGCTTGAGATAAATCCTTCTATAATACTCTCTACTCCTTTCTAAGGTTCTAGGATTAGCACTCCAAGCATCTTAGTTACTTCTAGTTTGAAGTTGAAGCCAAAGGTTGAGGCTCTTGGGTGGATCCTTCATCGATAAGAGAAGGCGACAAGGAGATCACTTTCTTTCACTCCAAGGAGCAAGGAGAGAAGGTCTTAAAGCCCTAGGTATAACCTCTTTTCCATGTAGCTAAACTCCTTTTAGCTTTGTAGTTAGTTTTTGTTTAGCAAAGATCCTCCTTTTGCTAGTCCATGTTGCCTAGTGTGTTAAAAATCCATTTTTTATACCGTTTCCGTCTCCCCGCAAGCACCGGGGTGGGCAACGTGGACTTACAGTGGTATCAGAGACTAACTAAACATAAACTAGCTAGTTAGTAAAGTGTATAGAAGTTCGATCGGTAAAAATCGCAAAACTAGTTTTCAAAACCTTAAGTTTCTGTTTTTTTTTTCTGCTCTAAAAATAATAAATCATACTTCAAAAATCGGCTCAGGGTTTTGTTAAGAAACACACCAAAAACGATCCAGTGAACCGTTCAAAGCGCCGTGGTTCCGCGGCAAGAACATGCTACTTACCGCGGATCCGCGGCCGAGTTGACTCGGTCGTGGACCGAGTTTGGTGCAGTGTTCTTCTGTTAAGGTTTTGGGATTTTTAAGATATTTTATTTCTGCCCAGATTTTCCAGAAAAGAAATTTGTTTTTGGGGTGGTTATAAATCCGTATTTTTGATCGAACTTCCCTATACTTTGACTAATGGGTTATATCTGTGATGTTTTATATGTATTGAACGTCTGCTAATCGCTATACGTCGATTAGTGGGGGTTATACATATCTGTGATCTGTAATGCTTGTTGGTTTGTGTATATAAACTCGGTGGATTGTCACGGATGAATAGCCGGGGTGGATGTGAGATGAGAGTTTCTTTTTCTTTCATTCATGTAACCTGTAATTTGATGTAATATTATTTGTATGGCCGCACAACCGAGTCGGGGTTGTAGCCGTCATTGTATAATTTCTTTTTACTGTTTTTGCTCCTAGGATAGACCCAAGGTGGGGTGCAAAAACTACCGGGTATCTTGAAGTGCCGAGTGGCCTACTCACGTCGTTGAGGGAGGTTGCTTCGCTTCGGGTACTTGGCGGGTAGTTTGCCGCACCCGTAGGGGTCTTGGATAGGGTTTTGGCTATTCATCGCGACCGTGTAATCCGCTTTTCGTTGCAGGCTCGAACGAATCGCGGATTCCTAGTATATCCAAAGTGTTCATCTGTGATCTGGATTGACTATTATTCCTATATATCTATATATGATATCTATTTAGGTGTTGCTTATGTTTTGCATCCACGCTAGTCCAGCCCCCGCTCTGTCGTTAGTTAAGTAACCTAACGGGTGATGACGGGACCCCGTGGCGGATGCGGATGGCATAAGCGTACACCATATTTTGGTTGTTTTCTGCAATGGTAGGATTAAATGATGATTATGATTAATTGATATTAGTTAAATATAATTGTGCATGGTTAGGGTTGTTGACCATTTGACTATACTTGACTTGTTGACCTAGGTTGACATGTTGACCATCATCATTCCATATGAAAGATGCTCTTTGATCCTTGCAAATGGCATTTAATGTGAAATGATAATGGTCAAGTCTTGATTAACAATGACAATTATCTTAGCTAATTATCTAATTTCCATAATTCACATATATGAGGAGAATGGTTCATTTTACATTTCATTCTATCATTTTGGTTCTCTCTCCTCCTCTTCCTCTCTCTCTAGCTCTCCCCTCTCATGAGTTGAGAACCTCTTGAGCTTGAGATAAATCCTTCTAAAATACTCTCTACTCTTTTCTAAGGTTCTAGGATTAGCACTCCAAGCATCTTAGTTACTTCTAGTTTGAAGTTGAAGCCAAAGGTTGAGGCTCTCGGGTGGATCCTTCTTCGACAAGAGAAGGCGACAAGGAGATCACTTTCATTCACTCCAAGGAGCAAGGAGAGAAGGACTAGAAGCCCTAGGTATAACCTCTTTTCCGAGTAGCTAAACTTTTTAGCCTTATAGTTAGTTTTTGTTTAGCAAAGATCCTCCTTTAGTTAGTCCATGTTGCCTTGAGTGCTAAAAATCCGATTTTTATACCGTTTCCGCCTCCCCGCAAGCACCGGGGTGGGCAACGTGGACTTACAGTGATATCAGAGCCTAACTAAACATAATCTAGCTAGTTAGTATAGTGTATAGAAGTTCGATCGGTAAAAATCGAAAAACTAATTTTCAAAACCCTAAGTTTCTGTTGATTTTTTTTTCTGCTCTAAAAATAATAAATCATACTTCAAAAATCGGCTCAGGGTTTTCTTAAGAAACACACCAAACATGATCCAGTGAACCGTTCAAAGCACCGCGGTTCCGCGGCAAGAACATGCTTCTTGCCGCGGATCCGTGGCCGACTTGACTCGGTCGTGGACCGAGTTTGGTGCAGTGTTCTTCTGTTAAGGTTTTGGGATTTTTAAAATATTTTATTTCTGCCTAGATTTTCCAGAAAAGAAATTTGTATTTGGGGTGGTTAGAAATCCGTATTTTTGATCGAACTTCCCTATACTTTGACTAATGGGTTATATCTGTGATGTTTTATATGTATTGAACGTCTGCTAATCGCTATACGTCGATTAGTGGGGGTTATACATATCTGTGATCTGTAATGCTTGTTGGTTTGTGTATATGAACCCGGTGGATTGTCGCGGATGAATAGCCGGGGTGGATGTGAGATGAGAGTTTCTTTTTTCTTTCATTCATGTAATATGTAAATTGATGTAATATTATTTGTTTGGCCGCACATCCGGGTTGAGGTTGTAGCCGCCATTGTATAATTTCTTTTTACTGTTTTTGCTCCTATGATAGACCCATGGTGGGGTGCACAAACTACCGGGTATCTCGAAGTGCCGAGTGGCCTACTCACGTCGTTGAGGGAGGTTGCTTCGCTACGGGTACTTGGCGGGTAGTTTGCCGCACCCGTAGGGGTCTTGGGTGGGGTATTGGTTATTCATCTCGACCGTGTAATCCGCTTTTCGTTGCAGGCTCGAACGAATCGCGGATTCCTAGTATATCCAAAGTGTTCATCTGTGATCTGGTTTGACTATCATTGCTATATATCTATATATGATATCTATTTAGGTGTTGCTTATGTTTTGCATCCACGCTAGTCCAGCCCCCGCACTGTCATTAGTTAAGTAACCTAACGGGTGATGACGGGACCCCATGGCGAATGCGGATGGCATAAGCGTACACCATATTTTGGTTGTTTTCTGCAATGGTAGGATTAAATGATGGGACGCATTAAAATTAATGCAACAAAATAAACCAAGTAAAAGTCGTTGGAACACTTTGAAAACCACTCGTTTTTTTTTTCAAAACTAAACTTTTAAATGCGGTGCTTGAACCACTCCTTTTAAAAGCTATCTCGTTCCATCGATTATATCAAGTTCACTACGCTCACGGTTTCTCCAAAACCATTCGTAGCCCTCCATCATTCCACATGAATGGTCAATATATATTCAAGCTATGTATGTTGGCCAAAGTCAAGGCATAGTGATTGGTAGCTATTGGGTATTCATGTGCAGCATAGATAGATGCGTTGGTTTGGGACAGTCGTACTGCCATTTTGTCCAAAGTCAAGGGTAGGTACGGGTGGGTCCAAATTAACCTAGAGAATGACGGGTAGAACTTGACATGTGACTTATGATATTTTGGCCAAAGTCAAGGTCATAAGAGCATGGGGCAAAAATCCACATCGGGAGTTTCATAAGTACTGAAACTTGCTAGCGCTGCATACCATTTGGAGTGTGATGATTCTGGTAGGATTCCTTCAGTTTTATCACGCGATGATATTTGGATCCCGATCCTACTGCGAGTATATGCTACTCCTCGGGAAATTTCTCACTTAACGATCAATGCTATAAACCTAGTAGGTGTCTAGAAAGGTGTTAGTGGGGCTACGCCCACAGGGAAAAGAGGTTACTTAATTAAGGAACTTCGCGAAAGCGTTGGAAAACCTCCCTCGAAGTACCGACACTGGCCTGGATGAACGGTTAAGCAAGTATTGTACGGTGAGATTGATCCCGACTAATTCTTCCTTTATGGTTTAAGGAGGGATTCGAGAGACAGTGGGAGCCATCCTGTTTAGACAAACTAAAAACCACTCTAAACTTGCAAGAACATCATGCTAAAGTGTTTCTTTTCTCTCTCCTAATTGCAGCGACCAATCAAGATGACCGGACTTAAGTTATTACTAGATAAAAACATACTGACAGGGCCAAACTACAAAGATTGGCTCAGGAATGTCAAGATGGCAAGCACTTACGACAAGTTGGGGTATATCCTTACCACCAAAGCTCCCCCTGTCCCAGGTCCCACCTCCAGCGTCGCGGATATAGAAATCCGTAAGACATGGGAGATCGATTGCGCGAAGGCCAAATGCCTCGTGCTTGCCTCTATGGACAACGAACATCAGAGGAGGCACGAGAATATGGACTTAGAATCCATATTTCTTCATACAAAAGAACTGTATGGAGAGCAGTCTCGTATCGCCAGATACGAAGTGTCGAAGAAGCTGTTTTCGGCAAGATTGGCCGTCGGATCATCAGTAGCGGAACACATGCTTAAGATGATTGGCTACATAGAGGCATAGTCACATAATTCGCGAATTATTCGCCGAATTCGCGAATAATTCACGAATTTTTGATCAAACGAATTAATCTCCGAATTAATCGCCATTGCCGAACTAGCCGAATAATTCGCGAATTATTCGCGAATAATTCGCGAATTATTCCCGAATTATATGAAAAACCAGCGAATAATTCAAAATGCAGCAAATAATTCACAAAATCAAAACCTAGTGTCTCATATATTAATTTATTACTCGAAATCCTTCCCGAACATTTCTCGAACACTTACCGAATCTTTCCCGAATACCTGCCGATTTTTTCCGAATAGTTCTCCGAATCCGAATTTTCGACCTCGCCGAATTATTCCCGAACGACGAATTTGTGACTATGCATAGAGGAGCTCGCGGACCTTGGGACCACGTTGGAGAATGAACTCTACACTGACTTGATTCTCCAGTCCCTTCCTTCCACTTACGCCCAGTTTATCCTAAACTTCAACATGCAAGGAAAGGAGGTTGAACTTTCCGAACTTCTGAACATGTTGAGGAGTGCTGAGGGCACCCTACAGAAAGGTAGGGAGACATCCACTTTGTTTGTAGGAGGATCTTCCTCTTCTAGGTCCAGGGCGAAAGCCAAGGGAAAGAAGAAGAAAGCCCCCGCCAAACCAAGGGGCGATGTTAGTAAAGTGGATACGAAGGGAAAGGGAAAGGCAACAAAGGTAGCGGGAAAGCTTGTGGGAAAGGAAGAATGCTTTTACTGTCACAAGAGTGGACACTGGAAACAGGATTGCAAGGCTTGGAAGGCCAGAACCCAGGATCTGAAACGAGTTGCGGCTTCAGCTTCAGGTGTGTATGTTATTGAAAACTGTCTATCAATAAACTCTACTTCCTGGGTATTGGATACCGGATCAGGATCTCATATCTGTAATTCTTTGCAGGCGTTGAGAAAGCGTAGGGTTTTGAAGGAAGGTGATATGACCCTCAGAGTTGCAAATGGAGCTAGCATGGATGCTGAGGCCGTGGGGGACTATCACCTGGGATTGTCAGATGGACACTTTTTGGTTTTGCGTAGTTGTTATTTTGTACCAAATGCAACTTGTAATATCATTTCTGTATCTTTATTGTCTAAAGAAGGTTATGAATTTGCATTTGTAAGTAATGTTGTGAACATTCACCTTAATCAAGTTTTGATTGGGTCAGGTACATTAAACAATGGTATATACGTATTAAACCAACCACAGATTTTCAATGTCCAGAATACACACAAAAGAAAGTCTCCAGAAATCAATCAGACTTTCTTATGGCATTGTAGACTGGGTCACATCAATGAGAGAAGATTGACTAAGTTACATACTGAAGGATATTTGGATCCGTTCGAATATCAATCATATGCAACTTGTTAATCCTGTCTCAAAGGAAAGATAACAAAGACTCCGTTCACTGGACACGGAGTAAGAGCGAGCGAACTTTTGGGACTCGTACACAGCGACGTGTGCGGTCCAATGTCTACGCATGCACGAAGCGGTTATTCTTACTTCATTACTTTTACGGATGACTTTTCAAGGTACGGATATGTCTTCTTGATGAAACATAAATCCGAGGCCTTTGAAAAATTCCAGGAATATAAGAATGAAGTAGAAAAACAAACAGGAAAAAGTATCAAGGCACTGAGATCTGATTGAGGTGGTGAATACTTGAGTGTCGAGTTCCTGGATTACATAAAAGAGAATGGAATTCTCTCTCAGCTTACTCCTCCATACACTCCGCAACATAACGGTGTATCGGAGAGACGGAACCGAACCATATTGGATATGGTACGGTCCATGTTGAGTAACGCTGAGTTACCGCGATCATTCTGGGGATATGCGCTAGAATCAGCTGCATACCTTTTGAACCGAGTTCCAACTAAGACTGTGCCTACTACACCATATCAGATGTGGTGTGGGAAGAGACCCTATCATAATCACATTAAGACATGGGGATGTCCAGCTTTTGTCAAAAAGCAGCATGCAGACAAGCTCGAGGCACGCTCAGTACAGTGCAAGTTTGTGGGATATCCAAAGAACTCCAAGGGATATTTCTTCTATTGCGAAGAGGAACAAAAGGTTTTTGTTTCTCGTCATGCCCACTTTCTAGAACACCAGTTCTTGGAAAAGGAAATTAGTGGGAGCGCAATAGAACTGGAAGAAATTCCAGAACCACGAGCTATTACTGAAAGCTTAGTAGAACCAGAGGGTTCGAAAGATCAGGACATTCCCACGCCACTCCGCAGGAGTAGTATGCAGTCTCATCCGCCCGAGAGATACTACGGTTTTCTCATAGACGGGGATAGAGAGGATTGCATCATTGATTGTGATGAGCCTACTAGCTTCCAGCAAGCCATTCAGAGCGTTGACTCGGTAAAATGGATGGATGCAATGCGGACCGAAATGGAGTCTATGTACACCAACAAAGTATGGACGTTGGACATTGCTCCAGATGGGGTAAAACCCGTAGGATGCAAGTGGATCTTCAAAAGGAAGATTGGTGTAGATGGACAGGTCGAGACCTATAAAGCTAGACTTGTTGCAAAGGGTTTTCGTCAAAGACCTGGTTTGGACTATGAAGAAACCTTTTCTCGAGTGGCTATGCTGAAATCCATTCGGATCCTTCTTGCAATTGCTACCTTCCACGATTATGAGATTTGGCAGATGGACGTAAAGACCGCTTTTCTAAATGGAAATTTAGAGGAGTGTGTCTATATGGACCAGCTAGAGGGTTTCATTCAGAGCGGGAGCAGCGGAAAGGTGTGCAAGTTGCTTAAGTCCATTTATGGACTAAAGCAGGCATCGCGGAGTTGGAACATCTGTTTTGATGAGACGGTCAAGGAATTTGGCTTTATCAAAAATCCAGATGAACCATGCATCTATAGTAGATTTGTAGCGAGAACTGTAGTATTCCTCGTTTTATACATGGATGACATTCTCTTAATAGGAAATGACATTCCTATGCTACAATCTGTCAAAGGGTTCTTGTCACACAGGTTCTCCATGAAAGACCTGGGTGATGCCTCATACATTCTGGGGATCCAGATCTACCGTGACAGATCCAAGAGGATATTAGGACTCTCACAGTCCAGGTACATCGACACCATACTGAAAATATTCAGTATGTAAGATTCCAAGCGCGGTAATCTACCGGCTTGTCACAGGATCACCCTCTCCATAGAGATGTCTCCCAAGACTGATTTGGTGAGGGATCGCATGTCTATTATACCCTACGCTTCTGCGGTAGGCTCTATAATGTATGCGATGTTGTGTACCAGACCAGATGTGGCTTATGCACTGAGTGTGGTAAGCAGGTATCAGTCAAACCCTGGGGAGAAACAAGGGATAGCAGTAAAGAACATTCTCAAGTACCTGAGAAGGACTAAGGAGATGTTCTTGGTGTATGGCGGAAAAGACCTCCAGATTGAGGCCTTTGCTGACTCCAGCTTCCAAAGTGACAAGGATGATTCCAAGTCTATGTAGGGTTTTGTCTTTACCCTCAATGGAGGGGCGGTGTGTTGGAAGAGCTCCAAACAGGAAACCGTTGCTGACTCGACTATGGAAGCGGACTATATCGCTGCATCTGATGCCGCAAAAGAAGCCGTCTGGATGAGGAAGTTCTTGAAAGAACTTCAGGTGGTTCCGTCCATTGTTAATCCAATACCTCTGTATTGCGACAACAACGGGGCTATAGCTTTAGCGATGGAACCCAGGTCCCATCAGAAATCCAGACACATCTTGAGGCGGTATCACCTGATCAGGGAGATCGTGGATCGCCAGGAGATCGAGGTTCGGAGGGTTGCTTCAGAAGATAACACTGCAGATCCATTCATGAAGACCATACCCCAGACTCAGTTCGAGCGGCTGATCGAGATGATAGGTCTTCGATACGCCAGTACATGCCCTTAGTGCAAGTGGGAGATTGTTAGTATATATACCCTAGAGGCCATTACTGTATCATACTAGTATGTATATTACTTTATGGAAGCTTGGGATATTCACAGTTGTATAGACAATCTTGCTCGAAATGGTAGTATGCTACTTGGTTTGTCTCTGCTTTAATGTGTACATGTGTTTCTTTTATTATATATATCACCTATACGCATTAGTGGAGCCCTTAGGATCTTTGCTTGATTACCAGCGTTGTGATGGCAGTCACACTCGTGGGGGCTGGGTAATCTACAAGCACATCCTTATTTACACGTCCCTGGTCGTGGGATTATCGAGACAGGGCATCGATACTCCGGTGTAGACTAGCGTATGCGCTTCTTATCCCAGCACGGGAGACGGTCTGTCCCACAGCCGTCAGTACGTCGTACTTGAGATAGTATGTGGGTGCTCGTTAGGTTACGAGTACACTGGACAGGACTCGTAGGGAACTGTTGGTTGGTATTATACCTATCGTCAGTTATCAGTTCCCAGGTGACATGAGTACAGCTTAATCCGCTGACTTGACACTGTCACTTCGCCTCGAGTGTGTTCCCACTGTACTTTGATTACTACCCTACCACGGCTCAAAGGAGTCATGCAAACAGGTAGTAGTTGGGTGCAGTCCCGAAGCACTTGGAGGCAGTGACGGTTAGACAGGATTCGTCTCTCCCGGTATTGGGGGTTGACATCGCGCTGTATCCAGGAGAGCCATTACACAAGTAGTCCCTGGCCAGGGCAAGCGAGATATACTGGTAGTTTCCAGTGTTATCTCAGGGTGTTCTGGGCTACACTCCGACACGACTTGTACCGCTATTAGGGGACTGATGTTTACCGCCCCCCTAGGCCCGCCATGCGATGTATCAGACGAACAGACCGGACTGTACGGAGACTGTCACATTCAGGCTCAGTAGGAGTTCAGATGGGTTCACCTCGTCAGTCTTCTTATCAGCATCTACCTGGGGACCGTTACGTACAGCTAGTGCCGCTTGTGGTCTGTGGTTAAACCCACTGCCAGCGTAGTGTCGAGTCTTTAGAGTCCCACACAGAGGGTTATTCGCCTTTTGGCAAAATGAGTAGAGGTAGCATGGTTTTGCGACAGGGTTCGTTCATATCCGCGTACTTATGCACGTTTGCTGTCCGGACAGCTTATACTAGCGGGCTTTGGTTTAAGCCGGATCCTAGTATATGATTTGGGATTGGTTTTATCTCATTGTATTCGTGTTCCTCGGATCACGGATACGGGTGCGTATGCACAGTTGACTGAGACAGAGGCAGAGGACTTTGATTAGGGTTGATGACCATTGTCATTTTCTTAACCCTAATGTTTATGTGTGAATTATGATTAATTGATATTAGTTAAATATAATTGTGCATAGTTAGGGTTGTTGACCATTTGACTATACTTGACTTGTTGACCTAGGTTGACATGTTGACCATCATCATTCCATATGAAAGATGCTCTTTGATCCTTGCAAATGGTATTTAATGTGAAATGATAATGGTCAAGTCTTGATTAACCATGACAATTATCTTAGCTAATTATCTAATTTTCTTAATTCACATATATGAGGAGAATGGTTCATTTTATATTTCATTCTATCATTTTGGTTCTCTCTCCACCTCTTCTTCTCTCTCCAGCTCTCCCCTCTCACGAGTTGAGAACCTCTTGAGATTGAGATAAATCCTTCTAAAAGCCTTAGTTACTTTTTTCTAAGGTTCTAGGATTAGCACTCCAAGCATCTTAGTTACTTCTATTTTGAAGTTGAAGCCAAAGGTTGAGGCTCTCGGGTGGATCCTTCTTCGACAAGAGAAGGCGACAAGGAGATCACTTTTATTCACTCCAAGGAGCAAGGAGAGAAGGACTAGAAGCCCTAAGTATAACCTCTTTTCCGAGTAGCTAAACTTTTTAGCTTTATAGTTAGTTTTTGTTTAGCAAAGATCCTCCTTTAGTTAGTCCATGTTGCCTTGAGTGCTAAAAATCCGATTTTTATACCATTTCTGCCTCCCCGCAAGCACCGGGGTGGGCAACGTGGACTTACACATACAGCATACAAGAACTATAGACTTTCTACGTGCCTCCCAGGCGAAGTGGTGAAAATACGATCCTCTTTTACCAATCTACGGAAACCGGAGTAGAGAAAGAAGTCTGGCATAGTGCCGATCTTGCACTCGATAGGCTTCAACCAATCCGTCTGCCAAGATACTACGCGGAGAGATTGAAAAGGCTGTTAAGATGCCAAGGTGTACCCTTCGAACAAACTGTTCGACAGGCCCAATTTTACAAAAAATATTTAGGATATTCCCGGGACTCAGCGAAAGATGCCTAACGGGAAGATGGAGACAACCGGGGTCGGATACGTTCGGTCCAGGAAACAAGAGAATTTCCACAGTTTCCGCATCATAAACAGCTCCAGAGATGACGTTGAAACAGAGTGAAATCCCACTATAAGAACGTTAAGTCCGTCGCTCGATGAACAAATAGACAAGCTCATAGAGGAGGCTTATCAAAGGAGTCGAGACAACCACAGCCATGAAATGGCTATCTTTGGAAAAGCCAACGCGCAACGCCTCAATCAGCAGTCTGCAGAAAAGGAAGATTACAATGCCCTCCATCCCCAGCTCGCTGTATGCCCTCTCAAAAAGGAAAAATCTCGAAATAGAGGCAAAAACATGACAAAGAGCGCAAACAACGTTCGCAAACAACTGGGCAGATCTAAGAAGCTGCGCTATTAAGAAAAACGTGGTTGGAACCTGTCCTTTATCAAGATGATGGGTCGGGAATACTCTTTCCCTCAAAACAAGACAAGGAAAACATTCAACCTTGTAATGAAGCACTAAATGATGACGCTTCTAGAGTCTCGGCACCCCGAACAAATAACCGAGGTCCATCATCCGGATTATTGCTTTTATCACCGAGCAATAGCTCATACCCTTGAAGACTGCTTCACCTTCAAAGACTGGGTCGAAAACCAGTATCAACAAGGCAGGTTCGCTTTGTCCAACAGCTGGAGGGTAACCCCACCGCAAAAGCATGAGCCAAAGAGGACCTATACAGTGAGGACAGGACTAGCTCAATGTAAAAAATGGAAGCAAACCCATACCTTCCATGTGGTAACACTCTCAAAGGAGGGAGGGTACGAGACTATAGATGACCCCTTCAAGTGCTTTGCAAATGAAGACGAGGATGAGATGATCTCAGAGTTTCCACCAGCACCAAAAGAGCTGGAAGACGAGATACACACTACGGCGGACAACCTAAGGAAAATTGACTTAGGGACGGAAAACGACCCGAGGCCAACATTCGTCAGTAAGCTAATATCTGAAAACAGGTAGCCATGTTAAAGGATGTGCTCATGCAGTATAAAGACTGCTTCGCATGGAACTATTCCGAAATGCCGGGTCTAGATCCAAAGGTAGCAGTACATAAACTGTCCATATCGTCAAACATAAAGCCAGTCAAACAGGCGCCAAGAAGAATGCGGCTTGAACTTGAGATGAGTATAAATGCTGAGTTCAAGAAAATAATCGAGTCCGGCTTCATCCAAGAAGTTCAATATCCTGACTGGATCACTAACATCGTTCTGGTGATGAAGAAAAATGGGACAGTGCGCATCTGCTTGGACTTTCGGGACCTCAACAAAGCTTGCCTGAAGGATGAATTCCCAGTACCTGTTACCGAGCTGATGATCAATAACACATCTACCCATAAGGTTTTCTCCTTCATGGATGGATCTTCAGGATACAACCAAATAAAAATGCATCCTAAAGACCAAAAACATATGGCATTCCGGACTTCGCTGGGCATATTCTGCTACAAGGTGATTCCTTTCGGTTTGAAGAACGCTGGCGCTACCTACCAGAGGGCCATGACGAAGATCTTCGATGACCTCATCCATGAGATTGTCGAATGCTACATCGACAACCTGGTGGTGAAGAGCAAGTCTTACGAGGAACATTGGGAATATCTAAAAATAGTGTTCCAACGCATTCAGAAGTACAATCTGAAGATGAATCCTTTGAAATGCGCTTTTGGAGTCTCCTCAGGAAAATTCCTAGGATTCATCATATGGCACCGGGGTATCGAAATCGATCTCTCAAAGATCAAGGCGATTATGGAAATGCCCATGCCAAGGACCCTCAAACAACTGTGGTCTCTCTAAGGAAAACTCGCGTATATCCGGCGGTTCATAGCCAACTTCTCCGGAAAATTCCGTTCCAACAGCCATTTGATGAAGAAAGGGACCCCGTTCGTTTGGGGTCTAATGTGCCAAAATGCACGAGATGAAATCAAATAATACCTACAGAATCCGCCGATATTGACCGCTCTGGTTAAAGGAAAACCCCTTATCTTATATACAACAGCCCTTGAGGGTTCTCTAGGTGCGCTATGGACACAAGAGAATGATCTGGGAAAGGAGAGAGCTTTGTACTATCTGAGTCGAGTTCTCCTAGGGGAAGAAAACAACTACCCCCCCATCGAAAATCATTGCCTGGCACTGATCTTCACGATAACGAAGCTTAGGCATTATGCCTTGGCACATGAGGTTCATCTCATAACAAAGATGGATCCTCTCAAATATCTGATGTCGAGGGCCATATTAACAGGAAGCCTTGCTAAATGGGCCCTCCTCTTGATGGAGTTCTCGATAACGTATCGACCTCTCAAAGCAGTGAAAGGCCAGGCCATCGCCGACTTTCTCGCCGATCATCCGATACCGGCCGACTCCCCCTTAAATTGCGAGTTACCGGATGAACATGCGTTCGATAAAATCGAGGGAGAGAGAGAAGAAAATGATTCCCAATGGGAACTCTACTTCGACGGAGCATCTTCCTTGAAGAGGAGAAAGCAAAACACCCCCATAATCAAAGCCGAAGTGGGCCTTATCTTCGAGACTCCGCAAGGAGGGATATTGCTTTACGCCCTCTCCTTAACGGAGCCAAGGACTAATAATGAAGCTGAATATGAAGCCTTGATAGCAGGTTTCGAGATCGCTGTCGACATGGGAATCAAAGACCTCCTCATATATGGAGACTCCCAGCTGGTCGTGAGCAAAGTAAACGGCGACTATCAGACATGCAAGCAGATGCTGATAAAGTATGGCGAAAGAGTGCAACAACTGCTAACACAAACCCCCTCCTACATCCTGGAGAGTATACCACGTGCAGAAAACAGCAAGGAGGATGCGTTGGCCAAATTGGCTAAGGAATTAGCCGACGAAGACCTCGATGATGTAAAAATCATCGTACAAAGTCGCAGGATCCTCGCTCCAATAGATATATCTTCGGAAGACTTAACAGATCTATCCGAACGAAAAGAAACGACTGAACAAGTAGCCTTTCAAATTGAGGATGAAGAAAATGTCAACTATTGGAGGGAAGTCTTTATAGACTACTTCAAATCTCGAAGAACGCCCGAAAATGCGTCGTCTCGACATCAGCTCATTAAACGAGCCATGTCCTTCGCCTTCGTCAATAAAACCTATATAAAAGATCGTTCAACTGTCTGTGGCTAACATGCCTGGGACCAGAAGAAGCGAAGAGTGTCGTCCAAGAAACTCACGACGGACTCTGCGGTTCTCACTAAGTTGGGCCAAAAATAAAGCTGAAGATCAAAAGAATGGGTTATTATTGGCCCACAATGATCCAGGACTGCCTCGAATATGCAAAGCAGTGTCACTCATGACAAATTCATGGGGACTTCATCCACCAGCATCCAAACCCGCTACACCCAACAGTAGCTAGCTGGCCGTTCGAAATATGGGGAACCGATATAATCGCCCCATTGAACCAGCATCATCCAAAGGACATCGGTTCATATTGGCAACAACCAATTACTTTTCTAAGTGGACAGAAGCAGTACCACTAAGGGAAGTGAAGACGGAGGATATCCTCCATTTCTTCAGAACCCATGTCATCTATCGGTTCGGCACTCCGCTATGAATTATCTCGGATAATGGGCCGGCCTACAGAAGCTATAAAATCGGTCACTTCGCACAACAACATAAAATAGATTGGAGATACTTGTCAGTCTATAATCCTCGTGCTAAAGGTCTAGCTGAAGCTTTCAATAAGACATTGACGAAGATTTTAAAGAAAACAGTGTCCAGGAAAAAAAGAGATTGGCACGAAAGGCTGCATGAAGCTCTATGGACTACCGAACAACATCCAAAACAGCTATGAATACAACACCATACGCGTTGGTATTCGGCACGGAATCTCTGCTTCCCCTAGAAATAGAACTCCCTTCTCTATGAGTAGCGGTTCGATACGGGCTGAAAGATGAAGAAAATGCTCATCTTCGGCTTGAGGAGCTCAACGCCCTTGACAAAACTCGCCTTATTGCATAGCAAAACCTAAAGGCTTATAAGGTAAGGATGGCACGGTCATACGAAAAACTAACCAGGCCGAGAACGTTCCGCCAAGACGAACTCGTGTTAGTCATCAAAAGACCGATGGTCCCTAATCATGCCAAACGGGGAAATTCGAGCCGAACTATGATGGCCCGTACATTGTAGACAAAGTCTATCAAGGTGGAGCCTATCTGCTCATGGATATGCTTGGCGAAAGTCCCTTCCGGCCAATAAATGACTGGTTCCTTAAAAAATACTACACTTGACGAGTCACAACTTAGGTCAATGATAGATGACGGCGCTTGTGTCCGCTCGCTATCTTCCTGAGTCAAAAACTCTCAGAGTAGCACGTGAAAAAAATTTCGCCTCAAACATGGCGATTACGGACCGAGATGTCCTTAAACTAAAACTTCGTCTCAAAACTGGCGATGATGGACCGGAATGTCCCTAAACTAGCACATCATCTCCAAAACGGTGATATGCTTCCTTGAGATCTATATTGCAATCGAAGTCTCAATAATGCCGGCTACACAGCTACTCTATAAAAGAAGCCATCCCTAAATCCCATCGGCAAACAGATGGGCCACTTACGACGAAACTACTTTCGATAGTTTCATTAAAAAACCCGCATGCGTCCACAAGCAAAATGGGCACAGATGAAAACCCGAAAGGGCGCCGTGAGTAAAAACAGCAGGACTGCCAGCGAGTTTGTGAAAACTTGAAAGGGCGCAGACCTGTAAAATAAAAAATTCATGGGCACTTGCAAGGTCCTCTCAACCTTATGAGGAGAAAATACCTGCGTGAGATCCTTACGACTCACAAAGGAGCAACACACTTAGGAATCCACAGAATTCTTATGGAGAAATTACACTTGTGAGATCCTCACGACTCGTAAGGAGAATTCTCCCTATGAGACCCTCATGGCTTGTAGGATTCAAAAGCCTTAAGCTACAGGGATCTAAACCAGTTCTTAAGCCATCGTATCTTCTAACTTGCCCTACAAGTTCTCTAATATTGACCCTTATATACAATCCATGGGCATACATAAACAATTCCACGCCAAGTTCCACCAATGACGAGAAATATCCCATATGGTGAACGACACTTGTAAGTCCTCTCGACTTATAAGGAGAAAACACTCTTGTAGGATCCTTACGACTTGCAAAAGAAAGTTATTAAATATGTATGCCCTAGAGGCCATTATTGTATAGTACTAGTTTGTATAGTATATTTTGGAGACTTGGGTTATATATACGGGTTTACGACAGTCTTGCTAGATATAGTAGTATGCTACTTGGTTTGTTTCTATCTTAATATGTGTATATGTTTCTTTTAACATATCGCTAATACATATTGATGGAGCCCTTAGGATCTTTGCTTGACTACCGGCGTTGTGATGGCGATCACACTAGTGGGGGCTGGGTAGTCTATAAGCACATCATTATTTTGGTCCCTGGTCGTAGGATTATCGAGACAGGGCATCGACACTCCAGAGTAGACTGGTGCATACGCTTCTCGTCCCAGCAGGGGAGATGGTCTGTCCCACAGCCATCAGTACGTCGTACTGGAGATAGTATGCAGGTGCTCGTTAGGTTACGAGTACACTGGACAGGACTCGCCGGGAACTGTTGGTTGGTATTATACCTATCGTCAGTTAACAGTTCCCAGGTGACATGAGTACAGCATAGTCCGCTGACTTGACACTGTCACTTCGCCTCGAGTGTGTTCCCATTGTTCTTAGATTACTACCTTACCACGGCTCTACTGAGTCGTGCAAACAGGTAGTAGTTGGGTGCAGTCCCGAAGCACTTAGAGGCAGTAACAGTTAGACAGGATTTGTCTCTCCCGGTATTGGGAGTTGATATCGCGTTGTGTCTAGGAGAGCCATTACACATTGTCGTCCCTGGCCAGGGCAAGCAAGAATTGCTCGTAGGTTTTCCAGTAGATTCTCAGGGAGTTTTGGGCTACACTCCGACACGACTTGTACCGCTATTAGGGGACTGACGTTTACCGCCCCCTAGGCCTGCCATGCGATATTCTCAGACGAACAGACCGGACTGTACGGAGATTGTCACATTCAGGCTCAGTAGGAGTTAGGATGGGTTCACCTCATCGGTCTTCTTGTCGGCATCTACCTGGGGACCGTTATGTACAGCTAGTACTGCTTGCGGCCTGTGGTTAAACCCACTGCCAGCGTAGTGTCGAGCCTTTAGAGTCCTACACAGAGGGTTACTCGCCTTTGGGCAAAACAGAGTGGAGGTTGCATGGTTTTGCGACGGGGTTCGTTCACATCCGCGCACTTGTGCACGTTTGGTGTCCGGACAGTTGTTACTAGCGGGCTTTGGTTTAAGCCAGATCCTAGTACTTGTTTTGGGATTGGTTTTGTCTCAGTGTATTCGTGTTCCTTGGAACACGGATGCGGGTGTGTATGCACAGTTGACAGAGGCAGAGGAAGAGGATTCTCATTAGGGTTGTTGACCATTTGATTTTGGTTGACTTGTTGACCGTTGACTTTTTCTAAACCCTAATGAGAATGAGAAATATGATTAATAATATTAATTAAGGATTATTGTGCCATTGTTGAGTTGAACATTTGACTTTTGTTGACTTGTTGAGTTTGTTGACCGGTTAACCATTGTGGACTTATTGACCATCATCATTTCTATGACTTTTGTTTACTTGTTGTTCTTTATAAAATGCAATAATTGCATGAAATGATAATGGTCATTGAAACTAACCATCACAATTCTTAATTATTATTATTATCATCATTATTTTTGCTTTTGTTAGCATGGTTGCAATATGAGAGCTCATTCTATCATATTCTTTCTCTTTCCTAGAAAAAAAGCTCTCCCTCTTCCTCTCTCAAGGTTCAAGTGTTCCATGAGTTGGAAATCATGAACCATTGAGACAAAACCACCATAACTCTTCTCTACTCATTCTAAGGTTCTAGGTTTAGCAAACCAAGCATCTTAGTTATCTCTAGGTTGAGATAGGACCTCAAGTTCGAGGCCCTCGGGTAGATCCATCTATGGCAAAGAGGAGACGACGAGGAGGAGCCGTTCAAGCCACTACAAGGAGCAAGCAAGGAGGAGAACCACCAAAAGAAGAGATGGAGTTCAAGACCTAGGTATAACCATTCTACATAGTAGCTAGAACTTGTAGTTTCTTAGTTAGTTTTTGTTTAGCAAAGATCGTTCATGGATGGTCCATGTTACCTTTTGAGGAAAAATTTGATTTTTACCTATTCCGCCTCCCCGAAAGAACCGGGGTGGGTAACGTGGACTTAATAGTGGTATCAGAGCCTAGCTAAACAACAAATAACTGTTAGCAAAGTGTATAGAAGTTCGATCCGAAAAAATCCTGAAAAAACACACCAAAATATTGTATTTTCTGTCGATTTTCAAAACTGGCCTAAAATATTTTCCACAGACATGAAAAATACAAGCAGGGTTTTCTGAGAAATCTGTAGAAATTTGGATGCCTGAACCGTTTATTGGACCGTGGATCCGCGGCCGATCCAAGCGAACCGCCGCGGTTCCACGGCCGATTTGACTCGGTGGCGCGCCAAAATTCTTCTGGGGTTCTCTGTTGTGGTTTTGTGTATTCTGGGAATTTTTGTTTCTGCCCAGATTTGTATGAGTACTGGATTTTACTTCGGGTAGTTACAAATTGGTACTTTGATCGAATTTCTATAAACTTTAGCTAAATTGGTTATATCTGTAATGTGATATATGCACTGAACGTCGGCTAATCGCTATATGTCGATTGGTGGGGGTTGTGCATATCTGTGATCTGTAATGTTGTTGGATTGTGTATATGAACTTGTTGGATTGTCGCGGATGAATAGCCGGGGTTTTGTGAGATCAGAGTTTCTTTATCTTTCATTTGATGTAATATGTAAATTGATGTAATATTATTTTTATGGCCGCACATCCGGGATGAGGTTGTAGCCGCCATTGTATATTATTTCTTTTACTGTTTTTGCTCATAGGATAGACCCAAGACGGGGTGCACAAACTACCGGGTATGTTGAAGTGTTGAGTGGCCTACTCACGTTGTTGAGGGAGGCTGCTTCACTTCGGGTATTTGGCGGGTAGTTTGCCGCACCCGTAGGGGTCTAGGGTGGGGTTTGGCTATTCATCGCGACCGTGTAATCCTTCTTTCGTTGCAGGCTGGAATGAAACGCGGGTTCCTAGCATATCCAATATGTGCATCTGTGATCTGGAATGGCTATCATTGCATCTGACGAATGTGTATATCTATATATGATATCTAGTAGGCGTTGCTTATGTTTTGCATCCGCGCTAGTCCAGCCCTCGCTCTGTCGTTAGTTAAGTAACCTAACGGGTAATGACGGGGCCCCGTGGCTAATGCGGATGGCATAAGCGTAAGTCATATTTTCGTTGTTTTCTGCAATGGTAGGATTAATTGATGGGACGCATTATATTAATGCAAAGAAAAAACAAACCTAAAAAGACGTTGTTGGAACAATTTTCAATGGGTGCCTCTTCACCTAGTGCCCTAATGCCAACTGGTCTGGGAGTCACTGCTAAGCCTTAGGTGGTGCAAGACGAGGAAAATACACCAAATAAGCAAGCACATGAGTAATCGGTCAGTTAGTACCTCAAGAAGTATTAACGGTCGCATGAAAGTGTGTGAGCAATCTCATCTAAATATTCATTAATTAAAAAGTACTGAGGCTGATGGGCAAGAGTATGATAGCTTGAATTGAATTCTCCGGGTGTAGGGATGTCTTTACACACACGTAGGGTTATATGATCGATGTTTGGAAGAAAGATAGGAATGAAGAATAAGACGATGTTTTATTGAGGGAGGACGTGATTTCTGACATCTTTTCATGACTATTAAGATAAGGCTCATGACAACCGAAAAGCTAGCTTAGTTGGAAACCCTAATTTTCAAAGTCTTTCTTTTACAATTCTTATCTTTAAATTTAATATTCATGATCTTCCTTTTATTATTGGATTTTGTGGGTGCAATCCGCTGAAAACCCTCAGGAGACAACACTCCTCCTACTAGGGACACCTAGAGGTTTAAAGGCTTGTTGCACGTGTTCAGTGCAATCGTGTTGCCTACGAAAGTGTGATAGTTAGTTTTTCTCTTTCTTTATTTTCTCCTTCTCTTTTTAATAAAACAGTTCGCTCGAGACGATCGAAAATAAGTTTGGGGGAATTTGATCAGTCGAAAATACTGTATTTTTAACACGGCAATTTCACTATCATTTGCACTCATCTAGAGCTGTTCGGCATTCATATAGCACATATTAGCAAAACAGTCATAAAATATCAGATTGCATGTGTTAGACTTTAAAAACGTAACTTTAAGGGAAATTGACTATATTTTATGGCATCGCATCATTCCTATATTGCGCAACTTGTGTTTCGAAGTCTGTGCAGGAAATTCCAGAGGAACAGAGCCAAAATGGGAAAAGAGCTGATCAAAATTACACCAACTCCAAGATTTAAGATCTGGTAGTGATGCAGAATGATAAATAAAATTCAACATATCATAAAAAGGCCCAAACATCAGCCCAAAGCAGCAACAGAGAGCCCAAGCCCTAAGGCTTCAATAGCGCCGCGGATCCGCGGCGGGAGCCTGCTTGCGCCGCGGATCCGCCGCAGCCTTGCCACGTCAGCTCCCCATTTTCAGTGCATAACTCTTCTCTCAGGGACCACATTCATTTCATATACTTCAAATTCCAGAGAATTCTCGAAGCTTCTCCCAGATCAGCAAAGATCATTAAGCAAGCTAATCTTGATCAAGCTCCTAACAAACTATTTCTAGAAGCTCCCTCCTAACTAATTACTTCTAGAAGCCACTCCTTATAACAAACATTTGGAGGGAAATTCAAATTTGAATCCTAGATCTAGGGTTTTGGATGGTCTATAAAAGAGAGCCTAGATCTAGGGTTAATTCTGCTTCCAAAAATCCTTGAACTAATCTTTCGTTCTTCATCCTTCCACAAGTTTAGTGACAAAACTTGTGCCAAACCCTAACCCTAATCCAAAACCTCAAATTCAAGATCCTTTGAGTTCTAGCAAGTAATTCTTCAACCAACCTTTAGAAGCGAAGCCGGACTTCAACGGAGCACGAGATCCAAGCCGATCCACGACTCAAGGAGCCGAGCGATGCTAGATTCGACGATCGAAGTTCCTTCCTCTTGTAATTCTTGAGAGTTGTAACTGATTGTTGATATAATAAAGGTGAAGATTCTTTAAACTTTCTTATATTTCATTTCAAGCATTATGATTCATATTCAATTCTTGAATGTATTCTTCGTGATGATGCTTGAGTAAAACTCCGCTCGTGGAGGAATCGAAACGATTATAGAATGATGATGTTGACGAATATTTAAACGTTTTCTTAAGTCCTATAACAATTGTAAATTCTTGAAAATTGAATGATCGATGATCTAGATCTATGCGAAATGCATTCTTGATTCTTTTCGCACGATCTAGAGATCAACGATCAATCATTCGATTTCTTAGAAGCTATCTTGTGAATGTGATTCATCGAAAGGACAAAGGATAGGATGAGGAACCCTAATTCTTCACAAGATCCTTGATCCTCGATGAATCTACATCGATTTAGCATCAACTTGGTAATGGATAAGAAACGGTAATTGTTAGTCTTCTTCACATCTACGATCTAATCGATTCCTACGAGCTTTACTTCAAATCTTGAAACTTAATTCGATTGGAATTCTATCCTTCTTGATTCTTGATGTTTAACGCTTTAATGATTCTTGATTTGATTTAGTTGATTCTTGAAATTCATCGATAAAAATCTTGAATCGTTTGCTTTTCTTTTCTATTAATTTTCAATTCAAACAAAACAAAATACGAACGAATCGCACAATCCCTGTGGACGATCCGCACTTACTAACGCGCTACATCCGACACCGTTATTGATTGCGGACAAATATTTTTGGTTGTGATTTCATACAATTTTTTAAATACCGACAACGAGAAATACGATCAATCAAGTGCGTTTACATGGATCAGCCAGAAGGTTTTGTAGACAGTAGGAGCAGCGGGAAGGTGTGCAAGTTACGTAAATCCATTTATGGATTAAAACAGGCATCGTGGAGCTGGAACATCTGTTTTGATGAGGCTATCAAGGAATTTGATTTCATCAAGAACGAAGATGAACCTTGTATCTATAAGAAGATTGTAGGATGAAATGCCGTGTTCCTAGTCTTGTATGTGGACGACATTCTTTTGATAGGAAATGACATTCCTATGCTACAATCGGTCAAGCTATTCTTGTCACAACAATTCTCCATGAAGGACCTGGGTGATGCCTCGTACATTCTGGGGATCAAGTTCTACAGAGATAGATCCAAGAGACTACTGGGACTTTCGCAGTCCAGGTACATAGAGACCGTACTAAAGAGATTTAGTATGGAAGATTCCAAGCGCGGTAATATACACGCATTGCACGGAATCACCCGCTCCAAGAAGATGTCTCCTAAGACTAACGAGGAGAGGGTTCGCATGAGCACTATACCCTACGCTTCGGCGGTAGGATCTATAATGTATGCGATGCTATGTACAAGACCAGATGTAGCTTACGCGCTGAGCGTGGTGAGCCGGTATCAGCCAGACCCAGGTGAGGACCACTGGACGGCAGTGAAGAACATTCTCAAGTACCTGAGAGGGACTAAGGAGATGTTCCTGGTTTACGGTAATGGAGACCTCAGGGTCGAGTCCTTTATCGATTCAAGCTTCCAGAGTGACAAAGATGACATCATGTCCGTCTTGGGTTTTGTGTTTACCCTCAACGGAGGGGCAGTGTGTTGGAGGAGTTCCAAACAGGATACCGTCGCAGACTCGACGATGGAGGCTGAATACATTGTTGCAAGCGATGCCGCAAAAGAGGCGGTCTGGATGAAGAAGTTCAATAGTGAACTTCAGGTGGTTCCGTCCATTGTTGACCCAATACCTTTGTATTGCGATAACAATGGGGCTATAGCTTTAGCGAAGGAACCAAGGTCCCATCAGAAATCCAGACACATCTTAAGGCGGTATCACCTGATCAGGGAGATCATTGATCGCCAGGAGATCGAGGTACTGAGAGTTGACACAAAAGACAACACGACGGATCCATTCACAAAGGCCCTCCCTCAAAAACAGTTCGAGCGACTTTTTGAGCTATTGAGTATGTGGTACGCCAGCAGCTGGCCATAGAGCAGACGTTGGGTATGCGTGCCTTTAGTTCAAGTGGGAGATTGTTGAATATGTATTCCCTAGAGGCCATTATTGTATAGTACTAGTTTGTATAATACATTTTGGAGGCTTGGGTTATATATACGGGTTTACGACAGTCTTGCTCAATATAGTAGTATGCTACTTGGTTTGTTTCTATCTTAATATGTGTATATGTTTCTTTTAACATATCGCTAATACATATTGATGGAGCCCTTAGGATCTTTGCTTGACTACCGGCGTTGTGATGGTGATCACACTAGTGGGGGCTGGGTAGTCTATAAACACATCCTTATTTTGGTCCCTGATCGTAGGATTATCGAGACAGGGCATCGATACTCTAGAGTAGACTGGTGCATATGCTTCTCGTCCCAGCAGGGGAGATGGTCTGTCCCACAGCCATCAGTACGTCGTATTGGAGATAGTATGCAGGTGCTCGTTAGGTTACGAGTACACTGGACAGGACTCGCCGGGAACTGTTGGTTGGTATTATACCTATCGTCAGTTAACAGTTCCCAGGTGACATGAGTACAGCTTAGTCCGCTGACTTGACACTGTAACTTCGCCTCGAGTGAGTTCCCACTGTTCTTAGATTACTACCCTACCACGGCTCTACTGAGTCGTGCAAACAGGTAGTAGTTGGGTGCAGTCCCGAAGCACTTGGAGGCAGTGACGGTTAGACAGGATTCGTCTCTCCCGGTATTGGGAGTTGATATCGTGCTGTGTCTAGGAGAGCCATTACACATTGTCGTCCCTGGCCAGGGCAAGCGAGAATTGCTGGTAGGTTTTCCAGTAGATTCTCAGGGTGTTTTGGGCTACACTCCGACACGACTTGTACCGCTATTAGGGGACTGACGTTTACCGCCCCCTAGGCTTGCCTTGCGATATTCTCATACGAACAGACCGGACTGTACGGAGATTATCACATTCAGGCTCAGTAGGAGTTAGGATGGGTTCACCTCATCGGTCTTCTTGTCGGCATTTCCCTGGGGACCGTTACGTACAGCTAGTACTGCTTGCGGCCTGTGGTTAAACCTACTGCCAGCGTAGTGTCGAGCCTTTAGAGTCCCACACATAGGGTTACTCGCCTTTGGGCAAAACAGAGTGGAGGTTGCATGGTTTTGCGACGGGGTTCGTTCACATCCGCGCACTTGTGCACGTTTGGTTTCCGGACAGTTGTTACTAGCGGGCTTTGGTTTAAGCCAGATCCTAGTACTTGTTTTGGGATTGGTTTTGTCTCAGTGTATTCGTGTTCCTTGGAACACGGATGCGGGTGTGTATGCACAGTTGACAGAGGCAGAGGAAGAGGATTCTCATTAGGGTTGTTGACCATTTGATTTTGGTTGACTTGTTAACCGTTGACTTTTTATAAACCCTAATGAGAATGAGAAATATGATTAATAATATTAATTAAGGATTATTGTGCCATGGTTGAGTTGAACATTTGATTTTTGTTGACCTGTTGACCGGTTGACCATTGTGGACTTGTTGACCATCATCATTTCTATGGCTATTGTTTACTTGTTGTTCTTTACAAAATGCAATAATTGCATGAAATGATAATGGTCATTGAAACTAACCATCACAATTCTTAATTATTATTATTATCATCATTATTTTTCTTTTGTGAGCATGGTTGGATTATGAGAGCTCATTCTATCATATTCTTTCTCTCTCCTAGAAAAAAAGCTCTCCCTCTTCCTCTCTCAAGGTTTAAGTGTTCCATGAGTTGGAAATCACGAACCATTGAGACAAAACCACCATAACTCTTCTCTACTCATTCTAAGGTTCTAGGTTTAGCAAACCAAGCATCTTAGTTATCTCTAGGTTGAGATAGGAGCTCAAGTTCGAGGCCCTCGGGTGGATCCATCTACGGCAAAGAGGAGACGATGAGGAGGAGCCGTTCAAGCCACTACAAGGAGTAAGCAAGGAGGAGAACCACCAAAAGAAGAGAAGGAGTTCAAGACCTAGGTATAACCATTCTACATAGTAGCTAGAACTTGTAGTTTCTTAGTTAGTTTTTGTTTAGCAAAGATCCTTCATGGATGGTCCATGTTACCTTTTCAGGAAAAATTTGATTTTTACCTATTCCGCCTCCCCGAAAGAACCGGTGTGGGTAACGTGGACCTAACAAAAGTATCACTTAGGAGTCCTCACGACTTTGAGTGAGAACCTACACCTACGAGATCCTCTCGACTCGTGTTCATACCAGAATATTGCATTTACTACCGGCCATTCTTATGCTCGTTTGTTTATAAGTAGGTGCTTTTTATCCGTGTTTGCTACATATTTACGGGATACAGGTACCTAGTCCAATATAACGCAATTGATACAAAATCTCCACAGTTACGCCAAATACAGAACATCTGTTGACAATAGATAAAAGCCGGGTTCCGGTCATCCATATCCGTCCAGTGCCGCGTACCGGTTCCAGAGACAAGACATATGACAGTGGTCATTCGTGTCTCGGACAAGCACAGAGTACGAGAGGGCAGCACAAGAATCAATGGGTGCGCGGAGCTCGAGGGAGAAAAGGTCAAATCAATCAAAAGTGAAGCTATGTTTGGACTGTGCAGATCTGAAGAAATTGTGAAGGCATTTTACAATTTGGGACATGTAGAACAACATAAGATAGCAACACAAGGAAACCCAGAAAATACGAGACCCCAATTCCACAAAACCCCGGCGGAACCGCCGCCAAATATGGGTTTTCGCGGTGGATCTGCCGCGGTTTAGTGTCATCATCTGACCAAATTTTGGGGGTAGTTTGGTCTTTGCATTTAGGGCCAGAATGTTGCCCTAGGGTTTCAGCACGCAGCCTATAAATAGCCTAGTTTGGTGCCAAGCCAAGGGTCTTCTTCATGTGTTCTTTTCCCATCTCTTTTTGTTAGGATTTAGTTTAACTTCTTCTTCTTCTTCATGTCTTCCTCCATTAAAAAGTAGTGAGAGCATTGAGTGGATGATGAAATGAAGATGAGGGTTATTTTTCTTATCTTGTATTTTTATTTCATTGCATTGTAATTTAATTTCTAGTGTAACTTTATTATTTGTTGTTAACTAGTTGTTGTTATTTCTTTTCTTGTTCTCTTTTCTTTTCTTCTTTTATCCGTATTTTCAAGCGATGATACTTGACGGAGTTCCTTGCTAAGGTGAGGACCCAAGAGTTAGCTTGATTCACTTGTAAAACTGTATTTTCCTTTCTTTTCTTCCTTCTTGTTTTGTTTTCTTTTATAATGTGTGAATAATTTCCCTCTTGTTAAGGCTTAGGAAGGTGGTATGAGGGACGGAGAAATCCCTTGTGCTTCTTTTCTCCAGACATCTTGAAACGAACCCCGACCAAACAAACACAACCCCCACACTTAGGCACGCTATACGTGACATGTAGCCGCGACCTAAGTTGAGAAGTCCTTTAAGCGCGCTATAACGTGACATGTAGTTGTGACTTATTTGGATACATGGTTGCGGGTGTTTGGCCGAGAGTTGGAAATAAGCGTATTTAGCGGATGAATAAGGGGCACTAGGAATGGATTTAGCGTTGGAAAGCTTGCTTAAACTCGCAAATCCCATTCCTATGTCCTCCTAATCCCCGCTACTTTCGATTATCCCAATATCGTCTTAAGGATGGCAAAAGACATGAACAAGACTAATCCTAACTCTACTAACCGACCTTAACCTTAACAAGCTTACTTGAACATAAATACGAACACTTAGGATAGACATGAACATACATATACACATTCTTTATTGACTCGTCTAAAACTCGAACGGACATACAACCATCTCCCTGTGGATCGACCCGTGCTCAACCGGCTAGCTGCGAAGCGACACCGTCCTGATCGCGGTTATAACTTTAGAACTTTGAACATCCGACACGCCAAAACCGTGCGATCAAATAGCGCCGTTGCCGGGGAGATGGTAACGTATTTTCTTTCTTGTTATTCGGGTTAATATTCTTTTTGTATATATATATATATATATATATATAATATAAAATCTTTTTGTTATTTTTGATAATTTTTGTGGGCAAGTGTGCAGGCTAATCTGGGGCAAGTACAGTAATCAAAAAAGAAAACAGAGAATTTTATTTTGGAGAAGAGACCAAGGGGAGTGCAGGAACCAAATTAGAAGACCCAACTCCATGGTTTGACCGCTGAACCGTGGTCAAAGTAGGGAATTCGCGGCGGTTTCGCGGTTGTATTGAGGCCTCTGTGCCCCAATTTTTTCTGCCCTTTCTCTTTCCTTTTATCTCCTCTGTGAACTCCACTTAACTGTATTTTCTGTAGGTTTCTTTGCACAGAATTGCGCCACCGCCAAATAAATTTTTTTTGTTTTAGATTTTGTTTGTTTATACGCTTTGCATATAATAATACGGACTTTAAGGGGCTATAACACCAATTCAGATTGGGTGGGGATTTCATCACCCTTCCTAAGACCCCACAAATCACTAATTGCATACGCATTACCTTGAGCTAATAAAAAATATCTAGACCAAACCTATAAGGACTGTCGCGCTCATTTAGGACAAGTGAAGGTTGCGGGGAATCGGCCGTTTATCTAAACTTGACTTTGTGGTGCCTAGGCTAGACAAGTGAGGAGGTAATTTTAAAAGGCCCGTCCATGGTGATTCGTGAGCGGAACCCTCCTTACCTCACTTGTGCTTACCTGGTCACAATTGGCAGTGAAGAGGCGATTCGAGGGTTATCCTGCAACTTGTCGTTTGGAAGTCTAGGAGCGGTCTAGTTGGACTTTGAAGACCCTAGCTCTAGGTGTGTTTGTGCATATTGTGATTGTGATTGTGCTTGTATAAATTTTAGTCCCATAATCTCGTATTCTTTCAAACAAACAATTTCAAAACTCCAAAAACAAACTTTTTTTTCTTTTAATAAAAAAATAAAAAAAATAAAAAAATCCCCATTCTTTTTCCCTTCCTTTCCTTCTTCTTCTCTACATATCATGGGTACTCCACTTAGAAAAACTTTTGCCGAACTTTGGTACCCACAATCAGACATAACTTCCTACGGTTCTTGCTTTGGTCGAATTTCGAACGACCCCTCCATGCCCAAAATTTCACTGAAAGATCGCATAGAAGCGTCTAGGACAAACACTTGCACTCCGCATTCCACTTTGTATCAACCTTTTCAACCTCCCGCGCCCGCTTATGTTGATACCCCTTTTGCAAGTCGTCCTTTGTCCATCGCTGGACATATTGAACAATCTCGTAGCCGATCTTTCACTCCTTTCACCACTTCAAATTCTTGGGATCAACAATTCCATTCACCTTCGTATCCAAATGTTGATCCTATCCCTGTCCAGCCATTCAATTCCTACCAGTCCTACCTGACTTTTACACCTTCCCTAGACATTGCTTCTGAACCGTCATTTGGGAGTTTCCAGTACCAAAACAACTTTGAATCTTTTACTGAAACCCCTTCACAACCCATGTCTAGTCTGGAACAGTCATTGGAAGACTTTAGGATAGTGTCGTAGCAACAGATAATGGATTTGAATGCGTCCATGGCCGCCCTCATGCAACCTACTTACCCGGTAGCTAGTTTCCAACTAGCTCCATATTTTCCAATATATGATGAGGCGGTAGGACAGGATGTGAATTTGAGTGGAGAGAGTGAGCCGTACACCCTTCCAAATCAAACTTACCCATTCCAAATTGAATCCTACAACTCCTGTTCTCAAAGTCTATCAAGTGTTCTAAACGATTCACCAATTAAAGATAGAAGGATTAATGAGTTGTGTGACTTTGTAGTGTTTGATTTACCCGATTGTGAAGGGTCCCTTTCGAGTGAAACCTATCCCAAACCATTTGACCTCTACACCTCCACTCTAGAACCTGAATTAATTGATATCCATGCTGTTGTTGAGGTGTCCGAGGATATAGATTTTCACTTGATTGAGGATATTGACGCTGGGAATATTTTGGATGATGAACCCGCAGATTTGGCTGAGTTTTTCTCGAGTCATTAAATGTTTTTCCCGAACCCTATATGCTTCTGAATTTTGAGGATAAATGCATGGATGTGCTGAATTTTGAGGAAAATTTTGAGGAAAATTTTGAGGATGAACCAGTTTTGCTTGATGAGTTGGATTATCCAATTCATCATGTCCCTGTCATTGACTGTGTACACCCTCAAGAACCCTTAACCGATACCCTTTCTCAATCACTTCCCCCCATCCTTTCCATCATTCCGACATTGCAAGAAACCGTATCATTTTCACTTCCTGTGTCTGGTTTACCAAGTTCGGCGTACCCATGGTTTCTCACGAATCTTGAGGGATTTGACCCAATTATCGCCATATTGATAGATTAGTACAATCCATCTTTTCACATCGATCATTATAGATTGTACTAATTTATTCAATCCATTTCCACCCTCAAGTTTGTATTCCACTTCTTTCTCCCTTCCGCCATTCTTCTTCTTATATACCTAGACTGTATACCACCTCTATCTCCATACGGTCTCGCATATTCTCCCTCTCTTTTCTCTACGTCTTCTTCCACCAACCTGTACATTATAGCGATAAAATATTTGAATGGTTGGTGCTCACTTTTGGCGTGTGTAAGGCCTTGTATAGCTTGATACTGTTCTCTTTCCCCCCCTAATCTTGAACTTCAACGCTTAACAGTGGAAACACTGTTTTACTTAAGTTTGGGGGGAACCTTTTGTGTATATATTTTTGTTTTGTTTTTTGTTTTGTATAAAAAAAAATTTTTTAGGGAGCGCCGACAATTTTGACCCTCTTGGTGTAGCCTGACAGTGAGGGCACTGTCATGTTTAAGTTTGGGGGTGTGCTCGGTAAGCTTTCTTCCTTCGCATTCATTTGTATATTCTGCATTTGCATACCTTATTTTAAAAACCCATAAAAAATCGAAAATTTTCCAAAATATAAAAACTTTGTCGTTAAGTTAGCTAATAGGGTAACTTAGATTTTTATTCTGAAAGTTTAGTTGATACGTTAGAAATAACTAAATCCTAGGCTTAGGAATTGAAAACCCTAAAAATAACCCTCATTCTGTTTAACTTTGGTAAGTATACGTCCTTACAGTTTTTTTTAGAAATAGGTAATCTTGAGTTCAGTTCTTGAGTTAAGTCAAGATGAAGGGAAAGTATTGATGCTTTACTGAAGAATAAGTGTGAAAAATAGTTTCTTTTCTTGAGTTCAAATTTAGAAAGTATATACCCTATAAACTACACTTACACGCATATTGAAACTTGGGATAGTAGAGGATACCTAGAAATACTCTTGCCTGAAAACCTAGTATGAAAGAAAAAACGATAATTAAAGCTAAACACCAAAAGAGCATCATTGAAAAATATATCCGGTCTTGAAAAAGAAAAGTAAAAGAAAAGAAAAATAAATAAATAAATAAAGTCAAGACCCGGAAACTGCTATTTACGCTTTAAACTCACACATTCAGTAATCGGATGTTAGTGCCTCAAGAAGCATTAATAGTCGCATGAAAGGTGTGTGAGCAACACCGTTCATCATAAATGAAAAGAAGAAGTATTAAGTATTAGGGCAAGGATACTATAACTTGAATTGAATTCTCAAGTGTAGGGGTGAAATAATACACACACGTAAGGGTATACAATCGATGTTTGGATAAAAGATAGAAATAAAGAATAAGACTTGTGTTTTCTGTAAAGTTGATAAAAATCCCGGAATTAAGACCGCACTTTAGAAGTAAAACTCAGGAGATACCAAAATCTTTCTAAACTTTTTTGGAACGTATAGGATCTAAGGTTAAATAGAAAGGAGGTGTGAAGCAGTAGGGTTGGATGTTTCTAACTTAGGATGATAGAATTTCTAACGTAGATACTAAACTGTAGGAGTAGAATCGATGTTAACTTATGACACTAGCTTGACGGGATTTTGTGGGTGTAATTGATTGATCTCAAAAACTATCTATTACCGCAATCAAGAACGGCATCACTTTGCAGCTAGCCGGTGAGTACGAGTCGGTCCACAGGGATGTTGTGAATTTCCTAGTCGCTCAAACGAGTTAATTCCGATGGGAGCCGGATTGATTATTAAATCTAAAAACTGAATTAATCTATATCTAAATCTTGCTAGGGTTAGGTCTAGGTTAAGTTTGGAAAGTCAATAAATCTCACCGCTTTCTATACCCATATGATGATCTAATTAGGTGTTATGGTAAATATTAATAAAAGGGTTTAGGATGATTGGGAAGATTATTCTTCCTCTAGATCCTTGTCCTTCCTTTCTTAATCTTTACGCTAACCTCCATGGAAAACCTTAAAATCCGGGCCTTTAGACTACGGTATCACCGCTACCTCGTGGGTAGAGTGCCGTAGGGAGCGGAATAAGAAGGTATGCATGGAGTTCTATGAAAATATATGACGGGCAAGAAAGGGGATGAGAGATCTTCGTCTCTCAAACCTACCCCAGATCTAACCCTAACAAGCGAGGAGACTACTCACTCATTAGGGAATTGAAGAACATTTATCTAAGGCAGAGAATAAAAATTACCTAGGGCAAGAATTGAAATTTAAACTAGAGCAATTAAATAAAACTACTTACAGATGCATCTCTCCAATCATCAACGCAGGGTTGTCAGATCTGAATTCATGAATTGAAAAGAAACACCGATGCTCTCCATAAAGAATTCTAAATTTATTAATGAAGGGAAGGGAGGCATAAAAAGAATACAATGATTTGGGCTTCTATTTATAAGAGATAGAAACCCTAGGTTACAATTGATTCGCATGTCTACATTTACCAAAATATCCTTAGGAAGACCTAGTCAAAGTAGACTTCCAAGCTTTGGTAAAATTTTATGTCTGGAAATTTTGGAACTGATTCTGGGCTTCTTGGGCTTTTTATTTCTTTGGATCTTTATTGAATTTGGCTTCTCTATTTCTTCCAGATCTCCAGTGAACAATTGCAGTGGACTTTTAACCGTTTGCTTTGTAATCTTGGACCTTGCATTGCCTTGTACTGATCTTTTGTATAGGCTTGATTAAGATCCTTCTAGTTGTTGGTCAAAGTCCCTTTTTTGTGTCGTCTTTTGTCTTTTTCACTATTTTCGCTCCAAGAATCTGTAACCTGTAATATGAAGCAGACATGCGTCAAAAGCACCTGTTTATTTATAAAAAGAATAAGAATGGGGAATATAATAATACAATATTATGGTGTGAACAAATACCCCCAAACTTATCTTTTGCTCGTCCTCGAGGAAACTTATTTTTATTCTCTACAAAAAACCTAACCGCACTTTCGCAGGGAAACGCGATTGCACTGAGCACGTGCAACAAGCCGTTAAACCTCTAGGTGTCTCTAGTAGGAGGAGTGTTGTCTCCTGAGGGTTTTCAGCGGATACTACCCACAAAATCCTATCAATTCGGCCCATTAACTTTAATTCTCCAATTAGGTTTTCTAACAAGGAATTCTATTATCTTCGACTCATAAATTATCCACCCATATTCTTCACACTTCCTCATCATCTAACTTAAGATTATATATGTTCTACAGACCTACTTAGCTTTCGGCATCTCTTAAGTTTTCCTTCTAGGGTTCCATCTCCACTTAGGAATTTTTATCAACTCTACTAAAGATACAAGTTCTATTCTTCACTCCTTTCTCTCATCTAAACTCCAATCACATACCCCTACGTGTGTGTAAATATCACCCCTACACTTGAAAATTCAAATCAAGCAATCATACTCTTGTCCGTTGTCCAAAGTACTTATTAGTAGGTGAATTTTTAATTGAATTTTGCTTACACATCCTTCATGCGACCGTTAATGCTTCTTGAGGTACCAACAACCGATTACAAGATATGTTTGCACTTTAAAACGAAATTCCTAGTCTTGCAACACCCAAGGCTTTAGCAGTGACTCCCATGTAAGTCCGCGGCGGCGCCCCGGCCGTCGATCCGACGCCGGAAACGCGGAAACAAAAACTTTGCAAACTAGCAAACCGGCACCACCGCGCACTTTTACCCCGGATCGGGCCATTAACCTAGCTACTAGCAAACTAAAATACGGGTAGAGAGTTATACCAAGCGATCCGTGTCCTTCGGTCTTCGTCTCCACTACGATCTCCCACGGAATCTCCGTCCGTCACCTCCTCGTCGGAAAGGGCACCACGTAGCCGGATACTTTTACGGGCTCCCACCTCTGGACCGAGGCAACTCGGGCGCGAAGTTGGCTAGCCGACGCGTCCAAGATATGCTGTAGAAAAGTGTAGAATGGTTGTCTCTTTTAGGGTTTAAGAAGTTGCCTTGATGATAGAGGTGGAGTAGAGAATGAACAATGGAGAGAGGTTTTGAATCTTGGCAAGCAAAGAAAATGAGATGTATATTTTTCCCACCACCACAATATCAATCTCCCTCTCTCTAGAATAGTGGCCGGCCAAAAATAATGGTGGAGGAAAAACACAAGAAGAAAAGCATATGAAGAAATGGTGTGATTAAAAAGGAATATGTGTCACACCCATTTCCAAATCAACTATCATCAAAACCATCACATGAAAAGCAAAGGAATAGACTCAAAAAGCATCTCATGATGAATAAACAATCATGGAGCCACACATATGCAAGAAACCCCTCCACAAAATGTTATTTGCAAACTGCAAATAACCCCCTTCCATCAGAAAGTCCGGCCGCGAAGGAACAAAGGAAAACCGGCCGGAACGGAATGCAAACTGGCAACTTCAGAAAACTGATCCCGTAATAAATTACAGGAAAACCGCGCTACTGCATATACATGCCCGCATTTGTATTCCCACTGAACACAAATGCAAAGAGACAAAATCTACACTATCTAATACTAGGATCCGGCTTAAGCCAAAGCCGGCTAGTAAAATTCGTCCGATCATGATCCATGCAATACCGCACGTATCTGATCGAACCTTGCCATATCTCCATACAGCCTCTACAACATTTCGCCCGAAACCTGAGTAACTGGGTGTGGTGGACTCTAAAGACTCATCAATACTATGGCTGTGGATTTAACCACTAGCACGTCAGAGGTATTAGCCATACGTGACGGGCCACCAGCTATTGACCAAAAGGGACATCGATGAGCGAACTCATCCTGACACCCTACTGAGCCTGTCAGCGACAATATCCGTACAGTCCGGTCTGTTCGTCTATGAGCATCGCATGGCGGGCCTAGGGGGTTGGTAAAAGTCAGACCCCCAAAAGCGGTACAAGTCGTGTCGGAGTGTAGCCCCGAACACCCTGAGATACTACTGGAATACCTACCAGCAAATCTCCTGCCTTGGCCAAGGACTTTTCATGTACTGGCTCTCCTAGACACAGCGCGACCTCACCCCCAATACCGGGAGAGACGAACCCCTGCAGATCCGCTCACTGCCTCCATATGGCTCGGGACTGTACCCAACTAAAACCTGTTTGCACGACTCCTTTGAGCCGTGGTAGGGTAGTAATCAAAGCACAGTGGGAACTCACACGAGACAAATGACGATCTCAGGTCGATGAACAAACCTGTACACATGTCAGCAAGGAACTGCTATCTGACGTCAGGTATAATACCAACTAGCAGGTTCCAGGGGAGTCCTGTCCGGTGTACTCATAACCCAATGAGCACCTGTATACATCTTAAGTGAACCAACTGACACCAGTGGCTTGTGAGACCGACCACCGCCCCTCGTCGGGGTCTCGACTGTATACACTAGTCTACTCTGGAGAATCGATGCCCTGTCTCGAAACTCCCACGACTAGGGACCTTTTAAGGATGTGCTTATAGACTCCAGCTTTCACTTATATGATCGCCCTCATACTGCTGGTAGTCAAGCAAGAATCCTAGGGGCTCTATCAACATGTAATAGCGACTCGTAAAGTCACCTAAAGCAGTACACGATGATAAAGATAAACCAGATAGCATACTATCATCTTGAGTAAGACTGTCCTACTGGGACAGGTCCTCCCCTCAATCATTGCAATCACATGCCTGTGATCCAATAATTGACTCTGAGGGCACTATCTCCAACATCCCAAACCAGTTGGTCTAAGGCACTAGGTGATGAAGCACCCTCGCTAAATATTTTTCTATTTTTGCAGCCTTAAGTAATCACAAAAACCAGTGTTCATTTTTTTTTTCTTTATTCACTTTTTTTCTTTTATTTTCATTGTACTAAGGACTTTAGACAAGAGCATTTCAAGGTCTCTTCTACTATTCCAAGTTTCAAGGTGCGTGTTTGTGCAAATTGTAGGGTATACATTTTCAGAATCTAGACTTAAGCTAGGAACTATTTTTCAAACTTATACTCTAATAAAAATATCAATACTTTTCCTTCATTTCGACTTAGCCCAAGAAGTGAACTCAAAATTTGCCTATTTCTAAATAAACTACAAAGACATATACTTTCTACCGTTAAACTTTAAGGAAAGTTATCTTTAGGGTTTTTAATTTACTACGTCAAAGATCTAGTTTTCCTAAGTAGTTAACTTATTTGTCAAACTCAAGTCAATTAGGCCAAAATTGAATACATTAATTTTTATAATTTTTAAAAATTTTCAATTTTTATGGGTTTTCAAATAAGTATGCAAATGCAAAAATATGTACAAATGAATGCGAAGGAAGAAGACGTACCGAGTATACCCCCAAACTTAAACTTGACAGTGTCCTCACTGTCATGCTACACCAAGAGGGTCAAAATGCCAGCACTCCCCTGTTTATTTATTTATAATAATTTTTTTTTATTTTATTGTTTTGAAATTTTTTTATAGAAAAAGAAAACAAAAAATATATATACATATATACAAAGGTTCCCCCCAAACTTAAGCTTGGCCTTACACAAGCCAAAGGTTAGCACCAACCATTCAAAGATCTTATCGTGGTAATGGTAGGGTTGGTGAAAGAATGGGGTGTGAAGGAAAGAAATGAGAAACACACGAGACCGAATGGGAAGAAGAGAATATGGTCTCGGTGGGGGAGAAGAATGGCCGAAAGAATAAAGAAGTGGAGTACGATCTTGAGGGTGTAAATTGAGTGAATAAATTAGCACAATTTGTGATGACCGATTTGTTAAAAGTGATTGCGCTAACCTATCAACCCGTCGAGAAATGGGGTCAAATCCCTCAAGATTCGCAAGAAAACATGGGTATTCCGAACTTGGTATTGGAGATGAAAGCGTAACGGTCTCTTATACGGTCGGAACGATAGGAAGGACGAAAGGAAGTGAGTGAGGAAGGGTATCAGTTAAGGATTTAGGAGGGTGTATTGGAAAATTCATCACATCAAACGAAAATGGTTCAACCTCAATATTATCCTCAGTACTATCCTCATAATTCTCCTCAATATTTTCCTCAAAAATTTTCTTATCCATGCCAATATCATCAAAATCAAGACGCATATGAAGTTCGGGAGAAACATTTAATGACTCGGGATGATGAATTGAACCTAAAATTTTAATTAAATCGACGGGTTCATCATCCGAAATATTCCCGGCGTCTATATCCTCAATCAAGTGAAAATCAATTTTTTCTGACACCTCATCAAAAGCATGGATATTTATCGATTTAGGTTCTAGAGTGGAGGTGTAAAGATCGAAAGGATTAAGTGCGGTTTCACTCGAAAGGGGTTCCACACAATTTGGCAAATCAAGCACTACAAAGTCGCACAACTCGTTTTTATTTTGAACTTGTGAATCATTTAGGACATTCGGTTGAAAACTGGAGTTGTGGGCTTCAATTGGGTAAGGGTATGTGTGATTTGGAAATCCTCTCACATTCTCATTCTGTCCAACCGCCTCCTCATACATTGAAAAATTTGGGGCTAGCGGGAAACTAGCTACCGGTTCAGCAGGTTGCATAAGGGCGGCCACGGACGCTTCCACATTCCTAACCATTTTGTTTGTTGCTGCGATATACGCCTCCAACGCCTCTTCCAAGCTAGACTTGGGTGGTTAGGGGGTTTCGGTAAAAGATTCGAAATCGTGTGGATATGCAAAACTCCCAACAGGCTGTGTAGAAACATTGTCTAGTGACGGTGGAAAAGTCGGGTAGGACTGGTAGGAAGTGGGTGATTGGACAGGGGTAGGGTCAACATATGGATAAAAAGGTGAATAGTCGTGTGGATCCCTAGAACTAAATGAGTAGAGAGGGGTGAAAGATCGGCTGCGAGATTGAGCAATATGCTCAGCAATGGACATCGGCTTAGGAGTGACAGAAGAACTTGAAAAAGTGGTATCAACATATGGAGGTTGTAAAGATCGACTTGGTTGACACAAAGTGGATTGAAAAGTCGAATTGTTTCTCCTAGACGCCTCTATTTGATCTTTCAAAGATATTTTAGGCATGGAAGGATCGTCTTTAAGTTGATTGAACAAATTGCCGAACGACGCAAAATTAGGTTCGGGATACCAAAGTTCAGCAAGAGATTTATGATGTGGGGTACCCATGATAGAAGAAAGAGAAGATGAAGAAGGTAGGTGGTGCAAGGATTTCCGAGCGACAAAAGTTGCAAGTCTTTTTTTTTAAAAATTTCCTTTTTCCCTTTTTTTCTCTTTATTTGAAACTGTTTGCAAAAAAAAAATCGATAAAGGGCTTAGACACAAATGCAATCGACCAGAAATGCACAATCAGACCTAGATCTAGGGTCACCTAGGTCAGCTAGACAGCTCCTAACTGTTCCAAAGGGCTAGAAATAGGACCTCAAACCGCCTCTTCACCGCCAATTGCGGCCAGGTAAGTGCCAGGTAAGTGGGAAGGAACCACACTGTGGGCCTAATTAAAAACCACTAGCCTTGACACACTTGCCTAGGCACCGCAAAGACAGGTTAGGATAAACGGCCGATGCCTATACTAGTCCTCTGTCCTATTGAGTGCGATGTCCTTAGGGCTGAGTCTAGTATTTTTTAATTAAAGATTGGTCAATGCAAATGCTTTATGTGATTTCTAGGGTCCTGGGAAGGGTGATGAAATCCCCACCCAATCTAAATTGGTCAAAAGCCCCTTAAAATCCGATTAAAGATATGCAAAACAGTAAATCACATGCAATCAAATCTTTTTTGTGAATTTCAAGGTTTGCAAGTTTTCTAATTAAAATTTTCCTTTTTCCGCTTGCTCTTTATTTGGAAAGATATTTTTAGCAAAAAGATTAAGGATATGCAAATCAGAAAAGATCACTTGCAATCAATTATTATTTTAAGCGCGCGCAAAGAATCCTGCACAAGATTTGTTATTTGGAAGGGGGGAGATTTTTAAGCGCAAAGAATCCTGCAGGAGATTTTTCAGAAGATATATCAGAGATTTGCAGAGAATGAGATTCGAAGACTTACAGGTTTTGGTTTTTTTTTTCGCCCCTGAATCGGCCAGGCCGCGGCGGTTCCGCGGCCAGAAGGTGTGTCCCGCGGCGGTTCCGCGGCCGGAATGGGGCTGCCGGCGCTTTTTTTTTTTTGCTCTCTTGTTCTCCAATCTCCCTCTGTTCTGATCTGTTATTTTCTGTTTCGCTTTCTGTAGATTTCCAGATCCGTCTTTCGATTGTAAATCCTGCAAAATTCAAACAACAAAGTACCCTTTCCAAAAATAACAGATGATATATTTTTATATTTTTTTGGATTTTTCATATTTTTATGATTTTTTTTAATTAAGATTAACCCGAAATTGCAAAAAGGAAATAACACGCCATCCCCGGCAACGGCGCCATTTGATTGATCTCAAAAACTATCTATTACCGCAATCAAGAACGGCGTCACTTTGCAGCTAGCCGGTGAGTACGGGTCGGTCCACAGGGATGTTGTGAATTTCCTAGTCGCTCAAACGAGTTAATTCCGATGGGAGCCGGATTGATTATTAAATCTAAAAACTGAATTAATCTATATCTAAATCTTGCTAGGGTTAGGTCTAGGTTAAGTTTGGAAAGTCAATAAATCTCACCGCTTTCTATACCCATATGATGATCTAATTAGGTGTTATGGTAAATATTAATAAAAGAGATTAGGATGATTGGGAAGATTGTTCTTCCTCTAGATCCTTGTCCTTCCTTTCTTAATCTTTATCCTAACCTCCATGGAAAACCTTAAAATCCGGGCCTTTAGACTACGGTATCACCGCTACCTCGTGGGTAGAGTGCCGTAGGGAGCGGAATAAGAAGGTATGCATGGAGTTCTATGAAAATATATGACGGGCAAGAAAGGGGATGAGAGATCTTCGTCTCTCAAACCTACCCCGGATCTAACCCTAACAAGCAAGGAGACTACTCACTCATTAGGGAATTGAAGAACATTTATCTAGGACAGAGAATAAAAATTACCTAGGGCAAGAATTGAAATTTAAACTAGAGCAATTAAATAAAACTACTTACAGATGCATCTCTCCAATCATCAACGCAGGGTTGTCAGATCTGAATTCATGAATTGAAAAGAAACACCGATGCTCTCCATAAAGAATTCTAAATTTATTAATGAAGGGAAGGGAGGCATAAAAAGAATACAATGATTTGGGCTTCTATTTATAGGAGATAGAAACCCTAGGTTATAATTGATTCGCATGTCTACATTTACCAAAATATCCTTAGGAAGACCTAGTCAAAGTAGACTTCCAAGCTTTGGTAAAATTTTTTGTCTGAAAATTTTGGAACTGATTCTGGGCTTCTTGGGCTTTTTATTTCTTTGGATCTTTATTCAATTTGGCTTCTCTATTTCTTCCAGATCTCCAGTGAACAATTGCAGTGGACTTTTAACTGTTTGCTTTGTAATCTTGGACCTTGCATTACCTTGTACTGATCTTTTGTGTAGGCTTGATTAAGATCCTTCTAATTGTTGGTCAAAGTCCCTTTTTTGTGTCGTCTTTTGTCTTTTTCACTGTTTTCGCTCCAAGAATCTGTAACCTGTAATATGAAGCAGACATGCGTCAAAAGCACCTGTTTATTTATAAAAAAATAAGAATGGGGAATATAATAATACAATATTGTGGTGTGAACAGTAATCCGCTAAAAAACCTCAGGAGAAAACACTCCTCCTACTAGGGACACCTAGAGGTTTAACGGCTTGTTGCACGAGCTCAGTGCAATCGCGTTCCCTGCGAAAATGCGGTTAGGACTTTTTTGTGAATAAATGGTTTTGCTCGGGACGAGCAAAAGTTAAGTTTGGGGGTATTTGTTCATACCAGATATTGCATTTACTACCACCCATTCTTATGCTCGTTTGTTTATAGGTAGGTGCTTTTTATCCGTGTTTGCTACATATTTACAGGCTACAGGTTCCTAGTCCAAAATAACGCAATTGATACAAAATCTCTACAGTTACGCCAAATACAGAACATCTGTTGACAACAGATAAAAGCCGGGTTCCGGTCATCCATATCCGTCCAGTGCCGCGTACCGATTCCAGAGACAAGACATATGACAGTGGTCATTCGTGTCTCGGACAAGCATAGAGCACGAGGGGGGAAGCACAAGAATCAATGGGTGCGCGGAGCTCGAGGGAGAAAAGGTCAAATCAATCAAAAGTGAAGCTATGTTTGGACTGTGCAGATCTGAAGAAATTGTGAAGGCATTTGCAATTTGGGACATGTAGAACAACATAAGATAGCAACACAAGGAAACCCAGAAAATACGAGACTCCAATTCCATAAAACCGCGTCGGAACCGCCGCCAAATGTGGGTTTTCGCGGCGGATCCGCCGCGGTTTAGTGTCATCATCTAACCAAATTTTGGGGGTAGTTTGGTATTTGCATTTAATGCCAGAATGTTGCCCTAGGGTTTCAGCACGCAGCCTATAAATAGCCCAGTTTTGTGCCAAGCCAAGGGTCTTCTTCATGTGTTCTTTTCCCATCTCTTTTTGTTAGGATTTAGTTTAGCTTCTTCTTCTTCATGTCTTCCTCCATTAAAATGTAGTGAGAGCTTTAAGTGGATGATGAAATGAAGATGAGGGTTATTTTTCTTATCTTGTATTTTTATTTCATTGCATTGTAATTTAATTTCTAGTGTAACTTTATTATTTGTTGTTAACTAGTTGTTGTTATTTCTTTTCTTGTTCTCCTTTCTTTTCTTCTTTTATCCGTATTTTCAAGCGATGATACTTGACGGAGTTCCTTGCTAAGGTGAGGACCCAAGAGTTAGCTTGCTTCACTTGTAAAACCGTATTTTCCTTTCTTTTCTTCCTTCTTGTTTTGTTTTCTTTTCTTTTATAATGTGTGAATAATTTTCCTCTTGTTAAGGCTAAGGAAGGTGGTATGAGGGACGGAGAAATCCCTTGTGCTTCTCTTCGCCAGACATCTTAAACGAACCCCGACCAAACAAACGCAACCCCCTCACTTAGGCGCGCTATACGTGACATGTAGCCGCGACCTAAGTTGAGAAGTCCTTTAAGCGCGCTACAACGTGATATGTAGTTGTGACTTATTTGGATACATGGTTGCGGGTGTTTGGCCGAGGGTTGGAAATAAGCGTATTTAGCGGACGGACAAGGGGCACTAGGAATGGATTTAGCATTGGAAAGCTTGCTTAAACTCGCAAATCCCATTCCTATGTCCTCCTAATCCCCGCTACTTTCGATTATCCCAACATCGTCTTAAGGATGACAAAAGACATGCACAAGACTAATCCTAACTCTACTAACCGACCTTAACCTTAGCAAGCTTACTTGAACATAACTATGAACACTTAGGATAGACTTGAACATACATATACACATTCTTTATTGACTCGTCTAAAACTCGAACGGACATACAACCTGTTAGTTATATGTATGCCCTAGAGGCCATTACTGTACATAGGATGTATATTGTAGTGGATGCTTGGACATATATAGGGAGGACTTTCTTGCTCGACATGATAGTATGCTATCTGGTTAATCTTTACCTTAACGTGTATACTGATTGTCTCTCTGCTACATGTTAGTAAAGCCCTTAGGATGTGTACTTGACTACCTGGACTATGATGCGGATCATACTAGTGGGGACATGGTAGTCCATAAGTACATCCTTCAAGGTCCCTAGTAGTGGGTGTATCGAGACGGGGCATCGATATACCAGAGTAGACTAGCGTATACCTTCTCGACCCATACAGATGGGCGATGGATGATCCCATATCCATTGGTGTTTGACATCGGAGATGATATACGGGTGCTCAATAGAGACTGGGTACACTGGATGGACTTGCCGAGAACTCCCAGATGGTATTATACCTTACGTCAGATGGCAGTTCTCTGGTGACACTGGTACAGGTTAGTCTGTAGACCCAAGGTCATCATAGAGTCTTGTGTGATTCCCACTATGCTTTGATTTCCACCTTACCACGTCCAAGAGGGCGTGCAAAACGGTGGCTTTTGGGTACAGTCCCGAATCACATGGAGGAAATGAGCGATTGGAGGGGATTCGTCTCTCCCGGTATAGGGAGTTGATGTTGCGCTGTGTTCGATTGGCTATAACCGGAAATCCCTGGCCAGGGTTGCTGAGATTTACTGGTAAGTGTTACCAGTAGTTTCTCGAACTGTTATAGACCTCATATCGACACGACTTATCGAGCTATTGGGGTCTGACGTTTACCACCCCTAGGCGAGATATGCGACATATCAGATGAACAGACCGGACTGTACGGTAAGTGTTACTGGTTGGATTCACAGGAGTATGAGCGGGCTTGCTCGTCGATCTTCTGATCGCTCAATACCCGGGTGGCCGTTACGTTTAGCTGACCGCTTGCGGCTTGTGGGTGTTTGATATGATCATCACCTGCTGCCGGCGTATTGACGAGTCTTTAGAGTCCTACACAGAGGTTTCCTGGCTCAAGCAAAACGAAATAGGAGCGCATATGAGATATGTGCGGGACCGAGAATAATGCATGTATGTGATGCCGTATTCTATTCTCGCGATGAATGTATCGAATGGTTGTATGCGATATAACCTAGTTATCGATTCAAGGATTGATTCGATAAGCCGATACATTGGATATTAGTCGGTTATATGAGATATGACCGGATCGTTAAATCAAGTGTTGATTTAATGATTTAATGCATAATTATATATTTGATATATTACTTTGCATTAACTAGTATTGGTTCACTTTAAATGGATTTTCTCACTTGAAGTGCACATTGTATATGTGATATACTTTTGTACACTTGTTTGTATCATGTTTGATGATACATGCATGTTTGTGTGTATGTTTAGTTTAAACCTTGGTTAAGTAAATGGTTAGGTTTTTTTTTAATTTATTTATTCATTTATTTCTTTTTGGCAAGAAATAAAATGGTTGCTACTTTTGTTTTACATTGAAACTTCATGAAGCTTTGAAGCTTTGACCATTTTGTCTCTTAGCCTTAACCTAACCATTAAACCTAACCTTAGTTTACTCTCTACACATAACCATGGTTGCAATATGATACTTATCATATTACTTTCTATTTTTTTAAAATACTAATGGACTTATCATATTCTTTCTCTTCTTCTTCTTCTTCTTCAAAAAGAAGAAAAGCTTGCAACCATCAATGGTGACTTGATGAAATGAGTGAGAAATCCAATTCTAAAGTGAACCCACTTCCTATTTCTTCATCCTCTACCTCTTGCCAAGTAGTATAGGGTGTTTTCTTCACAAGTTTCATGACTTGGTGAAGTTGGAGCTTGATCTTGTGATGCCTCGACGTAGATCATCTTCGGCATCGTAGTCGATGACCTAGCCCGCCCTTTCTCCGATGAAGCCGACGCTAGAGCCCGGGATCCGATGATCGTAGCGAGGAGACATCATCACGGAGCTATGGAGGTGGAGCACCGGATCTACAAAGGTTGTATTTCCGTTCACTTCTTAGTTAAGTAGTTAACTAGTTGCTAGTTTCGCCTAAAACTCTAGTCAACGATCGCATTAGGGTTTCTCGGCACTTGTAAAATTCGAAATTGGCATGGTTGATGCCTTGTGAGACCTCATTAGTGTGCCTAGGAACCCTACAGTGGTATCAGAGCCTGGCTACAGCCTTAGGCGATGCGTAGACGATGTTAGAAACCCGATCGAACCTAAAACCCCAATTTTTCAATGCTCTCTGGACTTTTTTCAAAAACTGGTTTTTTTCCAGATTAAAAATGCTTACAAAATTCAGCAGGGAATTATAAGAATTACGGTGCAAAAATTACCTAATGATGTGTCTAAAGAGCGGCGGAACCGCGGCCGAAGCCTGGCTTCTGCGGCGGTTCCGCGGCCACTTTATGAGATTAGCTTATAATATTTGCACAGTAATTTGTCTATTCAGGTGCTGAGTTTTCTGGGAACTTTTAATTTGCACTACAGAGTTGAGTTTTCTGGGGTGTTTTGGAGCTTCATGGATTCGATCGGATTGTCTAATCTTGTCTATGTGTTTTCCGGATAATTTTTGAATATGTTAAAAAGTTCGACCGGATATAAATACCCACTTTTTCCCCGGTCGGGAAATTTCCAAGTGTTGGATCTTTCCGGGGTTTAATAACGTTCTAAGTAGTGCAAGTAACGCGATGGACCCTTTAGAAGACAACAAACCTTAACTCGATTATGTGACCGTCTTGAACTGCCCTTTGAACCTTCGGGTTTGGGGCAGTACGGCGCGCCACATGTGAGGCGTTGGCTTGACCCTTCTACGGCTGGACCGTTGGTACTGAGGCATGAACTGGATGTTTTTAAACCTATTTCATGTGTTGATTTGTTTTGGGAAAACTTGGGTGTTTGAATGTTCGATCGGAAAGTTTAACATTTTCTATTTATCTGGAATGGGATACAATACTTGGAATCCACAAGCAGTTATGCGATAACTGATTTGAATGTTATAAACATAGCACTTTAGTCTCATTTGATCGGTTGCCATGGAATTTTGATGTGATCTAAAGTCTGTCGCAATCACGTAGCGTACGCGGATACTCGCCGGGTAAACTTAATAGAAAGCTACACCCCATAGCCCCGACCAAGTGACTGTAGGAGAACCCCGTCGCCGAAAGCATCCGTTCGGGTGCTCGCGGTAGCGGTGTTCCGCCTTAGTGCACTTCGTCGACGTTATCAGGGGTGCGGCCGCCTACTAAAGTTTGCGACGAGCATTCGATCAGTTTTTCGGGAATCTTGTTGAATTGCCCGACTTAATATTGAAAAGAGTTTTCGATAATGAGACTAAAATGCGGGGTTTATAATTGTTAGGCATGCGATGTCTAAGGAATTCATATGGTCAGGCATACGATGTCTGAGAAGGTTGCGGATTCCAACTGTTGTAGTTTTACACTTTCTTTTCTGTGACCGTAAGTGTAATATGTGATATCGCCGGTTTCGTTGCTATATGTCAACGACAATTGGGATACGCATGTTTACTTACGTTGATGACATGTGATGTTATGTGTTGCTGGATATGTTATATTGGATCGTCGCGTTTGAATAGCCGGGTTTTTTTTTATGTGAGATAAGTGTTTTTCATTTTCATTCATGTAAAAACTTATATGTAATATTCTTTTATTGGGGCACTTCCAGGTTGCGGAAGTTGTCACCCTTTGTATATTATTTACTTTTCCGCACTAGGATAGACCCAAGGAGGAGGGCACAAGTAACCGGGTTCTGGAGTCCAGTAGGAGACCAACTCGAGGAGTCGATTCCGGGTCTCCTAACTCCAGAATTGGTAGGGTTGCTTGCCGCTCTCGTAGGGGTCTAGGGGTGTGGGTTTGGCTATTCATCGCGACCGTAGAATCCGTGTTTTATACTGGCTCGTATTGAAAACACGGACGTCCTAGTATATCCAATATTTCATATGTTTCTTCTGCTGCGATATCTGTGATGTGATCATGTGATGTTCTGTGATAGATACAGTATATAGTATATATGATATATTATATAGACGTTACTTATGTTTTACACCCGCGCTAGCCCTGCCCCGCTCTGCCGTTAGTTACCTAACCTAACGGTGCACGAGGGGACATCGAAGCGAATGCGGATGGCATAAGTGTACGTCGTATTTATCTGTGATGATTAGGTATTTAAATGATGGGACTTCATTAATGTGATTAATGAAAATAAAAGAAACCTAAGATGTTGTGGAATCGAATTTCTAAATAAAAAGGGTAGATACAGTTCTTGCTTTGCATCGCGGTGTTCCTTGTAGAACATCATGCACCTTATTCGATGAGGAATGGACCGAGATCCCTTCACCGGGAGTGACTGCTTTAGCAATAACTGGCAGATGCTACACACTCGGTTTGTATTTTGATCGCTTCTATAGTTTCTGCTTTGCACAGTGATAAATATGATATATCCCGCACCTCATTCGACGAGGAAAGGGCCGACGATCCCTTCACCGGGAGTGACCCCTTTAGCAAAACTAGAAAAGCCTCAGAAACACTCCGTTTTAAAATCATTTGATTCTACAACGATATCAAGTTCATTACGTAATAGGTTTTCAGAAAAACCTGTCGTAGCTCTTCGTCATTTCAGATAAGTACCAGTTAGTATTCGTGCTACGTTTGTTGACTATGTTAAGGCGTAGTGTGCGGTAGCTAATTAGTGCTTATTGTTCATAGCAGAATATTGCAATTTATACCGCCCATTCTTACGCTCGTGTGTTTATAGGTAGGTACTTTTAATCCGTGTTTGTTACATGTTTACAGAATACAGGTTTCCAGTACAAATATTGCAAATCAGGATAAAATCTCCACAGTTACGCTAAAAGCAGAACATCTGTCGACAGCAGATAAAAGCCGGGTTCCGGTCATCCATATCCGTCCAGTGCCGAGTACCGGTTCCCGATACAAGACATGTGACAGTGGTCAATCATGTCTGGGACAAGCACAGAGCACGAGGTGGGCTGCACAAGAATCAATGGATGCGCGGAGCTCGAGGGAGAGACAAAGTCAAAAGTAAAAAGATATGCAATCTTGGACTTGGAAATCTGCTGATATCGTAGAAGACTTTTGTGTATTCTGAAGATGCCAAACACAAGGAAACAGGGAACCAGAGATAGCCACCAAAGTAGACCACTCAACTCCCCAAGATGGCCGCGCATGCGCGGCCAAAGTAGGGGTTTGGCCGCACATGCGCCGCAGGGTGGGGCCCACTCACTGTCAGATTTTGGGGTTACTTTGGGGATTTCATTTATGGACAGATGGTTGCCCTAGAATTCCAGTTTCCCTCCTATAAATACCCCGGACCAGAGCTTAACCAAGGGAGGAATTTTTGGAGCTTTTCTTTAGTTTCTTCTTTGTGTAATTTTGTTCTTCTTCTTCCTCTTCTTCATTCTTTCTCCATTAAATTGTAGTGAGAGCTTTTGAGTGGAAGATTAATGAAGATGAGGTTTCTTTATCTTTCTTGTTAGTTTGCTCCCCCTTGAGATTTCTGCTTTCTCTTGCTCATTCAATCTCTTCATTGAGGTTGAATGGTTAAGAGTTAGTTATTGATCTCAAGGGTCGTATTTTCTTCCGGGACTAGCACTTCATTTCACATGCGTTCTCTACCCTTTCCTTGATCTTGCAAGTTCTTCATTGAGCTTGCAAGTTTAAGGGTTGGCTATTGAGCACATGCTTGGCTTGGGTCCTAGTTCCGTATTCTTTTTATTACTCGCTTTTTATTACTTGTCTTTTTATTACTTGCATTTTATTTCATGCATTTTATTCATGCTCTTTAATACTTGTATCTTTTCTTTTCTTTGTTCTTTTCTTTTTGTTCTCTTTTGTTTATATTGTGAATGTTGTAATTATTGTTCTTGTTAAGAATTAATACGGTTTCATAAGTTAACATTTCTTTGCCAATTCCTTTTCCCGTTATTTTCCATTTGAACTTCGCCCAAACCATACGCAAGCGCTCCGTTAGGCACCGTACCCTAACAAGGTAACGGTGATTCCTAACCGCGACCGGTTGCGTTCGGTTTGGCCGGAGGCGAAGGCAAGAGACAAGAACGGAAGGACAAGGGTAAATAAGCCGGATTCCACGAATACCGCGCTTAAATCCCCTAATCCCCGTTGTTGCCGATTGTTTAGCTTCAATTGGTCAAGACTCGGCTCAAAGGTTTTGAGTACGGATTTCTTAGCTTACAATTTCGTATCTTTTCTTAACAACTTTATACTTGCAAATAATACACTTAGGATAGAATCGAACAAACTCATACAAATTCTTTATTGACTCGTCTAAGACAAGAAGGTAAAATACCACCATCTCCCTGTGGACCGACCCGTGCTCAACCGGCTAGCTGCAAAGCGACACCGTCCTGATCGCGGTTATACTTTAATTCTTTGAACATCCGACACGCCAAAAGCGTGCGATCAAATGGCGCCGTTGCCGGGGAGACGGTAGTGTATTTTCTTTCTTGTTATTCGGGTTAATATTCTTTTTGTATATATTTTAAAAAAAAAAATCTTTTTGTTTTTTTTTTTGATAATTTTTGTGGGCAAGTGTGCAGATTTTTGCGTATTTGCAAACTGCGATTGTGGGGAGCAAAGTGTACATTCAAGGTTAAGGTGATTACGAAGTACAGTGCCAAAGATCCGGATAGTTTGACCCGCGCAAGCGAACCTTTCAAGCTTACCGGATTTGATTCAACGGGGTTTTCCTAACCCAAAACTTAACGGTACGTACTTTACTAACACCTTCTTCTCAAATCCGACGCTTCCAATATACTATTCTTTGCAGGATTCTTTGCAAGTTCGCAAGCAAACGCTTAAAATTGACTAACCCGTATTTGTTGCAGCGCCGCTCTTAAACTAAAAAACGATTGTTTGATTCTTTATAGAATTTTTGAATTGCGCATTGCATACATTAATACGGACTTAAGGGCAAGCGAACCCCACAACATACGGTAAAGGATTTCATCACCTTTTCCGTGGCCCACAAATCACGAACTTGAGCATAACGTTTACCCACACAAATTTTAAAAGAAACTAGACTTTAAGCCTTAAGGACTTCGCGCTCACTAGGAGAAGTTAACTGTGTTTAGAACCTTGCTTAACGGTATATTGTTTACGGGGTGTCTAGGAAAGTGTTAACGGCGAAACCGCCAAAAGAGAAAGGGTTATTTAATTAAGGAACTTCGCGAAAGCGTTGGAAAACCTCCCCTTATCTCTGCACTTACCTGGCCTCGTGATCAGTGTATCTTGAGCCTGTTTCTCGATACAGTTTTACTTCGACAATCAAGTTCTCGAGCAGGTCTAGTTGACCTAGGTGAACCCTAGAACGATTAGGTGTGTGGTATTTTTGTGTCGTGATTATTTTTGTCCATATTTTTTTGTGTATATTTCATTCTTTTGCTAACAACTAACAAAAAAAAAATAAAAAATAAAAAAATCACATTCTCTTTCCCCTCCTTTTCTCTACCTTTCTTTCTTTCACTCTTCATATCATGGGTACTCCACCTCGCAAAACTCTTGCCGAACTTTGGTACCCACAACCAGACATAACTTCCTACGGTTCTTGTTTTGGCCGAACTTCGAACGACCCCTCCATGCCCAAAGTTTCACTGAAAGATCGCATAGCAGCGTCTAGGACAAACACTTGCACTCCTCATTCCACTTCGTATCAACCATTTCAAACATGCACCCCCGCTTATGTTGATACCCCTTCTGCAAGTCGTCCTTTGTCCATCGCTGAACGTATTGAACAATCCCGCAGCCGATCTTTCACTCCTTTCACCACTTCAAATTCTTGGGATCAACAATTCCATTCTCCGTCTTATCCACCTGTTGATCCCACTCCTGTCCAGCCATTCAATTCCTACCAATCCTACCCTACTTTTGCACCTTCCCTAGACATTGCTTCAGAACAGCCGTTTGGGAGTTTTCAGTATCCAAATAACTTTGAATCTTTTACTGAAACCCCATCACAATCTATGTCTAGTCTGGAACAGTCCTTGGAAAATTTTAGGGTAGCGTCAAGCCAACAGATGATGGATTTGAATGCGTCCATGGCCGCCCTCATACAACCTAGTGACCCGGTAGATAGTTTTCAACTAGCTCCATATTATCCAATGTATGATGAGGCGGCGGGACAGGCTGTGAATTTGAGTGGAGAGAGTGAGATATACCCCCTTCCAAATCAAACCTACCCGTCCCAAATTGAATCCCACAACTCCTGTTTTGAAAGTCTATCGAGTATCCCACATGATTTATCAATTGAAGATAGAATGATTAATGAGTTGTGCGACTTTGTGGTGTTTGATTTGCCCGATTGTGAAGGGACTCATCCAAGTGAAACCGATCCTAAACCTTTTGACCTTTGCACCTCGATCTTAGAACCTGAATTGATTAATATCCATGCTTTGGTTGAGGTGTCAGAGAATTTTGATTTTCACTTGATTGAGGATATTGACGCAGGGAACATTTTGGATGATGAACCCGTAGATTTGGCTGAGTTTTTCTCTTCAAATCATCATCCCGAGTCTTTAACTGTTTTTCCCGAACTTCATATGCGTCTTGATATTGATGATAAAGGCATGGATGAGATAAATTTTGAGGAGAATATTGAGGATAATGTTGAGGATGAACCAGTATTAATTGATGAGTCGGATTTTCCAATTCATCCTGTTCCTTTCATCGACTGTGTACACCCTCCCGAAACCCTAACCGATACCCCTCCTCAACCACTTCCCTCCACCCTTTCAATCGTTCCGACCTTGCAAGAACCCGTACCATTTCCACTTCATATGTCTGGTTTACCAAGTTCGGTGTACCCATGGTTGCTTACGAACCTTGAGGGATTTGATCCAATCTCTCGATGGGTTAATAGATTAGCACAATCGTTGTTTACACATCGCTCATCACAAATTGTGCTAATCTATTCACTCCATTTGCACCCTCAAGTTCGTACTCCACTTCTTTTTCCCTCCCGCCATTCTTCTTCTTCTTATCTACCGAGACCACATTCCACTTCTCTCCACAAGCGGTCTCGCGTATTTTCCATCTCTTTTCTCTACGCCTTCTTCCACCGACCACTGCTTCATCATGATAATATTTTTGAATGGTTGGTGCTAACCTTTGGCCTGTGTAAGGCCTTGTATAGATGGATACTGTTTTCTTTCCCCCCTAATCCTGAATTTCAACGCTTAACAGTGGAAACACTGTTTTACTTAAGTTTGGGGGGGCTCTTTTTTGTATATATTTTTTGTTTTCTCTTTTTTTTTTGTTTTGTATATAATTTGTTTTTAGGGAGCGCCGGCAATTTTGACCCTCTTGGTATAGCCTGACAGTGAGGGCACTGTCAAGTTTAAGTTTGGGGGTGTGCTCGGTAAGCTTTCTTCCTTCGCATTCATTTGTATATTTTGAATTTGCATACCTTATTAAAAATCCATAAAAATCTGAAAATTTTCTAAAAATATAAAAACTTTTTGTCAAGTTAGCTTGTGGAAGAACTCTGATTCAACATTCGACGGTTTTTGTTTGAAAAGATAGGAATAACTAAATCCTATGTTTGGATTTTGAAAACCTGAAAGATAACTCTCCTTTGAAGTTAACTATAGCTGATATACGTCTTTACATTACACTACACGTGTTGTGAGTCTTGGAAATTAGATGACAAGTCTTTTATGTTTAAAAACAACTTTTAAATAGATAAATGATTTTCTGAGGATCAAATAGGTTTGTTCTGAAATAAGTAATATATCAAGAATAGTTTATGAAGTAAGTGAATATGAAGGAATGTTATTGATGCCTAAATTGGAACTAAGTCTGAAAAATAACCCATCAGAAACTTGATTGGAATGATTACACACCAAACCCACTAAACACGTCTTTTATCCAAAAAATAATTGAACTACCGGTTATATCTCCGTTCGTATTGAATCATCATGTTTTTCACGCCAAACTGTCTTTTGTTTTTGGACCTAGGTAACTTGAGTAATTAAGTCCGCTGGGGTGTTTCTACACCTAATGCCCTAAAACCAACTGGTTTGGGTGCATTGGCCCAAAACTCGCTAAGAAGCCTAGAAAGCCCAGTTTTAAAACAAAGTCAAGCAAGTATTCTCTCCGAGTTAAAATTCCTAACGGTTCTTTGTGTGAGAATAATCTTGATAAAAGACAGGCTTTTAAAAAATTTCTTAACGGAGATATGAAGGTCTTACTCTTTGATAAAGACTATTGCACATTCACAGAGGTGTGTATGAAATGAAAACAAGAATAAGGTGGAGTGAAAAATACGACTTAGTTTCCTGTTAAGGAAGATAGAAATTCTGAAGTTGAAACCTTACTGGAAAACGAAACTTGAAAAATGCTTAACTCTCTATAAAACTTATGTGATCCTTTTAAAATTGTTATCTGGGCTTTATTGTGTGACATAATGACTTTATTCTACCTTTCGGGAACTTAACGACACTATTTTGCACTGCACGTAAAAACATATAAAAATCTGTAGTTAAATAAGAAGAGAGATGTGAAAAATAAAGGTTCGATAGTCTAAACTTAGGATTATAGAATTGTTATTTTCTAAAACAAAACTTTAGGACTTGAATCTTAGTTATTTTACAAAACTAGCTTGACCGGATTTTGTGGGTAGTATCCGTTGAAAACCCTCAGGAGACAACACTCCTCCTACTAGGGACACCTAGAGGTTTAACGGCTTGTTGCACATGCTCAGTGCAATCGCGTTCCCTGCGAAAGTGCGGTTATCATTTTATTTTTGTGAATAATTGGTTTTGCTCGGGACGAGCAAAAGTTAAGTTTGGGGGTATTTGTTCATAGCAGAATATTGCAATTTATACCGCCCATTCTTACGCTCGTGTGTTTATAGGTAGGTACTTTTAATCCGTGTTTGTTACATGTTTACAGAATACAGGTTTCCAGTACAAATATTGCAAATCAGGATAAAATCTCCACAGTTACGCTAAAAGCAGAACATCTGTCGACAGCAGATAAAAGCCGGGTTCCGGTCATCCATATCCGTCCAGTGCCGAGTACCGGTTCCCGATACAAGACATGTGACAGTGGTCAATCATGTCTGGGACAAGCACAGAGCACGAGGTGGGCTGCACAAGAATCAATGGATGCGCGGAGCTCGAGGGAGAGACAAAGTCAAAAGTAAAAAGATATGCAATCTTGGACTTGGAAATCTGCTGATATCGTAGAAGACTTTTGTGTATTCTGAAGATGCCAAACACAAGGAAACAGGGAACCAGAGATAGCCACCAAAGTAGACCACTCAACTCCCCAAGATGGCCGCGCATGCGCGGCCAAAGTAGGGGTTTGGCCGCACATGCGCCGCAGGGTGGGGCCCACTCACTGTCAGATTTTGGGGTTACTTTGGGGATTTCATTTATGGACAGATGGTTGCCCTAGAATTCCAGTTTCCCTCCTATAAATACCCCGGACCAGAGCTTAACCAAGGGAGGAATTTTTGGAGCTTTTCTTTAGTTTCTTCTTTGTGTAATTTTGTTCTTCTTCTTCCTCTTCTTCATTCTTTCTCCATTAAATTGTAGTGAGAGATTTTGAGTGGAAGATTAATGAAGATGAGGTTTCTTTATCTTTCTTGTTAGTTTGCTCCCCCTTGAGATTTCTGCTTTCTCTTGCTCATTCAATCTCTTCATTGAGGTTGAATGGTTAAGAGTTAGTTATTGATCTCAAGGGTCGTATTTTCTTCCGGGACTAGCAGTTCATTTCACATGCGTTCTCTACCCTTCCCTTGATCTTGCAAGTTCTTCATTGAGCTTGCAAGTTTAAGGGTTGGCTATTGAGCACATGCTTGGCTTGGGTCCTAGTTCCGTATTCTTTTTATTACTCGTTTTTTGTTACTTGTCTTTTTATTACTTGCATTTTATTTCATGCATTTTATTCATGCTCTTTAATACTTGTATCTTTTCTTTTCTTTGTTCTTTTCTTTTTGTTCTCTTTTGTTTATATTGTGAATGTTGTAATTATTGTTCTTGTTAAGAATTAATACGGTTTCATAAGTTAACATTTCTTTGCCAATTCCTTTTCCCGTTATTTTCCATTTGAACTTCGCCCAAACCATACGCAAGCGCTCCGTTAGGCACCGTACCCTGACAAGGTAACGGTGATTCCTAACCGCGACCGGTTGCGTTCGGTTTGGCCGGAGGCGAAGGCAAGAGACAAGAACGGAAGGACAAGGGTAAATAAGCCGGATTCCACGAATACCGCGCTTAAATCCCCTAATCCCCGTTGTTGCCGATTGTTTAGCTTCAATTGGTCAAGACTCGGCTCAAAGGTTTTGAGTACGGATTTCTTAGCTTACAATTTCGTATCTTTTCTTAACAACTTTATACTTGCAAATAATACACTTAGGATAGAATCGAACAAACTCATACAAATTCTTTATTGACTCGTCTAAGACAAGAAGGTAAAATACCACCATCTCCCTGTGGACCGACCCGTGCTCAACCGGCTAGCTGCAAAGCGACACCGTCCTGATCGCGGTTATACTTTAATTCTTTGAACATCCGACACGCCAAAAGCGTGCGATCACTTATCTGTATAAGCATATAATGCGATTGGATTAGGGTAGTCGTGCGACTTTGTTGACTATGTTAAGGGTCGTGCGGGTGGGTTTAATTCAATCGGGAAATGACGGGTTGAACTTGACTAGCACTTATGATTTGTTGACTATGTTAAGGCCATATAGCTGCTAGGGACAAAATTATCGGGAATTTCAAATGTTGAAATTTGCAATGAGATTGCATACCTTCTATGAGATAGTTGGATCCCGATACCCGCTGCGAGTAAGAGTTACTCCTGGGAGAGTTTTACACATTACAATTAGCCGATCAAGTAGGTGTCTAGAAAGGTGTTAACGAGGTTACGCCTCTGGGAAAACGAAGTTTACATTAATTAGGTTCGTGCGAAAGCACGGGGGACCTCCCTCAAAGTACCGACACTGGCCTGGCTGAAAGATTGGCGAACTTCTAGTGTGTAATTAATCCCGGCTAGTCTTTCCTTTTAGGGTTTGAAGAAAGATTTGATAAAAACAGTGGGAGCCATCCTGATTAGATAAAATAATAACCAATCTATTCTTATAAGAGCGCACGCTGAGTGTTTTCTTCTCTCTCTCTCCAGGTAGCGACCATATCACGCCTTAATCAAGATAATAAAACGGATATATTTGTTAGTGTATATGCCCTAGAGGCCATTACTGTATCATACTAGTATGTATATTACTTGATGGAAGCTTGGGATATTCACAGTTGTACAGACAATCTTGCTCAATATAGTAGTATGCTACTTGGTATGTCTCTGCTTTAATGTGTACATGTGTGTTTATTTATTATATCACCTATACGCATTAGTAGAGCCCTTAGGATCTTTGCTTGATTACCGGCGTTGTGATGGCGATCACACTCATGGGGGCTGGGTAATCTACAAGCACATCCTTATACACGTCCCTAGTCGTGGGAGTACCGAGATAGGGCATCGATACTCCGGAGTAGACTAGCGTATGCGCTTCTCATCCCAGCACGGGAGACGGTCTGTCCCACAGCCGTCGGTACGTCGTACTTGAGATAGTATACGGGTGCTCGTTGGGTTACGAGTACACTGGGCAGGACTCGTCGGGAACTGATGGTTGGTATTATACCTATCGTCAGTTATCAGTTCCCAGGTGACATGAGTACAGCTTAGTCCGTTGACTTGACACTGTCACTTCGCCTCGAGTGTGTTCCCACTGTTCTTTGATTACTACCCTACCACGGCTCTGCTGAGTCGTGCAAACAGGTAGTAGTTGGGAGCAGTCCAGAAGCACTTGGAGGCAGTGACGGTTAGACAGGATTCGTCTCTCCCGGTATTGGGGGTTGACATCGCGCTGTGTCTAGGAGAGCCATTACACGAGTAGTCCCTGGCCAGGGCAAGCGAGATATACTGGTAGGTTCCAGTGTTATCTCAGGGTGTTCTGGGCTTCACACCGACACGACTTGTACCGCTATTAGGGGTCTGACGCTTGCCGCCCCCCTAGGCCCGCCATGCGATGTATCAGACGAACAGACCGGACTGTACGGAGATTGTCACATACAGACTCAGTAGGAGTTCGGATGGGTTTACCTCATCGGCCTTCTTATCGACATCTACCTGGGGACCGTTACGTACAGCTAGTGCCGCTTGCGGTCTGTGGTTAAACCCACTGCCAGCGTAGTGTCGAGTCTTTAGAGTCCCACACAGAGAGTTTCCCTGCACTGAGCGAAACGTGTAGAGGCCGTATGGTTTTACGGCAGGGCTGCGATCACTTACGTACACTTGTGTGCGTATGATGGCAGTACTAGTGGGCTTTGGTTTAAGCTAGATCCTAGTATTGCACGGATGGATTTGTTTTGTCTTCTGCGCATCCGCATTCTACGGAATACGGATGCAGGTGTGTATGCACAGTTTTCTGGAGCGATGAAGGAGGAGGTGCCTCATTAGGGTTTTGGCAGATGGTTCGGCCAAAGCCGCTATATGGCAGGCTCATTAGGGTTTTGACAGTTGATTCGGTCAAAACCATTTTGAGGCCGACTCATTAGGGTTTCGACAGTTCGTTTGGTCAAAACCATAATGAGCCGGGGACATTATTTACTAATCCTTTCCTTGATAATTTTGTTATGGCTAATTACATTGACCATTTGACCATCTTGACTTTGTTAACCATTTGACCAAAGTTGACTTGGACCTTCTTAGAAGTTCTAAAGTATTCTTTGGTTTTCTTTTTCTTTTGTTATGATAATGGTCATGTCATTTGTAGCCATCACCTTTATCTTGATGGGATTAGTAATCATGATATTTATGCATTATTGCAACCATGGTTAGCTTTTCTTTTGGTTAAGCTTTTCATTTGCTTATTCTCATTCTCTCTCTTGAAATGAGAAGCTCCATGGTTGCTAGAAAATCTCCTTCTTCTTCCTCCTCTTGATTTTCTCCTTTGATCTCATGTGTTGAGAGAAAAAGGATTCTACTTGACAAACACATCCATACATCCTCTCTACACAACCTAGGGCTTCTAGATTAGCAATCTCCTTGCCCTAGTTACCTCGGGTTGAGGTGGAGCTCGGCGTACATCTCTCGGGTGGATCGTCTTCGACTCAAGGAGGCCGCGGAGGTGACCGAAGTCCGGATCAACCTTTGAGCAAGCCATGAAAAGAACAACAAGAAGTGAAGGAGTTCAAGTTGAGGTATAACCACTTTGCCGAGTAGTTAATTCTTCTTTGCAAGTATGCTAGTTTAGTTTAGCAATGATCCGGCTTTTACGGTCCATGTTACAAAGTTTAGAAAAAATTTTGATTTACCGTTTCCGCAAACCCCGAAAGTACCGGGAGAGGTAACGTGGACCTAACAGTGGTATCAGAGCCAGGTTAAACTTAAACTAGCTTGGTAGTGAAGTGTAACGAAGGTCGGAACCGGAAAAATCCAAAAACCAAACTTTTACAAAACCCGAGTTTCTGTTGAAATTTTTTTGGCTCAAAATGAAAAACTTTATACTTGTAAATTCGTCTCAGGGTTTTGTGTGAACACCCAAGAAAAACGATGCCGCAATTCATCCAAAGCGCCGCCCTTCCGCGGCACGAGGTAGGCATGTGCCGCGGAAGCGCCGCGGTTTGTTTTCCTCTCTGCATCGTTTTTCGTGCAGTGTTCTTCTGGTGGGATTTTGTGATTTTTCAGATATATTATATGTGCCCAGATTTTCCAGAAAAGAAATTTTCTTTTGGGGTCCTATAATTCCGTATTTTTTCCGGACTTCACTGCACTTTGGCTATGTTGGTTATATCTGTGATGTTTGCATGTATTGAACGTCGGCTAATCGCTATAAGTCGATTAGTCGGGGTTATACATGATCTGTGTTTGATATTGGAATGTGTATATGAATGTGTTGGACTGTCGCGGGTGAATAGCCGGGGTGGATGTGAGATGAGCTTTTGTTTTTCTTTCATTCATTGTAAATGTAAATTGATGTAATAATTATTATTTGTTTAGCCGCACAACCGGGTCGGGGTTGTAGCCGTCATTGTATAATTCTTTTTACTGTTTTTGCTCCTAGGATAGACCCATGGAGGGGGTGCACAAACTACCGGGTAGCTCGAAGTGCCGAGTGGCCTACTCATGGCATTGAGGGAGGTTGCTTCGCTTCGTGTACTTGGCGGGTAGTTTGCCGCACCCGTAGGGGTCTTGGGTGGGGTATTTGGCTATTCACCGCGACCGTGTTATCCGCTTTTCGTTCCAGGCTCGAAAGGATTGCGGATTGCTAGTATATCCAATGTATTCATCTGTGATCTGTAATGTCTATCATTGCTTTCTATTTAGGCGTTGCTTATGTTTTACAGCCGCGCTAGCCCAGCCCCCGCTCTGTCGTTAGTTAAGTAACCTAACGGGTGATGACGGGGCCCCGTGGCGAATGCGAATGGCATAAGCGTACGTCATATTTTGGTTGTTTTCTGCAATGGTAGGATTAAAATGATGGGATGCATTAAAAGAACTAATGCAAGAAAATAAACCTAAAAGACGTTGTTGGAACAATTTTTTAAAAAAAAAAGCTGTTATTGCGAGGACGTTCATTTTTGTTTTGCATAGCGGTATTCGGTTGTGAATGCCCAGCACCTCAGTCGACGAGGCAAGGGCCGAGATCCCTTCATCGGGAGTGACCCCTTGGACAAAAGTTTGCGTCAGGGTAATAACTTCACTATAGTCGATTATTCTTGCTTTGCATCGAGGTATTCAGTTTGGAATATCCTACACCTCATTCGACGAGGAAAGAGCCGAGATCCCCTCACAGGGAGTGACCTCTTTAGCAAAAGTCTTCACCACTATATTTTCAAAAGGTTACCAGGTTCCTCCAACGATATCAAGTTCATTACGTTAACGGGTTTTTCGCCAAAATCCCAGCCGTAGCCCTCCGTCATTTCTTACAAGTAACACTTAGTATTCGTGCTGCGTTTGTTGACTCCGTCAAGGCGTAGTGTACGGTAGCTAAGTGCTGCTTGTTTGTATTGGTATATGGGATTGATTAGGACAGTCGTATAACCTTGTTGACTCCGTCAAGGGTTATGCGGGTGGGTTTAATGCAATCCAGATAATGACAGGTTGAACTTGACTAGGACTCTTTGATTTGTTGACTCCGTCAAGATCACTTGGGTCCTAGGGGCAAAAACCACATCGGGAGTTTCAAAAGAACTGAAACTTGCAGATTTAGCATACCTTCTGGAGTGTGGTGACTAGAGTGGATTCCATCTAGGTTATCACACAATGACAGTTGGATCCCGATCCCACTGATGAGTTGGTTTACTCTCGGGAGATTATTTCACTTAACGATCAATGCTATAAACCTAGTAGGTGTCTAGAAAGGTGTTAGCGGGGTTACGCCCCCAGGAAAAAGAGGTTCTTTAATTAAGGAACTTCGCGAAAGCGTTGGAAAACCTCCCTCGAAGTACCGACACTAGCCTGGCTGAAAGGTTAAGCAAGTATTGTGACGTGAATTAAAACCCGGCTAATTCTTCTTTTAAAAGGTTTTAAGAAGAATTTGAGGAAACAGTGGGAGACATCCTGATTAGATAAATTAATAAACCAATCTAATCTTGCAAGAGCATACGCTGAGTGTTTCTTTTCTCTCTCTCCAGGCAGCAACCTTTTCACGCCCTAATCAAGATAATAAAATGTATCGCTTGACCGAACCGAATTCTTATTCGGGACTGGGGAAAGTTGGTTCAGCTCTAACTTATGACAACAGTAATGAGTATGAGAATGGGAAAGAGGAAAGTATAGATTTCCAGGATACCCAGTTGAAGAAGAAGCATGGTTTTGCATCTATTTCAGGTGTTCTTGTAATTGAGAACTGTTTTACGGTCAGCCCTACCTCCTGGGTACTTGATACCGGATCAGGATCACATATCTGTAATTTATTGCAAGGACTGAGAAAAAGTAGGAAAGTTGCACCGGGTGATATGTCGCTCAGAGTAGCGAACGGAGCACAAGTTAATGCGGCAGCCGTCGGTGAATATCACCTAGTATTGCCAAATGGCAAGACTATGATTTTGAACGATTGCTACTATGTACCCTCCATGGTTTGCAACATCATATCAGTTTCTTTACTCGATAAAGAAAGATATAAGTTTGTTCTTGAAAAGAATATCATGAACATTTACCTTGATAAGGTACTGGTTGCAGAGGGTACACTGTTTAATGGTATCTACGTTCTAAATCAGAATACAGTTCTCAATATACAAAACACACGCAAGAGGAAGAATTCAGATACGAATGAATCCTACTTGTGGCATTGTAGACTTGGTCATGTCGGAGAGAAAAGACTGAGTAAGTTGCATAAAGATGGACTCTTGGATGCGTTCGAGTTTTCATCTTATGAAACTTGTCATTCTTGTCTCAAAGGGATGATGACCAAATCTCCGTTCACCGGACATGGAGAAAGAGCAGCAGAGCTCTTGGGACTCATACATAGTGATGTATGTGGTCCGATGTCTATACATACAAGGGGTGGGTTCTCGTACTTCATCACATTCACTGACGATCTCTCTAGGTTCGGATACGTGTATCTGATGAAACACAAATCTGAAGCTTTTGAGAAATTCAAGGAATTCAGAAAGGAAGTAGAGAACCAGATTGGCAAAAGTATCAAGATCCTCCGGTCTGACAGGGGAGGGGAGTACTTAAGCACGGAATTCCTAGATTACTTAAAAGAGAATGGTATTCTCTCTCAGCTTACTCCTCCTTATACACCACAGCACAACGGTGTTTCGGAGAGGAGGAATCGTACCCTATTAGATATGGTTCGCTCCATGATGAGTAGTGCTGAGTTGCCTCTTTCATTTTGGGGACATGCGCTTCAGACAGCGGCGTACCTATTGAACTATGTTCCATCCAAATCAGTGCCTAAGACTCCATATGAAATGTGGAGTGGAAGAAATCCGTATCTTAAGCGATTTAAGATATGGGGTTGTCCGGCCTATGTGAAAACACAGAAACCGGACAAGTTAGAGGCACGGTCAGTTCTCTGTAAATTTGTGGGATATCCTAAAGATTCACTAGGATATCTGTTCTACCACACTGAGGAACAGAAGGTGTTTGTATCTCGCCACGCTACCTTCTTAGAAAGGGAGTTTCTTGGAAAAGAAGCTAGTGGGAGTTCGGTAGAACTGGAAGAAATTCAGCGACCACAAAATGTAACTGAAAATTTGGAAGAACCGCTAGATTCAATGAACCCAAACGAACCTCAGCCACTCCGCAGATCTGGTAGGATTTCTTATCCGCCCGAGAGATACTACGGTTTTCTCATAGACGGGGATCGAGAGGATTGCATCTTGTTAGAAGATGACCCTACCAGTTTCAGGCAGGCCATTATCAGTAGGGACTCTGATAAATGGCAGGAAGCAATGCAATCCGAAATAGAGTCCATGTACGCCAATAAAGTGTGGACCTTGGATATTGCTCCACCTGGGGTAAAACCCGTTGGATGCAAATGGATCTACAAAAGGAAACTTGGTGTAGATGGGCAGGTGGAAACCTATAAAGCTAGACTCGTTGCAAAAGGTTTTCGTCAAAGACCTGGTTTGGACTATGACGAGACTTTTTCTCCGGTGGCTATGCTCAAATCCATTCGGATCTTACTTGCCATTGCTGCCTTCCATGACTATGAAATCTGGCAGATGGATGTTAAGACGGCTTTCCTAAACGGTTGTTTGGAAGAGTGCGTTTACATGGATCAACCAGAAGGTTTCATAGACAGTGGGAGCAGCGGAAAGGTGTGCAAGTTGCTTAAATCCATTTATGGATTAAAGCAGGCATCGCGGAGCTGGAACATCTGTTTTGATGAGGCAATCAAGGAATTTGATTTCATCAAGAACGAAGATGAACCCTGTGTATATAAGAAGATTGTAGGACGAACTGTCGTATTCCTAGTCTTGTACGTGGACGACATTCTTTTGATAGGAAATGATATTCCTATGCTACAATCGGTCAAGCTATTTTTGTCACAAAGGTTCTCCATGAAGGACCTGGGTGATGCCTCGTGCATTCTGGGGATCAAGATCTATAGAGATAGATCCAAGAGACTATTGGGACTTTCGCAGTCCAGGTACATAGAGACCGTACTAAAGAGATTTAGTATGGAGGGTTCCAAGCGCGGTAACATACCCGCATTGCACGGAATTACCCTCTCCAAGAAGATGTCTCCTAAGACTGATGAGGAGAGGGTTCGCATGAGCACTATACCCTACGCTTCGGCGGTAGGATCTATAATGTATGCGATGCTATGTACAAGACCAGATGTAGCTTACGCGTTGAGCGCGGTAAGCCGGTATCAGTCAGACCCAGGGGAGGACCACTGGACAGCAGTGAAGAACATTCTCAAGTACCTGAGAAGGACTAAGGAGATGTTCCTGGTTTACGGTAATGGAGACCTCCGGGTCGAGTCCTTTACCGATTCAAGCTTCCAGAGTGACAAAGATGACAGCAAGTCTGTCTCGGGTTTTATGTTTACCCTCAACGGAGGGGCGGTATGTTGGAGGAGTACCAAGCAGGATACCGTCGCAGACTCGACGATGGAGGCTGAATACATTGCTGCAAGCGATGCCGCAAAAGAGGCGGTCTGGATAAAGAAGTTCATTAGTGAACTTCAGGTGGTTCCGTCCATTGTTGACCCAATACCTTTGTATTGCGATAACAATGGGGTTATAGCTTTAGCGAAGGAACCAAGGTCCCATCAGAAATCCAGGCACATCTTAAGGCGGTATCACCTGATCAGGGAGATCATTGATCGACAGGAGATCGAGGTGCGGAGAGTGGACACAAAGGACAACACTGCGGACCCATTCACGAAGGCTTTACCCCAGACTCAGTTCGAGCGGCTGATCGAGATGATAGGTCTTCGATACGCCAGTACATGGCCTTAGTGCAAGTGGAAGATTGTTAGTGTATATGCCCTAGAGGCCATTACTGTATCATACTAGTATGTATATTACTTGATGGAAGCTTGGGATATTCACAGTTGTACAGACAATCTTGCTCAATATAGTAGTATGCTACTTGGTTTGTCTCTGCTTTAATGTGTACATGTGTGTTTATTTATTATATCACCTATACGCATTAGTAGAGCCCTTAGGATCTTTGCTTGATTACCGGCGTTGTGATAGCGATCACACTCATGGGGGCTGGGTAATCTACAAGCACATCCTTATACACGTCCCTAGTCGTGGGAGTACCGAGATAGGGCATCGATACTCCGGAGTAGACTAGCGTATGCGCTTCTCATCCCAGCACGGGAGACGGTCTGTCCCACAGCCGTCGGTACGTCGTACTTGAGATAGTATACGGGTGCTCGTTGGGTTACGAGTACACTGGGCAGGACTCGTCGGGAACTGATGGTTGGTATTATACCTATCGTCAGTTATCAGTTCCCAGGTGACATGAGTACAGCTTAGTCCGTTGACTTGACACTGTCACTTCGCCTCGAGTGTGTTCCCACTGTTCTTTGATTACTACCCTACCACGGCTCTGCTGAGTCGTGCAAACAGGTAGTAGTTGGGAGCAGTCCCGAAGCACTTGGAGGCAGTGACGGTTAGACAGGATTCGTCTCTCCCGGTATTGGGGGTTGACATCGCGCTGTGTCTAGGAGAGCCATTACACGAGTAGTCCCTGGCCAGGGCAAGCGAGATATACTGGTAGGTTCCAGTGTTATCTCAGGGTGTTCTGGGCTTCACTCCGACACGACTTGTACCGCTATTAGGGGTCTGACGCTTGCCGCCCCCCTAGGCCCGCCATGCGATGTATCAGACGAACAGACCGGACTGTACGGAGATTGTCACATACAGACTCAGTAGGAGTTCGGATGGGTTTACCTCATCGGCCTTCTTATCGACATCTACCTGGGGACCGTTACGTACAGCTAGTGCCGCTTGCGGTCTGTGGTTAAACCCACTGCCAGCGTAGTGTCGAGTCTTTAGAGTCCCACACAGAGAGTTTTCCTGCACTGAGCGAAACGTGTAGAGGCCGTATGGTTTTACGGCAGGGCTGCGATCACTTACGTACACTTGTGTGCGTATGATGGCAGTACTAGTGGGCTTTGGTTTAAGCCAGATCCTAGTATTGCACGGATGGATTTGTTTTGTCTTCTGCGCATCCGCATTCTACGGAATACGGATGCAGGTGTGTATGCACAGTTTTCTGGAGCGATGAAGGAGGAGGTGCCTCATTAGGGTTTTGGCAGATGGTTCGGCCAAAACCGCTATGTGGCAGGCTCATTAGGGTTTTGACAGTTGATTCGGTCAAAACCATTTTGAGGCCGACTCATTAGGGTTTCGACAGTTCGTTTGGTCAAAACCATAATGAGCCGGGGACATTATTTACTAATCCTTTCCTTGATAATTTTGTTATGGCTAATTACATTGACCATTTGACCATCTTGACTTTGTTGACCATTTGACCAAAGTTGACTTGGACCTTCTTAGAAGTTCTAAAGTATTCTTTGGTTTTCTTTTTCTTTTGTTATGATAATGGTCATGTCATTTGTAGCCATCACCTTTATCTTGATGGGATTAGTAATCATGATGTTTATGCATTATTGCAACCATGGTTAGCTTTTCTTTTGGTTAAGCTTTTCATTTGCTTATTCTCATTCTCTCTCTTGAAATGAGAAGCTCCATGGTTGCTAGAAAATCTCCTTCTTCTTCCTCCTCTTGATTTTCTCCTTTGATCTCATGTGTTGAGAGAAAAAGGATTCTACTTGACAAACACATCCATACATCCTCTCTACACAACCTAGGGCTTCTAGATTAGCAATCTCCTTGCCCTAGTTACCTCGGCTTGAGGTGGAGCTCGGCGTACATCTCTCGGGTGGATCGTCTTCGACTCAAGGAGGCCGCGGAGGTGACCGAAGTCCGGATCAACCTTTGAGCAAGCCATGAAAAGAACAACAAGAAGTGAAGGAGTTCAAGTTGAGGTATAACCACTTTGCCGAGTAGTTAATTCTTCTTTGCAAGTATGCTAGTTTAGTTTAGCAAAGATCCGGCTTTTACGGTCCATGTTACAAAGTTTAGAAAAAATTTTGATTTACCGTTTCCGCAAACCCCGAAAGTACCGGGAGAGGTAACGTGGACCTAACAATATTGACCGAACCCGCTTGTTATACTGCGCTGGGGAACGTTGGTCCCGCTCCAACTTATAATTGTTATAAGACAGAGCAGGAAATTGGGGAATACCATATTTCCCATGCCGCCCAAACGAAGAAAGTGCATATGATGCATCTTCTTCGGGTGTGTTCGTTTTACAGAGAACTGTTTCTCAAATGTCCTTTACGTCCTGGGTATATGATACCGGATCAGGATCCCGCATATGTAATCTGTTACATGGGCTACAGATAAGTAAAAAACTGAGAACGGGTGATAAGTTTCATGAGGCAGAAAACGGGGCAAGTGTTGCAGCTAAGTCTGTTGGTCACTGTCACCCTGTATTACAAATACATTGATTCTGAACGAATGTTATTAGATACCGAACCTGATATACAAAATCATATCAGTCTCTTTATTAGTAAAGAAATGATAAAATTTTGTATTGTTGGATAATGTTTTGAACATTTCCTATATCAAATGTTGATCGGTTCAGGCACGTTATCTAAAAGCATTGATGTTCTAAATCAAACTACAGTTTTTTAGTAAACAGAACACACACAAGAGGAAGAGTTCAGAAATGAACGAATCCTTCTTGAGGCATTGTAGACTAGGTCATATCAATGCGACCCGACAGGCTGAAGTTACATTTAGATTCATATTTAAATTAGTTTGAATTTACATCTTGTGAAACTTGCCAGTCATGTCACAGAGATAAGATGACCATAGCTCTGTTTATTGGAAACAGAGAAAGAGTTAGTGAACTCTTGGGATTGATACATGTTGATGTATGTAAGGTCCCATGTCTACATATGCCAAGACCGGTTCTTTGTACTTCATTACATTCTCTGATAATCTCTGAAGATTCAGACATATGTTTCTATTGAAACAAAAGTCCGAACCTTTTGAGATATTCACAGAATATAAGTTAGAAGTAGAGAACCAATACGGGTATAAGTATTATGTCCTTTGATGAGATCAAGGAGGTGAATACTTGAGCATGGAATTCTTGGACTTTTCTAAAGGAGAATTAGATTCTCTCTTAGAATTACTCCTCTGTATACACCATAGCACGATGGTATATCGGGGCGGAGCAGATACACCATATTTGATATGGTGTGCTCTATGATGAGTACTACTGAGTTACCTTTTTCCTTTTGGGAGTTATGCACTTGAGAAGCTGCATACCTATTGAATAGGGTTCAAATCAAATCAGTTGCCTACCACTCCATATGAGATATGGAAAGGGAAGAGCCCATATCTTAAGTTAGTTAAGATTTGGGGTTGTCCGTCCTATGTCTAAAAGCAAAATTCGGACAAGCTCGAGGCAAGGTCTGTTATGTAGAACTGGAAATGTTCCATCTATACAAACTGCAACTGATGATTTGACAGAACCAAAGGATTCAGTAGATTCCAACGAACCTCAGCCTCTCCGCCGATCTAGTTGGGTTCCTCACCCACCTAAGAGATACTTCGGTTTCTCTATGACAGTGGGAGCAAGGATTGGATCATGAGATGATGACCCAACTAGTTTCGAGCTGGCCATCAGGAGTAGGACTCTGTAAGAATGGCTGGATGCTTAGCGATCTGAGATGGAATCCTTATACACCAACAAAGTATGGACTTTGGTTGCTATATCTGAAGGGTTAAATCCCCATCAGGAGCAAGTATATCTTGAGAAGATTACTTGGTGTAGATGGAAAAGTTGAGACTTTCAAAGCTAGACTTGTTAAAGGTTTTCGTCATCGACCAAGCATGGATAATGATGAAACCTTTGTTGGAGATAGTGCCCTCAGAGTCAATTATTGGATCACAGGCACGAGATTGCAATGATTGAGGGAGGACCTATCCCGGTAGGACAGTCTTACTCGAGATGATAGTATGCTATCTGGTTTACCTTTATCATCGTGTACTGCTTTAGGTGACCTGACAGGTCGCTATTGCACGTTGATAGAGCCCTAGGATTCATGCTTGACTGCCAGCAGTATGAGGGCGATCATATAAGTGAGAGCTGGAGTCTACAAGCACATCCTTAATAGGTCCCTAGTCGTGGGAGTTTCGAGACAGGGCATCGATTCTCCAGAGTAGACTAGTGTATACAGTCGAGACCCCGACGAGGGGCGGTGGCCGGTCTCACAAGCCGCTGGTGTCAGTTGGATCACCTAAGATGTATACAGGTGCTCATTGGGTTATGAGTACACCGGACAGGACTCGCCGGGAACATGCTAGTTGGTCTTATACCTGATGTCAGATAGCAGTTCCCAGGTGACATGTGTACAGGTTAGTTCATCGACCTGGGGATCGTCATTTGTCTCGTGTGAGTTCCCACTGTACTTTGATTACTACCCTACCACGGCTCAAAGGAGTCGTGCAAACAGGTTTTAGTTGGGTACAGTCCCGAGCCACATGGAGGCAGTGAGCGGATCTTCGGGGGTTTCGTCTCTCCCGGTATTGGGGGTGAGGTCGCGCTGTGTCTAGGAGAGCCATTACACAAAGACCTTGGCCAAGGCAGGAGATTTACTGGTAGGTATTCCAGTAGTATCTCAGGGTGTTCTGGGCTACACTCCGACACGACTTGTACCGCTTTTGGGGGTCTGACTTTTACCAACCCCCTAGGCCCGCCATGCGATGCTCATAGACGAACGGACCGGACTGTACGGATATTGTCACTGACAGGCTCAGTTGGGTGTCGGGGTGAGCTTCCTCATCGACGTCCCTTTTAGTCAATAGCTGGTGGCCCGTCATGTATTGGCTTATACCTCTGACGTGCTAGTGGTTAAATCCACAGCCATAGTATTGACGAGTCTTTAGAGTCCACCACACTTTTAGTTACTCAAGCTTTCGGGCGAAACGCTGTAGAGGCCGTATGGAGATATGGCAGGGTCCGATCAGATACGTGCGGTATTGCACAGATCAGGATCGGACGGTTTGTACTAGTGGCCGTATAGTTATATGGCAGCGTTCGATCAGATACGTGCGGTATTGCACGGATCAGGATCGAACGGATGTTACTAGCCGGCTTTGGTTTAAGCCGGTCCTAGTCTAGTACAGTGTAGATTTTGTCTCATTGCATTTGTATCCGGTCGGAATACAAATGCGGGTGTGTATGCACAGTGTGGGGTTTTCCTGTAATTTATTACGGGATCAGTTTTCTAGAGTTGCCATTTTTCTTTCCGTTCCGGCCGGTTTTCCTTTGTTCTTTCCCGGCCGGACTTTTCCGATGGAGGGGGTTATTTGCAATTGTGCAAATAACATTTGTGGAGGGTTTTATTGCATATGTTTTGATTATGATGGCTTCATTATCTTTGCACCATTACTTGCATTAATGAGGGTATGGTTTTGTTGTAAGATAAAAGCATGGTTGATGTTTATTTGTCCCTTGATGTGGTCACCTCTTCATTTCTCCTACCATCACCTCCCTTCATGCTATATATCCTTTTCCTCCACCCTTCTTCTCACCGGATGAAAATGGTTGAAAAAGATATGAGAGAAAAGAAAGAACACTTGAGAGAAAGAAAAGAATGAGAGAGAGTTCATCTTGTTTGTGAGGAATTCTTCATCTCCTTCTTCTTCTTGTTTCGGAAAAATGAAAGCACCATTTTTCCTAACCCCATTCCTCCATCAAGGCAACTACAAACCCTAAATGAGACTAGCTTCATCTACACTACATTCTACAGCAAACCTTGGGCATGTCGAGTTGCCGGCTTCATGCCCGAGTTGCCTCGGTATAGAGGCGGGAGCCCGTAAAAGCTACAGGCGATGTGGTGCCCTTTCCGACGAGGAGGAGACGGACGGAGATCCCGCGAGGAGATCGGAGTGGAGATGAAGACCGGAGGACTCGGATCAGTCGGTACATCTCTAACCCGTATTCTAGTTAGCTTAGACTTGTTAATGGTTACGATCCGGAGTTTAGTGCGCGGTGGTGCCGGTTTGCAAAGTCCGCAAAATTTGAGTTATTCACCGTTTCCGCGTTTGGCCGTCGGGTTGACGGCCGGGGCGCCGCAGTGCACTTACAGTGGTATCAGAGCCTCGCCATTAACTTAGTCTAGCTTTTGTGTAATGTGTTTTACGTTTCCGATCGAACAAAATCCCGAAAACACGTATTTCATGCACATCAGTTTCTGTCGAATTTTTTTTGAGTCCAAAAATTTTTCTGGTTGTCTCAGAGTGATGTGCAGGGAATTTTAACCATGCTGAAAAAAATTGGTACCATGATCTCACTATTCCGCCGCGCAAGCGCCGCGAAACCCCACCTCGTGCGGCGCTTCCGCCGCGGAATTTACTGTTCACCCCCCCAAATTTTTCCAGTATGTTCCTGAGTTGAAAATGTGGTTTCTGGAATATTAAAATTGGGCCAATTATTTCTGTGAGTGCTACAGTTTTTCTTTGAGGCCCAATTGTTAATTGTTTGATCAATCGGAAAATTTTAAACACATTTTTCACAGTATTTACATTATATCTGCGACCGTGAATGTCACTCGATCGGTAAATCCGGTCTAACTGCTATAGCCCGGTTAGACGGATTTGCGAACGTGACTTTCACGTTGATGTTCTATGTTTATGCTGTGATGTTGCGGATCGGTCGTGGGGGATAGCCTGGATGCAATGCTAGTACTGTATTGTTGTATTATGTACATTTGATATTGCGGGGCGAGCGTCCGACATGTGGACTGCCGTCACTGCCTGATTGTATTATTGTTTTGGGGCACGACCTGGTTGCGGTCGATGTACCCGGTGTATGTATATTTTACTTTCTGTACTAGGATTACCCCGCGGAGGGGTGCACGGATAGCCGGGTTCTAGAGGGCAACAAGCCCGCATCTCATGGCATTGGGACGGAGGGGGCTTCACTCTAGGATTGGCGGGCTATTCGCCGCACTCGTAGGGGGTACAGGTTGACCCAGGAGGGGTGCCCAAGTTGCCGGATTCCGTGGAGTGCTGGGTGGTCCATTCACGGAGCTGAAGGGGGCTGCCTCGCTTCAGGTTTTGGCGGGTGACTTGCCGCGCCCGTAGGGGTCTAGGATTTCATTGCACAGGCTATCCACACGACCAGGGGAACGTCGGGTTTCAGTAGTGGCTCTGTGAAACCCGGGGATCCCAGATATCTGTATTGTTCTGTGATGCTGTACATTTCTGTGATGTTGCATTTCTATTCACGCCTTGAGCGAAATATAATATATTGGTATATATATTAGTAGATGTTGTATATGTTTTTCATCCGCGCTAGTCCAGTCCCCGCTCTGCCGTTAGTAAGCTAACCTAACGGGTGATGACGGGACCCAGTGGCGAATGCGGATGGCATATACGTACGTCAGTATATTTTCGTTCTTTGTGGTGTGATCAATGATGGGACTGCATTGATTCGGATCAATGAAAGTTTAAAAACAAACCTAATCTGATGTTGTTGGAACACTTTTCAAAAAGCTGTTATTGCAAGGACGTTCTCTTTTGTTTTGCATCGTGGTATTCATTGGAATATCCTGCTCCTCAGTCGACGAGGCAAGGGCCGAGATCCCTTCACCGGGAGTGACCCCTTGGACAGAAGTTTGCGTCAGGGCATTAACTTCACTATAGCCGATTACTTTTGCTTTGCATCGTGGTATTCATTTGGAATATCCTGCACCCCATTCTACGGGGAAAGAGCCGAGATCCCTTCACCGGGAGTGACCTCTTTAGTAAAGGTTTTCGTCACTATATTTTTAAAAGCTATCCGTTCCTTCGACGATATCAAGTTCTTTACGTTAAAGGTTTTCGCCAGAAACCATTCGTAGCCCTCCATCATTTCAGTTAAATATTCGGTAGTATTCAAGCTATGTATTTTGACCTCACGCCAAGGCATAGTGATTGGTAGCTGCCGGGTATTTATCTGTTGCATAGATAGATGCGTTGGTTTGGGACAGTCGTACTACTATTTTGGCCTACGTCAAGGGTATGTACGGGTGGATTCAAATTAACCTGGATAATGATGGGTAGAACTTGACATGTGACTTATGATATTTTGACCTCACGCCAAGGTCATAAGAGCATGGGGCAGAAATCACATCGGGAGTTTCAAAAGAACTGAAACTTGCCAGATATGCGCATACCTTCTGGAGTGTGATACCGTGAGCGGATTCCGTCACGTTATCGTGCGATGAGAGTTGGATCCCGATTCCCACTGATGAGTTGGTTTACTCCTCGGGTGTTCCCGACTAATTCTTCTTTCAGGTTTGGAGGAGAATTTGAGGTACAGTGGGAGGTTTCCAGATTAGAAAAAGTGATAACCATTCTGATCTAGGATAGAGTGCACGCTGAGTGTTTCTTTTCTCTCTCTCTCTGGCAGCGACCATTGACCCGACCCTAGATTATGACTCAGTGACCAAGTTGACCGAACCTACTTAACACTGGCTTTTGGATTGTCAGAGTTGCAGACCTCATTGCCACTCCTACTTTTACCCTTTTCTCCAGGACACCCCGTATTACTACGAACGTCCACTTCCATTGGACAAAACCATCGTATGGTTAGATACGAACTCGAAGGAATTCGAGGATGGTTTCCGGTTCTGGAGAAAACGGATAGGATTATTCAGATGTCTTTTCTTTTCACCCTCTCTCAGGTTGCGAGTACTCCTTGGTTTAGGAGTAGTACACCTATTACGCAAATTGGATAGTCTTCTTCCAAACCATAGGCTGGTGCCGACCGGTAGGGAAGGAAGAAAGCCAATTAGCCTAAACGGTGTACAGAAGGTATTAAGTTAAGACAAAGTAAGGGATTAGTAAGAGGGCAAAGTAAATTGCAACAGATATTCACGACCAAACCATGTATTCCTTCGCCAATCCTAAATCACCTTTGTATTTCTCCAGGACACTCCGTATCACTACGAAGATCCCATTTTATTGGATAATCCATCGTATGGTTATATACGAACTCGAAAGGAACTTGTTCCAGTTCGGGGATCGATCCTGGTTCAGGAGAAATAGGAATAAAGTACATTCAGGTGTCTTTTATCTTCACCTTCTCTCGCGTTGCGAGTGCTCCTAGGATTAGGACAGTACACCCTTTATGCTTTTTGGATAGTCTTCTTCCAAACCATAGGCTGGTGCCGAACGGTAGGGAAGGAAGAAAACCATTTGGCCTAAAGGGATGTACAGAAGGTAAAGACTAAAGACATATGAAGGGATTTGGAGAGGTGGCAAAGAACTATACGGTTACAGTCGTGAATCTGGAAGAGGCATTACTAGGAATACCAGAGTACCCCAACGAAACATTTCAATGTTTCAGTTTCACTGTGTACTGTTAATGGAAAACTGATTTCCCGATTAGACACTTACTCCAGAGTATGTATTTACCAGGTATGATTCTCACATCTGTATGGTTTTACAGATGATGAGTGGGAGTGAGTTATTGGGAATTGGGTGATCATCCTCATTTTTGAGGAAGTCACCTGGGTTGTTTGCAAGTTAGCAATTATTTGGTTTTGAATATCCGCGGTTATGCACCAATTTCAAATTGATATATCTGTACGTCTATTTTCATAGAGTGAGATATACCTTTTGATATTATGTCGATGACATTTACCTATATCAGTGGATGGTTGGGTAAGAAGCATTAAACAGCGGTATAATTCTTCTTAACCATAAGTACAGTTTTCAACCTACGAAACACAGTGAAAGAGTTGTTAGACTCAGCGGACTTATACAGAGTACTGTATGTTGTCCAGTGACAAAGGGGTTGGTCCTCATACTATATTCTGTTTACTTTTAACTTCTCTAGTTCTTAGACATGTGGTCTGAGTTTTGAGGAGTTATAGGTATTTGAATAGAGTAGAGAACCAGGTATAGCAAGTATCGGGATTCTTCAAAGTGATCGAAGATGTAGATACTTGTGTGTGGTATTCAGTTAATAGTAATGATAAAGAGAAATTAATTCTCTTTCAGGTTACTCATAATTGGAAGTATTCCTAAGTTGAGTAACGCTGATCGACCTCCTTCCATTTAGTTGACATGCACTGGAGAAAGCTGCATGATTTGAATCTGGTTAAATTAAATCAGTGCCTCTGGTTCTATATTGGATGTAGAACAGTTCATATCTTAACGTTGTTAAGGTACGGGGAGTTGTCCGGCTTATGCTTAAAACCAGACACTGGACAACTCAAGGCACGTTTCTGTAATGGCTGTTTGTGGGTTGACCCAGGCTATGACGCGGGTTGATTTTCTACCATCTGGATGAACAATAGCAATATTGTTCTAGACTCGCCACAGTTTTATTAAAAATGGATTTTTTCAAAAACAGCAGTGGGAGTATGGTAGAACTGGAAGTGATTCCAGAACCGCAAACGATTACTGAAGATTTGATAAGGAACCTGAAGATTCAATCTGATTTGACATTCCATTGGCCACTCCGCAGATAAGGTGGGTAACTTCAGGCACCCGAGAGGTACTTCGGTAGCCTCAAGGACGGTGACAGGGAAGTTCTTGTTTACCCACACTTGCCATTGTTGTTGTTCCAGGCTGCGAGACCCGGCAGGAGGATGAGTATAGCGTCGTTCTGAACTAGCTTCAGAAGTGTACGTGTATATGACCCTGCCAGAGGGTTGTCGTAGTCAGTGGGAGCAACGGAAGCATTGGTGGACATCAGGCTTATGTCTATTTATAGACTAAAGCAGATGTAGCGGAGATAGATCATCTATTTCTGATGTGACAGTCATAGGTTTGACGTCATCAGAATAGGGGATGGATCTGTTGAGAAGGTAGTAGGAAGTGATATTCCTTTACTACGATCGGTTATATATTTTGGTCGTTACACAGTGGTTTCTCCACAAAGGATTTGGACATTATATCAGACATACTGGTTACTAGATCTATGGTTTTAGATCTAGATTTGGGTGGTTTCCTAATCTGGGTACTTTGACAGCATTCTAAGAGTATTTAGAATGGACGACTCCTGGCACGGTATTGCACCTGCAGGTAATGGAGTCACCCTCTCTAAAGGTGTCTTACAGACTAAAGGGGAGAGGGATACTCATGATTGGCAGATCACTTGCTCAGGCAATTGAGTCAATCATGAGATGTCAAGTACCACACCAGATGTTGTTCTTGCACTAGATGCAATAAGTTGACATTGATCCAATCCTGGAGAAACAGTCGGAAGCAGTTTTAGAACATAAGTGGCTGTTCTAGGGATATGATAACGGCTGCCTCTTTTAGGAGACGGTTATCATTCCAGGCTTCCAAGGTGACCTGGACGACAAGGAGGTTATCAGAGTTATAGTTTTTCCCTCTGACGAGGGGCAGTATTTTGGACGGGTGGTCCAAGGCAATACTGAGGGTGGCATGGCGCAGGATACTGATTGAGTTCAGTTGACGATACAGTCTAAGAAGTTTGGATTTGGAGTTCATTTATGAGCTACGTCCCATCAGACATCCAGACATACTAAGACAGGTATTGCTCATTTCGGGAGATAGTTTTCTCCGCGAACTTGAGATATAGAGAGACATAGAAAGAAACTTCTAGGCGGATCCACTCACTGAGGCTATTCCTCGACCGCAATAGTTTCACAAACGGGATTTGTGAGATTGACTAGTAGAGGAGTTGGGTGTTCGGTATCACACGGGCTGTGAGTATGCGGCATCGCAATAATTAGCCCTGAGTGCAAGTGGGAGATTGTTGGAGATAGTGCCCTCAGAGTCAATTATTGGATCACAGGCACGAGATTGCAATGATTGAGGGAGGACCTATCCCGGTAGGACAGTCTTACTCGAGATGATAGTATGCTATCTGGTTTACCTTTATCATCGTGTACTGCTTTAGGTGACCTGACAGGTCGCTATTGCACGTTGATAGAGCCCTAGGATTCATGCTTGACTGCCAGCAGTATGAGGGCGATCATATAAGTGAGAGCTGGAGTCTACAAGCACATCCTTAATAGGTCCCTAGTCGTGGGAGTTTCGAGACAGGGCATCGATTCTCCAGAGTAGACTAGTGTATACAGTCGAGACCCCGACGAGGGGCGGTGGCCGGTCTCACAAGCCGCTGGTGTCAGTTGGATCACCTAAGATGTATACAGGTGCTCATTGGGTTATGAGTACACCGGACAGGACTCGCCGGGAACATGCTAGTTGGTCTTATACCTGATGTCAGATAGCAGTTCCCAGGTGACATGTGTACAGGTTAGTTCATCGACCTGGGGATCGTCATTTGTCTCGTGTGAGTTCCCACTGTACTTTGATTACTACCCTACCACGGCTCAAAGGAGTCGTGCAAACAGGTTTTAGTTGGGTACAGTCCCGAGCCACATGGAGGCAGTGAGCGGATCTTCGGGGGTTTCGTCTCTCCCGGTATTGGGGGTGAGGTCGCGCTGTGTCTAGGAGAGCCATTACACAAAGACCTTGGCCAAGGCAGGAGATTTACTGGTAGGTATTCCAGTAGTATCTCAGGGTGTTCTGGGCTACACTCCGACACGACTTGTACCGCTTTTGGGGGTCTGACTTTTACCAACCCCCTAGGCCCGCCATGCGATGCTCATAGACGAACGGACCGGACTGTACGGATATTGTCACTGACAGGCTCAGTTGGGTGTCGGGGTGAGCTTCCTCATCGACGTCCCTTTTAGTCAATAGCTGGTGGCCCGTCATGTATTGGCTTATACCTCTGACGTGCTAGTGGTTAAATCCACAGCCATAGTATTGACGAGTCTTTAGAGTCCACCACACTTTTAGTTACTCAAGCTTTCGGGCGAAACGCTGTAGAGGCCGTATGGAGATATGGCAGGGTCCGATCAGATACGTGCGGTATTGCACAGATCAGGATCGGACGGTTTGTACTAGTGGCCGTATAGTTATATGGCAGCGTTCGATCAGATACGTGCGGTATTGCACGGATCAGGATCGAACGGATGTTACTAGCCGGCTTTGGTTTAAGCAGGTCCTAGTCTAGTACAGTGTAGATTTTGTCTCATTGCATTTGTATCCGGTCGGAATACAAATGCGGGTGTGTATGCACAGTGTGGGGTTTTCCTGTAATTTATTACGGGATCAGTTTTCTAGAGTTGCCATTTTTCTTTCCGTTCCGGCCGGTTTTCCTTTGTTCTTTCCCGGCCGGACTTTTCCGATGGAGGGGGTTATTTGCAATTGTGCAAATAACATTTGTGGAGGGTTTTATTGCATATGTTTTGATTATGATGGCTTCATTATCTTTGCACCATTACTTGCATTAATGAGGGTATGGTTTTGTTGTAAGATAAAAGCATGGTTGATGTTTATTTGTCCCTTGATGTGGTCACCTCTTCATTTCTCCTACCATCACCTCCCTTCATGCTATATATCCTTTTCCTCCACCCTTCTTCTCACCGGATGAAAATGGTTGAAAAAGATATGAGAGAAAAGAAAGAACACTTGAGAGAAAGAAAAGAATGAGAGAGAGTTCATCTTGTTTGTGAGGAATTCTTCATCTCCTTCTTCTTCTTGTTTCGGAAAAATGAAAGCACCATTTTTCCTAACCCCATTCCTCCATCAAGGCAACTACAAACCCTAAATGAGACTAGCTTCATCTACACTACATTCTACAGCAAACCTTGGGCATGTCGAGTTGCCGGCTTCATGCCCGAGTTGCCTCGGTATAGAGGCGGGAGCCCGTAAAAGCTACAGGCGATGTGGTGCCCTTTCCGACGAGGAGGAGACGGACGGAGATCCCGCGAGGAGATCGGAGTGGAGATGAAGACCGGAGGACTCGGATCAGTCGGTACATCTCTAACCCGTATTCTAGTTAGCTTAGACTTGTTAATGGTTACGATCCGGAGTTTAGTGCGCGGTGGTGCCGGTTTGCAAAGTCCGCAAAATTTGAGTTATTCACCGTTTCCGCGTTTGGCCGTCGGGTTGACGGCCGGGGCGCCGCAGTGCACTTACAACCTTTTCTAAGGATCTATGCTTAAGTCCATCCAGATCCTACTTGCCACGGCTACATACCATGACTACGATATCTGGTGGTTGGGTGTCATGACAGCTTTTCTAAATGATATTTAAGAAGAGGGCGTCTATAAGTACACAGCCAGAGGGCTTCGTAAACAGTGGGAGCAGCGGAAACGTGTACAAGATGCTTTATAGGATAAAGCAGGCATCGCGGAGTTGGAACATCTGTTTTGATGTGTTAATCAAAGAGTTTGACATCATCAAAATGGTAGATGAACCTTGTATATACAAAAAGGGTAGTAGGGAGTATGGTGGTGATCCTCGTAGAGTACGTGGATGACATACTCTTGATAGGGAAAGGAGTTTCCTATGCTACGCTCGGTCAATCTCCGCTTATCACTAGGATTCTCCATATAGGATCAAAGTGATACCTACTAAATCCTAGATCTTGGATCTATGAGATAGATCTAGTTGGATATTAGGACACTCACTAGCTGTAGTGAGATGGTATCAATTGATCCTGAGGAGAATCACTGGAAAGGTTCCAGAGTGATAAGGATGACTGAATGTCAGTCACAGGCATTGTCTTTACCCTCAGTAAAGGGACGATATGTTGGAAGAGTTCCAAGCTAGATACCGTGGCATACTAGACGATAAAGGCTGGATACATCGCTACTTATGATGCTACCAAAGAGGCAGTCTGGATATATATTTGTTCATGAGATGAACTTAGTTCCTCCCATTGTGTGACAATGGAGATGTGACTTAAGCCAAGGAACGTCCGTCCCATCAGTGATCCAGACATATTCTACGGCAGTATCACCTGATCATGGAGATGGCTGATCTCCAAGGTGATCGAGGTTAAGAGAGCAGACTCAGAGGACAACACGGCGGATCCATTCACACAGGCCTTTTCCCAGAGAGAGATTTTTATGGGATGGTTGAGTATGAGATACTACAACCACTGCTACAGATGGCCCTAGTGCAAGTGGGAGATTGTTAGTTATATGTATGCCCTAGAGGCCATTACTGTACATAGGATGTATATTGTAGTGGATGCTTGGACATATATAGGGAGGACTTTCTTGCTCGACATGATAGTATGCTATCTGGTTACTCTTTACCTTAACGTGTATACTGATTGTCTCTCTGCTACATGTTGGTAAAGCCCTTAGGATGTGTACTTGACTACCTGGACTATGATGCGGATCATACTAGTGGGGACATGGTAGTCCATAAGTACATCCTTCAAGGTCCCTAGTCGTGGGTGTATCGAGACGGGGCATCGATATACCAGAGTAGACTAGCGTATACCTTCTCGACCAATACAGATGGGCGATGGATGATCCCATATCCATTGGTGTTTGACATCGGAGATGATATACGGGTGCTCAGTAGAGACTGGGTACACTGGACGGACTCGCCGAGAACTCCCAGATGGTATTATACCTTACGTCAGATGGCAGTTCTCTGGTGACACTGGTACAGGTTAGTCTGTAGACCCGAGATCGTCATAGAGTCTTGTGTGATTCCCACTGTGCTTTGATTTCCACCTTACCACGTCCAAGAGGGCGTGCAAAACGGTGGCTTTTGGGTACAGTCCCGAATCACATGGAGGCAATGAGCGATAGGAGGGGATTCGTCTCTCCCGGTATAGAGAGTTGATGTTGCGCTGTGTTCGATTGACTATAACCGGAAATCCCTGGCCAGGGTTGCTGAGATTTACTGGTAAGTGTTACCAGTAGTTTCTCGAACTGTTATAGACCTCATATCGACACGACTTATCGAGCTATTGGGGTCTGACGTTTACCACCCCTAGGCGAGATATGCAACATATCAGACGAACAGACCGGACTGTACGGTAAGTGTTACTGGTTGGATTCACAGGAGTATGAGCGGGCTTGCTCGTCGATCTTCTGATCGCTCAATACCCGGGTGGCCGTTACGTTTAGCAGACCGCTTGCGGCTTGTGGGTGTTTGATATGATCATCACCTGCTGCCGGCGTATTGACGAGTCTTTAGAGTCCTACACAGAGGTTTCCTGGCTCAAGCAAAACGAAATAGGAGCGCATATGAGATATGTGCGGGACCGAGAATAATGCGTGTATGTGATGCCGTATTCTATTCTCGTGATGAATGTATCGAATGGTTGTATGCGATATAACCTAGTTATCGATTCAAGGATTGATTCGATAAGCCGATACATTGGATATTAGTCGGTTATATGAGATATGACCGGATCGTTAAATCAAGTGTTGATTTAATGATTTAATGCATAATTATATATTTGATATATTACTTTGCATTAACTAGTATTCGTTCACTTTAAATGGATTTTCTCACTTGAAGTGCACATTGTATATGTGATATACTTTTGTACACTTGTTTGTATCATGTTTGATGATACATGCATGTTTGTGTGTATGTTTAGTTTAAACCTTGGTTAAGTAAATGGTTAGGGTTTTGTTTAATTTATTTATTCATTTATTTCGTTTTGGCAAGAAATAAAATGGTTGCTACTTTTGTTTTACATTGAAACTTCATGAAGCTTTGAAACTTTGACCATTTTGTCTCTTAGCCTTAACCTAACCATTAAACCTAACCTTAGTTTACTCTCTACACATAACCATGGTTGCAATATGATACTTATCATATTATTTTCTATTTTTTTAAAATACTAATGGACTTATTATATTCTTTCTCTTCTTCTTCTTCTTCTTCAAAAAGAAGAAAAGCTTGCAACCATCAATGGTGACTTGATGAAATGAGTGAGAAATCCAATTCTAAAGTGAACCCACTTCCTATTTCTTCATCCTCTACCTCTTGCCAAGTAGTATAGGGTGTTTTCTTCACAAGTTTCATGACTTGGTGAAGTTGGAGCTTGATCTTGTGATGCCTCGACGTAGATCATCTTCGGCATCGTAGTCGATGACCTAGCCCGCCCTTTCTCCGATGAAGCCGATGCTAGAGCCCGGGATCCGATGATCGCAGCGAGGAGACATCATCACGGAGCTATGGAGGTGGAGCACCGGATCTACAAAGGTTGTATTTCCGTTCACTTCTTAGTTAAGTAGTTAACTAGTTGCTAGTTTCGCCTAAAATTCTAGTCAACGATCGCATTAGGGTTTCTCGGCACTTGTAAAATTCGAAATTGGCATGGTTGATGCCTTGTGAGACCTCATTAGTGTGCCTAGGAACCCTACACAACCATCTCCCTGTGGATCGACCCGTGCTCAACCGGCTAGCTGCGAAGCGACACCGTCCTGATCGCGGTTATAACTTTAGAACTTTGAACATCCGACACACCAAAACCGTGCGATCAACTCGTAAGCCGAAAAACCTTTATGAGACCCTTACGGCTCATAAAGTCAAAAGCCTTAATCAATAGGATCCTAACCATATTTGCTAAGCCATCTTTTTTGAAATCGATAAAGGCAAATGATGATTCGCTCCTGGAAACATCCCAGTTGCAGCGATGCTGATGCCTAAAAAGGTATTAAACTTCAAGTTCTCTCAAGGCAAATGATGATTCGTTCCTGGAAACATTCCAGTTGTAGCGATATTGATTCCTAAAAAGGTATCAAACTTTAAGTCCTCTCAAGGAAAATGATGATTCGCTCCTGGCAATATCCCAGTTGCAGCGATGTTGATGGCTAAACAGGCATCAAACTTCAAGTCCTTTCATGGCAAGTGATGATTCGATCCTGGTATTATTTCAGTCGTAGAGATACTGATGTCAAGGTTGGTATCGGATTCCAAACTCACAATACAAACAGCAGCGAGTAGCAAAAAATGCATATGAAATAGCCGAAATGATAGGGCAACTCGCAATAAAAATCAGCGAGCAAAAAATGCATTTAAGAACAGCTGAAATGTTTGGGCAACTCGCAATAAAATGCAATGAGTAAAAAATTAAAAAAAATAGCCGTAATGATTGGGCACCTGGGATAAAAAGCCGAAATAATTGGGCAATCGCGAATTTCATGATATGAAAAGTAGAAAAGATAGAGTATCACAGAAATAAATAAAAAAATGAAATTTCCTCTGCCCTGCAGGTGAGTCCATACCGACCCCTGTATACAATCTATGGGCATAAATGAAAAAGGGAACCATATCTTCCCACCATGCTCCGTCAAAGGGAGAGCCAGACCTCGATGGCAACATTTACAGCCTAGAGATCATCCCGACGTTCCTTCTCATTCCAACAGGATGCAGACACAACGTAAACAAAGCTCCAAAGAGCCGAATCAAAACGGAGTGACGACAAAATCCTAGCTCCAGCCCGACGTTCCTTCTCGATGCAGACGCAACGGTCAATAAAAAATGGAGCCACGGCAAAATCCTAGCTTTAAGTCTCAACGGCATATATACAACCTAGAGACTATCTCGGTGTTTCCCTCCTCATTTCAGCAGGATGTAGATGCAACTATCAAATGAAATTGGAGCAACGACATATTCCTAGCTCCGGATTTCAACTGCAATACATACAACATAGAAGTCTTACAGATGTCTACCCTACTTCAGCAAAGAATCGGCGTGACATCGTCAAAACAAGAAATGAAGCAACGGAATATTCCCACCTTCGAGTCTTGACGGCAACTCATATAAAGCCTAAAAGACTATCGGGGATCATTCTACACCAGTGCGGAGTGGTTATGACTCATCGAGGCTCCAAACTGAGCCTAACCTCAAGTAAAAAGCGTCATGGCAAATTCCTAACGTTTGCTCTTCCGACGGTGATATAGCCTAAGGAGATTACATGAATACATCTTGTCCAGCCCCCGAAAGGATCAGAGATACGACAGTAGTGGGGTTACTCGAACAACGGCTTAAAGACCGCATATCGAGAAATACATCAGCCAACGCGACGATACCACGGACCAAAACCCTAGTACCACAAACCTAACGGACCTCTGTCGTAAAGAATGGAGGTTATCTACATATAACGTTAGGAAAAGTTTTCCTGTAAACCCAAGGGAGGTGAACTAAATAAACTCTGAAATGAGTACATAAACTAGAGACTTCGAGATGAGTGAATAAACTACAAACTCCGAAATGAGTATATAAACTAGAGACTCCGAGATGAGTGAATAAACTACAAACTCCGAAACGAGTACATAAACTAGAAACTCCGAAATGAGTGAATAAACTTGCAACACTTTAGAAATCGTTATGCGAATTTTCCGTTAAAAGGTAAAATATGCGGTGTTTTCCGTAAAAACCCTGAAGTGATCATTTTTCAGTTTAGACTTAACTGCACCTGGTTTAATTAGAAAATTGCTAGTTTGCGGTTTTTAGTTGTCACTTGAAAATTTCAGTTCACTTAAATATTTTTCCCTAATTAAAATATTATTATAAGCTTTTAATTATGCACTTAATTAGTGCTAATTAAAAATTTGATTGGGTCAATTATGCTAAAGTAAATCTATGCTGACTTAATCACAAGATTAAGCATTAAACCATCCTTACAAAATATCTTGAAGAAATATCTAGATATTTGTAGGAATTAAAGAAAATGTTTAAATAAAGAATAAGAGGTGGCATAAGTAATTGTTTTATTAAGCTTTAATATAAGTTTTTAACTAGATATTTCCACACTCATCCACAAATATCCCCATTTTTCTTGCAATGGCCGAACCCTCCCCCTTGCCGCCCTCTCTTTTTTCTCACCTCATTTTCACTTCTTCAAATCCAAATAATTCATCAAATAATCCCACAAACTCAAATATAAATCCCTACCCATTATTCCTTAAGCCTAAACAAGCTTGAATCTTCATGAAAGATAGCATTTTGGAGGTTATTTTGTTCATCCAGTTGCATGTTTTTGGATCAAAGTGAGGTATAAAATCCTAACCCTAAGCTTTTGTGTTTAAATACCTTAATCTAGTTATTAGGTGTTTAATTAAAACTTGAATTAGCATGTTTTGAAAATTCTAGAAAAGGTTATGAAGATCAAGTTAGGGTTTGGATTGTTTAAAATGGTTAATGGAGAAGTGTAGACTTGGAAAACTTAACCTAGTTGTGAAAATGTTATTTGTTATTTTCCTAATCGTCTAATTAAGCTTAATAGCAAACTAACTTTTACTAAATCTTATATGGGTGAGATTAAAATTGTAGTAAAGGTTTGCGTGACTTAGTTAAGCTACTTTACGATGATTGTGATAGCTACAATTGTTTAAACTTCTAGACTTGAGCTAAAATAATGAAAAGTTGCTTACTAGGTTTTCGGTTAAATTAGGCGTGGGTTTCAATTGACGTTGTGATATTATATATATTATCTTCCACGCTATATAGTGTGTTGTGAATGCGCGATCGGTATGATCGGGGTCAAGGCTTGGTGGTTGCGTAGTTTAGCGATCCTAGCTAGGGTTGTGCCGATGCCGTACGTGTTTTGTGCAATAGGTGCACAGTGTGTTTATCTTGTGGACGTTATCCTTGCGTTTCGTTGTCTTTGTGTCGACGCAGGATATTTAGCCTTATGTGTTGTCTTTGTGAAATTTTAGGATCGCAAGTGGGGATTTCGGACGCTGCGAAGAAAGAGAAGCAGTTGGTCGGATTTTCTTAGCTCAAGATCATCAATGAGTAAATTTAACATCTACGGGGATATTGCCCTTATGGCGTTATGCGTCAGGACTGGATATAATATCATAGCTGCATGTTTATACGCATATGAGTTGATTGCGCATGAGCATCATTGCATATTATTACCTGTTGTGCCTTGACTTGGTACCTATTGGACACAACATTATTACAAATGGTTCAAGTTGCACGAGCACAAATTGTATGCTACACACACACCGTCAGTAATTGCCATGACACGCACTATATATATACATATGTGATATTGTATCGGTTATTGTCATTGAGACAATGATTTTGCGTATATGAAATGTAGTATACATGCTATACCTACATGCTTACACATATACCTTCCTATAGCTACATGTACATCATGCATACGTACTCACATGTACACCCACATACCTACAGCTACATGTACATCATGCATACATACTCACATCTACACCCACATACTTTGCTATAGCTACATATACCCCTAAGTGGTATTATATTGTCATTTGACATTGAGACATTGGTTATTATGATATTGCGATTATGAAATGCATCATACATACCTGCTTACATGTAGATACACATATCTTGCTATAGTTACATGTACACCTCATATGATGCTGCACTTGATTTCAGAGGAATTGGGAACTGCATGATATATTTCAAAAACTGGATTCATTTAAAAGAGCGGTTTTCCCTTAATATACTCATATTGCTGTTTTATGTTGCATACATCAGATTTCATGGATTTACGTATTGAGATATGGATTTCATGTGATTTAGGGATTTGAGAAACGTGGGGGTATTTCAAGAATTTATGTATTGTTTGAAAACCCGGTCTCTCATGATATGATATTTCAGTGCGTCCACCATGAGTTTTCTCGGTTCTGAGACTTGTGTTAGATACCCGATTCGAGGAGCAGATAGGCACTGTCTGCGGGTACATGGTGGACCCGGTATAGTTACCTGTGGCAAGAGATGATTTTCGTGGTATAGACGATGAGCCTGGCTGGCTGGCTAGTTCCTACCGGTGATAGTATTTGGATTCGGCGGTTATCGTGGGGATACCGACCGGAGTTATATACAGACATGACTTCAGGGCTAGTCCTGGTGACGACGCCTGAGAGATGAGTATTTACGTGTCGATGCTGGACATGAGTATTTCATGATGTTTCGAGTGTCGATGTTGGACACTCAGGTTCCATGATTTTGTTGTGTCGTTGATGGACACACGAGGTAGATATCCTCATACACACACACACACACAGGCACAAGCACATGTTTTCATGAGGTTTTCGAGTGTCGATGTTGGACACTCAGGTTCCATGAGATTTACAGATTTAGGGCCGATCAGGGTGACGACGCCTGAGGTATTGGGATTTGGGGTGTCGTTGATAGACACCAGTATTTTCCACGATGATGATTCATTGATGATTTTATGTTGTATCCCATACGAGCATTTATTTGATATGCATTTTTATTCATGTAGATGTAGTACCCTGATGGTGTACCTTGATCATGATTGTTGCATATCTATATTTCCATACTTATGCTGTCAGATTACATGTGATAGATTATCGCTGTTCGTGCATACTTGCGATTACAGTATGATGTTATTTACTATTCACGAGTTGTCAACTCACCCTCATTGTGCCACAGTGTTTTGCAAGACTTACCCTCAGAGTAGTCGCGTCATGACTTCTTTTTATCTCTACTTTTGCGGATACCGCTACGGTTAGCTGTGAGGCCTTTTGCTATAGGTGGGTTTGCGGTTATCCGATGATGTTCATTATGTTTCTTTTTTATCTACTACTCTCCATCTACCACTTCATGTATTTGACTTAGAGACGAGTTGTGAGGATCGATGTTGTATATTTTTTTGTGACTCTGTGTGCCGTGCTCGTGGGAGCCGGCCTTGTTATAAAGTTTTACCTCTCTATGCTGTTTTCATTATATTTCTTCGCTACGGAGGTATATATATGCTTGCGGTGGTTGTTTCCGCCGTTGGGTGTGATTTTCTCTCGTTTGGGTTGCTTTATTTATATACTATGTTATACCCGTTTTCAGGGCTAGTTTTTACAAAGGAGGTGCTGCCGAAATTTTTAAGAAAGTAAAACTTAAGTTTAAAGATTTTTAATTGAGATTTCCTAAAGTTTTTAACTATGTTTTCTCCACTTATCCATTTTTGGGTGGTTTATATTTCTGTGTTTCGGCTTACTTAAATTGCGTACGCCTGTTGACGTTACATGGTTTAAAAGCCGGTCACGTGCCTAAATTTGGGTCGTGACAAAGTTGGTATAGAGCGCTAGGTTATACCTTTCGGAGTTTAGCATGACCTTGGTATGATAGAGTAGGTAGTTTAAGCAGAGTGACGTAGCGTGTGTATGTTCCGCGGCATACTTATGACACGGTACTCCGCCTAAGTGACCTTAGGACTTATTGATTGAAATTCCTTCCGTGATTATATACATATTTGTGATTCGATTTCTGTGTCCTTGTCGAATCCTGTTTCCATTTCCAGCCTTTATGCCGCCGAAGACTACGAGGGTGCAGAGAGCGGCCGCGAAGGTCGAGGTCATAGTTGACCCGTCTAAGACGAGGACTGACCAGGGCAGTACGCCCATTTTATAGGAGCAGATTGATCCACCTTCGACATACCATATTGCTATGCTAGGGGACGGTATGCAGGATTTGCGCTAGATTATGGGGTCGTTAGTTGATTCCATTCGAGCGCAGAAACAGGAGGTTGTGCAACCTGTTGCAGGGACTTCGATGGTGCCTACTGTTCCGGCAATCGCAGCTTTAGCTACGGAGGTGATCACCGTATCGTTATCTAAGTTCATGAGGCCGAAGCCTCCGGTTTTCACAGGCACCGATACAACTGAGGATCCGCAGTCGTTTATCGACCGGATAGCTTAGATATGTCGTTCGCTGATATGCTCCGACGCGAGATGGGTAGAGTTCGCGAGTTTTCGTATGGAGGGTCTGGTCCAGAAGTGGTGCGAGTCCTTAGAGAAGGGCAGAGCCGCAGGTCTTTCTTCTATGACCTGGGCTGAGCTCGTGACGGTATTTCTTGCGTGTTTTCTTCCGCAGAGCGTCAGGGATGCTCGAGCGCACAGTTTCGAATCGTTACGCCAGACTCCGGATATGACGGTGGCTGAGTACGATGTGCAGTTTACCGAGTTGTCTGTGTATGCTCCGTATTTGGTAGCTACTGAGGAGATGCGGGTAAAGAGGTTCATTCGAGGCCTACTTACCCAGTTGTTCCTCGCTATCAGCATTCAGCATTGTGAAACGTATGAAGCAGCGGTGGACGCAGCCCTATTGGTTGAGGAGCATCTTTCTGAGTCGTCGGTTGTTCCGGAATCGAAGAGGGCTCGTACTGGTATATCATCCTGGAGACAGATGATTAGACACCACAACAGCGTTCGTTCAGGCATGGGGAGTAGCAGAGAGGTGGGACGAGGCCAGTTGTTCAGCACTTATCCCTAGGAGGGTCAGCAGTCGATACATGGGTGCTTTGGGTGTGGCAATCTATATCACCTCATTAAGGATTGTACCACGATACGCCAGAGAGAGGCAGCCGTGCCACATGTTACCTTACCGCTTTCTCCACCTCAGAGAGCATTGCCTCTTATGCCTATTGTTGTTCCGTGTTAGACTTATGCTCAGAGAGGTCGTGGTCGCGGAGGGTTTGTTCAGAAAGGACGGGGTGGCAGAGGCAGAGGACAGCCAGTTGCCGATAGAGGGCAGGCTCGAGTGTTTACCTTGACTCATCAGGATGTGCAGGCGTCCAATGCAGTGGTTTCAGGTACTCTTTCTTTATGTTCTTTTGATGCACACATTTTATTTGATCCGGGATCTACGCATTCGTATGTTTCTACGCACTTCGTGCCGAGGTTGAGCTGAGAGTCGGATTTGCTAGATCAGCCGCTTATCATGGCTACTCCTGTTGGCGAGTCGTTTGTTGCGCAGCACGTGTTTCGGTCATGTGTCGTTCGTATAGGAGATAGAGATTTGTCCGTCGACTTGATCTTTCTTGAGATGTTGGACTTCGACGTTCTCCTGGGTGTGGACTGGTTAGCTACTTGCTATGCGTCCGTGGACTGCTACGAGAAGACAGCTAGATTTTGTTTTCTCGGCGAGTCAGTTCTTGTTGTGCAGGGGGGACGTGGTGCCGCCCCTCACAGTTTGATTTCAACCCTTTGCGCTAGTTGGCTTTTGAGGAGGGGATGTCGGGGATTCTTGGCTTTCATTCATGATACTGGAGCCACAGTAGAGTCATTGGACCGGGTTCCTATCGTGCGGGAGTTTTCCGATGTTTTTCCCGATGAGTTACCTGGTTTGCCGCCAGAGCGCGATATTGAGTTTTGCATTGATCTGATTCCCGACACGGGACCTATTTCTATACCGCCTTACCGGATGGCCCCGGCGGAGCTTAAAGATCAATTGCAAGAGTTGCTTGATAGGGGAATTGTGCGTCCAAGTGTTTCGCCTTGGGAAGCTCCTGTTCTGTTCGTCAAGAAGTAGGACGGCAGTTTGAGGTTGTGTATAGATTATTGTCAGTTGAATCAAGTTACGGTGCGGAATAGGTATCATTTATCTCGCATTGACGATTTGTTTGATCAGCTCCAGGGTGCGAAACATTTTTCTAAGATTGATTTGTGATCGGGTTATCATCAGTTGCGGGTTCGGAATGATGACATTCCGAAGACTGCTTTTCTTACGTGCTACAGGAATTATGAGTTTTTGGTGACTTCGTTCGGACTCACCAATGCGCCAACAACGTTCATGAATCTGATGAACCGAATTTTCAGGTCGTTCCTCGACCAGTTTATTATTGTGTTTATTGATAACATTCTGGTCTACTCTAGGAGTCGAAAGGAGCATGAGCAACACTTGAGGATTGCTTTGAAGACATTGAGAGAGCACCGGCTGTATGCTAAATTCTCAAAGTACGCATTTTGTCTTGATAGAGTTGACTTCATGGGTCATGTGGTGACGGGAGACGGTATTCTTATGGACCCGAGGAAGATCGAGGCTGTACAGCTTTGGCCCAGACCTGTATCTGTGACAGAGATCCGCAGCTTTTTAGGCTTAGCTGGTTATTGTCTCCGTTTCGTGCAGGATTTTTCGAGTATCGCTGCACCGCTGACCGGACTGACCTGGAAGGGGGTTTCTTTTCTTTGGAGTGATGCGTGCGAGCAGAGTTTTCAGCAGTTGAAGATTCTATTGACGACTGCACCGGTTCAATCTTTTTCTTCTGGATCGGGCGGCTATGTTGTTTACTGTGTTGCTTCTCAAGTGGGGCTCGGTTGTGTATTGATGCAGCATGATAGAGTTATCGCTTACGCTTCTAAGCAGCTGAAGAAGCACGAGCAGAATTACCCCACTCATGATCTTGAGATGGTCACGGTGGTCTTTGTGATGAAGATTTGGAGACCTACTTATACGGAGAGTCATGTCAGATTTTCACGGATCACAAGAGCTTGAAGTACATCTTCCAGCAGCGGGATCTGAATCTGAGACAGCGCCGTTGGATGGAGCTTGTGAAGGATTATGATTGTGAGATCCTTTATCACCCGGGCAAGGCGAATGTGGTAGCTGATGCTTTGAGTCGTAGGCCCGGGGGTAGCTTGTCCCAGTTGAGCGCAGTTCAGCGACATTCTCCTGCAGATTGGCAGATCTTGTGCGATGGTAGAGTAAAGTTTGAGTTCACTTCCACTGGGGGACAGCTTGCTCACGTCCGCACCCGTCCACTTCTACTTGATCGTATCCATGAGGCGCAGCCCAATGATGCCCATTTATCTGAGATTCTTGAGCTTGTTCGGCAGGGTACAGATTCGGAGTTCTTGATTGATGACCATGGTGTACTACGTTACGGGATTCGCTTGTGTGTACAAGATATTTATAGGTTGAGACGTGAGATCCTAGAGCAGGCACATCAGTCAGCCTTTAGCGTTCATCCAGGTTCCACCAAGATGTACCATGACTTGAGAGATATTTACTGGTGGGAAGGGATGAAGCGTGATATTTCGGACTTCGTTTCGAGGTGCCTGACTTGTCGGAAAGTCAAGGCTAAGCATCAGAGACCGGCATGAGAGTTGCAGCCTTTACCCGTTCCAGAGTGGAAATGGGAGCAGATTTCCATGGACTTCGTTGTGGGTCTATCCAGGACCAGTCGCGGGTATGACTCTATTTGGGTGATTGTTGACCGGTTGACGAAGGCGGCTCACTTCCTTCCAGTGAAGACCACTTTCGGTTATGCTCAGTTGTACATTGATGAGATTATTTGTTTGCACGGCGTTCCCACATGCATCATATCTGACAGGGGCACCCAGTTTACTAGCCGTCTTTGGCAGAAGCTTCAGGAAGCTTTGGGTACCCGCTTGAGTTTTAGCACTGCTTTTCATTTGCAGACCGATGGTCAGTCGAAGCGGACTATACAGACTCTAGAGGATATGCTTCAGGCGTGTGTGCTTGATTTTGGTGGCAGTTGGGATCGTCATTTGCCGTTGATTGAATTCTCTTACAATAACAGTTATCAGGAGACGATTCAGATGGCGCCTTTCGAGACTTTATATGGTAGAAAGTGTCGATCGCCCGTCTGTTGGACCGAACTCAGCAAGAGTAGGGTTTTGGGACTCCAGCTAGTTCAGGAGACTACGGAGAAGATCCAGCTAATTCAGGATAGGATGAGAGCAGCCCAGTGCAGACAGAAGTCTTATGCCGACCGTCGTCGTCGCAAACTTGAGTTCGCAGTGGGGGATCATGTATTCCTGCGGATTTCTCCGATGAAGGGGGTGATGAGATTTGGGAAGAAGGGGAAGCTCAGTCCTAGATTTGTGAGTCCTTTTGAGATACTTGAGCGAGTTGGTGCCGTTGCTTATAGTTTGGCTCTTCCGCCCAGTTTTCCGGATGTTCACCCCGTATTCCATGTGTCGATACTTCGCAGATACCTTCATGATCCTTCACACATGATTCAGCACCAGACCGTTCAGCTTGAGCGTGATCTTTCGTTCACCGAGCAGTCGGTAGTTATATTGGATCGGCAGGTGAAGAAACTTCGATTAAAGGTCTTGCCATCTGTGAAGGTTCATTGGCGTGGCCCTACTAGTGAAAAGATCACTAGGGAGGCCGAGAGCGAGATGCGGAAGAATTTCCATCATCTCTTCGAAGGTACGCGTAGTTAAAATTTTAAATTCGGGGACCGAATTTCTTTAAGGGGGAAGATTGTAACGCTTTAGAAATCGTTATGTGAATTTTCCGTTAAAAGGTAAAATAGGCTGTTGTTCATACTATAATATTGCATTATTGTACTCCCCATTTTTATTTGTTTTATAAATAAACAGGTACTCTTGACGCACGTTTGTTTCATATTACAGGACACAGACTCTTGGAGCGAATACAGTGAAAAAGACGAAAGTTGATACAGAAAAGGGACTTTTGACCAACAAGTAGACGGATCCTAGTCACGAAGAAGAATTTACAATTGTATAAGGCAATGCAGTCCGAAATGTCAAAGTGAACGATCAAAAGATCTTTACAAGTTTTCACTGAAGATCTGGAGAAGGCCCAGAAGTTAAATAGAGAAAAGAAGTATAAAAGTGGAAAGCCCATGAAGCATATAAGGAAGCCCAGAAGTTTGGTGAGCTGAGCTCACCAAAGGGCCGCGGAACCGCGGCCCTACCCCTACATTTGCCGCGGTTCCGCGGCCGCTTAGAGCCCGTGTCGGTGCAAATTTCGTGAGTCGGTGCGTCGGTGCGGGTGTTGGGATTTTCCGTGAGCAAATCTGTAATTGCACATGTGCAAGAGTCTGTAACCCTAGTTTTCATGTTTTCCTATAAATTGTAATCACAGATCTGTAAAACTCATGCCTCTTTTCAATAAACAAATTCAGATCTGTTCTGTATTATTGCTTGGAGGGAGCCATCAAATTAGTAAGTTAATTTTATTCGCTTTTAATTCTCTTTTAATTAGTATGTCTTTTAATCCCCTAATGAGCGAGTAATCTCCTCGCTTGTTAGGGTTAGCCTTAGGGAAAAGTTTGAGAGATGAGATCTCTCACCCCTTTCATGTCATTTCATACCTAAGAATTAGAACTCCATGCATACACGCACAACCGCTCCCTACGGCACCCTACCCCTCGAAGTAACGGTGACACCGTAGTATAAAGGCCCGGTTGCGCGTGTTTTCCATGGAGGTTAGGGTAATTATCAATAAAGAAGGATACAAATCTAGAGGAAGAAACATCTTCCCGAAAGACTCTAATCCACTTTATTGATAATTACCGTAACATCTAATTGATCAAAAATAAGGCATTGAAAGCGGTGAGGAAACCTTTAATCTCCAAACTTCCCCTAATCCTAACCCTAGCAAGACTTTAATTTAGATTAATTTAGTATATTTTCAGATCTAGTCTTTTTAGATTTAATAAAATCAATCCAAACAACATTTGGAATCAACTCGTAAAAGCACATTAAGAAAATTACCCATCTCTGTGGATCGACCCGTATTCACCGGCTAGCTGCAAAGCGGCGCTGTTTCTGATTACGGTAAACAAGTATTTTTGGACAAATCAGCGGTGTTTTTCCGTAAAAAACCCTGAAGTGATCATTTTTCAGTTTAGACTTAACTGCACCTAGTTTAACTAGGAAATTGCTAGTTTGCGGTTTTTAGTTGTCACTTGAAAATTTTAGTTCACTTAAATATTTTTTCCTAATTAAAATATTATTATAAGCTTTTAATTATGCACTTAATTAGTGGTAATTACAAATTTGATTGGGTTAATTATGTTAAAGTAAATCTATGCTAACTTAATCACAAGATTAAGCATTAAACTATCCTTACAAAATATCTTGAAGAAATATCTAGATATTTATGGGAATTAAAGAAAATATTTAAATAAACAATAAGAGGTGGCATAAGTAATTGTTTTATTAAGTTTTAATATAAGTTTATAACTAGATATTTCCACACTCATCCACAAATATCCCCATTTTCCTTGCAATGGTCGAACCCTCCCCCTTGCTGCCCTCTCTCTTTTCTCACCTCATTTTCACTTCTTCAATCTCAAATAAATTATCAAAAATCATCAAATAATCCCACAAACTCAAATATAAATCCCTACCCATTATTCCTTAAGCCTAAAGAAGCTTGAATCTTCATGAAAGATAGCATTTTGGAGGTTATTTTGTTGATCTAGTTGCAAGTTTTTGGATCAAAGTGAGGTATAAAATCCTAACCCTAACCTTCTGTGTTGTTTAAATACCTTAATCTAGTTATTAGATCTTTAATTAAAGCTTGAATGAGCATATTTTGGAAATTCTAGAAAGAGTTATGAAGATCAAGTTAGGGTTTGGATTGTTTAAAATGGTTAATGGAGAAGTGTAGACTTAGAAAACTTAACCTAATTATGAGAATGTTATTTGTTATTTTCCTAATCGTCTAATTAAGCTTAATAGCAAACTAACTTTTACTAAATCCTATATGAGTGAGATTAAAATTGTAGTAAATCTTTGCGTGACTTAGTTAAGCTACTTTACGATGATTGTGATCGCTGGAATTGTTTAAACTTCTAGAGTTGAGCTAAAATGATGAAAAGCTGCTTACTAGGTTTTCGATTAAATTAGGCGTGGGTTTCAACTGACGTTGCGATGTTATATATATTATCTTCCATGCTATATAGTGTGTTGTGAATGCGCGATCGGTACGATCGGGGTCTAGGCTTGGTGGTTGCGTAGTTTAGCGATCCTAGCTAGGGTTGTGCCGATGTCGTTCGTGTTTTGTGCACTAGGTGCACAATGTAAGTCTATGGTAGCGCCCCGGCCGTCTGTCTGAGGCCAAAATGCGGAAACGAAAACTTTTTCAAAACTTGAAACTGGCGCTATCGTATACTATAATCCCGGATCGAACCATTAACCTATAACTAGGAACTAGAGAAAGGGTTGGAAAAGCTATACCGATCGATCCGTGTCCTTCGGTCTTTGGCCACCATCCCAAGCTCCTCGCAGCATCTCCGGTCTCGGTCTCCTCGTCGGAAAGGGCACCACATCTTCGAGTCGTTTTACGGGCTCCCGCTTCATCCGAAGCAACTCGGGCATGAAGTTCGCTAGACGACGTGTCCAAGGCGAAGTAGAGAATGTTTGTGACAACTTTGTCTCTTGCCTCCATTGCATGGATGGAGGTTGAAGATGAAGCCATCAATGGAAATAGTGAGCTAGAGGAAGACGAAGAAGATGAAGGAGAAGAAGTTCCCTTTTCTTTTTCTTATGTCTTGTGATGATAATGAGAGTGTGAGAAGTGTAAGAATGAAAAATACAAGAGCTTACAACCATCATATGGCTGCCCTTCCTCTCTCCTCCTCTAATTTCATCCACAAATCAATCACAATATGTGACACATGCACAAAGAAAGAGACGATGAGTCACCATTTGTGCATGTGTCACAATTAATGCTCCTAATCATGATTTCTAGCTCATAATTTCCATATGCAAACATTAATCCAAATGTTTGCAACAATAAAAAGATACGGCAACATCTAAACTAAACTCGTGACGGATCACAAGGATACCCCTCACCTGTATATACATTCCTGCATCCGCATTCCGACCGAATGCGATGAGACTAAAGTAATCCAACAAATCTTATACTAGGATCCGGCTTAAACCAAAGCCCACTAGTATGATCCGTCTGATCATGATCCGTGCACTACCGCACGTATATGATCGAACCCTGCCATATATCATACGGCCTCTACAACGTTTCGCCCGAAACTTGAAAACTGTCTGTGGGGGACTCTAAAGACTCGTCAATACTTTAGCTGTGGATTTAACCACTAGCACGTCAGAGGTACTAGCCGTACGTAACGGGCTACCAGGTATTGACCAAAAGGGAGGTCGATGAGCGAACCCATCCTGACACCCTACTGAGCCTGTCAGTGACAATATCCGTACAGTCCGGTCCGTTCGTCTATGAGCATCGCATGGCGGGCCTAGGCGGTTGGTAAATGTCAGACCCCCAAAAGCGGTACAAGTCCTGTCGGAGTGTAGCCCAGAACATCCTGAGATACTACTGGAATACCTACCAGTAAATCTTCTGCCTTGGCCAAGGACTTCGTGTAATGGCTCTACTAGACACAGCGTGATCTCACCCCCAATACAGGGAGAGACGAAACCCCTGCCGATCCGCACACTGCCTCCATGTGGCTCGGGACTGTACCCAACTAAAACCTGTTTACACGACTCCTTTGAGCCGTGGTAGGGTAGTAATCAAAGCACAGTGGGAACTCACACGAGACAAATGACAATCTCAGGTCGATGAACTAACCTGTACACATGTCACCAGGGAACTGCTATCTGACGTCAGGTATAATACCAACTAGCATGTTCCCGGCGAGTCCTGTCCGGTGTACTCATAACCCAATGAGCACCTGTATACATCTTAGGTGATCCAACTAACACCAATGGCTTGTGAGACCGGCCACCGCCCCTCGTCGGGGTCTCGACTGTATACACTAGTCTACTAATGGAGTATCGATGCCCAGTCTCGAAACTCCCACGACTAGGGACCACTTTAAGGATGTGCTTATAGACCCCAGCTCCCACGTATATGATCGCCATCATACTGCTGGTAGTCAAGCAAGCATCCTAAGGGCTCTATCAACGTGCAATAGTGACCTGTAAGGTCACCTAAAGCAGTACACGATGATAAAGATAAACCAGATAGCATACTATCTTCTTGAGTAAGACTGTCCTACCGGTATAGGTCCTCCCTCAATCATTGCAATCGCGTGTCTGTGATCCAATAATTGACTTTGAGGGCACTATATCCAACAATCTCCTACTTGCACTCAAGGCTAATTATTGCTATGTCGCATACTCACAGCCCGTGTGATACCGAAAACCCAACTCCTCTACTAATCAGTCTCACAAAGCCCATTTGCGAAACTATTGCATTCGAGGAATAACCTCAGTGAGTGGATCCGCCCTGATGTTTCTTTCTATGTCTCTCTTTATCTCAAGTTCGCGGAGAAAGCCATCTTCTGAAATGAGTAATACCTGTCTTAGAATATATCTGGATATCTGATGGGACCTAGTTCATAAATGAACTCCAAATCCAAACTTCTTAGACTGTATCGTTAACTGAACTTAATCAGTGTCCTGCGCCATGCCTTCCTCAGTATCCTCTTGGACCACCTGTCCAAAATACTGCCCCTCGTCAGAGGAAAAACTATAACTCTGATAGCCACTCTATCATCCAGGTCACCTTGGAAGCCTGGAATGATAACTGTCTCCTGAAGGAGGCTGCCGTTATCATTTCCCTAGAACATCCACTTATGTTCTAAAACTGCTTTCGAACGTTTCTCCAGGATAGGATTAATATCAATTTATTGCATCTAGTGTAAAAACAGCGTCTGGTGTGGTACTTACATCTCATGATTGACTCAATTGCCTAAGCAAGTGATCTGCCAGTCATGCACATCCCTCTCCCCTTTAGTCTGTAAGACACCTTTAGTCTGTAAGACACCTTTAGAGAGGGTGACTCCATCACCTGCAGGTACACTACCATGTCAGGAGTCGTCCATTCTAAAACACCTTTAGAATGCTGTCTAAGTACCCAGATTGGGAAACTACCCAAATCTTATCTAAAACCATAGATCTAGCAACCAGAATATCTGATATAATATCCATATCCTATGTGGAGAAACCACTATGTGACAACCAAAGTATAACCGATCGTAGTATAGGAATTTCACTTCCTACTCTATGTATGTCATCCAAATACCAGGACATCACACCCTACTATCTTCTTAACAGATCCATCCCCTATTCTGATGAAGTCAAACCTATGACTGTCACATCAGAAATAAATGATCTATCTCCGCTATATCTGCTTTAGTCTATAAATAGACATAAGCTACTTGTCCACCAATGCTTCCGCTGCTCCCACTGACTACGACAACCCTCTGGCAGAGTCATATACATGTATACTTCTAAAGCTAGTTTAGAACGACGCTATACTCATCCTCCTGCCGGGTCTCACAGTCTGGAACAACAACAATGGCAAGTCTGGGTAAACAAGAACCTCCCTGTCACCGTCCTTGAGGCTACCGGAATACCTCTCGGGTGCCTGAGGTTACCCACCATATCTGCAGAGTGGCCAATGGAATGTCAAACCAGATCGAATCTTTAGGTTCTTATCAAATTTTCAGTAATCGTTTGCGGTTCTGGAATCACTTCCAGTTCTACCATACTCACACTACTGTTTTCAGAAAAAAAAAATCCATTTTACTAAAACTGTGGCGAGTCAAGAACAATATCACTATTGATCTTCCAGATGGTAGAAAGTCAACCCTCGTCATAGCCCGGGTCAAGCCACAAACAACCATTATAGAAACGTGCCTTGAGTTATCCAGAGTCTGGTTTTAAGCATAAGCCGGACAACTCCCCGTACCTTAACATTGTTAACATATGAACTATTTTATATCCAATATTGAAACAGAGGTACTGATTTAATTGGAACCAGATTCAAATCATGCAGCTGTCTCCAGTGCATGTCAACTAAATGGAGAGAGGCCGATCAGTATTACTCAACTTAGGAGTGCTTCCAATTATGAGTAACCTGAAAGAGAACCAAGTTCTCTTAATTATTACTATTAACTGAATACCATACACAAGTATCTACATCTTCGATTACCTTGAAGAAACCTGATACTTTCAACGCCTGGTTCTCTACTTTATTCTTATACCTATAACTTCTCAAAACTTGGATCTTGTATTTCTATGAAACACATGTGTTTCCCCCAATCAGAGCAAAGCTCTGTTTGAATTTCAAAATTCAAAAATTGAAGCAACACTTCAGATCCCTTGCGCTGCGCGCTGCGCGCCACGTGTCAAAAGAAGATGCGCCAGGAGCGCTGCGCCCTAGGCAGCGCACCCCCAATCAGAGAAAAGCTCGGTTTCAAATTTCAAAATTCAAAAATTGAAGCAACGCTTCAGATCCTTTGCGCTCTGCGCTGCGCGCCACGTGTCAAACACAGGTGCGCCAGCGCAGTTGCGCTGCGCTCTGCGCCACGTGTCAAACGCAGGTGCGCCAGCGCTGGAATTTAAAGAATTCCCCACCGTTATATCAAAAGATCTAATAATAATAATAAATTATTAATTAATCAGAATTAAAATTCTGTTCTAGAAAGATCTTTCCAATCTTGTTAAAATAAGAAGATTATCTTCTGTAAAACAGAAGCCTTAGGATCAATGATCCAACGGTGGGAAATATTCCCAAATCAATCAGAGAAAGATCTCTGTAACTAATTAAACAAATCAATTGGCCCTATATAAAGGCCCCAGGACTTCAAGTCTCAAGAGAGAAAACCCTCTACAAACTTTGAAAAAACTCAAAGATAAAGAAAGGTAAGCCTTTGAAGAAAGAAGATCATTTTCTTCATCTTTAAAAGTAAAGAATTGTGTTCTTGAACAAAGGAGATGAAAACATCTCATAAAAAGAAGAATCATCTTCTAAAAAGATCAGAGATCTAAGAACAAGATCAAGATCTTTAATAAAAAAGAGAAAGATCAAAAAGATCTAATAATAATGGATTAAAAGAAGTAATTTACGTCATTCATAGATCTTTTGATCTATAAAGGCAGAGCCTTTTGATAAGAACAAGAACTTTGGTTCTTGGATCTTGAGGCAATGCTTCCTTTGAAGAACAAAGAACAAAAAACTTGTTCTTTGATCTTAAATTGATCAAAATGCGCTCTGCGCTATTGGACAGTGATTTGCACTCTTGAATTGCGCCTTTGTGCTTATTGGACTGGCGCACTGCGCCAGAATGCGCCACGTGTCAACCACAAAACAGCTTGCGCTTTGCGCTTCTACATATAGCGCACTGCGCTCTTGGACTGGCGCACAGCGCCAGAGCGCGCCACGTATCACTCGCTGGCGCACTCACTCATAAAGCGCAATGCGCTAACAGACTTGTGCTTAGCGCTGAGCGTGACACGTGTCACCTTCGCATGCGCTAGCGCAATGCGCTCTTTGATTGGCGCAAAGCGCCTGACAAGCCACGTGGCGCACTATCAGACCACTATTTTGCTCCTAATAAATGCTATGCATTATTAAAAGGGCAGAACCCAAACAAAAGCCCAACAAGCAGAACATAAAATAAAATGTCAAACATTTTCAACTGGACTTAGCCAAATTCTGGCCATAAGTCCTCAATTTAAATTGAACTGTGCACAATTGCTCTTCCCATCAATTTACACCCGGTTCGAGGGTACATCTCTTTACTCCTCTGACATCCGTCGTTGTAATCCTTCAACGTCGTCAGAGAGGTGACGGGTCCCGACGACCACACATTGCTACGGACTGTGGGGTCCTTTAACTCATGGACTATGCCGTCCTTAACCTTGACCATGATGTCTTAAAACTAATGTCGGACTGTGGAGTCCTTAAATCCACAGACTATGATGTCCTTAACCTCGACCGTGATGTCTTAAAACTAACGTTGGACTGTGGAGTCCTTAAATCCACGGACTATGATGTCCTTAAACTCGACCGTGACGTCTTAAAACTAATACCGGACTGTGAGGTCCTTAAACTCACGGACTATGATGTCCTTAACCATGACCGCGATGTCTTAAAACTAACATCGGACCGTAATGTCCTTAAACTAATTATCGACCGCAATGTCATTAAACTAAACAATAGAGCCCAATTGCTCTCTTGTTGGATCTAAACGATCCCGTTAAGTTGATCTTAGTCTAATATTAGACTAACGTGTCCTTAACAAACGTTTAAATTGATCTTAGCCTCAAATAAGGCTAACGTATCCTTAAACATACCCCCCAAACCCAAATCTAAGAAAGATACGGATTTGGACTAGTCCACGCCCTACGGGCGACAGCATAACTTAGTCTCCGTATACAATCCACGGGCAACCAAACACAAAACAAACACCCACGACACGAAGTGACCATATGGAGAAGGAGAAAGTTGTTACCGCGATGCGGTAGCGTAATTAACTGCATGGGCTTGCACCTGCAGGGAAGAGCGTCCCCACAATCAACAAACCCCTCAAGCGAGGGGGAATCTGACGAAATCTGCTACATCGGCCGCATCCGTTTAAACCTTCGATACATGGTGCCATAAATCAACTTGGCATCTTCGGAGAGGTGGACGGATAGAACCAATTAGCATCTGCCCTGAATTTCAGGCAAGACGGACATGCGCGGTCGCGTCTCTGTGTTCGGCGGGGAACAGATTCTGGCACGCCCGGTGGGACCTTTTCCTCTTTCCACTCCACATTTTGTGTGTCGTGTTCGCGAACCAATCGCGGTTTGCTAATGGTTTCCCTTGGGTTTCAAGGAACTAAGGTTTGGCGTTTTGCTTGGTGCAGAAAGCAAAGAATCAATGGCGTTCACCTGCTCAAAGTGTTCCACATGCAGCTGCAACTCGCGTCCTGCCTCAACTGGGGGCATAATCTACGGGCCCCAGGCGACTTCCCTGTTCACGATGCCGGTGGAACAGGTCACTCAAGCCACCATAGGATTATTTTTCGGGACCATGATCCAGCAAACAAGCTTCACCATTCCTGTGCCAATGCCGGAAGTTCCCAAGAAGTCGGTCTTCGATCGGCTTACAACTACTGCAGCCCCTCTCAACGGGTCATCCAGCACCGGCGCCTCGGTCTTCTCCAGATTGGGCCAAAATTCCAGTGGGCCCACAATGAAGCCTGCGATCCCAGAGAAGGTTACTCCGAAAAGAGTAACCAACCCTGCTTCTGAAGTTGTCAAGACGGCTTCTCCTGCCAAGGAGTCGGTCTTTACAAGACTGACCATCCCAATTCCCGCTCCTGCTACTCAAAGGACATCAGTCTTTAACAGGCTAACACCAGCAACAGCCCCTCACCTGAACAGGGGGAAAGATAAGGCCATCCTCATCACCGAGCCAACTCCATCAGCTCGACATGCTCGACGCCGCCACTGGCGCCGGGTGAGGAAGGCCGAAGGCAACTCCCCTTCTGGGCTAACTCCACCAGCCTCGACGGCGGAAATTAATGCTGTTGTTCCAATCGGGAACAGCTTTGAGCCGCTAAATAAGGTGCGTAGGAATTCTCCTACCGCCGTACTGAAAAGATCTCCTCCTTCGGTGGAGAATGTTGCGGAAACAAATCCAGAATAGTCCCTTCAGTGGCTGTCCTCAAAGATCTACAAAGTCTGGCGGCAGGTCCGAAACTCAGGATCAAGACTACCCTCGCCGACAGAAAAGGGCGAAGGTTGAACAAGAAGAAAGCCATCTTGCCAAGCCACGGAAAGCTATTCGGGTGCCCACCGCGACGGTCCCCTCAACTTCGACCACTCATAAGAAGAGAATGCCAGAGAAGATCCCCGTGCCTGCGACAAATGTCAAAGGCACTGAACCCAAACGCCCTAAGTCTGGGGGCATGGTGGTCCAAACTATTTACATGGCACCCGGGAAGGAGGATAGTCGCGCTTCTACGGGCCACCAACCACTCACCCGATCCATTACAAGAGCCCAGGAACAGCAGCAGCAGAAGCTCCAGGAGATGCTGACTGTAATGGCCGCACTCACAAGGCCAAAAAAAAGCCCGGAGGCGTCATCGGAACAGCGTCGCGAACACGAAACCGATGCTGAATTCCTTCGGAGAATGCTCGAAAAGAAGGACAAGGAGGCTGCGGAACAAGCAGCCAATATAAAGAAAATGGCACTTCTGTTCCAAGACATGGTAGGCATGATGATCCAGCCGGATCCCCCAGCTGAAGATCCTCCGATTATTCTCGAAGATGACAGAGGAGAAACGTCAAATCCACCTCCGGCTCTTTCAATAGACAAAGAGGAAACAATCTCTAAGGCCGCCCTGGATGATTATATTGATCAACAAATACTAGTTCACCAGGCAAATAAAGCGGCCGGCCAAGTCGTCAAAATGGGGCGACCATATACGGGCTGGTATGATCAGATAAAATACACGCCGGGCTATACGATCCCGAAATTCCATGTGTATAAGGGGACAAGCAATCCCCATCAACACGTCGCCCAGTTCAGAGCTCTGTGCGGCAACACCGGGCGCGATGATAAGCTTTTGCTCCGCCAATTCGTCGGCAGCTTATCAGAGATGGCGTTTGAATGGTACTCCGAACTTCCAAACGACTCCGTCAAAACTTTCGCAGAAATGGAGTTATTATTCACCCAGCGATTCGCGAGTGCTAGTGAACGCACTCCAATAATGGCATTGATCAATGCAAGGGTGAAGCCAGGCGAGACGTGGGTTCAGTACGCAATCCGATGGCGGAATCTGTGGTCGAAGTGCGAGCAGCGCATCGAAGAAGCACCAGCGGTGGGCATGTTCGTGGGCACCCTACACCCTCATGCAACTATTTCACAATTCATGATGTTCTTCAAACCGACCACGTTCCAGGCTTTAATCGACAAACTAGCCCAGATGAACCAAATGGGTCACAGACCGCCTCTTCCAAATCCGGACTCCCGCAACGAAAAAGGGCAAAGGGAAAGCAACCTTTGTCACCAACACTCAACAACAAACGAGTGGCCCGAGACCGGTTGTTCGCCAAAGCAACAAGCGGCAGTCCCTCGATGAGAAGTTGAGACGTCCTTACTCATTTCCCCGGGATAAAACAATGAAACTGTTTGAACTGGCAGTGCGCAATGGGCTCATTACTCTACCGGAGTCGAGACACCTACTGCAACCGAATGACATCAACGATCCTAATTACTGCCCCTACCACCGAGTATCGGAACATTCGATCGAAGACTGCTACGTCTTCAAAAATTGGGTTGAAGACTAGTATCAACAGGGCAAGTTTGCGCTGTCCGAAAACTGGAAGGTAAATTCGCCACAACCACATGCTCCGAAAAAGATGAACATGCCGGGGGCATCGTGCTCATTCATAAAGGAAGCTCCATAGGAAGTCGTTCTTTCGGCAAAAACTAAAAGAATGCTGAAATATCTTCAAACATGTCCGGCGATCAGGTGGAAAAGCCCGCAAGAGCAGGAGATCATCGATGGGATGCTAAAACCACGCCCAACATCGGGAATTAATAGCGATAATCAAAACGCTCAGGCCCAGCTGTCAAAGTCTTCGAAGAAAAAGAAGAAGACCAAAAAGCCCGCGCAGTTTGATGACAAGCGCACGGATCTGCAAAAGCATATTAACGCACTGGAGGAATATAACTAGAAGGCGCGAACCCCGGTCACACTCCAAGAATTTCTCAATAATATCCTTGAGAGCGGAGATAACGACAATAACGATGGGGATAACTCGTCAGAAGAATCTGAGAACTATGTGGTAAGTTGCCACATGATCTCTCACTCGGCGTTAACTAACGAAGAAGCTCACTCGGCGAAAGAGGATAGCATAAAAGAGCTGGGGGCAGGATCGAAGCCAAAACCCTAAGAACTGTCTGACGAGATGATCGACTTGCTACTGAACGAAGCCCGTCAGAAAAGCAAAGCCAATTGAGAGCGTGAACTGGCTATATTCGAAAAAGCTAAACGCCGACGACTGTATGAAAAGGTCGAGGCACTCCAACCGGGTCGAAGCATCCCTATCGCTAGCAAAAGCAAGCTTACAGCAAGGAAACGATTCGTTATGGCCCTATCAATGGGAATGAAGTTGCCCTCTTTCAGAGGAAATTCTCCTGGCAGTATACATCTTGATGAAGCAGATGTACATCCTGACTTCTGCTTAAACCATCAGAGAATTGCACACTCTACCGAAGAGTGCATAGCCTTTAAAAACTGGTGACAGGGATATGCTGCTCACCGACAACACGTTCAACGAGTAGAGCGCAAGGCTCGTCGGGAAAAGAGAAGCACGATAGATGAGCGCAAAAGAACTGCCAGCAACTGTCACATAATTGGCACCAAAGGATCGCAAGTTATCACCTTTGGAAGCGACTCTGACGAAGAAATCTCCCTCAGCCCTCTCTTCAAGAAATCTACCTCCGACACAAAAGATGCGAAGATTCGCGAGAAAATCTAGTTGCGTAATCGTACGTTGCCCGAAAAATCTCGGACCCTAAACTAACAATGGACCGCAATGTCCTAAAACTTGCAACGGACCGAAACGTCCCTAAACTAACGATGGACCGACATGTCCTAAAACTTGCAAGTGACCGAGAAGTCTATAAACTACTACGGACCGTAGCATCCCAAGGCTGACATTAAAAAAAAAGGGTATGTCCACAAGCAAAATGGGCACGGATGAAAACCCGAAAGGGCGCCATGAGTAAAAACAGCGGGACTACCGGCGATGTTTGTGAAAATCCGAAAGGGCGCAAACTCGTAAAAATAAAATAAAATAAAATAAAACAAAAAAAGGTATGTACACAAGCAAAATGGGCACAGATGAAAACCCGAAAGCGCCCCGTGAGTAAAAACAGCAGGGCTACCGGCGAGTTTTGTGAAAACCTGAAAGGGCGCAATCTCGTTAAAAGACACTTGCAAGGTCCTCTCGACCCTGTAGAGAGAAACCACCTGCGTGAGATCCTTACGACTCACAAAGGAGAAATACACTTAGGAATCCTTATGATTCTTATGGAGAAACTACGCTTACGAGATCCTCATGACTCGTAATGAGAATTCCCCTTTGAGACCCTCACGGCTCATAGGGTTCAAAAGCCTTAAGCTACAGGGATCTGAACCTGTTCTTAAGCCATCACAACCTCCAATGCTGCCCTACAAGCGGTTCAATATTGACCCTTGTAAACAATCCATGGGCACGAATGAACATTTCCCTAACAGAGTCCTACCAGCGACTAGGGATATGCTCACACGGTGAACAAACACTTGTAGGTCCTCTCGACTTGCAAGGAGAAAACACTCTTGTAAGTTCCTTACGACTTATAAGAGAGCACACACTTAGGAATCCTCACGATTCCTGAGGAGAAAAAGCACCTACGAGATCCTCATGACTCGTAGGGAGAAACACCTTTATGAGACCCTTACGGCTCATGAAGTCAAAAGCCTTAGTCGATGGGATCCTAACCCTGTTTGCTAAGCCACCTTTGTTCGACATCGACATAGGCAAATGATGATTCGCTCCTGGCAATATCCCAGTTGTAGCGATGCTGATGCCTAAATCGGTATCAAATTCCAAGTCCTTTCATGGCAAATGATGATTCGCTCCTGGAAATATTCCAGTCGCGGCGATGCTGATGCTAAGATTGGCATCAGATTCCAAGTTCCACACTCGCGATACAAAAATCAGTGAGCCAAAAATACATATGAAATAGCCGAAATGATGGGGCAACTTGCAACGAAATCAGCTAGTAAAAATGTATGCATACAAAAACAGCCGAAATGATTGGACAACTCGCAATAAAAAGCAGCGAGTAAATAAAACAAATAGCCGAAATGATTGGGCACCGCGAAAAATAGCCGAAATGATTGGGCAATGCGACTTGCGCGATACAAAAAGCTAAAATGATAGAGCATCGTGGAAAGAAAACAAAAAATATACATATGAAATGAAACTTATGCCCTACAGGTGAGATCACATCGATCCATGTATACAATCTAGGGGCACAAACAAAAAGGGAACCATATCCCACCAGGCTCCATCAGATAGAGAGCCAAGTCTCTACGGCCACATCTACAGCCTAGAGAACAACAATGCCGTTCCTCTTCATTCCAGCAGGATTTATACGTGAAAATCAATCTTGGAGCCATGGAAAAGTCCCTAGTTCCAAGTCTTGACGGCCACATCTACAGCCTGGAGACCCACGATGGCGTTCCTCCTCATTCTAGCAGGATTCAGACGCGAAAATCAATCTCGGAGCCACGGCAGAGTCCCTAGTTCCAAGTCTCGACGGCCACATCTACAGCCTGGAGACCCACGACAGCGTTCCTCCTCATTCCAGCAGGATTCGTACGCGACATCACTAATCGGAGCTATGGCAAAGTCCCTAGTTCCAAGTCTCGACGGCCACATCTACAGCCTGGAGACCAACAACGGCGTTCCTCCTCATTCCAGCAGGATTCGGACGCAACGTTAACAAAGCGGAGCCATGGCAAAGTCCCTAGTTCCAAGACTCTACGGCCAACAGACAACCTAGAGTCAAACAAGACCTCCCCGCCAGATCAACGCTCCGTCTCGGAAACAAGTCAACCGACCTCCAGGGAAATCAGTGTCCTTGGCAACAACCTCGATTCAGGGAAATCACCGTCCTTGACAAGAGCACCTCGATTCGCGTCGACCTGCAGCGAAATCAGCGTCTTTGCAGGAATACATCGATTCGTCTCAACTCCGGGGAAATTAGCGTCCTTGGCAACAACCTCGATTTAGGGAAATCAGCGTCCTTGACGAGAGCACCTTCATTCGCGTCGACCCGTAAAGAAATCAGTGTCTTTGCAGGAACACCTCGATTCGTTTCAACTCCAAGGAAATCAGTGTCCTTGGCAATCTCCTCGATTCAGGGAAATCAGCATCCTTGACGGTGTCACGATCCAAAAATTGGCCCGTGACGGCCCTAATACTACGCAACGCCTAAAGACGTAACGCAGTAAAAGAAAGCCAAAACCCAGAAATCTAAACCAAGAAAAAAATACGGAAAAGATAATATAAGTTTTGAAACCATTGAAATCGCAACCCAAATTCTTTAAAAGTCTTACTTTCTTTCTTTTAAAATTTTAGGAACACCCCATTTAGATGAAAACCAGCCAAGATGAATACAATACAAATATACGACGCCGTAGCGAAGAACTAAGGACAGTAGAGAGAAGCTGTATATAAATAAAGGACATCAATCCACAATAATACACACTAACGTCCTCACCAAGTCTCTATGTCAAATATACAATAGTAGATGGAGAGTACAAATACAACGAATATACAATATGAAATACAGATATCCATCTAACCCACCTAAGCAAAAGGTACTGTGAGCTGATGCGGTATCTGTAGAAAAAGATGGTAGCTGGATAGCTGAATAAAGGAATAGCCTGCCTCGACTACTCTGGGGAACAACCTGAAACACCTGTGGCACAACGGGGGTGAGTTGCCAACTCGTGAATAGTATAAAACATATGCAGGTAATCGCAGGAATGCACGTACAGCATGAATCTAAGATATGCGATTACAATAATAGTATGTCATGCAATGCTGAAATAAGGAGAGTACACCAGCAGGTACAATCAATATATGAAGCAATAGAAACATGACAAAAGAGATATGAGAAAGCAAATATGCAACTATCATAAGGGTACACTACAAGTACTACAAATATATCCATCTGTGCATAAGGTAGGTAAGGGTGAGGTATATGGTGGAATAAGTCATTTCCCACGGGAACCTGACGTCGTGGCAGGATCACAATCCAACAAGATACTCCAATCCCAAATCCTCAATTCAGCCCCCACATTGGGCACTCACATCATATAAGTCTCACATCTCCTCAATGTACAATATCGAGTAATCTCCTATATCCCGAATGTACAAATCACCAATCACATAGGTATATCCAATGTCCAATCCCAATGAATCACCTAGTATCCCAAGTCCAATCTCAAGTAAGTTTCTAACATCCTAAAGGTAAATATATGTACAGAAATAAATATGATGGGGGCAATACACATATATTAGCGTCCCATACCACTAATATTGGTGTAAGGGTATATATAACAACGGCTAAATCCCCTGTTATATATACAAAAAGGGGTTAAAGAAATATCATGAAACCGTGTGCCAAGCATCGACACAGAAATTCTCGTATATGGGGCTCCGTCAGTCCGGATCAACCCACGGGGTCCGTCTGCAGTGTCGGCCCTCGGCCCCGACAGTACAGGTCATCCCGCATCCATCTCTCTACTCTGGCCAGTAGCCTCCGGACAACTGCCAGGTCAAATCAATCACCGGTAGGTACTCGCCCGCCTCCAGGCTCAATCGGCAAACCCATCGATCTTCTTGCCGAGGGGAACCATACCGGGCCCCACCATGTACTCTCATACGGCAATCACACCTCGTATGGAGTATATAATCAGCACCGATAAAACTCATGGGGGACGCTCAAATATCATACCAAGGAAACCGGGTTGTTACATGTATGCATAATTTCATGAACTCCCGCGGTTTCCAAATCCCGAAAACCTCATGTAAAATCGAGATAAACAATGCGCAATCCAGGAATAAATGTATGCGATATATCTGAATGCGAGCAGGTAAACACAAGTATATAGCTGAACCAGATGTATGCGAAATCATGATAAGGTACAGCTAAGTAACATCAGTAAATGTGAATATGCGACAACAACTGAATATGTATCTAACATACAGGTGTAGCAAAGTATAGGTATCTACCTATAGGAACTGATGTCGTATACCCCCCTGGGTATAAGTAACATATGTAGGAAATCCCTCCCGGTATAGGTAAAATATGTAGGAGGTATACCTGTAGCTGTATCGCAAGGTGAAAATATACCTATCACTAAAGGTATGATACACTATAGGTATACCGATAAGCTAGATGTCAAGTGTGGCAAGCAATGGTAGCTATAAGGGGTAGTGTGTGACATGGCAATTATTGACGGTGTGTGTGTAGCATACAATCCGTGCTCGTGCAACATGAACCGTCAATAATGTGTGCAGTGTCCTACGGCTGCTAGTCACAGTATATAACTATATCAAGGAAATGCAGTAAGGCGCAATTCTACAATGACGTAGAATGTGCGACAGGTAATTTGAATCCTAGCACAGACGCATAACGCCATGCGGGCGATTCCCCTGTAGATGTTATATCTACTCACCTACACTCCACGCTGGGTGAATCCTACCGTCTGCTCCCTCTGTAGTGGCGTCTGTAGTCCCTGTCTGCAAACCTGCAAATAAGACATGGAAATCACATATAAGCCAAATATCCTGCGAAACGCGACATCGAACCAAAACGAGAAACTCGCGTCGCGAACTAAGCGCGCGTGTGCGCGATACGCTGATTCGTGTGTGTACGCGTCTAAAACCATCGCGACACGCCGCGATACGCTGGATTACAGAACCCACTCACGTATCGCGCGTATCGCGCAAACACAACGGACATGCAAAACGACATATAGTCCCAGATTTTCCTACAGGCCAAATCTTACAAAACTAGACATGCCAAAGACCTAGAAAACACTGCAGAGAACCATACACAAAACCCCAACACCCCATCCCCCCACTGGGCCGCAAATTGCGGCCAAAAAGAAGAAATTGGCGGCCTGGGTTGGGAGTTAGGGGGTCGTGCTCTGGTGGTGGTGTCTAGACCTTGGTATCATGTCCAAGTATTCTCAATTTTGTTTTGTAGGGTCCGGGTCCATAGCAGATTCCAAAAGTCACTAATATCACTTTAAAAACACTAATTGCACAAACTTAGAAATCCTATGGTATCTTAGTGTAATCTGGGGATTTCTCAATTGAAGTGTCCCTATTAACACTAAAATATACTAGGTTAGCTAACACAATCATCAATTTGCCATCACAACTCACAATTCACCAAAACTAGCACTAAATAGCTAATTTAGCACTAAACGAAGCAATTAGCACACAAGCTACACAAACAAGCAATAGGGTTTAGAAAATATACCCTATGGGATCCTAGAAGCTGGTGACAAGGTGTATGGAGGAGATGAGAGCTCGGACAAGTGCTGGGACTCCTCCTGCTGCTGCTTGCTGTTGCAATTGATGCTGCCTCTGATGCTGCTGCAACTGCTGCTGCTGCTTCTGCATATGATGATGATGATGGTGTGGATGCTGCTGCCACTGCTGTAGGTGTGTGTGTGGGTGATGAAGCTGCTGCTGCTATTGTTGCTGTTGTTGTTGTTGGTGGTGTTGTGTTGTTGTTAATGATGCTGATGCTGCTGCTGCCAGTGAGAGTGTGTGTGTGTGTGTGTTTGAGAGAGTGAGGGAATGAGAGATGGAAAATGAGTGGAGAATGAGAGCAAGCAACCAAGACCCCCCCTTCTCTTTCTCTTTCTCATTAAATGAGGCATGGGCAAAGCCATAATGCCCATGCTCTCTCTCTCTCTCTCTCTCTCTCTCTCTCTCTCAAAGTCAACCAAGCACAAAACAAAAATTCAAAATAAAACCCCTTTTAAATTCATTTACATTTAAAAACCATCATGCTTAAAACCCATACTATTAACAACCATAACTCTTAAACTAATCTTAAAACTAACTTAAGACAAATGGTTAGCTAACCATGATTGCTAATCATGTTTAACCCCAAAAACAACCCTAGTTATCATGCACAAGTGTGTGTGTGCCTAACAAAATTCTAATAAAATACACAATAATTAGGATAAATTATTTAAAAACCAATTTGGTAAACTTTTTATTAAAAACCACACATTAAAATATAATTAGCTACAAAACACATTCTAAGGTGTTACAATCTCCCCCCCTTAAAAGAAATTCGTCCCCGAATTTAAAACTTATACTGTTACGCGTACCTTCAAAAGAAGATTAAAATCCTCAAATCTCGCTCGCAGTCTCCCAAGTGACTATCTCACTACACGGCTACGCCCGAGAAAGCCCTTCACAGATGGCAAGACCTTTGACCGATGTTCCTCCACCTGCCGAGCCATAACACACATGGCTGCTGGTGAACGAAAGATCGCGTCCAGCTCAATGGTCTGATGCCAATTCATGTGAGAAAGGTCATGAAGGTAATTGTAAAGTATCATCACAGGGAATACGGGATGAAAATCCAATAATCTAGGCGGAAGTGCCAATTTAAAGGCAACGAAACTAACTCGCTAATAGAATCTCAGAAGGACCTAAATCCTGGGATAAGCTTCCCAACATCCAACACGTCATTCATCGGAAAGTCCATAGGAATCCATGATTTGCCACTGCGCACTCAAGCTTGCGACCAGTACAGTCGCATAAGACATCCGTTTGCAATGGACAATCCTCATCCTGACCTAACACAACTGGACTATCTCCGAAGTCTCTAGACATAGCTGGGGTCCAAAATCCTACCTACGCAGAGTCAGAAAACAACAGGCTGGCGATCGACACGACCTAACCCCTAAGCCTAAGGGTGGCCAATTGGAGTGTCTCCTGATAATAGCTATCGAAGGAGAACCCTAACGATGGCGAGTGACGATCCCAAGCTGCTGACGACCAAACAAAACAAACAAACACACAACTTAAACAAAACAACTGAGCAAACTGAGTATAACCGGATGACAAGAATCCGAATGGAGTCACACCCTATCCAAACTTGGGTAGAAACCATAACGAAATTCATGGAGATCTGCTCCCATTCCTACTTCGGAACGGAAAAAGGTTGCAACTCTCCAGCCGGCCTCAGATGCTCGACTCAAGCACACAACAAGACTGACACCTTGAAACGAAACCTGAAACTTCTCTTTACATCCCTGTCCACTCGTAACTATCTCACAAGTCACGCCAAAGCTGGTGGAACTTGAATGAATATAGAGAGTTGACAGATGTGCATGCTCTAGGATTATACGTCTCTACCCGATGAAACCAGGTATACAAACGCGTCCTACTTAGCACATCATTGTCACAAATCAAGGTCTCCGAATCATTACCCAGCCGAGTATGCTCAAGTATCGCTGACGAACGAGCTTCGGAGGGCAGTGTCTTGCGAAAATGATTTAAGGAAAGTGGTCGGACGCGGACATAAGCAAGCTGTCCCCTCCGTAGAGACGAACTAAGCTATACTCAACGATCACACAAGAACTGTAATCTGCAAAAGGCTAACACAATAATCCAAATCTGCTGCAGGAAGATGTACATTAAACTCTAGTGGTCCGTGGAAAATCTGACACGACTCTCAAGTAAGTAGTGTCTCCAAATCTCCAACGTAAAACCACCGCGGCCATCTCCAGATCATGAGTGGAATATCCTCCTTGTACTTTCTCCAAATGTAGGGAAAGCAAAAGCGATATCTCTATAGTGTCACCTCAGTACACCCTCGAGCCCACTCAAGAAACATTACAGTTAAACAACGAAGTCGCCCGAACCAAAAGCAAGGAAAGACTGATGCAGTTGCTAACTGGATCTTTAACTGCTGAAAACTCCGCACACATGCCTCAGTCCAAAGAAAAGAAACCTCCTTTTGGTCAATTCAGTCAATGGTGCAGCACCACTCTAGCAATCCTGCCTGAAACGGCGGTAAAACCTGCTAAGCCCAACAATCTGCGGATCTCCGTCCTGCACACATGTCTGGACTTAGGCCGTACGGTCACAATCTCCCTCGGAACCATACAAAACCGTCTCCCGTGACTACAAGACCTAGGAGTCAACACAAAACAAGCCTGAAGAAACACTCTGAGAATTTATCAACTGCTGGCACTCTCCCAGTGTCTGCATAACAAATCCTCAGTGCTACTCCTGTCCCTCAAGACACATTAAATAGACCAGAGTGTCGTAAATAACACAACAGAAACTGGTCGAGGAACGGCCTGCAGAAATCTGGTTCATCATATCTACAAATGCTGCTAGGGCGACAGTGAATCCAACGACTCACAAAAACACACAAAGCCCGTAGCACGCACAAGGCAGTCTTCGGAATGCCGTCACTCCGAATCCGCAATAATGATGACCTGATCCCAAACACACTTAGAAAAATGTCTCGCACTCTGGAGCTGATCGAAGAAATCGCCACGGCAAGGTGAAGGATACCTATCCGCACCGTAAGCCGGTCCAATTCACGATCCGTCGATACGCAACCCTAAACTGCCGTCTTTCTCCTCGACGAACAAAAATAGGAGTTTCTAAAAGCGAAACACTCAGACGCACAAAACTCCCCAAACCAAAACTCTGCAGCTGATCCTTTAGCTCCCAAGCTTCGCTGGCCCATCTGGAACAACGTCGGAAAAACTCTCGCACGAAAGGAACCCGGTCCAACAATCCCACTGTGGCTCCGGTATCACGAATGAACGTCAAGAATCCACGACATCTCCTCAGTAGCCGACTAGCTAAAAAGGCTGAATTCAAGCTGTGGGAGGCGGCACAACTATCCACCTGCACAACAAGAACTGACTTGCCGGGGAAAACAAACCTGACTGTTTCCTCACGGTAGTCCACAGACGCCTAACATGTAGTTAATCAATCCGTGCCCAGGAGAACGTCAAATCCAACATCTCTAGAAGGATTAAATGACGGACGAAACTCTACCTCCTATCCGATTGGCACAAAACTGAAATACGTGTCGCGCAACAAAAGAATCGCTGACAGAAGCTAACACAACTACGACTAATCTACCCAACCACGGTACAAGCAAGAAACAAACAAATACACCAAGAGAAAATATAACTCAAGGGTACCTGAAAACCCCACATTGGACGTCTGCGCGTCCCGATGAGTAGAAACAAACTCCTGTGTCTGCCCTCTACTCGCAGCTAGATGAACTCCTCCGGTAGCCTGAGCCCTCTGAGCAAATCTTCCACGTCCACGGCCTCTCTAAATACGATCCTGACGCCGTGCTGAGGAACAATCCCTGACGAAGTGCTGAAGGCTTCCGCATCGAAAACATCCACGTGCTGACTGCTGACCATCCTGGGGATGAGAGCTGAACGACTGTCTTCGTCCTAGGCCTCTGCTACTCCCGTAGTGGCCACAAAATCTGTCTCGACGACCAAACCTCTGCCTCTGGGCTGGTACGCTGGTACGAGTCCTCCACTGTCCTGGAATATGTGCCTCGTCAACTGGAGCTGCAACCACTGGTGCTATGTAGGTGACGGACTGCTGCACACTGATCGTAAGGGATAGCTGAGTAACAGGGGTGACCACCTCCTGTCGTAGCTCCCAAACGACATCAACCAAAGAACTCAACGTCTGGCGGAAGTCCTGCATCTCTACCAAAAGTCTATCCATAGTATAGGTCGTAGGCTGATCCGTCTGCACCTGTGCAACTAGAGTGCCATCCTGGTCAGTACTCGTCTCACCCGAGCTAACTCTGACCTCGGCCCTCGCTGCATCACTCTGAGTCCCCATAGTCATCGGCGGCAAGGCTATAAATAGATATAAGATGAGATTCGATAAGAATGAGGAAATCGAGTCTCAAAAATATGAATCATCAAGGAAGGAATGTCAAGCAAATTGTACTTAGGTCACTTAATGCAAGGTACCGAGCTGTGGGTATGATGCAGACATACACACACTATGTTACTCTGCTTAAGCTACCTACTCCATCATACTAAGGTCATCCTACACTCCGAAAGGTAAAACCTAACGCTCTGATACCAACTTTGTCACGACCCAAAAATTGGCCCGTGACGGCCCTAATACTACGCAACGCCTAAAGACGTAACGCAGTAAAAGAAAGCCAAAACCCAGAAATCTAAACCAAGAAAAAAATACGGAAAAGATAATATAAGTTTTGAAACCATTGAAATCGCAACCCAAATTCTTTAAAAGTCTTACTTTCTTTCTTTTAAAATTTTAGGAACACCCCATTTAGATGAAAACCAGCCAAGATGAATACAATACAAATATACGACGCCGTAGCGAAGAACTAAGGACAGTAGAGAGAAGCTGTATATAAATAAAGGACATCAATCCACAATAATACACACTAACGTCCTCACCAAGTCTCTATGTCAAATATACAATAGTAGATGGAGAGTACAAATACAACGAATATACAATATGAAATACAGATATCCATCTAACCCACCTAAGCAAAAGGTACTGTGAGCTGATGCGGTATCTGTAGCAAAAGATGGTAGCTGGATAGCTGAATAAAGGAATAGCCTGCCTCGACTACTCTGGGGAACAACCTGAAACACCTGTGGCACAACGGGGGTGAGTTGCCAACTCGTGAATAGTATAAAACATATGCAGGTAATCGCAGGAATGCACGTACAGCATGAATCTAAGATATGCGATTACAATAATAGTATGTCATGCAATGCTGAAATAAGGAGAGTACACCAGCAGGTACAATCAATATATGAAGCAATAGAAACATGACAAAAGAGATATGAGAAAGCAAATATGCAACTATCATAAGGGTACACTACAAGTACTACAAATATATCCATCTGTGCATAAGGTAGGTAAGGGTGAGGTATATGGTGGAATAAGTCATTTCCCACGGGAACCTGACGTCGTGGCAGGATCACAATCCAACAAGATACTCCAATCCCAAATCCTCAATTCAGCCCCCACATTAGGCACTCACATCATATAAGTCTCACATCTCCTCAATGTACAATATCGAGTAATCTCCTATATCCCGAATGTACAAATCACCAATCACATAGGTATATCCAATGTCCAATCCCAATGAATCACCTAGTATCCCAAGTCCAATCTCAAGTAAGTTTCTAACATCCTAAAGGTAAATATATGTACAGAAATAAATATGATGGGGGCAATACACATATATTAGCGTCCCATACCACTAATATTGGTGTAAGGGTATATATAACAACGGCTAAATCCCCTGTTATATATACAAAAAGGGGTTAAAGAAATATCGTGAAACCGTGTGCCAAGCATCGACACAGAAATTCTCGTATATGGGGCTCCGTCAGTCCGGATCAACCCACGGGGTCCGTCTGCAGTGTCGGCCCTCGGCCCCGACAGTACAGGTCATCCCGCATCCATCTCTCTACTCTGGCCAGTAGCCTCCGGACAACTGCCAGGTCAAATCAATCACCGGTAGGTACTCGCCCGCCTCCAGGCTCAATCGGCAAACCCATCGATCTTCTTGCCGAGGGGAACCATACCGGGCCCCACCATGTACTCTCATACGGCAATCACACCTCGTATGGAGTATATAATCAGCACCGATAAAACTCATGGGGGACGCTCAAATATCATACCAAGGAAACCGGGTTGTTACATGTATGCATAATTTCATGAACTCCCGCGGTTCCCAAATCCCGAAAACCTCATGTAAAATCCAGATAAACAATGCGCAATCCAGGAATAAATGTATGCGATATATCTGAATGCGAGCAGGTAAACACAAGTATATAGCTGAACCAGATGTATGCGAAATCATGATAAGGTACAGCTAAGTAACATCAGTAAATGTGAATATGCGACAACAACTGAATATGTATCTAACATACAGGTGTAGCAAAGTATAGGTATCTATCTATAGGAACTGATGTCGTATACCCCCCTGGGTATAAGTAACATATGTAGGAAATCCCTCCCGGTATAGGTAAAATATGTAGGAGGTATACCTGTAGCTGTATCGCAAGGTGAAAATATACCTATCACTAAAGGTATGATACACTATAGGTGTACCGATAAGCTAGATGTCAAGTGTGGCAAGCAATGGTAGCTATAAGGGGTAGTGTGTGACATGGCAATTATTGACGGTGTGTGTGTAGCATACAATCCGTGCTCGTGCAACATGAACCGTCAATAATGTGTGCAGTGTCCTACGGCTGCTAGTCACAGTATATAACTATATCAAGGAAATGCAGTAAGGCGCAATTCTACAATGACGTAGAATGTGCGACAGGTAATTTGAATCCTAGCCCAGACGCATAACGCCATGCAGGCGATTCCCCTGTAGATGTTATATCTACTCACCTACACTCCACGCTGGGTGAATCCTACCGTCTGCTCCCTCTGTAGTGGCGTCTGTAGTCCCTGTCTGCAAACCTGCAAATAAGACATGGAAATCACATATAAGCCAAATATCCTGCGAAACGCGACATCGAACCAAAACGAGAAACTCGCGTCGCGAACTAAGCGCTCGTGTGCGCGATACGCTGAATCGTGTGTGTATGCGTCTAAAACCATCGCGACACGCCGCGATACGCTGGATCACAGAACCCACTCACGTATCGCGCGTATCGCGCAAACACAACGGACATGCAAAACGACATATAGTCCCAGATTTTCCTACAGGACAAATCTTACAAAACTAGACATGCCAAAGACCTAGAAAACACTGCAGAGAACCATACACAAAACCCCAACACCCCATCCCCCCACTGGGCCACAAATTGCGGCCAAAAAGAAGAAATTGGCGGCCTGGGTTGGGATTTAGGGGGTCGTGCTCTGGTGGTGGTGTCTAGACCTAGGTATCATGTCCCAGTATTCTCAATTTTGTTCTGTAGGGTCCGGGTCCATAGCAGATTCCAAAAGTCACTAATATCACTTTAAAAACACTAATTGCACAAACTTAGAAATCCTATGGTATCTTAGTGTAATCTGGGGATTTCTCAATTGAAGTGTCCCTATTAACACTAAAATATACTAGGTTAGCTAACACAATCATCAATTTGCCATCACAACTCACAATTCACCAAAACTAGCACTAAATAGCTAATTTAGCACTAAACGAAGCAATTAGCACACAAGCTACACAAACAAGCAATAGGGTTTAGAAAATATACCCTATGGGATCCTAGAAGCTGGTGACAAGGTGTATGGAGGAGATGAGAGCTCGGACAAGTGCTGGGACTCCTCCTGCTGCTGCTTGCTGTTGCAATTGCTGCTGCCTCTGATGCTGCTGCAACTGCTGCTGCTGCTTCTGCATATGATGATGATGATGGTGTGGATGTTGCTGCCACTGCTGTAGGTGTGTGTGTCGGTGATGAAGCTGCTGCTGCTATTGTTGCTGTTGTTGTTGTTGGTGGTGTTGTGTTGTTGTTAATGATGCTGATGCTGCTGCAGCCAGTGAGAGTGTGTGTGTGTGTGTGTTTGAGAGAGTGAGGGAATGAGAGATGGAAAATGAGTGGAGAATGAGAGCAAGCAACCAAGACCCCTCCTTCTCTTTCTCTTTCTCATTAAATGAGGCATGGGCAAAGCCATAATGCCCATGCTCTCTCTCTCTCTCTCTCTCTCTCTCTCTCAAAGTCAACCAAGCACAAAACAAAAATTCAAAATAAAACCCCTTTTAAATTCATTTACATTTAAAAACCATCATGCTTAAAACCCATACTATTAACAACCATAACTCTTAAACTAATCTTAAAACTAACTTAAGACAAATGGTTAGCTAACCATGATTGATAATCATGTTTAACCCCAAAAACAACCCTAGTTATCATGCACAAGTGTGTGTGTGCCTAACAAAATTCTAATAAAATACACAATAATTAGGATAAAATATTTAAAAACCAATTTGGTAAACTTTTTATTAAAAACCACACATTAAAATATAATTAGCTACAAAACACATTCTAAGGTGTTACAGACGGGAACACCTCGATTCGCGTCGACCTGCAAAGAAATCAGCGTCGTTGCAGGATTACATTGATTTGTCTCAACCCCGAGGAAATCAGTGTCCTTGGCAACCTCCTCGATTCAGGGAAATCAGCGTCCTTGATGAGAGCATCTCGATTCGCGTCGACCCGCAGAGAAATCAACGTCTTTGCAGGAATACCTTGATTCGTTTCAACTCCGAGGAAATCAGTGTCCTTGGCAACCTCCTCGATTCAGGGAAATCAGCGTCCTTGACGAGAGCATCTCGATTCGCGTCGACCCGTAGAGAAATCAGCGTCTTTGCAGGAATATCTCGATTCGTCTCAACCCCAGAGAAATTAGTGTCCTTGGCAACCTCCTCGATTCAGGGAAATCAACGTTCTTGACGAGAGCACCTCGATTCGCGTCGACCCGCAGAGAAATCAACATCTTTGCAGGAACATCTCGATTTGTATCAACTCCGAGGAAATTAGCGTCCTTGGAAACAACCTCGATTCAGGGAAATCAGCGTCCTTGACGAGAGCACCTTGATTCGCGTCGACCCGCAGAGAAATCAGCGTCTTTGCAGGAACACCTCGATTCGTTTCAACTTTGAGGAAATCAATGTCCTTGGCAATCTCCTCGATTCAGGGAAATCGGCATCCTTGATGGGAGCACCTCGATTCACGTCGACCTGCAGAGAAATCAGCATCTTTGCAGGAATACATCAATTCGTCTAAACCCCGAGGAAATCTGTGTCCTTGGCAATCTCTTCGATTCAGGGAAATCAGCATCCTTGACGGGAGCACCTCGATTCGCGTCGACCTGCAGAGAAATCAGCGTCTTTGCAGGAATACATCGATTCGTCTCAACCCCAAGGAAATCAGCGTCCTTGGCAACAAGCTCGATTCAGGGAAATCAGCGTTCTTGACGAGAGCACCTTGATTCGCGTCGACCTGCAGAGAAATCAACGTCTTTACAGGAATACTTCGATTCGTTTCAACTCAGAGGAAATCAGCGTCCTTGACAAGAACATCTCGGTTCGCGCCGGCCCGCATAGAAATCAGTGTCTCTGTAGGAATACACAACATCAAGCAAAGCGGAACAGCGGTAACTCTCAGTTCCATGGCTCGTCGGTGTACAGATGACCGAGGGGCAAACCTCGACTCCGCGAAATGCGAATAAAGGCAAAATTCCTGGTTACGTGGAACGCGGATAACGTAACTTCTGACCCCCATGGAAAACATCCATAGCGGAGCCTAGTCCTCGCCAAACACGGCAGTGAACCCGTGGGAAGCATCTATAGCAAAATTCCTGGTTACGTGGAACACGGATAACGTCACTTCTGACCCCATAGAAAATGTCCAGAGCGGATCATGGTCCTCTTAGAGCACGGCAGTGAACCCGTGTGAAGCATCGAGAGCGGAGCCTAGTCCTCGCCAAACATGGCAGTGAACCCGTGGGAAGCATCTAGAGAAAAATTCCTGGTCACGTGGAATGCGGATTATGTCACTTCTGACCCCGTGGAAAACGTCCAGAGCGGATCCTGGTCCTCGCAGAGCACGGCAGTGAACCCGTGTGAAGCATCCAGAGCGGAGCCTAGTCCTCGCCGAACACGGCAGTGAACCCGTGGTAAGCATCTAGAGCAAAATTCCTGGTCACGTGGAACGCGGATTATGTCACTTCTGACACCGTGGAAAACGTCCATAGTGGATCCTGGTCCTCGCAGAGCACGGCAATGAACCTGTGTGAAGCATCCAGAGCGGAGCCTATTCCTCGCCGAACACGGCAGTGAACCCGTGGGAAGAATCTAGAGCAAAATTCCTGGTCACGTGGAACGCGGATTATGTCACTTCTGCCCCCGTGGAAAACGTCCAGAGCGGATCCTATTCCTCGCAGAGCACGGCAGTGAACCCGTGTGAAGCATCCAGAGCGGAGCCTAGTCCTTGCCGAACACGCCAGTAAACCCGTGGGAAGCATCTAGAGAAAAATTCCTGGTTACATGGAACGTGGATAACGTCACTTCTGAACCAGTGGAAAACGTCCAGAGCGGATCCTGGTCCTCGCAGAATACGGCAGTGAACCCGTGTGAAGCATCCAGAGCGGAGCCTGGTCCTCGCCGAACACGGCAGTGAACCTGTGGGAAGCATCTAGAGCAAAATTCCTGGTCATTTGGAACGCGTATTATGTCACTTCTGACCCCGTAGAAAACATCCAGAGCAGAGCCTGGTCCTCTTAGAGCACGGCAGTGAACCTGTGTGAAGCATCCAGAGCGGAGCCTAGTCCTCGCCGAACACGGCAGTGAACCCGTGGGAAGCATCTAGAGCAAAATTCCTGGTTACGTAGAACGCGGATAACGTCACTTCTGACCCCGTGGAAAACGTACAGAGCAGATCCTGGTCCTCGCAGAACATGGCAGTGAACCCATGTGAAGCATCCAGAGCGGAGCCTAGTCCTCGCCGAACACGACAGTGAACTCGTGGGAAGCATCTAGAGCAAAATTCTTGGTCATGTGGAATGCGGATTATGTCACTTCTGACCCCGTGGAAAACATCCAGAGCAGAGCCTGGTCCTCGCAGAGCACGGCAGTGAACCCGTGTGAAGCATCCAGAGCGGAGCCTAGTCCTCGCCGAACACGGCAGTGAACCCGTGGGAAGCATCTAGAGCAAAATTCCTGGTTACGTAGAACGCGGATAACGTCACTTCTGACCCCGTGGAAAACGTCCAGAGCGGATCCTGGTCCTCGCAAAACACAGCAGTGAACCCGTGTGAAGCATCCAGAATGGAGCCTAGTCCTCGCCGAACACGGCAACGAACCCGTGGGAAGCATCTAGAGCAAAATTCATGGTCACGTGGAACGCGGATTATGTCACTTCTGACTCCGTGGAAAACGTCCAGAGCGGATAGAGGATCCTGGTCCTCGCAGAGCACCGCAGTGAACCCGTGTGAAGCATCCAGAGCGGAGCCTAGTCCTCGCCGAACACGGCAGTGAACCCGTGGGAAGCATCTAGAGCAAAATTCCTGGTTACGTGGAACGCCGATAACGTCACTTCTGACCCCGTGGAAAACGTCCAGAGCGGATCCTGGTCCTCGCAGAACATAGCAGTGAACCCGTGTGAAGCATCCAAAGCGGATCCTAGTCCTCGCCGAACACGGCAGTGAACCCGTGGGAAGCATCTAGAGAAAAATTCCTGGTCACGTGGAACACGGATAACGTCACTTCTAACCCCGTGGAAAACATTCAGAGCGGATCCTGGTCCTCGCAGAGCACGGCAGTGAACCCGTGTGAAGCTTCCAGAGCGGAGCCTGGTCCTCGCCAAACACGGCAGTGAACCCGTGGGAAGCATCCAGAGCAAACATCGGACTGTGAGGTCCTTAAACTCACGGACTATGATGTCCTTAACCTCGATCGTGATGTCTTAAAACTAACAATCAACCCTAATGATTTTACACTAATTTTACCTTGGTTCAAAGGTTCATCTCTTCACTCCTTTGATATTTGTCGTTGTAATTTCTCAACGTCTTTAAAGAGGTGACGGGTCCCAACAACCACACATTTCACGGACTGTGGAATCCTTAAATCCACGGACTATAATGTCCTTAACCTCGACCGTGATGTCTTAAAACTAACATTGGACAGTGGAGTCCTTAAATCCACGGACTATTATGTCCTTAACCTCGACCGTGATGTCTTAAAACTAACATAGGACTGCGGAATCCTTAAATCCACGGACTATGATGTCCTTAACCTCGACCGTAATGTCTTAAAACTAACATCGGACTGTGGAGTCCTTAAATCCACGGACTATGATGTCCTTAACCTCGACCATGATGTCTTAAAACTAACATCGGACTGTGGAGTCCTTAAATCCACGGACTATGATGTCCATAACCTCGACCATGATGTCTTAAAACTAACATCGGACTGTGGAGTGCCTAAATCCACGGACTATGATGTCCTTAACCTCGACCGTGATGTCTTAAAAACTAACACCGGACTGTGGGGTCCTTAAAATCACGGACTATGATGTCCTTAACCTCGACCATGATGTCTTTAAACTACTGTATCCTGGAAAACGTCCAGAGCGGAGCCTGGTCCTCCCCAAACACGACAGTAAACCCGTGGGAAGCATCCAGAGCAACCCCTGATTCCGTGAAATGCGGATAAAGAAAACTTCACCCGTCACTTGCGGGTCCTCACGACTCGTAAGGGAGTAAATTCTCTTGTGAGATCCTTACGACTTTCAAGAGAAAACACACTTAGGAATCCTCACGATTCTTAAGGAGAAAATTCCACCTACGGGATCCTCTTGACCGGTAGGGAGAAAATTCTTTATGAGACCCTCACGACTCATAAAGTTGAAAATTCTTAGGTGACAGATCCAAACCCTGTTTTCTAAGCCATCGCTACTCTACAAAGATCCTAAGACTGACAACTATATGCTATCTATAGACCGCACTTGCTAAAATCACATATCAAACAACACAGCAAGGAGAAGAAAGCGACAGTTAGGAGAATATTTGATTCGCATTCAGTTAAGCATTCAGAGCGCACCCATTCATGCATGAGCAAAAAGGTTTAATGCATAAGATAAACACATGGAATGGAAAAGCTTGCCATTCATACTCCAGAAAATTCTTACATTGATAAAAGCGGTAAACAAAAACGCCATTAAAATGTTTACAATAGCAAAACCTCGGATCCAGGGCATGGATTGAGGAATTCGAAAGTAAGGCCGTGTAGAGTCTTTCTGGCCTTTCTGACCCTTCTCGTGCGCATCCTCTCGCGCGTGTCAAGATCTTCGGCGATGTCCCCCACCCTTTGATAAGAAGCGATTATCGTCTTCTGTTGAAAAATTTGATGCAGAATATCGACGAGGCTATCTCGCCGTTTCTTTGAGATCAGCCCCGACAGGTACACTGAATGCACCTTGTCTTCGGCATCATCCAGCGCATTAAGCGGCATGGCCTCGTGAAACCCCAGAAGCGTTTGCCAAATTGCTCCCAATATGACTTTCAAGAGAGCGGAATGGCGAGGAAGCAACCAACCAACGCGTGCATACAGACGACCCATAATCTCCGCACATTGAGCATCTGTAAACTCTTGGTTTTGGTGACGGCCCTGTACGCGGATATCTTCATAAGTGATGAACACGTTCAGACTATATAAATGAACAGCCATAGTGCCTGAAAGAAACGTCATTAGGAGATTAGAAATGAGAAGAAACAGACACGAGGAGTTAAAAATCCTCGAGAGCAATGCTCTGCAGACAGGAGTGACACCTGTCAAAATCAATAATTAGGGGAACTTAAAAGAAATTCCCCGAGAATGCTCAGAGCCATGCCCTGAGAAGATGACATAATTCATCAAAAATAAAATTCCATGTTTGATCTTCATGATCTATGAACAAACTCTTAAGAGTTCTTCTATATGATCTAAAAGGAGCGAAGCTCCATTAATGAACTAAGAAATCATAAGTGAAATCCTTTTAGAGAGCAAAGCTCTATTGATCGAACCCTAAAAAGGGTTCTCTTTAAATCAAAGATCTATAAAGAGTAGAGCCCTTTTAATGGGTAAAACCTTAATCTTGTAAAAGTTTTAAACTTGACCTAAATTTTAGCAGAATTCTGACTCTTAAAAGTTTTTTTTACAAGAGAGCAATGCTCTGACGAAGAGATAATTCTCAAGGAGGAGATGAAAATCATCTAAGGGACCAAGGGTCCTATTTATAGGTGCTGAAGCGCCTCCTCAACTTCTGAGTTGATCCAAGGGCTCAGATGTTGCCACCTCTGCACTCACGTGTGCGCCATGTGAGCGCAACGGTGGGGGGGGCATTTGTTTCCCCCAATCAGAGCAAAGCTCTGTTTGAATTTCAAAATTCAAAAATTGAAGCAACGCTTCAGATCCCTTGCGCTGCGCGTTGCACTGCACATTGCGCCCCACGTGTTAAAAGCAGATACGCCAGCGCCAGGAGCGCTGCGCCCTAGGCAGCGCACCCCCAATCAGAGCAAAGCTCTATTTCAAATTTCAAAATTCAAAAATTGAAGCAACGCTTCAGATCCTTTGCGCTATGCATTGCGTGCCACGTGTCAAACATAGGTGCGGTAGCGCAGTTGCGCTGCGCTCTGCGCTGCGCGCCACGTGTCAAACACAGGCACGCTAGCGCAGTTGCGCTACGCTCTGCGCTACGCGCCACGTGTCAAACGCAGGTGCGCTAGCGCCAATTGCGCCAACGCTGGAATTTAAAGAATTCCCCACTGTTAGATCAAAAGATCTAATAATAATAATAAATTATTAATTAATCAGAATTAAAATTCTGTTCTAGAAAGATCTTTCCAATCTTATTAAAATAAGAAGATTATCTTCTGTAAAACAGAAGCCTTAGGATCAAAGATCCAACGGTGGGAAATATTCCCAAATCAATCAGAGAAAGATCTCTGTAAATAATTTAACAAATCAATTGGCCCTATATAAAGGCCCTAAGACTTCAAGTCTCAAGAGAGAAAACCCTCTGCAAACTTTGGGGAAACTCAAAGATAAAGAAAGGCAAGCCTTTGAAGAAAGAAGATCATTTTCTTCATCTTTAAAGGTAAAGAATTGTGTTCTTGAACATAGGAGATGAAAACATCTCATAAAAAGAAGAACCATCTTCTAAAATGATCAGAGATCTAAGAACAAGATCAAGATCTTTAATAAAAAAGAGAAGGATCAAAAAGATCTAATTATAAAGGATTAAAAAAAGTAATTTACTTCATTCACAGATCTTTTGATCTATAAAGGCAGAGCCTTTTGATAAGAACAAGAACTTTGGTTCTTGGATCTTGAGGCAAGGCCTCCTTTGAAGAACAAAGAACAAAAAACTTGTTCTTTGATCTTAAATTGATCAAAATGCGCTCTGCGCTATTGGACAGTACTTTGCACTCTTGAATTGCGCCTTTGCGCTTATTGGACTGGCGCACTGCGCCAGAATGCGCCACGTGTCAACCACAGAACAGCTTGCGCTTTACGCTTCTAAATATAGCGCACTGCGCTCTTGGACTGGCACACAGCGCCAGAGCGCGCCACGTGTCACTCGCTGGCGCACTCACTCATAAAGCGCAATGCACTAACAGACTTGCGCTTAGCGCTGAGCGTGACACGTGTCACCTTCGCTTGCGCTAGCGCAATACGCTCTTTGATTGGCGCAAAGTGCCTGACAAGCCAGGTGGCGCACTATCAGACCACTATTTTGCTCCAAATAAATGCTATGCATTATTAAAAGTGCAGAGCCCAAACAAAGGCCCAACAGGCAGAACATAAAATAAAATGTCAAACATTTTCAACTGGACTTAGCCCAATTCTGTCCATAAGTCCTCAATTTAAATTGAACTGAGCACAACTTCTCTTCTCAACAATTTAAACCCGGTTCGAGGGTACATCTCTTTACTCCTCTGACATCCTTCATTGTAATCCTTCAACGTCGTCAGAGAGGTGACGGGTCCCAACGACCACGCATTGCTACGGACTGTGGGGTCCTTAAACTCATGGACTATGACGTCCTTAACCTTGACCGTGATGTCTTAAAACTAATGTCGGACTATGGAGTCCTTAAATCCACGGACTATGATGTCTTTAACCTCGACCGTGATGTCTTAAAACTAACGTCGGACTGTGGAGTCCTTAAATCCATGGACTATGATGTCCTTAAACTCGACCGTGACGTCTTAAAACTAATACCGGACTGTGAGGTCCTTAAACTCACGGACTATGATGTCCTTAACCTTGACCACGATGTCTTAAAACTAACATCGGACCGTAATGTCCTTAAACTAATTATCAACCGCAATGTCATTAAACTAAACAATAGAGCCCAATTGCTCTCTTGTCGGATCTAAACGATCCCATTAAGTTGATCTTAGTCTAAAATTAGACTAAAGTGCCCTTAACAAACGTTTAAGTTGATCTTAGCCTCAAATAAGGCTAACGTATCCTTAAACATACCCCCCAAACCCAAATCTAAGAAAGATACGGATTTGGACTAGTCCATGCCCTACGGGCGACGGCATAACTTAGTCTCCGTATACAATCCACGGGCAACCAAACACAAAACAAACACCCATAACACGAAGTGACCATATGGAGAAGGAGAAAGTTGTTACCGCGATGCGGTAGCGTAATTAACTGCAGGGGATTGCGCCTGCAGGGAAGAGCGTCCCCACAATAAAAAAAACCCCTCAAGCGAGGGGGAATCTGACGAAGTCTGCTACATCGGCCGCATCCGTTTAAACCTTCGATACATGGTGCCATAAATCAACTTGGCATCTTCGGAGAGGTGGACGGATAGCACTAATTAGCATCTGCCTCGAATTTCAGGCAAGACGGACCTGCGCGGTCGCGTCTCTGTGTTCGGCAGGGAACAACATGTCTAAGAACTAGAGAAGTCATAAGTAAACAGAATATAGTACGAGTACCAGCCCCTCTGTCCTCATGGACACTGGACAACATACAATACTCTGTATAAGTCCCCTGAGTCTAATAACTCATTCCCTGTGTGTCGTAGGTTGAAAATTATACTTATGGTTAAGAAAAGTTATACCGTTGTTTAATGCTCCTTACCTAACCATCCAATGATATAGGTAAATGTCATGGACATAATTTCAAAAAGTTATATCTCACTTTATAAAAATAAACGTACAGATATATCCATTTGAAATTGGTGCATAACAACGGATATTCAAAACTAAATATTTGCCGTCCGGCAAACAACCCAGGCGATTTCCTCAAATATCACCAATTACAACGAATCCCGATATAATGAAGATGATCACCCAATTCCCAATAACTTACTCCCACTCATCATCTGTAAAAACCATACAGATATGAGAATCAAACCTGGTAAATACATACCCTGGAGCAAGGGCTAATTGGGAAATCAGTTTTCTTTTAACAATACGCAGTGAAACTGAAACATGTAAATGTTTCGAAGGGGTATCCGGGTATTCTAAGTAATGCCTCTGTTGGAGATAGTGCCCTCAGAGTCAATTATTGGATCACAGGCACGTGATTGCAATGATTGAGGGAGGACCTATCCCGGCAGGACAGTCTTACTCAAGATCATAGTATGCTATCTGGTTTACCTTTATCATCGTGTACTGCTTTAGGTGACCTTTAAGGTCACTATTGCATGTTGATAGAGCCCCTAGGATTCTTGCTTGACTGCCAGCAGTATGAGGGCGATCATATACGTGTGAGCTGGTAGTCTATAAGCACATCCTTAAAAGGTCCCTAGTCGTGGGAGTTTCGAGACAGGGCATCGATACTCCAGAGTAGACTAGTGTATACAGTCGAGACCCCGACGAGGGGCGGCGGCCGGTCTCACAAGCCACTGGTGTCAGTTGGATCACCTAAGATGTATACAGGTGCTCATTGGGTTATGAGTACACCGGACAGGACTCACCGGGAACATGCTAGTTGGTCTTATACCTAACGTCAGATAGTAGTTCCCTGGTGACATGTGTACAGGTTAGTTTATCGACCTGAGATCGTCATTTGTCTCGTGTGAGTTCCCACTGTGCTTTGATTACTACCCTACCACGCTCAAAGGAGACGTGCAAACAGGTTTTAGTTGGGTACAGTCCCGAGCCACATGGAGGCAGTGAGCGGATCTGCAGGGGTTCGTCTCTCCCGGTATTGGGGGTGAGGTCGCGCTGTGTCTAGGAGAGCTATTACACGAAGTCCTTGGCCAAGGCAGGAGATTTACTGGTAGGTATTCCAGTAGTATCTCAGGGTGTTCTGGGCTACACTCCGACACGACTTGTACCACTTTTGGGGGTCTGATTTTTACCAACCCCCTAGGCCCGCCATGCGATGCTCATAGACGAACGGACCGGACTGTACGGATATTGTCACTGACAGGCTCAGTAGGGTGTCAGGATGAGTTCGCTCATCGACGTCCCTTTTGGTCAATAGCTGGTAGCCCGTCACGTATGGCTAATACCTCTGACGTGCTAGTGGTTAAATCCACAGCCATAGTATTGACGAGTCTTTAGAGTTCCCTACAAAACAGTTACTCAAGTTTCGGGCGAAACGCTGTAGAGGCCGTATGGAGATATAGCAGGGTTCGATCAGATACGTGCGGTATTGCACGGATCAGGATCGGACGGTTAGTACTAGAGGCCGTATGGATATATGGCAGGGTTCGATCAGATACGTGCGGTATTGCACGGATCAGGATCGGACGGTTAATACTAGAGGGCTTTGGTTTAAGTCGGATCCTAGTATTGTACAGTGTAGACTTTGTCTCATTGCATTTGTATTTCGGTCGGAATACAAATGCGGGTATGTATATACAGTAGCGGGGTTTTCCTGTAATTTATTACTGGATCAGTTTTTTGGAGTTGCCAATTTGTTTTCCGTTTCAGCCATATTTCTTTGTATCTTTCATTGGCTGAAGATTGGTGGAGGAGGGCTTATTTGCAAGTATGCAAATTTGGATAGTGGAGGGTGTTATTTGCATATTGGTGTATCATGATAATTCCTCCACCATTCGACTTCTTGACTTCTTCATGATTGCTTGACTTTGGAGTATTGATGATGGTTGGTGGATTGTGGGTTTGTTTTTGTGATCATTTTCTTTTCATGATGATGATGGATTATGATGGTTGAGTGTGATTTTGGTTGTGATGATTCTTGATCATCATCACCCCTTTTCTCTCTCTCCTTGATGGTTGATAGCTCCCCCCCATTTTGGTTTTTCCTCCTCATTCCATTCACAAGTCTTGGCCGGCCATGCTCTCTTGGGGCTGTCCAAATTTTGTGAGGCAATTTTTTGCTCTCTTCATGCTCACAAAATCCATTTACTCATCTCCAAAAACTCCATAGTTCATCCCTCCACTAAATGGCAACTTCTAATACCCCAAAAGAGACATAGAGTTCTACAGATAACCTACAGCATCCTTGGGCACGTCGACTCGCCAACTTCGTGCCCGAGTTGCCTCGGTCCAGAGGTGGGAGCCCGTAAAAGAAGCCGGCGATGTGGTACCCTTCCGGCGACTTGGTGGACACCGGAGATTCCGCGGGGAGATCGGGACGACAACGAGAAGACCGAAGGACACGGATCGCTCGGTATATTTCTCTACCCCATTCTCTAGATACCTAGGACTAGTTTAATGGCACGATCCGGGTATATAGTGCGCGGTGGTGCCGGTTTGAAAAGTTAAAGTAAATCATCGCTTCCGCATTCCGGCGTCGTATTGACAGCCGGGGCGCCGCCGTGCACTTACAGTGGTATCAGAGCCTCGCCATTAACCTAGTCTAGCTTTGCCTAATATGTTTACATTTCGATCGAAAAGATTTTCCGAAAACCCGATATCATGCACATCAGTTTTCTGTCGAATTGTTTTCGGCTCCAAAAATTTTTCAGTGTGTTGCAGAAGTACATTCAGGGCAATATAAGCATTCTGTGAAATTTTGGTTGCATGATCCCACTTTTCCACCGCGGAACCGCGGCCAAACCCATGCTTGGGCCGTGTTTCCGCCGCAATCTTGACTGTTCATGGCCCCAAAATTTTACAGAGCGCTCCTGAGTGTAAAATAGGGTTTTTGGAATGTTATTTTTTGGGCCCAGATTTCTTTGAGTGCTACAGTAGTGCTTGGGGCCCACTTGGTAAAATTTGATCGATCGAAAATTTTAAACATGTTAGTTCACAGTATTTACATTATATCTGCGACCGTGAATGTCACTTGATCGGTAAATCCTGTCTAACTGCTATAGCCCGGTTAGACGGATTTACGAACGTGACATTCACGTTAATGTTCTGTGTTGTGCTGTGATGTTGCGTTAGTCAGTGGGGATAGCCTGGATGCAATGGTAGTACAGATTTGGTTGTATTATGTACATTTGATATTGCGGGGCGAGCGTCCGACATGTGGACTGCCATCACTGCCTGTTTATATTATTCTTTTGGGGCACGACCAGGTCGAGGTCGATGTACCCGTTGTATGTATATTTTTCTTTCTGTACTAGGATTACCCCAAGGTAGGGTGCACGGATAGCCGGGTTCTAGAGGGCAACAAGCCCGCATCTCATGGCATTGAGACGGAGGGGGCTTCACTCTAGAATTGGCGGGCTATTCGCCGCACTCGTAGGGGGTACAAGTTGTCCCAGGAGGGGTGCCCAAGTTTCCGGATTCCGTGAAGTGCTGGGTGGTCCATTCACGTTGCTGAAGGGGACTGCCTCGCTTCAGGTTTTGGCGGGTAACTTGCCGCGCCCGTAGGGGTCTAGGATTTCATTGCACAGGCTATCCACACAACCAGGGGAACGTCGGGTTTCAGTAGTGGCTCTGTGAAACCCGGGGATCCCAGATATCTGTATTGTTCTGTGATGCTGTACGTTTCTGTGATGTTGCATTTTATCACGCCTTGAGCGAAAATATTATATATTGATATATATACTAGCAGATGTTGTATATGTTTTGCATCCACGCTAGTCCAGTCCCCGCTCTGTCGTTAGTTAAATAACCTAACGGGTAATGACGGGACCCAGTGGCGAATGCGGATGGCATATACGTACATCATTATTTTCGTTCTTTATTGGTGTGATCAATTGATGGGACTGCGTTGATTCGGATCAATACAAGTTAAAAACAAACCTATTCTGATGTTGTTGGAACACTTTTCAAAAGCTGTTATTGCAAGGACGTTCACTTTTGTTTTGCATAGTGATATTCAGTTGGAATATCCTGCTCCTCAGTCGACGAGGCAAGGGCCGAGATCCCTTCACCGGGAGTGACCCCTTGGACAGAAGTTTGCGTCAGGGAAATAACTTCACTATAGCCGATTACTTTTGCTTTGCATCGTGGTATTCAGTTGGAATATCCTGCACCTCATTCTACGGGGAAAGAGCCGAGATCCCTTCACCGGAAGTGACCTCTTTAGCGAAGGTTTTCGTTACTATATTTTTATAAAGCTATCAGGTTCCTTCAACGATATCAAGTTCATTACGTTAAAGGTTTTCGCCAGAAACCATTCGTAGCCCTCCGTCGTTTCATATGGGTAGTCAATAGTATTCAAGCTGTGTATGTTGGCCAAAGTCAAGGCACAGTGATTGGTAGCTATTGGGTATTCATATGCAGCATAGATAGATGCGTTTGTTTGGGGCAGTCGTACTACTATTTTGGCCAAAGTCAAGGGTATGTACGGGTGGGCTCAAATTAACCTGGAGAATGACGGGTAGAACTTGACATGTGACTTATGATATGTTGGCCAAAGTCAAGGTCATAAGAGCATGGGGTAAAAATCACATCGGGAGTTTCTAAAGAAACTGAAACTTGCCAGATATGCGCATACCTTCTGGAGTGTGATGACGTGAGCGGATTCCGTCACGTTATCATGCGATGATAGTTGGATCCCGATTCCCACTGATGAGTTGGTTTACTCCTCGGGTGATCCCGACTAATTCTTCTTTCAGGTTTGGAGGAGAGTTTGACGGTACAGTGGGAGGTTTCCAGATTAGATAAATTGGTAACCATTCTGATCTAGGTTAGAGTGCACGCTGAGTGTTTCTTTTCTCTCTCTCTTTGGCAGCGACCATTGACCCGACCCTAAGACTATGACTCAGTGACCAAAATTGACCGAACCTTCTAAAACACTGGCTTTTGGATTGTCAGAGTTGCAAACCTCATTGCCACTTCTACTTTTACCCTTTTCTCCAGGACACCCCGTATTACTACGAATGTTCACTTCCATTGGATACTCCATCGTATGGTTAGATACGAACTCGAAGGAATTTATTCGAGGATGGTTTCCGGTTCTGGAGAAAACGAATAGGACTATTCAGTTGTCTTTTCCTTTTACCTTCTCTCAGGTTGCGAGTACTCCTTGGTTTAGGAGATTGTACACCTATTACGCAAATTGGATAGTCTTCTTCCAAACCATAGGCAGGTGCCGACCGGTAGGGAATGAAGAAAACCAATTAGCCTAACGATGGTGTACAGAAGGTATTAAGTAAAGACATATCAAGGGATTAGTAAGAGGGCAAAGTAAATTGCGACTGCTATTCATGACCAACCATGTATTTCTTCGCCAATCCTAAATCACCTTTGTATTTCTCCAGGACACTCCGTATCACTATGAAAATCCACAGTTTATTGGATACTCTATCGTATGGTTATATACGAACTCGAAAGGAACTTGTTCCAGTTCGGGGATGGATTCTGGTTCAGGAGAAATAGGAATAAGGTTTATTCGGTTGTCTTTTATCTTCACCTTCTCTCGCATTACGAGTGTTCCTAGGATTAGGACAGTACACCCGTTATGCTTATTGGATAGTCTTCTTCCAAACCATAGGCTGGTGCCAAACGGTAGGGAAGGAAGAAAACCATTTGGCCTAAAGGGGTGTACAGAAGGTAATGACTAAAGACATAGAAAGGGATTTGGAATGATGGCAAAGAATTATACGGTTACAGTTGTGAATCTAGATAATGGAAGAGGCATTACTAGGAATACCCGGATACCCTTACGAAACATTTCAATGTTTCAGTTTCACTGTGTACTGTTAAAGGAAAACTGATTTCCCGATTAGATACTTACTCCAAGGTATGTATTTACCAGGTATGATTCTCACATCTGTATTGTTTTACAGATGATGAGTGGGAGTAAGTTACTGGGAATTAGGTGATCATCCTCATTATATCGGGATTCATTGTAATCGGTGATATTTGAGGAAATCACCTGGGCTGTTTGCCGGTCGGCAAATATTTGGTTTTGAATATCCGCTATTATGCACCAATTTCAAATCGATATATCTGTACGTCTATTTTCATAGAGTGGGATATACCTTTTTGAAATTATGTCTATGACATTTACCTATATCAGTGGATGGTTAGGTAAGGAGCATTGAACAGCGGTGTAATTCTTCATAACCATAACTACAGTTTTCAACCTACGACACACAGGGATTGAGTTATCAGACTCAAGGGACTTATACAGAGTATTGTATGTTGTCCAGCGTCCATGAGGACAGAGGGGTTGGTTCTCGTACTATATTCGGTTTACTTATGACTTCTCTAGTTTTTAGACAAGTGTTTCGTGGAAACACAGGGTCCGAATTTTGAGAAGTTATAGGTATATGAATAAAGTAGAGAACCAGGTGTTGCAAGTATCGGGATTCTTCAAGGTGATCGAAGATGTAGATACTTGTATATGGTATTCAGTTGATAGTAGTGATTAAGAGAACTTGCTTCTTTTTCAGGTTACTCATAATTGGAAGCATTCCTAAGTTGAGTAACGCTGATCGGCCTCCTTCCATTTAGTTGACATGCACTGGAGACAGCTGCATGATTTGAATCTGGTTCAATTAAATCAGTGCCTCTGGTTCTATATTGGATATAGTACAGTTCATATCTTAACATTGTTAAGGTACGGGGAGTTGTCCGGCTTATGATTAAAACCAGACACTGGACAACTCAAGGCACGTTTCTGTAATGGTTGTTTGTGGGTTGACCCAGGCTATGACGAAGGTTGACTTTTGTACCGTCTGGAAGATCAATAGTGATATTGTTCTAGACTCGCCACAGTTTTAATAAAAATGGATTTTTTCAGAAAACAGTAGTGGGAGTATGGTAGAACTGGAAGTGATTCCAGAACCACAAACGATTACTGAAGATTTGATAGGAACCTAAAGATTCAATCTGGTTTGACATTCCATTGGCCACTCCGCAGATAAGGTGGGTAACTTCAGGCACCCGAGAGGTACTCCGGTAGCCTCAAGGACGGTGACAGGGAAGTTCTTGTTTACCCAGACTTGCCATTGCTGTTGTTCCAGACTGTGAGACCCGGCAGGAGGATGAGTATAACGTCGTTCTAAACTAGTTTTAGAAGTGTACGTGTATATGACTCTACCAGAAGGGTTGTCGTAGTCAGTGGGAGCAGCGGAAGCATTGGTGGACAAGTGGCTTGTGTCTACTTATAGACTAAAGCAGATATAGCGGAGATAGATCATCTATTTCTGATGTGACAGTCATAGGTTTGACTTCATCAGAATAGGGGATGGATCTGTTGAGAAGGTAGTAGAGTGTGATGTCATGGTATTTGGATGACATACACAGAGTAGGAAGTGATATTCCTATACTACGATCGGTGATACTTTGGTCGTCACACAGTGGTTTCTCCACATGAGACTTGGACATTATATCAGACATACAGGTTACTGGATCTATGGTTTTAGATCTAGATTTGGGTGGTTTCCCAATCAGGGTACTTAGACAGCATTCTAAGAGTATTTAGAATGGACGACTCCTGGCACGGTAGTGTACCTGCAGGTGATGGAGTCACCCTCTCTAAAAGTGTCTTACAGACTAAAGGGGAGAGGGATGTGCATGATTGGCAGATCACTTGCTTAGGCAATTGAGTCAATCATGAGATGTCAAGTACCACACCTGATGGAGTTTTTGCAGTAGATGCAATAAGTTGATATTGATCCAATCCTGGAGAAGCAGTAGGAAGCAGTTTTAGAACATAAGTGGATGTTCTACGGATATGGTAACGACAGCCTCATTCGGGAGACAGTTATCATTCCAGGCTTCCAAGGTGACCTGGACGACAAGGAGGTTGTCAGAGTTATAGTTTTCCTTCTGACGAGGGGCAGTATTTTGGACAGGTGGTCCAAGGCAATACTGAGGGAGGCATGGCGCAGGATACTGATTAAGTTCAGTTGACGATACAGTCTAAGAAGTTTGGATTTGGAGTTCATTTATGAGCTAGGTCCCATCAGACATCCAGACACATTCTAAGACAGGTATTGCTCATTTCAGGAGATAGGTTTCTCCGCGAACTTGAGATTAAGAGAGACATAAAAAGAAACATCACAGCGGATCCACTCACTGAGGCTATTCCTCGAACGCAATAGTTTCGCAAACGAGTTTTGTGAGACTGACTAGTAGAGGAGTTGGGTGTTCGGTATCACACGGGCTGAGAGTATGGGACATCGCCATAATTAGCCTTGAGTGCAAGTAGGAGATTGTTGGAGATATTGCCCTCAGAGTCAATTATTGGATCACAGGCACGTGATTGCAATGATTGAGGGAGGACCTATCCCGGCAGGACAGTCTTACTCAAGATGATAGTATGATATCTGGTTTACCTTTATCATCGTGTACTGCTTTAGGTGACCTTAGAGGTCACTATTGCACGTTAATAGAGCCCCTAGGATTCTTGCTTGACTGCCAGCAGTATGAGGGCGATCATATACGTGGGAGCTGGTAGTCTATAAGCACATCCTTAAAAGGTCCTTAGTCGTGGGAGTTTCGAGACAGGGCATCGATACTCCAGAGTAGACTAGTGTATACAGTCGAGACCCCGACGAGGGGCGGCGGCCGGTCTCACAAGCCACTGGTGTCAGTTGATCACCTAAGATGTATACAGGTGCTCATTGGGTTATGAGTACACCGGACAGGACTCGCCGGGAACATGCTAGTTGGTCTTATACCTGACGTCAGATAGCAGTTCCCTTGTGACATGTGTACAGGTTAGTTCATCGACCTGAGATCGCCATTTGTCTCGTGTGAGTTCCCACTGTGCTTTGATTACTACCCTACCACGCTCAAAGGAGACGTGCAAACAGGTTTTAGTTGGGTACAGTCCCGAGCCACATGGAGGCAGTGAGCGGATCTGCAGGGGTTCGTCTCTCCCGGTAGTGGGGGTGAGGTCGCGCTGTATCTAGGAGAGCCATTACACGAAGTCCTTGGCCAAGGCAGGAGATTTACTGGTAGGTATTCCAGTAGTATCTCAGGGTGTTCTGGGCTACACTCCGACACGACTTGTACCGCTTTTGGGGGTCTGACTTTTACCAACTCCCTAGGCCCGCCATGTGATGCTCATAGACGAACGGACCGGACTGTACGGATATTTTCACTGACAGGCTCAGTAGGGTGTCAGGATGAGTTCGCTCATCGACGTCCCTTTTGGTCAATAGCTGGTAGCCCGTCACGTATGGCTAATACCTCTGACGTGCTAGTGGTTAAATCCACAGCCATAGTATTGACGAGTCTTTAGAGTTCCCCACAAAACAGTTACTCAAGTTTCGGGCGAAACGTTGTAGAGGCCGTATGGAGATATGGCAGGGTTCGATCAGATACGTGCGGTATTGCACGGATCAGGATCGAACGGTTAGTACTATAGGCCGTATGGATATATGGCAGGGTTCGATCAGATACGTGCGGTATTGCACGGATCAGGATCGGACGGTTAATACTAGAGGGCTTTGGTTTAAGCCGGATCCTAGTATTGTACAGTATAGACTTTGTCTCATTGCATTTGTATTTCGGTCGGAATACAAATGCGGGTATATATATACAGTAGCGGGGTTTTCCTGTAATTTATTACGGGATCAGTTTTTTGGAGTTGCCAGTTTGTTTTCCGTTTCAGCCATATTTCTTTGTATCTTTCATTGACTGAAGATTGGTGGAGGAGGGTTTATTTGCAAGTATGCAAATTTGGATAGTGGAGGGTGTTATTTGCATATTGGTGTATCATGATAATTCCTCCACCATTTGACTTCTTGACTTCTTCATGATTGCTTGACTTTGGAGTAATGATGATGGTTGGTGGAGTGTGGGTTTGTTTTTGTGATCATTTTCTTTTCATGATGATGATGGATTATGATGGTTGAGTGTGATTTTGGTTGTGATGATTCTTGATCATCATCACCCATTTTCTCTCTCTCTTTGATGGTTGATAGCTCCCCCCATTTTGGTTTTTCCTCCTCATTCCATTCACAAGTCTTAGCCGGCCATGCTCTCTTGGGGCTGTCCAAATTTTGTGAGACAATTTTTTGCTCTTTTCTTGCTCACAAAATCCCTTTACTCATCTCCAAAAACTCCATAGTTCATCCCTCCACTAAATGGCAACTTCTAATACCCCAAAAGAAACATAGAGTTCTACAGATAACCTACAGCATCCTTGGGCACGTCGACTCACCAACTTCGTGCCTGAGTTGCCTCGGTCCAGAGGTGGGAGCCTGTAAAAGAAGCCGGCGACGTGGTGCCCTTCCGGCGACTTGGTGGAGACCGGAGATTCCGAGGGGAGATCGGGACGACGACGAGAAGACCGAAGGACACGGATCGCTCGGTATATTTCTCTACCCCCTTCTCTAGATAGTTAGGACTAGTTTAATAGCACGATCCGGGTATATAGTGCGTGGTGGTGCCGGTTTGAAAAGTTAAAGTAAATCATCGCTTCCGCATTCCGGCGTCGTATTGACGGCCGGGGCGCCGCCGTGCACTTACAGCCTCTTCCATTATCAGATTCACAACTGTAACTGTATATTTCTTTGGCCTCTCTCCAAATCCCTTTATATATCTTTAGTCATTACCTTTTGTACACCCCTTTAGGCTAAATGGTTTTCTTCCTTCCCTACCGTTCGGCACCAGCCTATGGTTTGAAAGCAGACTATCCAATAAGCGTAATAGGTGTACTCTCCTAATCCTAGGAGTACTCGTAACCTGAGAGAAGGTGAAGATATAAGACAACTGAATAAAACCTTATTCCTATTTCTCCTGAACCGGAATCCATCCCCGAACTGGAACAAGTTCCTTTCGAGTTCGTATATAACCATACGATGGAGTATCCAAATAACTGTGGATCTTCGTAGTGATACGGAGTGTCCTGGAGAAATACAAAGGTGAAGTAGGAGTGACGATGAAATACTTGGTTTGGTCATGAATAGCAGTCTTAATTTACTTTGCCCTCTTACTAATCCCTTTATTTGTCTTTACTTAATACCTTCTGTACACCTTTGTTGGGCTAATTGGTTTTCTTCATTCCCCACCATTTGGCACCTGCCTATGGTTTGGAAGAAGACTATCCAATCAGCGTAATAGGTGTAGTGTCCTAATCCTAGGAGCACTCGCAACCTGAGAGAAGGTAAAGATAAAAGACAACTGAATAAACCTTATTCCTTTTCTCCAAAACCAGAAACCATCCTCGAATCTGGAACAAGTTCCTTCGAGTTCGTATATAACCATAAGATGGTTTTATCCAATGGAAGTGGATGTTTGTAGTAATACGGGGTGTTCTGGAGAAAAGGGTAAAAGCAGGAGTGGCAATGAGGTATGCAACTCAGACAATCCAAAAGCCAGTGTTTTAAGAAAGTTCGGTTAACTTGGTCACTGAGTCATAGTCAAGGGTCAGGCCATGGTTGCTGCCAAAGAGAGAGAGAAAAGAAACACTCTGCGTGCACTCTAACCTAGATCAGAATGGTTATCACTTTATCTAATCAGGAAACCTCCCACTGTATCGTCAAATTCTCTTCCAAACTTGAAACAAGAATTAGTCGGGATCACCCGAGGAGTATACCAACTCATCAGTGAGAATCGGTATCCAACTATCATTGCATGATAATGTGATGGAATCCACTCACATTATCACACTCTAGAAGGTATGCACATGCCTGGCAAGTTCCAGTTTCTTTAGAAACTCCCGATGTGATTTCTACCCCAAGCGGCTTATGACCTTGACTAGGTCAACAAACCATAAACCTCTAGTCAAGTTCAACCCGTCATTATTCTGGACTGCATTAAACCCACCCGTACGTGCCCTTGACTAGGTCAACAAGGCCGCACGACTGTCCTAACCAATCTCATTTATGCAACAAACAAGCACCACTTAGCTACCGAACACTACGTCTTGACTAGGTCAACAAACGCAGCACGAATACTAAATAATACCGGTAAGAAATGACGGAGGGCTACGACTGTTTTTTGGCGAAAAACCTTTAACATAATGAACTTGATATCGTTGAGGGAACTGCATAGCTTTTTATAAATATAGTGGCGAAAACCTTTGCTAAAGAGGTCACTCCCGGTGAAGGGATCTCGGCTCTTTCCCCGTAGAATAAGGTGCAGGATATTCCAACTGAATACCACGATGCAAAGCAAAAAGTAATCGACTATAGTGAAGTTATTACCCTGAAGCAAACTTCTGTCCAAGGGGTCACTCCCGGTGAAGGGATCTCGGCCCTTGCCTCGTCGACTTAGGTGCTGGATATTCATAACCGAATACCACTGTGCAAAACAAAAGTGAACGTCCTTGCAATAACATATTTTTTTTAAAAATATTCCAACAACATCAGAATAGGTTTGTTTAGCTTGCATTGATCCGAATCAATGCAGTCCCATCAATTAATCACACTACAAAAGAACGAAAATATGATGTATGTATATGCCATCTACATTCTCTACTGGGTCCCGTCATCACCCGTTAGGTTACTTAACTAACGACAGAGAGGGGACTGGACTAGCACGGGTGTAAAACATATACAACATCTACTAGTATATATATATCAATATATAATAATCGCTCAAGGCGTGATAAAATGCAACATCACATAAATGTAATAAGTATCACAGAACAATACAGATAATCTGGGATCCCCAGGTTTCATAGAGCCACTACTGAAACCCGACGTTCCCATGGTCGTGTGGATAGCCTGTGCAATGAAATCCTAGACCCCTACGGGTGTGGCAAGTTACCCGCAAAAACCTGAAGCGAGGCAGCCCCTTCAACAAAGTGAATGGACCAAACAACACATCACGGAATCCGGTAACTTGAGCACCCCTCCTTGGGTCAACCTGTACCCGTACGAGTGTGGTGAATAGCCCGCCAATTCTAGAGTGAAGCCCTTTCTGTCTCAAAGCCATGAGATGCAGGCCCGTTGCCCTCTAGAACCCGGCTATCCATGCATCCCTCCGCGGGGAAATCCTAGTACAGAAAGTAAAATATATACAACGGGTACATCGACCTCAGCCCGGTCGTGCCCCAAAAGAATAATATACAAACAGGCAGTGACGGCAGTCCACATGTCGGACGCTCGCCCCACAATATCAAATGTACAAATACAACCAAACTGTACTACCATTGCATCCAGGCTATCCACCACGACAAATCCGCAACATCACAGCACAACACAGAACATCAACGTGAATGTCACATTCGCAAATCCGTCTAAAAGGGTTATAGCAATTAGACAAGATTTACCGATCAAATGACATTCACGGTCGCAGATATAATGTAAATACTGTGAACTAACATGTTTAAAAATTTTGATCGACAAAATTTCCCAAAGTGGGCCCCAAGTACAATTCCCAGTACTCAAAATAATCTGGGCCAAAACAAAAATACCAGAAACCTCATTTTCAAGTCAAAAACCACTGCATGAAAAATGGTGCCCTAATTCTACTGTAGCGCGGCGGAACCTCGGCCAAAACAAGGTTAGTGCCGCAGTTCCGCGGCGCTATGACGAGATCATTGTACCAAATTTAAACAATGTTATTTAAAAAGCCTGCCTGATTTTCTGACGTACTTAAAATAATTTTTAGAGCACAAAAAAATTTCGACAGAAACTCAGAAATTGAAAAGGCGGTTTTGGAAATTTTGATTGATCGATGTTTTAAATACGTTAGAGCAAGCTAGTAAAGGTTAATGGCGTGGCTCTGATACCATGTAAGTCTAAGGTAGCGTCCCGGCCGTCTGTCCGAGGCCAAAATGCGGAAACGAAAACTTTTTCAAAACTTGAAACTGGCGCTATCGTATACTGTAATCCCGGATCGAACCATTAACCTATAACTAGCAACTAGAGAAAGAGTTGGAAAAGCTATACCGATCGATCCGTGTCCTTCGGTCTTTGGCCACCATCCCAAGCTCCTCGCGGCATCTCCGGTCTCGGTCTCCTCGTCGGAAAGGGCACCACATCTTCGAGTCTTTTTACGGGCTCCCGCTTCATCCGAAGCAACTCGGGCACGAAGTTCGCTAGCCGACGTGTCCAAGGCGAAGTAGAGAATGTTTGTGACAACTTTGTCTCTTGCATCCATTGCATTGATGGAGGTTGAAGATGAGGCCATCAATGGAAATGGTGAGCTAGAGGAAGAAGAAGATGTTTCCTTTTCTTTTTCTTATGTCTTGTGATGATAATGAGAGTGTGAGAAGTGTATGAATGAAAAATACAAGAGCTTACAACCATCATATGGCTGCCCTTCCTCTCTCATCCTCTCATTTCATCCACAAATCAATCACAATATGTGACACATGCACAAAGAAAGAGACCACGAGTCACCACTTGTGCATGTATCACAATTAATGCTCCTAATCATGAATTCTAGCTCATAATTTCCATATGCAAACATTAATCCAAATGTTTGCAACAATAAAAAGATACGGCAATATCTAAAGTAAACTCGTGACGGATCACAATGATACCCCTCACCTGTATATACATACCTGCATCCGCATTCCAACCGAATGCGAATGCGATGAGACTAAAGTAATCCAACAAATCCAATACTAGGATCCGTCTTAAACCAAAGCCCACTAGTATGATCTGTCCGATCATGATCCGTGCACTACCGCACGTATATGATCGAACCCTGCCATATATCATACGGCCTCTACAACGTTTCACCCGAAACTTGAAAACTTTCTGTCGGGGACTCTAAAGACCCGTCAATACTTTGGCTGTGGATTTAACCATTAGCACGTCAGAGGTACTAGCCGTATGTAACGGGCTATCAGGTATTGACTAAAAAGGAGGTCGATGAGCGAACTCATCCTGACACCCTACTGAGCTTGTCAGTGACAATATCCATACAGTCCGGTCCGTTCGTCTATGAGCATCGCATGGCGGGCCTAAGGGGTTGGTAAAAGTCAGACCCCCAAAAGCGGTACAAGTCGTGTCGGAGTGTAGCCCAGAACACCCTGAGATACTACTGGAATACCTACCAGTAAATCTCCTGCCTTGGCCAAGGACTTCGTGTAATGGCTCTCCTAGACACAGCGCGATCTCACCCCCAATACCGGAATAGACGAAACCCATGCCGATCCGCTCACTGCCTCCATGTGGCTCGGGACTGTATCCAACTAAAACCTGTTTACACGACTCCTTTGAGCTGTGGTAGGGTAGTAATCAAAGCACAGTGAGAACTCACACGAGACAAATGACGATCTCAAGTCGATGAACTAACCTGTACACATGTCACCAGGGAACTCATAACCCAATGAGCAACTGTATGCATCTTAGGTGATCCAACTGACAGCAATGGCTTGTGAGACCGGCCACCACCCCTCGTCGGGGTATCGACTGTTTACACTAATCTACTAATGGAGTATCGTTGCCCAGTCTCGAAACTCCCACATTTAGGAAGCACTTTAAGGATGTGCTTATAGACCCCAGCTCTTATGTATATGATCGCCATCATATTGCTGGTAGTCAAGCAAGCATCTTAAGGGCTCTATCAACGTGCAATAGTGACCTGTAAGGTCACTTAAAGCAGTACACGATGATAAAGATAAACCAGATAGCATACTATCATCTTGAGTAAGACTATCCTACCGGTATAGGTCATCCCTCAATCATTGCAATCACGTGCCTGCGATCCAATAATTGACTTTGAGGGCATTATATCCAACACACAATGTGTTTATCTTGTGGACGTTATCTTTGCGTTTCGTTATTTTGTGTCGTCGCTGTATATTTAGCCTTATGTGTTGTGTTTGTGAAATTTTAGGATTGCAAGCGAGGACTTCGGACGCTGCGAAGAAAGGGAAGCAGATGGTCTGATTTTCTTAGCTCGAGATCATCGGTGAGTAGATTTAACATCTACGGGGAAATCGCCCGTATGGCGTTATGCGTCAGGGCTGGATATGATATCATAGCTGCATGTTTATACGCATATGAGTTGATTGCGCATGAGCATCATTGTATATTATTACCTGTTGTGCCTTGACTTGATACCTATTGGACACAACACTATTACTGATGGTTCATGTTGCACGAGCACAAATTGTATGCTACACACACACCGTCGGTAATTGCCATGACACGCACTACATATATACATATGTGATATTGTATTGGTTATTTTCATTGAGACAGTGATTCTTATTCCTTTGCGTATATGAAATATAGTATACAGGCTATACCTACATGATTACACATATACCTTGCTATAGCTACATGAACATCATGCATACATACTCACATGTACACCTACATACCTTGCTACAACTACATGTACATCATGCATACATACTCACATCTACACCCACATACTTTGCTATAGCTACATATACCCCTAAGTGGTATTGTATTGTCATTTGACATTGAGACGTTGGTTATTGTGCTATTACGCTTATGAAATGCATCATACATACCTGCTTACATGTAGATACACATATCTTGCTATAGTTACATGTACACCTCATATGATGCTGCACTTGATTTCGAAAGAATTGGGAACCGCATGATATATTTTAAAAACTGGATTCATTTAAAAGAGTGGTTTTCCCTTAATATGCTCATATTGCTGTTTTATGTTGCATGAATCAGATTTCATAGATTTACGCATTGAGATATGGATTTCATGTGATTTATGGATTTGAGAACCGTGGGGGTATTTCAAGAATTTATGTATTGTTTGAAAACCCGGTTTCTCTTGATATGATATTTCAGTGCGTCCGCCATGAGTTTTCTTGGTTCTGAGACTTGTGTTAGATACCCAATTCGAGGAGCGGATAGGCACCGTCTGCGGGTACATGGTGGACCCGGTATAGTTCCCCGGGGCAAGAGATGATTTTCGTGGTATAAACGATGAGCCTAGCTGGCGGGCTAGTACCTACCGGTGATAGTATTTGGATTCGGCGGTTATCGTGGGGATACCGAACGGAGTTATGTACGGACATGACTTCAGGGCCAGTTGTGGTGACGGCGCCTGAGAGATGAGTATTTACGTGTCGATGCTGGACACGAGTATTTCATGATGTTTCGAGTGTCGATGTTGGACACTCAGGTCCATGATTTTGTTATGTCGTTGATGGACACACGAGGTAGATATCCTCATACACACACACACAGGCACATGTTTTCATGAGGTTTTCGAGTGTCGAAGTTGGACACTCAGGTTCCATGAGATTTACAGATTTAGGGCCGATCAGGGTAACGGTGCCTGAGGTATTGGGATTTGGGGTGTCGTTGATAAACACCAGTATTTTCCACGATGATGATTCATTGATGATGTTATGTTGTATCCCATACCAGCATTTATTTGATATGCATTTTTATTCATGTAGATGTAGTACCCTGATGGTGTACCTTGATCATGATTGTTGCATATTTATATTTCCATACTTATGCTATCAGATTACATATGATAGATTATCACTGTTCGTGCATACTTGCGATTACAGTATGATATTATTTATTATTCACGAGTTGTCAAATCACCCCCGTTGTGCCACAGTGTTTTGCAGGACTTACCCTCAGAGTAGTCGCGGCATGACTTCTTTTTATCTCTACTTTTTCGGATACCGCTACGGTTGGGTGTGAGGCCTTTTGCTATAGGTGGGTTTGCGGTTATCCGATGATGTTCATTATGTTTCTTTTGTATCTACTACTCTCCATCTACCACTTCATGTATTTGACTTAGAGACGGGTTGTGAGTATCGATGTTGTATATTTTTTTTGTGACTCTGTGTGCCGTGCTTGTGGGAGCCGGCCTTGTTATAAAGGTTTACCTCCTTTTGCTGTTTTCATTATATTTCTTTGCTACGGCGTCGTATATATGCTTATGGTGGTTGTTTCCGCCGTTGGGAGTGATTTGCTCCCGTCTGGGATGCTTTATTTATATTCTATATTGTACCCATTTTCGGGGCTAGTTTTTACAAAGGAGGTGCTACCGAAATTTTTAAGAAAGTAAAACTTAATTTTAAAGATTTTTACTTGAGATTTCCGAAGGTTTTTAACTATGTTTTCTCAACTTATCCATTTTTTGGGTGGTTTAGATTTCTGAGTTTCGGCTTACTTAAATTGCGTACGCCTGTTGACGTTACGTGGTTTAAGTGCCAGTCACGTGCCTAAATTTAGGTCATGACAAAACTATAATCTCCGAAATGAGTACATAAACTACTTTACAAGTCAAGACGTCACAGGATAGGATAGCGCAAACATAAAATAAAATACTTTTTTTATTCATAAATCAAAACGAATACAAGATACAAGAAGACAAAAAAGGAGAAAATATACAACCACAAAATTTTTGAGATGGCGGGCGGTTCAATAAACCAGCAAGATCATCATTTTTTCACCGAACTTCTGTTTTAAGCTCTATCAATGCCGAGCTGAGTCCCTGCCTATGCCTGTTGATTTTGGTATAATGAAAATCGATCCTCAAGCTCTTTCTCGGCAGCCTTGTGGGCCTCGAACATCTCGCGTGTAAAAATGACGGCTTTATCAAGAACCACCACCTCCGTAATGGCCTCCTGAAGAACCCGCCAAATTTCATAGGCTCGAGTGGTCTTGGTAGTGAGCTGGGCTTGAAGTTCCCTTAAAACCTTCAAAGTCAATTCCCTTGCCAAAAACTTTTGGTTGAGACTTTCCTCACATGACTGGAGATTGGCCGCACACCGATCGATCCATTCACGCAAATTGGCCTTTATGGACAAGATATCAGAGGGAAGGCATACGCATTCAACCCCATATAGAGAGGCCTCCACTTGACGACAATACTCGACCCAAGTACGCACCAGAGCCTCTTCGTGATAGGTGGCAAGAACAGACAAAAAAGCGTTGGCTTCAACAGCGAATTCTTCAGCCGTGATAGAAGTGCCAGCGCAAAGATCTCTAATAAGGGTCGCCAATGAATGAACACTCTGTTTTTCCATCCTCTTAGACACGCGTCGAGCGTAAGGGCTTGGCGGCATGGAAACCGGGACTCTAATGGAGTCAGGATGGGCAAAACTGTGAAAATATATGGGTGGTAAGTCGCTTTTCCAAACATAGAATAAATAAAAGAAGGCCAATGCTAAAGTGTCACTTACCCATGGCTATAGAAGGCGGATTTGAGAGATCCCCAGGCCCATCGAGAACTTGAATTTCGTCATCATCCTCTAAGACTGTGGTTTAAAATAAAGGGGCACATCAGCATCATTATGAAAATATATAACGGAAAGGCAAAGGAAAACCAATCTTGGCCAGAACAAATGACTATGCTCTGTGGAGGTATCGGTTGTGGGGCCACCATGTCAAGTAAACGCTGAAAGGTTTTCTCCAGAGAAAGATTTACAATAGAAGACGCCAACTCCCGCAATTCTGAGAGAAAGAAAAGTTCAGATATATGGAAGGGTCATTAAATAAAAATGTAGATGTCTATAAAATTACCTTCGATACTTCGTCCACATTGAACTGGAGGGATGACAGCTTCAGTAATCTCCTCTGCACCTTCCGGTGTGTCATTAGAAATATTCACAAAAGCCGTGGTCGGTGTGGCAGTCTCCGCTGGAAGATTAGAAGCCGTTACCGGATTCTCCAAGGCCCGGATGGTAGCTATGATAAGCTCCTCTACACCCTTTGGTGCATCACTGGAGATATTCATAGAATCTATGACCAGTTTAGCAATCTCCGCTTGAGGAATAGAAGCCGTCACCGGAGGCTCCATGATGCGATCTGGGCTCAAGACTACGCCCGCTGCAAAAGGCCCTACAAAATTTTTATAAAGATAATAAAATGTGAAAGTAATATAAATTATTTACCAAAAGAGACATAAAAATATACATACTGATACGCCAGGGAGCCTGAAGGATGGTTTTCTCGAGCCGTTGCACTTTTCTGTTCAGATGCGCTTGTCGGGCTACAATCGAAAATGAATCTCTACCGGCTTTCAGAGCAGCCCCATCTTTAGAAGCATCTGATACCAGCTGTTTGAGGGCCCGTTCCTCTTCCAGTGTCAAAGGAGTTATCAGTAACTTGGTTGGAGCCGGATCGACATCATGAAATTCGACAGCAAGAAGGCATCCTTTCTTGGGGCGCACATTTTCAGTTTCATCTTGTGAATGCTTTAAAGTCTCGGCCAACTGAGAGGCCTCCTCGGTGGATGAACCAAGAAAGAGAAGGTCATTGTCCGGTTCATGCGCAGATATCGGCTCCTCCTGAATAAAAGGCTCGGATTCAAGCAAAGCATCGAATAGACCGGTGACTGATTTCTTTCTCCTTTTAGAGCTAGAGCTAACACCAGTGGAGGGGTGTTTCCTCCCTTTCGGCGCTTTTGCGCGGCGTTGCCCAACCTTGCCTTCGTTATCCGTCTTTAGTGATGCCATGGCAGGCACTTTATCAGGAGCCTCTGCCTCGGCTCTAGTACGTACTGGCATACCAGCAGTACGGGGGATTGATTCTGCTTAAGCAGCCTTAGGAATAAGCACTGAGTCACTATCCCTCAGAGGAGGGAAAACAACCGACCGTGGCCGCAATAGGGCACTGACGGCTTGAGTGGAAGCGTATGCTTTACATTCAAAGAGAACCCTTCTTTCCTCTGCAATGATGGGACTAACCCGGTGGCGATACCAGCCCTTGAAGGGTCCCATGGGCCTCAGAAGATAGTCAGGCTCGGGAATCATGAAGAAGGAACAAGTACCCAACCGCATGAAGTGGTGGATAACGTCGCGAGCGACCTCCAGTGAGAGAGTGGGCTCAATTAAAAAGGCTTCGAGGGGGATGCCCTGGTTGTAACCCAACTGCTGGGCGAAGCAATGCAGATTGTACCGCATGACGAGAGCAGTATTATTTAGACGAAACACTAAGTACCCTGGCCTAATTGAATATAAATTCATGATCTCTTTGGGCTTTAAAGACAGAGCTCCACTCTTCGACAAATCAAACAACTGTTGAACGTGTCCCGCTGGAGCAGAAAGGACTCGGTCACTGAAAACCATCCCGCCTTCATTCGAATACAGATTAAGAAATACCCATAGAGTCCCTAACTGAGTCGGATCAGGATCAGAAGCATCGACCAGCCTCATGACTCGTGGAAAGGTATATGCTTTATAGAAAGCAGGGAGCTGGTGTGCAGCAAATGCGCCTAACACATGCATCTCAATCCATGACATGAAGTAGTGGAAGGAGAAATTCACGGTGTCCGCATCCGGGTTTGAAGTGTTGGCAGCAGTACTTAAACCGTGATATAGGTGTGATAGTCCTGCAACGCCAACAACTAATCGCGCTCCTTCGGTAATGCAATGGGCAGGATAGAAGACGGAGGCTCTCATAAAATGGCGATGCATCGGCATGGAAAACCAGCTATGCCAGAGACTGATGAAGCTGACAAAGAAAGTTTCTTCATCTATTCCAGGGCCAGCGATCGCGTCAAAGGTCACGGCCGATGAGTTTGGAATGTAAAACTGTGGCAGGTCTTCTTTTTTGGTCAGCAATTTCTTCAAGCCGAATCCGAAGGGATCCTCGACCTTTGAAAATTTCGGAGCTTTCTTGGATAACACATCTTCACGGAGAAAGCAAGCAATGAAAGCATCAAAAGTGACATCTTGCCCTTCCGATGCCACGAATAGTTTCTCAAAAATACCCAAGGCTTTGATCAGACTCGGGTGCTTGTGTCGAACAGCAATCTCAGTCGTCAAGCCCTCAAGCATAGCTTGCACTATAGCAAATATATACTCATCAGGGGGAAATAATTCTTCGCAATTCTCTCCCCTAATCGGCAGCCCTGAAATTTCTCGAAACACCTCCAGCGAAATAGAGATTTCACGGCCCCTTAGCAAAAACGTGTTTGTTGGAAGATTCCACTGGTTCAAGAAGGCCTTGACCCACCAGACGTGGGGAGCATGGTAGTAAAACAGTGACGCGTAAACCACTTGATACAACCCAACTTTCTGCAACCGTGATGTAGGGTTGCTATGCACGCGCACAAGGGTCTACGAGGCATCAACCATGCCCGATTAAAAATTAGTCGTGCCGAACAACCCGAATACGGATCTTTAAACTAGAGATTAGGCGAAAACTAACATGCTAAACATTTTAACACTAACTGAGAGGGATTACAACCTTTGTAGATCCGGTCCTTCACTTCATATGCTCCGTGTTGTGGTCCCTTCGCTGCGATCATCGGGTTCCGGACTCTCGAGAGGTTCCACGAAGAGAAAGATGCAACCTTTGCTTCCGATCTTCGACACAAAGATGATCTACCTTGAAGTTTCGTTAACACAAGCTAACACTCATGAAATGATGTGAACACCCTCATCTAAATGGCAAGGGAAGATGAGGATGATGAAGTAGGATTTTTTCTCTCTTTATTTATCTTTTTCTCACATTTATTCATCACTTGGAAAAAAGCTAGTAAGCTTTTTCCATGAAGAAAGAAGAAGGAAGAAGAAGAATATGATAGAATTCCTTTTGTGATGAATAATGCAAAGAAGATAATGATCAATAATGCAACCATGGTTAACATAACCTTTGTAGAGAATTAACCAAGGCTAGGGTTTGGGTTAGGTTAAGAATGAGTCATAACAAAATATTTTTATCATGACAAAAAGAAACCTTCTAGAATCAACTAGAAGTATTAACCCTAATCCAAACCCTAATCATGTTTAAACTCCACTAAACATGTTGCATTAGTTATCATATCATGTTACAATATTATATATCACATATATAATATTTATTGTAACCAAATAAAATAATACATTTAACATATATCGCATATATATCAATGTATTACCCGAGTAAGAAAAAGAATCTTTTAGTGAGCTAATATTAGTTAATGTAATTTAATATATCATATATATTATTATACATTAAATTATCGAATCAACACTTGATCCGACAATCCGGCTATATCGCATATAACCGACTAATATTTATCCGTACCGATTCATCGAATCAACACTTGATCCGATGACCCGGCTGATATCAAATATCGCGAGAATATAATACGGTATCACATATCGCATTATCCTCGGTCCCGCACATATCACATATGTGCTCCTACTCCGTTTTGCCTGAGCCAAGAAACCTCTGTGTAGGACTCTAAAGAATCGTCAATACGCCGGCAGTAGGTGATGATCATATCAAACACCCACAAGCTACAAGCGGTCAGCTAAACGTAACAGCCACCCAGGTATTGAGCGCTCAGAAGATTAACAAGCAAGCCTGTACATTCTCCTGTGAATCCAAACAGTAACACTCCCGTACAGTCCGGTCTCGTCATCTGATATGTCGCATATCTCGCCTAGGGGTGGTAAACGTCAGACCCCAGTAGCTTGATAAGTCGTGTCGATATGAGGTCTATAACAGTTCGAGAAACTACCGATAACTCTTACCAGTAAATCTCAGCAACCCTGGCCAGGGATTTCCGGTTATAGCCAATCGAACACAGCACAACATCAACTCCCTATACCGGGAGAGACGAATCCCCTCCTATCGCTCATTGCCTCCATGTGATTCGGGACTGTACCCAAAAGCCACCTTTTTGCACGCCCTGTTGGACGTGGTATGATGGAAATCAAAGCACAGTGGGAATCACACAAGACTCTATGACGATCTCGGGTCAACAGACTACTCTGTACCAGTGTCACCGAAGAACTGCCATCTGACGTGAGGTATAATACCATCTGGGAGTTCTCGGCGAGTCCGTCCAGTGTACCCAATCTCCACTGAGCACCCGTACACCATCCTTGATGTCAAACACCGATGGATATGGGATCATCCATCGCCCATCATATGGGTCAAGATGCATATACGCTAGTCTACTCTGGTGTATCGATGCCCTGTCTCGATACACCCTCGACTAGGAACAGTTATAGGATGTACTCGTCGACTACGGTGGCCCCACTAGTATGATCTCATCATAGTCCCAGTAGTCGAGTACACATCCTAAGGGCTTTATAAACATGTAACATAGAGACAATTAGAGTACATGTTAAGATAAAGTACAACCAGATAGCATACTATCATGTCGAGTAAGAAAGTCCTCCCTATATATGTCCTAGCATCCACTACAATATACATCGTATGTACAGTAATGGCCTCTAGGGCATACATATAACTAACACGTGAGCGTTGGGAGGAGAGAATGTATCGGGCCCAAGGAAGGTAGTTCACTGGATGACGCAGGGTAACACCTACCTTATAAACATGCCCCTAGGGTCAAGCTCCACCCTGACATATTCGGCATCCCAAGATATCAATGGCCATCATGGGTTGATTGGGTATCCCAGTCATCGACAGCTCAAGACGGCCCATAGGGTTCTAATTAGCCGTTTCCACCGCATAAGCAGTACGCGGACGCTCCGTCAATAACATTGACCGGATGGGTTTTTCTGGAACTTCGCATGTAAAACTACGGCGGCCCCTGATAATATGACCATACCAAACTCCCCATAGGAGAAGGCTCTTATTGTCCCTATCATGTTCCCTAATCATTTCCATAACTTCCTCGTCTGATGGCGACCGTAGAAAAGCGACTTCCGAGCGTGTGTAAGGGAAGTAAGGCAGTGAGGCAATTGTACCTAAAAAAAGGAAAAAAAGAAAGAGAAAATCCATTAATGAAAAGTGTAAGTTTGTTTCATGGGACCACTAACTACAAAGCCAGTAGGCCCTACGAAATCCAAATGGCGGCTCACCATTGATGAGGCAAGATAATCTTTGTGAGAATCCAAAAGGATTCTCATTAAATAAATAGTAGAGTTTAAAAAACTCTTTAACATCCTCAAAAAATGAGTTCTGTTAAAATGCATAACAGATTCAAATCTGTGAAAAGCGTATTAAAACCCTAAAAAGGAAAAATGCTCAAGAACACCAGGGAATAAAATTCCCAAAAGTCCCCGAGTATTTCATAGCTAAGCTCTGTAATATGGAATTAAATTCATTTATTAATGGGATTAAACCCCAAAAAGCCCCATGGTGAGGAAACGAAGAAAATGGAATTGAATTCCAAGGATCCTCAAAGATCGATGATAGGGTAAACCCTAAGAGGAGAACTAACCATTCTTAAGACCCCAGAGTATTCTTAAAAATGGGGTATTTTTAGATCTCTAAGATATCAGTTCAAGGCAAGAGCAAAGCTCTGTTGATGTATTTGAAATCTAAATAAAAAAGGGGGTTTTCCCTAAGAGGTGAATGTCGTTCATGATCCTTAACCAAAAAGGAGTTTTGCAGAGTTTAACTCTGAAAGTTCTATAGACAGAGAGTTAAGCTCTATGAGAAGAATTAAATTCTCAAGAAAAAGTTTAGGAAGAAGATGAAAAAATAGTGATCATCTAAAGGGTCAAACATCCCTTTATAAGACGTGATGGGGAGCGGTTCAGCTTTCCGTTCCCCTAGGCAATCTAAGGGTGGACAGCGTTGCACTCACGTGCAAGTCACGTGAGAGCAATGTTGGGGAGAATTTGTTCCCTCATAAAAAAAGAAAGGGGAGAAATTCCCCACTATTCAAGTCTCACGTGTCAAACACGTGAGCACCTTTATGCAAAAGCATATAGGCGCTGCAGTTAAAAACAAATGGGCTAAAAGAACCACAAGTGTTAAACACGTGAGCTCCTATATGCAAGAATATAGGCGCTGCAATCAAATAATTGGCAAGCCAAACAGGCCTCACGTGTTAAACACGTGAGAGTTTATATGCATATGAGCTCTGAAAATAAAGCATGCTAAAACCCATGCTAGGGGTCACGTGTTAAACACGTGAGTTCTCCTGCTGCGCTCTTTGGCAAGATAGAATTAAATTCTATGTGATAGAATTAAATTCTATTTGGGAAATATTTTCCCTGATCATATAATATAGAAAGATTCATTTCTAACAGGGAATTTTGGATTTAGAATCCAATTGTGATAAAATATCACCAATCAAACCACCTGATAATTCTATGTGGGAAATATTTCCTTGATCTTTCTCAAATTAGAACTATCTTCCATGTTAAATGGAGGACCCTTGGATCAAAGATCCAACGGTGATTATAAAATCACCCCCCCGATCATCTGATAGAATAAAATTCTATCTTAGAAAAATATTTTCTTAATTTTGTTAAATTAATAAGATAATCGTAGGAAAATATTTCTTGATCTTGTTAAGCAAATAAAAAATCTTCTCTATTAAACAGAGAGCTTTTGGATTGAAAATCCGACGGTGAATAAAATTCACCAATTAATCTTCATGATCTCTCAATGAGAGATTTTCTTAACATACTGATTTTTTCCCCTTCTCCTATAAATAAAAGTAAGGAGATTAAATCTAGATATACACAGAACTCCCCACAAGTTTCTGCAAAAAAAAAAAAAATACAGCGAGCTATTGAAAAAGAAAGAGAATTTAATTCTCAAAGAAGAAGAAGACTTGCCTCATTGAAACCCTAGGTAAAAAAAACCCAGAGATCATAGTGTCTCTTCTTTACCTCTCTAAGGGTTTAACCATTCATATAAGAACTCAGTTTTTTCTCTGATTGAGATTTGAAGAAGTAGATCTCCCCATAAGTTGAGAATTTAATTATCATCGGGGCGATTCTGTTCTGCAGATTAAAAACTTAGGAGAAAAGAACTATGTAAAAAGAAAAGAACATGAGCATATGTGAATTTAATTCCTCCAAGAATTAGGGTTTAACCCTACAAAAAGAACTTAGTTCTTCAATACAAATAATAATGATGATCCAAGACGATCATCAATAACTAAAAATGTCATTAACAGAGATCAAATATATCTGAAAACAAACAACAAGAATAACTTGGCGTCTCAACACTTTTATGGAACCTCACGTGTTTCCCATGTGAGTGCTCAAAATAAGAAAAAGCAAAGATAAAATTTCCTCACGTGTTTCCCACGTGAGTGCTCAAAGTAAGCAAAAGCAAAGCTAAAACTGCCTCATGTTTTCCTACGTGAGAGCTCAAAATAAGCAAAAAAGAAAGTTAAAACCGCCTCACATGTTTCCCACGTGGGAGCCTAAAGAGCAAAGAAAAATTTCGTTGTCAATTAGGCAGCCGCCTCAAAAGGAAGCAGTCACGTGAAACACACGTGAGTTCTATCCAAGTGCTTAGCACTTATGTAAAAAGAAGGAAACGGACAAATAAAGCCTAAAGCCTAGCGCTCACGTGCTTCCCACGTGAGTATCATGCAGAGTGCTTAACACTCTATGATTAGTCAAAAATGACTAAAAATGCTCACATCTGAGCGCCTTCACACGTGAGTACCACAGGACTCTAGTGCTTAGCACTAATCCAGCACCCCACGTATTTCACACGTAAACGCCGTATGTCCCAGTGCTCAGCACTGTTGGATAATTATGAAAACTCAATCTTAGCCCAAACATTGGCTAAGTTTCCTGAGGTCAAATCTCTTTGTTTTTTAATCAATCGAGCCCACAAGCTCTTGATTTCCAAGGTCTCAAATATGACAAAAAATTCTCAAGTACACAACAACCCCTTTTCCCTCAAATATGGGGTTTGGTTTAAGGGTACAACTCTTCACATCTCTGATACATGTCGTTGTAATTCCTCAACGTCTTCAGAGAGGTAGCAGGTCTCGACGACCAACAACTTCTTTTATATTGATGCACTTCCAAATTGACGTGCATGCCTCAAATCGGACCGTGACCCAAATTGGGCACATTCCATATTACCATTGTTCACTTCGTCACGTAACAAATACACGTGCATGCAAGATGGGCGATATTGGACCGAAATATCCTTAAACTAATATTCGCCCCTAAATACGGTGATAAAGGACCAAAACGTTCTTAAACTAATACCTCGCCTTAAACATGGCGATAATGGACCGTGATGTCCTTAAACTAAAATAATTAAGCCCGAAAGCTCATACGTTTTGAGTCAATCTTAATCTCAAACCAGATTAACGATCCTTAAATCAACCCAAATCCAAATCTAAAAATATACGGATTTGGACTAATCCACGCCCTACGGGCAACAACATAAAATAGTCTCTGTATACAATCCACGGGCAACCAAAATAAAACAAAAATACACACGACACGAAGTGAATCTCCGGAGCAGGAGAAAGTGGTTATCGTGATGCGGTAACATAATTAACTGCAAGGGCTTGCACCTGCAGGGAAGAGCGTCCCCACAATCAAAAAACCCTCGCAAACGAGGGGGAATCTGATAAAGTCTGCTACAACAGTCGCATTCGTTCAAACCTCCGATATACGGTGCCATAAATCAACTTGGCATCTTCGGAAAGGTGGACGGATAAACCCAAATAGCATATGTCCATAGAATTCAGGCCAGACGTCCTAATGTCCCGGTCCGTCTTTCGGCGGTGAACATGCGCATTTTAACCTTAACTGTATCATATGTCATGTATGTCGTAAGCATGTATTCAAATCGTTGATCTCATTTAATATGGTCTTTCACAACCACTCATTATATCTCGTTATCCTTTTAAGTCTGTAAGGTGTATCATAATATTTTATAGAACCCTTAGTTAATAATGACCATGGTATTTAATGGTAGTTACTGTTTATAAGAAAACCATGGTATTTTAGAGTAATTATAATTCTTGGAAACCCATGGTATTTTAATGAAAATATCTTTTAATGAAAGATTATGGTATTTATTTGAAATTATCTTTTAATAAAGATTTAGGTATTCTTTTTGGAAAATATTTATAAAGGTTATATTTTTTGTTGAAAATAGCATTTTAGTAAAGGTCAAGGTATTTAAATGAAATTATATCCTTTTTAGGATGGATTAAGGTATTTTATTGTAAATAATAATTTATAAAGTCAGGGTGTTTATTTGGAGGTAACATTTTAAAAGTACGTCCGTGTTGCCAACCGCTGCATATAGGCGGCAGGATTTGTGTCCTTTTTAGGGATGATTGCCTATCAACCACGAGATATTTACGTAAAACATTACCCTATTTAGATTAGGGAATTTTATTAAAGGTGATATTCTACAAAAATAACTCCGCGTTGGCAACCGCTGTATATGGACGACAGGATTTATGTCCTTTTCAGGGACGATTGTCTATTAACCACGGGGTGTTTCATGTATAATATTACCCTATTAGGATATCTTATTAAACCTTAGTGGTTATAGGCTAAAAGTATTAATATCAAAATATTTCCTTAAGTAAAAGAGTATCAATGTAAAAAAAACTATATTATAATTAGCTTATGTAGCATAAAAAGAATATGGTATTTATGCAATCATATGTTGTTTTGGAATTTTAGGGCATATCTAATATTACGACTTTTCAAAGATTGGAGTATTTTATTGAAACTAAGAAATATATTATAATATCAATAAAAATATTATATTTATTAAATTAAAACACTGACCTAATCAGTATGTGTTTTCAATCATAAACTTTTCATAATATGAGGGCATGTTGTGGAATGACCTATTTTGAGATGATACGGTATGTGTGTGATATGCTATCTTTGCAAAGTAATAACCAATATGATATTATAAGGTATGTGTGATATGCCAACTTAGCAACTAATAAACAACATCATGAATTTTGATTGTAGGTATGTGTGTGAGCATGAGAGATAGGTCGTTATCCCGTGAGGTCAACATCAAGTCTAAATTCTTTCATTAAAATAATACCGTAATATAAAATGCATAAAGGTTTTAACATCGTATTAAAATGGGTTGCAAGATTATTATCATGTCTAAGAAATCCTAATTGAAGAAGGTGATAGATTAAATGGTGAGAGGCGGATCCTACCTTTGTTTTGAGATGAAAAAGATGAAACGTCTCATTACACTAAAACACGAATACCTCCGCATTCTGATTTTTCCTCGACCATCGGGTGGAACCACAGCGTCGGCGTCGTCGATACGAAGGTCTGGGTATTTTTTCATAATTTTCGGAGTTCTGTGGTGTGAGAAAAGTAATTGGGAAGGGCTTTATTTATAGGGATTCAACTGGTAACAAATAAATCCTCAGCTGTTAAAAAAATCCCATTATAACCACACAAAAAATCTGTGCCCCAATCATTGCGAAATGACTCACAATCATTAGCCGCCGCCTATGAATATCGGCCATTGGATTCGCATCCAACGGCCAAGGCGTGCCTGGCCTCGGGGCCGCGAGTGGAGGGCTCACTCGTTTTCCGTGGTCCCCACCTCGTAGGCGCCGCCGGCAGCTCTGGGCCATTGGATTTAAATCCAACGGTCCAGGTTAAACCCTTATATATATATATATATATATATATATATATATATATATATATATATATATATATATTCCTTTAAATTTCTAAATCATTTTAAAAATATTTTTTATAATATTGAATTGATTTTGAAATTTTTTTTTAAAATATTATAAAATACGAAAAATTATGAAAAAATTCAAAAAATATAATTTGTTGCTATCTTCAGTTTAAAAATAATTTTGAGCTAAAACTAAAAAATATTCCCATATCTAAAATATTTGTTAGTTATTATAATTATTTTTTAAAAATTAGTTTATCTTTTAAAATCATTTTAATTATGAAATAAATATTTTAACTGATGAAAACAATATGTAAACTGATTTTAAGAAAATATTTTTAAGCTTGACTAAATATTATTACCTTATAAAATTTCTATACTTATATTTTAAAACGTTGAAAAATTTCTAAAATAAACTTTTAAAAATAGAGACAATTTTTCCAAAGGTATTTACATTTAAAAGATACACGGTACCAGGAAGATAATCAAATGACCTTTTACTAAGATAGATCAGAACACAGTCGTTACACACACTAATGTTTACTGTTCACAGTTATTCTCATGCATATTATTATGTATACTATGTTTCGTGTCAAATATCGTTTAATGATTATATTATTACACCATAATTTAAGTAGTATACCAAAAATTATTCTACACTACATTCTTGTTAGTATGACATGATACTTTACTAAACTAATTTATTATCAAACAATTCTAAAATAAAATATATCTTATATATTTCTATAATCATGAATCTTTATACCTTGTTACCTTTTGATGATATTAGTAGCAACCCAATACATATTGTTATTCCTAAATTACAAAACTTTATTATTACGGTTTTCTATAAATTAAACAAACATTATTATTGTGTTACATTTGTTCCAACTGATTGAAACCATATATTAAATCTATTAGATTATAAATATTAATAACTAAATTGTAACCAAGATATCATGTTTCATTGTAAATACTGTTAACATAGAAAAAAATTGTTTTCTAATAAAATGCGGACTTACTGAACTTTAGTTTGCTGACGGCATTTCTTTTTTCATGTTTTCTTTTCTTAGGAATATCGTCAGACAACCTTGGGACAGGTGACGAGGCTGGGTATTAGGTGGTACCAACCGAGGAGGACCATCAATATTTTTCAAGTCAGGCCGAGCTTTAGTTTTCCATTTTAGTAAGCATGTCTTTTGGTCAAGGCTATCTTTCATTCTTTATTTCTTGAATTTTCGAACTGTGTTCAGTTATCGTTTTTGGGACTATAATAAATATTGTTGGATATTTTACAAGTTTTAAGAAATTATTGTACTATAATTTTCTTCACTGCTTATATAGACACTTAGCGTATTCATATCGAGAAAGAGTGCTTCTCGATATGAACATGCCGCGGGCTTGTCGTTCCCGTTTCTCGTTTTTAGGAAGCGGGTCGTGACACATAATTCCTCCAATTTATTAAAACAAAATTCTATATCATTGTTAGTACGTTGACTCTTGATCTTCTTCTTAGTTTGCTTCTTAATCAGAACCTTCCACTGTTTGAAGGTTTTGAAGACCTCTCTCATGTGCGCCGATATATAGATCTAGACCATTCTAGATTAATCATCAATTAGAGATAGAAATACTAACAACCATTTTTCGATGGAATATGAGAAAACCGCAAACATCAGCATAAATATAGTAAAGCGTCGTCTTTTTCTTATATACTTCCTTGTAGAACTAAATTCGACGCTGCTTGCTAAAGATGCAATGCTCACAAAGGTCAACTGTTGAAGTCTTATGGCCTCCAAGCAAGCTCTTGTTGCTCAGAACTATCACCCGCTTCTTGTTCATGTATCTAAGACGCATATGCCACAACTAAGTTGTCTCTATCTCTAACTTTTCTGTATATGAAGCTACTGCAGACTCTATCACTGTCTTTCCTTACAGAATATACAAGGCCCTTTTCTTTACCGCTTTCATTATTAACAAAGCATCTTTTGAGACTTGAAGAACTCCTCCATCATCGCACATCGGTAACCTTTGGACTCCATATTGCCTTAGAAAATCAGATTATTTTCAAACCGGGAACATGTTGAGCTCTAGTCAATGTCCTCACCATGCAATAATGCATTATAATCTTAATGGAGTCGATACAATAATCTTTCAGGGTATATTATTTCTTACATTTCCTCCATCGGACTTATGATATGTTGAAAAACAATCTCGGTTGGAACACGTGTGATAAGAACAACCTAAATCCATCACCCATTTGTTTGCTGACCGAATATGATCAGTGACTAATAGAACTTGATCGACTTCATTAGAGGACTCATGTTTTGCTACACTAGCAACTGAAGACTTGTTCTCATTTTTCTTTCTTTCAACATTGAAAACCGCATATTTTCCTTCTCTTTGCAGCGGTGATGTATAATCTTCCAATCACGAGTTCGTGATTTGGATCTACCTCTTTCCTTTTATTTTCCTTTGTTCTTATAAGAACATCACCTTTGATCAGAAATCCTCATCTTCTGCCCCTCATCCTTCAGACACCTTTTACCTTTAATTTGTATTCTATATGAAGCCGAATTCATATATCCGGATAATTATTCTACCTTATAAGTTTGTGATTTGGATCCACCTCTCTCCACAGCTTTTAGACACCCTGTACCTTTAATTTGTATACTATTTGTAGTCGAATTCATATATCCAGATACCCGTATCATTATCAGGATAATTTTTCTATACCTCTCTCTCTGTCTCTCTCTCTCTATATATATATATATAAAAGAATAATGTAGAAAAGAGGCCAAAGAAGGGAATTTACTCCTATGGCGTCAAAAAAATACACCCTCCATCATTTTTTTCGACGATCAGCACCCATTATCTTCATCATTATCATCTAAGATGTGCATACACCAAATTTCAAGCAAATCTATCGCTTTTTCACTGTTCATTTAGTGGGTGAAAAATTAACGATTTACCGACAATATAACTTTTTACATTGTTAATTCAACGGTGAAAAGATGGTGGAATCACATGAAATTTGGTGTATCCACATTTTAGATGATAATGATGAAGATAATAGGTTCCGATCGTTGGATAAAATCGTAGATGGTGTATTTTTTGATGCCATAGAAGGAAATTCTCTCCTATGGCATATTTCCTCCATTATTGTCTGTGTGTGTGTGTGTTGTGTTTGTGTGTGTGAGAGAGAGAATAATAGAGGAAAGAGGCACTAGGAAGTCTTTTCTTTTAGGTGGTGTCAAAAAGTACACCCTCCATTATTTTTTTCGATGATCGGCACCGTCCATCTTAATGTTCATCGTCTAATATGTCGATACATCAAATTTCATGTGATTCTAACACTTCTTCACCGTTGATTTAGTGGGTGAAAAATTAACGGTTTGCCGACAATACAACTATTTACATTGCTAAATCAAAGGTGAAAGGATGTTAAAATCACATGAAATTTCGTGTATCGACATATTAGACAAGGAAGATCATGATGAAAGGTGTTAATCTGTTAGTTATATGTATGCCCTAGAGGCCATTACTGTACATGAGATGTATATTGTAGTGGATGCTTGGACATATATAAAGAGGACTTTCTTGCTCGATATGATAGTATGCTATTTAGTTGCTCTTTGTCTTAACATGTTGACTTGTATACGTGATGTTGTCTTGCTCTCACATGTTGATAAAGCCCTTAGGATGTGTACTTGACTACCAGGACTATAATGGAGATCATAATAGTGGGGCCAAGGGTAGTCCACAAGTACACCCTATAATTGTTCCTAGTCATGGGAGTATCGAGATAGGGCATCGATACTTCAGAGTAGACTAGCGTATACGCTTATCGACCTATCTGATGAGCTATGGATGATCCCATATCAATTGGTGTTTGAAGTCAGAGAAGGTATACGGGTGCTCAGTGGAGACTGGGTACACTGAACGGACTCGCCGAGAACTCCTAGCTGGTATTAAACCTATCGTCGGATATCAGTTCTCTGGTGACACTGGTACAAGTTAGTCTGTAGACCCGAGATCGTCATAGAGTCTTGTGTGATTCCCACTGTGCTTTGATTTCCACCATACCATGGTCAAGAGATCATGCAAAAATGTGATTTTTGGGTACAGTCCCAAGTCACATGGAGGCAATGAGCGATAGGAGGGGTTTCATCTCTCCCGGTATTGGGAGTTGATGTTGCGCTATGCTCGATTGGCCATAACAGGAAATCCCTGGCCAGGGTTGCTGAGATCTACTGGTAAGTGTTATCAGTAGTTTCTCGAACCGTTATGGACCTTACATTGGCATGACTTATCAAGTTATTGGGGTCTGACGTTTACCACCCCTCCACGAGATATGCGACATATCAGATGAAGAGACCGGATTGTACGGTAGTGTTACTGATTGGATTCGCAGGAGTGTGAGCAGGCTTGCTTGTTGATCTTCTGATCGCTCAATACCCGGGTGGCCGTTACATTTAGCATACCGCTTGCGGCTTGTGGGTGACTAATATGATCACCACCTACTGCCGGCGTATTGACAAGTCTTTAGAGTCCTACACAGAGGTTTCCTGGCTCAAGCGAAACGAAGTAGGAGCATATATGTGATATGTGCAGGACCGAGAGTAATACGATATGTGATACCATATTCTATTCTCGCGATATGTGACATCGGTCGGTTATATGTGATATAGCCGCGATATCGAATCAAGTATTGATTCGATAAGTTGTTGCATTTAATATTAGTCAGTTATATGTAATATAGCCGAATAATTAAATCAAGTGTTGATTTAATAATTTAATATATAATTATATATTTGATATATGAATTTACATTAACTAATATTGCTCACTTGACCATTTCTTTTTCTCATTTTGCATACATGTTGTATATGTGATATATATTATGTATCATGCTTGGTTACATATGCAACTCATATGTATGAGACTCACACCATGAACATGATTATGTTTGGGTTTTATTTATTTTAAGTAATTCAAATTTGTGAAGAAATTTATCATGGCTAGAAGCTTGAAGAAGCTCATTCTATCCATTGACTAAGTCCACCAACTTTGTTTTACTTTAAGATATTTGTTAACCCAACCATAATCACATAGCCATGGTTAAGTCTCTAGAATGGTTAGTATATGACACTAACTCACCTAAGGTTGCAAATATAACCTCATTCCATTCTCTTGTGAATTCTCTTGTTCGTCTTCTTCTTCATCTCTTCAAGCTCTCTAGGGTTTTGAGAGATGATGAATCCAAGTGAGAAAATAAAATCCAAAGTGAGCAAAATTCCTACTTCATCATCCTCTACTACTAGCCATTTAGTTTAGGGTGTTCTCTTCCCTAATATACCATTAGAGAAGAGGTAGCCTGTGCTTGAGTTTCCTCGGCGTAGATCATCTTCGGCCTCGAAGTCTTCAAGCATGCTTGCTCACTACGCTTTGTGAAGTCCATCTTGAGTCCGGGAGATCGATACTTGGATCAAAGGGACGAATACACTGAGTTATTGAAGTGAAGGACCGGGCTGCAAAGGTTGTATCTCTTATTCATTTCTATTGTAATGTTTGATTACAAATTTTTGTTACCCTAGTTTTCTAGTTCGATTCCTAGGATGTTTGCTTGGCACCCCCTAAATTTTTGTTGTGGCATGTTTGATGCTTGCTAACCCTAGGCATGGTGCTAAGGAAACCCTACAGTAGTATCAGAGCCAGTCTAGAAACTTAGACGATGTTAGAAACAATACGAAACCGACACAACTCCGTAAAATACGATTTCTGCAACCCTGCAAAATTGCTCTATGTCGTTTTTGAAATATACTGTAAAAATTATTCCAGCAACTGCAGAAGCTTGTATGTGATGCAAGAAGTGTACAGAAGAAATTTGAGACCCATTGCTCGGATTTGACCCTTTGGCTCCATTTCGTCTCGAATTTCTTCTGTGCTTTGTTTTGTAGATTTTGGGGTTTCAGGTATTGTTTGTTTAGTCCAAAATTTCATGTGATGTAAATTTTGATATAGGACTAATACGGAGTGTTTCGTAGTCGTATTTTTTAACATTTTAATGGTAACCTAGATGATGTTTAACACTTCGAACGAGCTTCGAACACTGCTTTATGATCCCCTCTGAAGTTTTCCAAGAGTTGGAGTTTTCTAAGTTAAGTATATTCAATAGTCGTGCAAGTAAGTCTATAGACTCTCTAGAAGAACAAGAACCTTAACTCGATTCTATGCCCACGGAACCGCGACCGAACCCTAGGGTTTTCCGTAGTTCCATGGTGCCATAGGTGAGGCATTGGTTGACCTTTCTACGGCTGGTCCATAGGTACTGTGGCACGTTTTGGGTATTTTGACTTTGCTCAAGTGTTTAGCTCTTAGGGAGATGTGGGCGTTTGTTGATTTAATTGAGATGTTTAACATCGTCTAGTTGATTGTGATACAATACTTGGAATCCACATAATTAGTTATGAGATAACTAGTTTGAATTTTATAAATCTAGCGGTTTAGTCTCATTTGATCAGTTGCCACGGGATTTTGATGTTGATCAAAAGTCCGTCGCAATTACGTAGTGTACACGGATACTCGCCGGGTAATCTTACTAGATAGCCACGCCCCATAGCCCCGACCAAGTGACTGTAGGAGAAACCCATCGCCAAATGCATCCGTTCGGGTGCTCGCGGCTGCGGTTTTCCGCCATAGTGCACTTTGTCGACAGCATCGGGGGTGTGGCCATCTATTAAAGTTCCCGACGAGCATTCGATCAGGTTATCAGGAATCTTGTTGAATTAACCGACTGGTTATTGGAAAGTGTTTTCAATATCGAGACTAAAATGCGGGGTTTATAATTTTTAGGCATGTGATGTCTTAGGAATTCATTTTGTTGGGCATGAAATCAAAAGTATGTGATACGTTGGGTTTATGATGTCTAAGGTAGTTGCGGATTCCAGTTGTTATAGTTTTTCACTTTCTTTTCTGCGACCGTAAGTGTAATATGTGGTGTATTGCCGGTTTCGTAGCTATACGTCAACGACAATTGGGATACGTATATTTACTTACGTTGATGAATGTGATGTTATGTGTTGCTGTGATATGTTATATTGGATCGTCATGTTTTGAATAGCCGGGGGTTTTATGTGAGATGAGAGTTTTTCATTTTCATTCATGTTAAATCTTATATGTAATATTCTTTTATTAGGGCACTTCCGGGTTGAGGATGATGTCACCATTGATATATATTATTTACTTTTCCGCATTAGGATAGACCCAAGGCGGGGAGCACAAGTAAACGGGTTCTAGGGTCCAGTGGAAGACCATCTCGAGGAGTTGAGACTGGGTCTCATAACTCTAGAATTGGTAGGGTTGCTTTTCGCTCTCGTAGGGGTCTAGGGATGTGGGTTTGGCTATTCATCGCGACCGTGGATGTCGGGATCCGGTTCTTCCTCACGGAACAAACTGCCACACGGAATAAAGTGCCACGCCAATTGTCATGCCAATAGGGCGGGGGCCACCTCTTGACTCTTGAATCCATGGGGGCCACCTCTTGAGTCCCTAGGACCCACTGTAGAACAATGGGGAATTTTCGGAACACATTCCGAAAGAGGACCGAACTGCATTATAAATGTAATGATACCACCCTCAATTACAGAGGTGCCTTTTAAATGAACCGGAACTACAGGAGCTTGAGAACTCCGTAGTTAAGCGTGCTCGGGCAAGGGAAGTCTTAGGATGGGTGACCTCGTGGGAAGTGGCCCCTAGTCGGGTCCAGTTCGTTCTAAAGGGAAAAACCGTGCGGTTTCGGCCAGAGCGGACAATACCATCTGTTCTGTGGGGTGGGGCGTTACAATTATGGTGGCCCATGTAGGTCCCTCAGTAGTAGGTCTGCGGTTCGAGGACGAACCATTGTTTAAAGGTGGGGAGAATGTCGGGAACCGGTTCTTGCTCACGGAACAAAGTGCCATGCCAATTTTCATGCCAATAGGGCGGGGGCCACCTCTTGAATCTGTGGGGTCCACCTGTTGAGTCCCTGGGACCCACTGTAGAACAATAGGGAATTTTCGGAACACATTCCAAAAGAGGACCGAACTGCATTATAAATGTAATGATACCACCCTCAATTACAGAGGCGCCTTTTAAGTGAACCGGAACTACAGGAGCTTGAGAACTCCGTAGTTAAGTGTGCTCGGGCTAGGGAAGTCTTGGGATGGGTGACCTTCTGGGAAGTGGCCCCTGGTCTGGTCCGGTTCGCTCTAATGGGAAAAACCGTGCGGTTTCGGCCGGAGCGGACAATACCATCTGTTCTGGGGCGTGGGGTGTTACAATGGAATCCGCGTTTTTTTTTGGCTTAAATAAAACACGGAATTCCTAGTAAATCCAATATTTCATATGTATTCTTCTGCTGCTGATATTCTGTGATGTGATCACTTGATATGTTCTGAGACGAATGCCTATATTATATATATGTGATATAATTAATATTGCTGCTTTCATTTCTTCTATGATGCTTGGGAAGCATAATTTGATGGGGCTTCATTAATGAGATAACGAAAGTAATTAAAGAAACCTAAAGATGCTGTGGAAACTTGTTTTAAAAACTGGTAGCTCTAGTTCTTGCTTTGCATAGCAGTATTCCTTGTAGAATATCCAGCACCTTATTCGATAAGGAAAGAGCCGAGATCCCTTCACCGGAAGTGACCTCTTTAGCGAAACTAGCAGATGCTACAACCCACTCAGTTTGTCTTTTGATTGCTTCTATAGTTTTTGCTTTGTATAGTGGTATTTGTGAAATATCCTGCACCTTATTCGATAAGGAAAGAGCCGAGATCCCTTCACCGGGAGTGACCTCTTTAGCAAAACTAGTAAAAGCCTCAAAAACACTCCTTTTCAAAATCACTCGATTCTACAACGAGATCAAGTTCATTACGCAAAAAGCTTTCTTAAAAACCTGTCGTAGCCCTCCGTTATTTCAGATAAGTACTACTTAGTATTCTTGCTACATTTGTTGGCCTACGTCAAGGCGTAGTGTGCGGTAGCTAACTAGTGCTTATCTGCAGCATACGATGCGATTGGATTAGGGTAGTCGTGCGACTTTGTTGGCCTGCGTCAAGGGTCGTGCGGGTGGGTTTAATTCAATCACGAAATGTACGGGTTGAACTTGACTAGCGGACTATGATTTTTTGGCCTGCGTCAAGGTCATAGGACGCTAGGGGCAGAATATTATCGGAAATTTCAAGTGTTGAAATTTTCAATGAGATTGCATTCCTTCTGTGAGATAGTTGGATCCCGATACCCACTGCGAGTAAGAGTTAATCCTGGGAGAGTTTTACACATCACAATTAGCCGATCAAGTAGGTGTCTAGAAAGGTGTTAACGGGGTTACGCCCTTGGGAAAATGAGGTTTATTTTAATTAGGTCCGTGCGAAAGCACGGGGAACCTCCTTTAAAGTACCGATAGTGGCCTGGACGAAAGATTGGCGAACTTGTAGGGTGTAATTAATCCCGGCTAGTCTTACCTTTTAGGGTTTGAAGGAAGATTTGACTAAAACAGTGGAAGCCATCCTGATTAGATAAAATAGTATCCAATCTAATCTTGCAAGAGCACACGTAGAGTGTTTTCTTCTCTCTCTCTCTCCTGGTAAGGACCATGTCACGCCTTAATCAAGATAATAATATGGATGTATTGACCGAACCTGCTTATTATACTAAGCTAGGGAACGTTGGTTCTGCTCTATCTTATAACTGTTATAAGTCCGAGCTGGAAATAGGGCAATATCTGGATTTCCACGCGACCCAATCGAGAAATAAGCATGTTGATGCATATTCTTTGGTTGGCTTCATTACCAAGAACTGTTTTTCAGTGTCCTCTACATCCTGGGTATGTGATACCAGATCAGGATCCCACATATGTAAGATGTTACATAGGCTACAGAAAGGTAGAGAACTGGGATTGGATGATATGTCTCTAAGCGTAGAGAACAGTGCAATTGTTGCAGCCAAATCAGTTGGCAAATATCACATTGTATTACCAAGTGGTAAATACATTGATTCTGAACAAATGTTATTAGATACCGAACCTGATATACAACATTACATCAGTTTCATTATTCAGTTAAAGAAGGATATAATTATGTATAAGAGGATAATGTTATGAACATTTTCCTGAATCAAGAGTTGATTAGATCAGGCACGTTATATATTAGCATATACGTTCTAAATCAAACCACAGTTCAAAGTATGCAGAACACACACAAGAGGAGTAGTTCAGAAATGAACGAATCATCCTTGAGGCATTATAGACTAGGCCATATTAATGCGACACGACCAGCTAAGTTACATAAGGATGAACATGAGAATCTGTTCGAATTTTCATCTTATGATACTTGCCAGACTTGTCTCAAAGGTAAAATGACCAATACTCCATTTACTGTAAACAGAGAAAGAGTTACTGAACTCTTGGGACGGATACATGATGATGTATATGGTCCTACATCTACAAATGCCAAGGTTGGTTCTTCATACTTCATTATATTGACTGATAATCTCTCAAGATTCGGACATATGTTCCTATTGATACACAAGTCTGAAACTTTTAAGAAATACAAGGAATATAGGCTTGAAGTTGAGAACCTAACGGGTAGAAGTATTAAGTCCTTTGATGTGATCGAGGAAGAGAATACTTGCGCATGGAGTTTCTGAAGTTTCTAAAAGGAGAATGTGATTCTCTCTCAGCTTACTCCTTCGATTACACCACAGCACAACGGTGTATCGGGGTGGAGATATCGCACCCTATGAGATATGGCATGCTCTGTGATGAGTATTGCTGAGTTACATGTTTCCTTGTGGAGATACGCACTTGAGAAGATGCATACCTATTGAATGGGGTTCCAACCAAATCAATGTCTGCCGTTACATATGAGATATGGTATGGGAAGAGACCATGTCTTAAACTACTTAAGATATAGGGTTGTCCGGCCTATGTTGAAAAGCAGAATCCGGACAAGCTCGAGGCAGGGCCAGTTCTGTATAAGTTTGTTAGGATATCCTAAACATTTGTGAGGGAATATCTTCTACCACACTAAGGAGCAAAAGGTGTTTTGTTTCTCAGCATGCCACCTTTTTAGAAAAGGAATTTCTTGTGACAAAATTTGTGGTGATGAGGTAGAACTGGAAGGAGTTCCAGCTAGACAAACTAACAGCTGATGATTTGGTGAAACCAAAGGATTCAGTAGTCTCTAACGAACCTCAGCCTCTCCACGAATCTGGTAGGGTTCCTCATCCACTTGAGAGATACTATGATCTTCTCGGTGACAGTGGGAGCGAGGATTGCATCATGGCAGATGATGGCCCAACTAGGTTCAGGCAGGCCATCACGAGTGGGGACTCTGTGAATAGGCTGGATGCTATGCGATCAAAGATGGAATCCATGTACACCAACAAAGTATGACTTTGCATATTGCACCTGAAGGGGTAAAACCCATTGGGGGCAAATGGATCTTGAGAAAATTCTTGGTGTAAATAGAAAAGTTGGGACTTTCAAAGCTATGCTTAAGTCCATCAGGATCAATGCGTGCATTGCGGAGTTGGAACATTTGTTTTGATGTGGTAATCAAAGAGTTTGACTTCATCAAAATGGTAGATGAACCTTGTATATAAAAAAAAGGTTGTAGAGAGTAAGGTTTCTTCCACGTATTGTACGTAGATGACATACTCTTGATAGGAAATGGTTTCCTATGCTACACTCAGTCAAGCTCCTCTTATCACGAAGATTCTCCATGGAAGATCTGGATGATACGTACTACATCAAGTGGATTATGATCTATGGTGATAGATCTAAGTGGATGTTGGGAGTGTCCCAAATCCAGGTACATTAACACCATACTAAAGGGGTTTAGTATGAAAGATTCTAAGCGTGGTGGTTCGCCCACTTACTCGTGGATCACTTTCTCCAAAAAGATGTCTCCAAAGAATGATTTTGAGATAGCTCGCGTGCAAGGGATACCCTATGCTTTAGCAGTAGGCTCTATCATATATGCGATGTTATGTACCAGACCAGATGTAGATGACTCACTAGGTGTAGTGATAAGGAATCAATCGGATCTTGGAAAAATCACTGGATAGCTATGGAGGACATTCTTAAGTACTTGAGAAGCACTAAATGAATGTTCTTGGTTCGAGCTTCCAGAGTGATAAGGTTGACTGAAAGTCAGTCATAGGCATTGTCTTTACCCTCATTAGAGGGACGGTATGTTGGAAGAGTTCCAAGCTAGATACCATGACATACTAGATAATAAAGGCTGAATACATTGCTACCAATGATGTTGCCAAAGTGGCTGTCTGGGCATTTCTTGTTCATGAGATGAACAAGGTTCCTACCATTGAGTGTCCAATAACTGTTATTGTGACAACAATAAATTTATGGCTTTGGCTTAGGGACACCGTTCCCATCAGCGATCCAGACATATTCTGAGGCAAGTATCACCTGATCAGGGAGATGGTTGATCTCCAAGGGATCGAGGTAAGGAGAGCAGATTTTGAGGTTAACATGGCGGATCCACTCACTAAGGCCTGCTTCCCCAAATACTATTTGAGAGATTTTTGGGATGGTTAAATATGAGATACTACAACCTCTGCTAAATTGTTGGGTATTGGAAACTACAACAGATGCCCTTAGTGCAAGTGGGAGATTGTTAGTTATATGTATGCCCTAGATGCCATTACTGTACATGGGAAGTATATTGTAGTGGATGGTTGGACATATATAGAGAGGACTTTCTTATTCGATATGATAATATACTATCTGGTTGCTCTTTGTCTTAACATATTGACTTGTATGCGTGATGTCGTCTTGCTCTCACATGTTGATAAAGCCCATAGGATGTTTACTTGACTACCAGGACTATGATGGAGATCATACTAGTGAGGCCAAGGGTAGTCCACAAGTACACCCTATAATTGTTCCTAGTCGTGGGAGTATTGAGACAGGGCATCGATACTCCAGAGTAGACTAGCGTATACTGTTACTGTTTATGCCCTAGAGGCCATTACTGTATCATACTAGTTTGTATATTACTTAATGGAAGCTTGGGATATTCACAGTTGTATTGACAGTCTTGCTAAAAATGGTAGTATGCTACTTGGTTTGTGTCTACTTTAATATGTGTATGCGTTTCTTTTAACATATCGCTTATACATATTAGTAGAGCCCTTAGGATCTTTGCTTGATTACCAGTATTGTGATGGCAGTCACACTAGTGGGGGTTGGGTAGTCTATAAGCAACATCCTATACAGGTCCCTGGTCGTAGGATTATCAAGACGGGGCATCGATACTCCGTAGTAGACTGGTGTATACGCTTCTCATCCCAGCATGGGGAGATGGTCTGTCCCACAGCCATCAGTACGTCGTACTATAGATAGTATGCAGGTGCTCATTAGGTTACGGGTACACCGGACAGGACTCGCTGGGAACTGCAGGTTGGTATACCAATCGTCAGATAGCAGTTCCCGGGTGACATGAGTATAGCTTAGTCCATCGACTTGACACTGCTACTTCTCCTCGGGTGTGTTCCTACTGTACTTAGATTACTACCCTACCACGGCTCAAAGGATTCGTGCAAACATGTAGTGGTTGGGTGCAGTCCTGAAGCACTTGGAGGCAGTGGCGGTTAGACAGGATTCGTCTCTCCCGGAATTGGGGGTTGATATCGCGCTGTGTATGGAGAGCCATTACGCAAAGTCCCTGGCCAGAGCTAGCGAGATTTACTGGTAGGTTCCAGTAGTTTCTCAAGGTGTAATGGGCTTCACTCCGACACGACTTATACCGCTATTAGGGGTCTGACGTTTACCGCCCCCTAGGCCCGATATGCGATAGTCCTAGACGAACAGACCGGACTGTACGGAGATTGTCACATACAAGCTCAGTAGGAGTTCAGATGGGATTCCTCATCGTCCTTCTTATCGACATCTACTTGGGGACCGTTACATACAGCTAGTACCTCTTGCGGCCTGGGGTTAAACCCACTGCCAGCGTAGTGTCGAATCTTTAGAGTCATGTTCATATCATAATATTGCATTATTATATTCCCCATTCTTATTCATTTTACAAATAAACAGATGCTTTTGACCCATTTCTGCTATATAGTTGCAGGTTACAGGTTCTCGGAAAAAAAACGGTGAAAAAGATAAAAAGACGATGCAAAAGTGAGACTACAACCAACAAATGGAAGAATCTTGATCAAGCCTACAGTTTGAAGACTACACAATGAAGATCAATAAACAAGTTCACAGAGTACAAAGGCAGCGCAAGGTTCAAGACTTCGACATGAAGTAAGAGGTAAAAGTCCACGACTTTATTCACTGTGAAAATCTGGAAGAAATCTAGAAGACAAACTGAGAAACCAAGTAAAGAAACAAGAAGCAGAATGTAACCAGAAGCAACCAGGAAAGATTGAGCCAACAAGACCACTATTTGGCCACGGAACCACGGCCAAACATGGGGTTTGGCCGCGGAACCGCGGCCATGAAGGACACGTGTCGGTGCAAAATCAGGTCATAATTGACTTGAGTTTAATTTTGGCCATAAAAAATTGAAAATTTTCAAAAATTATAAAAATTGAAATGTTCAATTTTGGTCATAATCGACTTGAGTTTGACAAAAAGGTTAACTAGCTAGGAACAACTAGATTTTAGACTTAGTAAATTAAAAACCCTAAAAATAACCTTTCTTAAAATTTAACGGTAGAAAGTATATGTCTTTGTAGTTTATTTAGAAATAGGCAAATTTCGAGTTGACTTCTTGGGCTAAATTAAAAAAAGGGAAAAGTATTGATATTTTTATTAAAATATAAGTTTGAAAAATAATTCCTAAGCTTAAGTCTAAATTCTGAAAATATATGCCCTACAAATTGCACAAACACGAATCTTGAAACTTGGAATAGTAGAAGAGACCTTGAAATGCTCTTGTCTAAAGTTCTTGGTATGAAGGAAAATATAATAAAAATACAAGTGTGAATAAAGAGATAAAAAATGAACACTGGTTTTTGTAACTACTTAAGGCTGCTTAAATATAAAATTATTTAGCGAGGGTGCTTTATCACCTAGTGCCTTAGACCAACTGGTTTGGGAGTCACTGCTAAAGCCTTAGGTGTTACAAGACTAGGAATTACGCCTTAATGTGCAAACACGTTTTGTAATCGGTCGTTGGTATTTCAAGAAGTATTAACGGTCGCATGAAGAATGTGTGAGCAATTTCATCTAAAAATTCACCAATTAAAAAGTACTTTGGACGATGGACAGGAGTATAATAGCTTTATTTGAATTTCCAAGTGTAGGGGTGATATATACACACGCGTAGGGGTATATGATTAGGGTTTAGATAAGAGATAGGTGTAAGTCCATATTGCGACCCCCGGTTCTTACGGGGAGGCGGAAACGGTATAAAAAACAAATTTTTATCGCAAGAGGCAACATGGACTAAACAAGGTCGGGATCGTGTCTAAACTAAACTAGCAAACTTGCTAAAGAGACTTAGCTACTCGGATGAAGGTTATACCTAAACTTGAACTCCTTCTTCTTCAAACCTTGTAGAGGTTGATGGTTCTTGCCTCGTAGCCTTCTTCCGTCGAAGATGGATCCACCTCGAAGGTTCAACCTTTGGGCTCTTTCTCGAACTTGGAGTGAACTAGGATTTCCGGCTTGCTAAACTTTGAACCCTAGAGAGAGTAGAGAGTGTCTAGGGGTTGTTTTCTTTTCAAGGTGAAGGATTCTCAACACATGAGAAGGAATCACCTTGAGCTTGAGGAAGAAGAAGATGAAGTGAGGAGAGAGAAGCTAAATGAGATAATGAGCTATCTTTTTTCTTTCTTGCAACCATAATGCCAAAAGAAAAAGAATTATCTAAATAATAATAATTCAAAATAAGAATAGTTGATGGTAATTTGGAATGACCACTATCATGCTTCATTAAATGAAATGTAAGCATGAATCAAGGAGGATCTTTACAAAGCATGATGGTGGTCAACATTCAACCATGGTCAACAAGTCAACCATGGTCAACAAGTCAACAAAATCAACCATAACATAATTCTCATTTAATTACTATTATTAATAGATAATCCATAAATCCATTAGGGTTTGGAAAATGATAACCGTCAATTGTGCATACGCATCCGTTCCGAAACCCTAATGAAAGTCATCTTCCTCCTCCTCAAAAAACTGTGCATAAACACCTGCATTCTTGTTCCGAGGAACATGAATACTGAGAGATAAAAGCAACCCCAAAACATATAAGCAACCCCAAAACATATACTAGTATCCGGCTCAAACCAGAGCCTGCTGGCAATATCCGTCCGGACTCATGCGACCTCTACTCTATTTTGCCCAGAGGCGAATACCCTCTGTGTGGGACTCTAAAGACTCGACACTACGCTGGCAGTGGGTTTAACCACAGACCGCAAGCGGCACTAGCTGTGCGTAACGGTCCCCAGGTAGATGCCGACAAGAAGGCTGACGAGGTGAAACCCCATCTGTACTCCTACTGAGTCTGAATGTGACAGTCTCCGTACAGTCCGGTCTGTTCGTCTGATACATCGCATGTCGGGCCTAGGGGGCGGTAAAACGTCAGTCCCCCAATAGCGGTACAAGTCGTGTCGGAGTGAAGCCCAAAACACCCTGAGATAACACTGGAACCTACCAGTATATCTCGCTTGCCCTGGCCAGGGACTACTCGTGTAATGGCTCTCCTAGACACAGCGCGATGTCAACCCCCAATACCGGGAGAGACGAATCCTGTCTAACCGGCACTGCCTCCAAGTGCTTCGGGACTGCACCCAACCACCACCTGTTTCCACGACTCCTTTGAGCCGTGGTAGGGTAGTGATCAAAGTGCAGTGGGAACACACTCGAGGCGAAGTGCTAGTGTCAAGTCAGCGGACTAAGCTGTACTCATGTCATCTGGGAACTGATGACTGACGATAGGTATAATACCAACCTGTCAGTTCCCGACGAGTCATGTCCAGTGTACTCGTAACCTAACGAGCACCCGTATACTATCTCTAGTACGACGTACTGATGGCTGTGGGACAGACCATCTCCCACACTGGGATGAGAAGCGCATACGCTAGTCTACTCCGGAGTATCGATGCCCTGTCTCGATAGTCCTGCGACTAGGGACCTGTATAAGGATGTGCTTATAGATTACCCAGCCCCCACTAGTGTGACTGCCATCACAACGCTGGTAATCAAGCAAAGATCCTAAGGGCTCCACTAATGCGTATAAGTGATATAGTAAAATAAACACAAGTACACATTGAAGTAGAAACAAACCAAGTAGCATACTACTATATTGAGCAAGATTGTTTATACAAGGTGAATATCCCAAGCTTCCATTAAGTAATATACAAACTAGTATGATACAGTAATGGCCTCTAGGGCATATACACTAACAATCTCCCACTTGCACTAAGGCCATGTACTGGCGTATCGAAGACCTATCATCTCGATCAGCCGCTCGAACTGAGTCTGGGGTAGGGCCTTGGTGAATGGATCTGCAGTGTTCTCTTCTGAAGAAACCCTTCGAACCTCGATCTCCTTGCGATCCACGATCTCCCTGATCAGGTGATATCGCCTCAAGATGTGCCTGGATCTCTGATGGGACCTGGGTTCCTTTGCTAAAGCTATAGCCCCGTTGTTGTCGCAATACAGAGGTATTGGGTCAACAATGGACGGAACCACCTGAAGTTCTTTTAAGAACTTCCTCATCCAGACAGCTTCTTTTGCGGCATCAGATGCAGCGATGTATTCCGCTTCCATAGTCGAGTCTGCAACGGTTTCCTGTTTGGAGCTCTTCCAACACACCGCCCCTCCATTGAGGGTAAAGACAAAACCCGACATGGACTTGGAATCATCCTTGTCACTCTGGAAGCTGGAGTCAGCAAAGGCCTCGATCTGGAGGTGTTTTCCGCCATACACCAAGAACATCTCCTTAGTCCTTCTCAGGTACTTGAGAATGTTCTTTACCTCTATCCAGTGTTTCTCCCCAGGGTTTGACTGATACCGGCTTACCACACTCAGTGCATAAGCTACATCCGGTCTGGTACACAACATCGCATACATTATAGAGCCTACCGCAGAAGCGTAGGGTATAATAGACATGCGATCCCTCTCCAAATCAGTCTTGGGAGACATCTCTTTAGAGAGGGTGATCCCGTGACAAGCCGGTAGGTTACCGCGCTTGGAATCTTCCATACTGAATCTTTTCACTATGGTGTCGATGTACCTGGACTGAGAAAGTCCTAATATCCTCTTGGATCTATCACGATGGATCCGGATCCCCAGGATGTATGAGGCATCACCCAGGTCTTTCATGGAGAACATGTGTGACAAGAACCCCTTGACAGATTGTAGCATAGGAATGTCATTTCCTATTAAGAGAATGTCATCCATGTATAAAACGAGGAATACTACAGTTCTCGCTACAAATCTACTATAGATGCATGGTTCATCTGGATTTTTGATAAAGTCAAATTCCTTGACCGTCTCATCAAAACAGATGTTCCAACTCGAAGATGCCTGCTTTAGTCCATAGATGGACTTAAGCAACTTGCACACCTTTCCGCTGCTCCCACTCTGAATGAAACCCTCTGGCTGATCCATATAGACACACTCCTCTATATTTCCATTTAGAAAAGCGGTCTTTACGTCCATCTGCCAAATCTCATAATCGTGGAAGGCAGCAATGGCAAGAAGGATCCGAATGGATTTCAGCATAGCCACTGGAGAAAAGGTTTCGTCATAGTCCAAGCCAGGTCTTTGACGGAAACCCTTTGCTACAAGTCTAGCTTTATAGGTCTCAACATGTCCATCTACACCAATCTTCCTTTTGAAGATCCACTTGCATCCTACGGGTTTTACCCCGTCTGGAGCAATGTCCAACGTCCATACTTTGTTGGTGTACATGGACTCCATTTCGATCCGCATTGCATCCAGCCATTTTACCGAGTCAACGCTCTGAACGGCCTGCTGGAAGCTAGTAGGCTCATCATAATCTATGATGCAATCCTCTCTATCCCCGTCTATGAGAAAACCGTAGTATCTCTCGGGCGGATGAGACTGCCTACTACTCCTGCGGAGCGGCGTAGGAATGTCCTGTTCTTTCGAACCCTCTGGTTTCTCTAAGATTTCAGTAATGGTTTGTGGTTCTGGAACTTCTTCCAGTTCTACTGCGCTCCCACTTATCTGATTTTCCAAAAACTCAGTTTCCAAGAAGTAGGCATGACGAGAAACAAGAACTTTTTGTTCCTCTTCGTAGTAGAAAAGATACCCCTTGGAGTTCTTTGGGTATCCCACAAACTTGCACTGTACTGAGCGTGCCTCGAGCTTGTCCGCATGCTGCTTTTTTACAAAAGCCGGACATCCCCATGTCTTAAAGGATTTAAGACAGGGTTTCTTCCCACTCCACATCTGATATGGTGTGGTAGGCACTGTCTTAGTAGGAACTTGGTTCAAGAGATGTGCAGCTGTTTCGAGTGCATAACCCCAGAAAGATCGCGGTAACTCAGCCTTACTCATCATGGAACGAACCATATCCAATAGGGTTCGATTCCTCCTTTCCGATACACCGTTATGTTGCGGAGTGTATGGAGGAGTACGCTGAGAGAGAATTCCATTCTCTTTTAAATAGTCCAGGAACTCGGCACTCAAGTATTCTCCACCTCGATCCGATCTTAGAATCTTAATACTTTTGCCTGTTTGTTTTTCAACTTCATTCTTGTAATCCCGAAATTTCTCAAAGGCCTCGGATTTGTGCTTCATTAAGAAGACATGTCCATACCTAGAGAAATCGTCTGTGAAAGTAATGAAGTATGAATAACCGCTTCGCGCATGTGTAGACATTGGACCGCACACGTCGCTGTGTACGAGTCCCAAGAGCTCGCTCGCTCTTTCTCCGTGTCCAGTGAACGGAGTCTTTGTCATTTTTCCCATGAGACAAGATTCACAAGTGGCATAAGACTGATACTCGAACGGATCCAAGTATCCTTCTTTATGTAACTTAGTAAACCGTGTCTCATTGATGTGACCCAGTCTACAATGCCATAAGAAAGCCTGATTGATATCTGGAGACTTTCTTTTGTGTGTATTCTGGACATTGAAAATCTGTGGTTGGTTCAATACGTATATACCATTGCTCAGTGTACCTGACCCAATCAGAACTTGATTAAGGTGAATGTTTACAACATTACTTACAAACGCAAATTCATAACCTTCTTTAGAAACCAAAGATACAGAAATGATATTACAAGTTGCGTTGGGTACAAAAAAGCAATTACGCAAAACCAAAACATGCCCATCTGACATTCCCAGGTGATAGTCCCCCACGGCTTTAGCATCCATGCTAGCTCCGTTCGCAACTCTGAGGGTCATGTCACCTGCCTTCAAAAACCTACGGTTTCTCAACGCCTGCAAAGAATTATAGATATGAGATCCTGATCCGGTATCCAATACCCAGGAAGTAGAGTTTATAGAAAGACAGTTTTCAATAACATACACACCTGAAGCTGAAGCCGCAACCTGCTTCAGTTCCTATGTCTTGGCCTTCCACGCCCTGCAATCTTTCTTCCAGTGTCCACTCTTATGACAATAGAAGCATTCTTCCTTTCCAACAAGCTTCCCCACAATCTTTGTTGCCTTTTCCTTTCCCTTCGTACCCACTTTACTAACACCGCCTCTTGGTTTGGCGGGGGCTTTCTTCCTCTTTCCCTTGGCTTTCGCCTTGGACCTAGAGGAAGAAGATCCTCCTACAAACAAAGCGGGTATTTCCCTACCCTTCTGTAGGGTGCCCTCTGCGCTCCTCAGCATGTTGAGGAGTTCTGAAAGTTCAACTTCCTTTTCTTGCAAGTTGAAATTCAGTATGAACTGGGCGTAAGTGGATGGAAGGGACTGGAGAATTATATCCGTGTAGAGTTCACTGTCCAACGTGGTCCCAAGTTCCGCGAGCTCCTCAGTGTAGCCAATCATCTTAAGCACGTGGTCCGCTACCGATGATCCGACGGCCAACTTTGTCGAAAACAACTTCTTCGACACTTCGTATCTTGTGATACGAGACTGCTCTCCATACAGTTTTTTTGTATGAAGAAATATGGATTCCAAATCCATATTCTCGTGCCTCCTCTGATGTTCGTTGTCCATCGAGGCAAGTACGAGGCACCTGGCCTTCGCGCTGTCAATCTCCCAAGTCTTACGGATTTCCTTATCTGCGACGCTGGAGGTGGGACCTGGGACGGGGGGAGCTTTGGTGGTAAGAAGATACCCCAGCTTGTCGTAAGTGATTGCCAACTTGACATTCCTGAGCCAATCTTTGTAGTTCGGCCCTGTCAATATGTTTTTATCTAGAATCAACTTAAGTCCAGTCATTTCGATTTGGTCGCTGCAGGGGGGAGAGAAGAAACACTTTAGCACGATGCTCTTGCAAGTTTAGAATGGTTTTTAATTTGTCTAAACAGGATGGCTCCCACTGTCTCTCGAATCCCTCCTCAAACCATAAAGGAAGAATTAGTCAGGATCAATCCCACCGTACAATACTTGCTTAACCGTTCAGCCAGGCCAGTGTCGGTACTTCAAGGGAGGTTTTCCAATGCTTTCGCGAAGTTCCTTAATTAAATAACCTCTTTTCCCTGGGGGCGTAGCCCCGCTAACACCTTTCTAGGCACCTACTAGGTTTATAGCATTGATCGTTTAGTGAAAAATTTCCCGAGGAGTAGCATATACTCACAGTAGGATCGGGATCCAAATATCATTGCGTGACGAAACTGAAGGAATCCTACCAGAATCACCACACTCCAAATGGTATGCAAATCTAGCAAGTTTCAGTACTTATGAAACCCCCGATGTGGATTTTTGCCCCATGCTCTTATGACCTTGACTAAGGCCAACAAATCATAAGTCACATGTCAAGTTCTACCCGTCGTTATCCAGGTTAATTTGAATCCACCCGTATCTACCCTTGACTATGGCCAACAAGGCAATACGACTGTCCCAAACCAACGCATTCTATCTATGCAACATATGAATACCCACCAGCTACCAAACACTGTGCCTTGACTAAGGCCAACAAACACAGCTTGAATACCGTTGAATATTCATATGAAACGACGGAGGGCTACGAATGGTTTTGGCGAAACCGTGAACGTAGTGAACTTGATATAATCGATGGAACGAGATAGCTTTTAGAAGGAGTGGCTCAAACTCCGCATTTAAAAGTTAGTTTTGAAAAGAACCGAGTGGTTTTTCGAAAGTGTTCCAATGATTTTAACTTGGTTTATTATCTTGCATTAGTTCTTTTAATGCGTGATATTCTTGCATTAGTACTTTTAATGCGTCCCATCATTTAAATCCTACCATTGCAGAAAACAACCAAAATATGACGTACGCTTATGCCATTCGCATTCGCCACGGGGTCCCGTCATCACTCGTTAGGTTACTTAACTAACGACAGAGCGGGGGCTGGGCTAGCGCGGCTGTAAAACATAAGCAACGCCTAAATAGAAAGCAATGATAGACATTACAGATCACAGATGAATACATTGGATATACTAGCAATCCGCAATCCTTTCGAGCCTGAAACGAAAAGCGGATAACACGGTCGCGGTGAATAGCCAATACCCCACCCAAGACCCCTACGGGTGCGGCAAACTACCCGCCAAGTACCCGGCAGTTTGTGCACCCCTCCATGAGTCTATCCTAGGAGCAAAAACAGTAAAAAGAATTATACAATGACGGCTACAACCCCGACCCGGTTGTGCGGCCAAACAAATAATAATTATTACATCAATTTACATTTACAATGAATGAAAGAAAAACAAAAGCCCATCTCACATCCACCCCGGCTATTCACCCGCGACAGTCCAACACATTCATATACACATTCCAATATCAAACACAGATCATGTATAACCCCGACTAATCGTCTTATAGCGATTAGCCGACGTTCAATACATGCAAGCATCACAGATATAACCATCATAGTCAAAGTGCAGTGAAGTTCGGAAAAAATACGGAATTATAGGACCCCAAAAGCAAATTTCTGTTCTGGAAAATCTGGGCACATATAATATATTTTAAAAATCCCAAAACCAACACACAAACACACTGCACGAAAAACGATGCACAGAAGACGACAAACCGCGGCGCTTCCGCGGCAGATGCCTACCTCGTGCGGCGGAAGGGCGGCGGTTTGAACGAATCACTGTGTCGTTTTTCTTGGGTGTTCATACAAAACCCTGAGCCGAATTTACAAGTATAAAGTTTTTCATTTAGAGCAGAAAAAAATTTAACAGAAACTTAGGGTTTTGTTTTTCCGGTTTTGTGACTTTTTCGGTTCCGAACTTCGTTACACTTCACTACCAAGCTAGTTTAAGTTTAGTTAGGCTCTGATACCACTGTAAGTCCATATTGCGACCCCCGGTTCTTACGGGGAGGCGGAAACGGTATAAAAAACAAATTTTTATCGCAAGAGGCAACATGGACTAAACAAGGTCGGGATCGTGTCTAAACTAAACTAGCAAACTTGCTAAAGAGACTTAGCTACTCGGATGAAGGTTATACCTAAACTTGAACTCCTTCTTCTTCAAACCTTGTAGAGGTTGATGGTTCTTGCCTCGTAGCCTTCTTCCGTCGAAGATGGATCCACCTCGAAGGTTCAACCTTTGGGCTCTTTCTCGAACTTGGAGTGAACTAGGATTTCCGGCTTGCTAAACCTTGAACCCTAGAGAGAGTAGAGAGTGTCTAGGGGTTGTTTTCTTTTCAAGGTGAAGGATTCTCAACACATGAGAAGGAATCACCTTGAGCTTGAGGAAGAAGAAGATGAAGTGAGGAGAGAGAAGCTAAATGAGATAATGAGCTATCTTTTTTCTTTCTTGCAACCATAATGCCAAAAGAAAAAGAATTATCTAAATAATAATAATTCAAAATAAGAATAGTTGATGGTAATTTGGAATGACCACTATCATGCTTCATTAAATGAAATGTAAGCATGAATCAAGGAGGATCTTTACAAAGCATGATGGTGGTCAACATTCAACCATGGTCAACAAGTCAACCATGGTCAACAAGTCAACAAAATCAACCATAACATAATTCTCATTTAATTACTATTATTAATAGATAATCCATAAATCCATTAGGGTTTGGAAAATGATAACCGTCAATTGTGCATACGCACCCGTTCCGAAACCCTAATGAAAGTCATCTTCCTCCTCCTCAAAAAACTGTGCATACACACCTGCATTCTTGTTCCGAGGAACATGAATACTGAGAGATAAAAGCAACCCCAAAACATATACCAGTATCCGGCTCAAACCAGAGCCTGCTGGCAATATCCGTCCGGACTCCAAACGTGCACAAGTGCGCGGAGGAGAACGAACCCTGTCGCAAAACCATGCGACCTCTACTCTGTTTTGCCCAGAGGCGAATACCCTCTGTGTGGGACTCTAAAGACTCGACACTACGCTGGCAGTGGGTTTAACCACAGACCGCAAGCGGCACTAGCTGTGCGTAACGGTCCCCAGGTAGATGCCGACAAGAAGGCTGACGAGGTGAAACCCCATCTGTACTCCTACTGAGTCTGAATGTGACAGTCTCCGTACAGTCCGGTCTGTTCGTCTGATACATCGCATGTCGGGCCTAGGGGGCGGTAAAACGTCAGTCCCCCAATAGCGGTACAAGTCGTGTCGGAGTGAAGCCCAAAACACCCTGAGATAACACTGGAACCTACCAGTATATCTCGCTTGCCCTGGCCAGGGACTACTCGTGTAATGGCTCTCCTAGACACAGCGCGATGTCAACCCCCAATACCGGGAGAGACGAATCCTGTCTAACCGGCACTGCCTCCAAGTGCTTCGGGACTGCACCCAACCACCACCTGTTTCCACGACTCCTTTGAGCCGTGGTAGGGTAGTGATCAAAGTGCAGTGGGAACACACTCGAGGCGAAGTGCTAGTGTCAAGTCAGCGGACTAAGCTGTACTCATGTCATCTGGGAACTGATGACTGACGATAGGTATAATACCAACCTGTCAGTTCCCGACGAGTCCTGTCCAGTGTACTCGTAACCTAACGAGCACCCGTATACTATCTCTAGTACGACGTACTGATGGCTGTGGGACAGACCATCTCCCACACTGGGATGAGAAGCGCATACGCTAGTCTACTCCGGAGTATCGATGCCCTGTCTCGATAGTCCTGCGACTAGGGACCTGTATAAGGATGTGCTTATAGATTACCCAGCCCCCACTAGTGTGACTGCCATCACAACGCTGGTAATCAAGCAAAGATCCTAAGGGCTCCACTAATGCGTATAAGTGATATAGTAAAATAAACACAAGTACACATTGAATTAGAAACAAACCAAGTAGCATACTACTATATTGAGCAAGATTGTTTATACAAGGTGAATATCCCAAGCTTCCATTAAGTAATATACAAACTAGTATGATACAGTAATGGCCTCTAGGGCATATACACTAACAATAGGAATGAAGAATATGACTTATATCTTTAATAGAGATGATAAAAATTCCTAAGTTGAGATGGAACCCTAGAAGGAAAACTTAAAAGATGCTAAAAGCTAAGTAAATCTACAAAACATATATAATCTTAAGTTAAATAATAAGGAAGCGTAAAAAATACGGGTGGATAATTTTGAGTCGAAGTTAATAGAGTTTCTTGTTAGAAAAACCTAATTGGAGAATAAAAGTTAATAGGCCAAATTGATAGGATTTTGTGGGAAGTATCCGCTGAAAACCCTCAGGAGACAACACTCCTCCTACTAGGAATGCCTAGAGGTTTAACGGCTTGTTGCACGAGTTCAATGCAATCGAGTTTCCCTGCGAAAATGAGGTTAGGTCTTTTCCGAGAATAAAAACTAGGTTTGCTCGAAGACGAGGAAAAGATAAGTTTGGGGGTATTTGTTCATATCATAATATTGCATTATTATATTCCCCATTCTTATTCATTTTACAAATAAACAAGTGCTTTTGACCCATGTCTGCTACATAGTTGCAGGTTACAGGTTCTCGGAACAAAAACAGTGAAAAAGATAAAAAAAAAATAAAAAAAAAAAAGACGATGCAAAAGTGAGACTACGACCAACAAATGGAAGAATCTTGATCAAGCCTACCGTTTGAAGACTACACAATGAAGATCAATAAACAAGTTCACAGAGTACAAAGGTAGCGCAAGGTTCAAGACTTCGACACGAAGTAAGAGGTAAAAGTCCACGAATTTATTCACTGTGGAAATCTGGAAGAAATCTAGAAGGAAAACTGAGAAACCAAGTAAAGAAACAAGAAGCAGAATGTAACCAGAAGCAACCAGGAAATATTGAGCTAACAAGACCACTATTTGGCCGCGGAACCGCGACCAAACATGGGGTTTGGCCGCGGAACCGCGGCCATGAAGGACACGTGTAGGTGAAAAATCTCGTGGCGGCCGGCGGTGCGTTGACTAGTTATTTTCTTAGGGGGTAAAATTGTAATAGCAGACGTGACTCGATTGTAACCCTAGGGTTTCTATGATCTATAAATAGAAACCCTAAACCTCTTTTTGAGGTATGCCTCTTCTTTTGCCTCATTTCATCTATCTAAATTCAGATCTGTAAATTTCTGTAAAGAAGGAAGAGAGAATCAAATAAAAATTATGAGTAAGTTTTCTTTTCATTGCCCTAGTTCAATTTTATTTCCATGCCCTAGGTAAATTCTTTCTTGCCCTAGTATAGATCTTTATTATTTGCCCTAGTATAGATCTTTATTATTTGCCCTAGTTAGATAGTTAGAAAATGTTTTTCAATTCCCTAATGAGTGAGTAGTCTCCTCGCTTGTTAGGGTTAGATTTGGGGAAGGCTTGAGAGATGAAGATCGCTCACCCCTTTCTTACCCATCACACGTTTTTATAGGACTCCATGCATACATGCACACACCACTCCCTACGGCACCCTATCCCACGAGGTAGCGGTGATACCGTAGTATAAAGGACCGGTTGCTCGTGTTTTCCATGGAGATTAGGGTAAGGATTAAGAAAGGAAGGACAAGAACCTAGAGGAAGGAACATCTTTCCTTCCCGATGGTACTAATCTACTTTATTAATAATTACCATAACACCTAAAGATATCTAATTTAGGGCATTGAAAGCGGTGGGAATTCTTTAATTTTCCAAACTTAACCTAAATCTAACCCTAGCAAGATTTTAGTCCTAGAATAGATCAACTTTAGTTTTTAGATTTAATCAATCCGACGCCAATCGGAATTAACTCGTTAGAACAATTAGAGAATACACAAAATCCCTGTGGACCAACCCGTACTCACCGGCTGGCTACCAAGCGACGCCGTTCTTGATTGCGGTTAACAAATATTTTTTATTCATCTTTTAAAAAGAGCGAGCACGCTAAATCATATCAATCAAGTCCCACATAGAGTTTCCCTGCACCAGGCAAAAGGTGTAGAGGCCGTATGGTTTTACGGCAGGGCTGCGATCATTTACGTACACTTGTGCACGTACTATGATCGAGTAGATAATACTAGCGGGCTTTGGTTTAAGCCAGATTCTAGAATTATACAGATGGATTTATTCAGTCAAATATTATCCGTGTTTTTTCGGAAATACGGATGGGAGGGGCAGTCTCGTAATTTGTCGGGAAGCTTCTAGAAGGAGGTGACTCATTTGTGTTTATTTCTTTTTAGATTTAAACTAAATGAGGTGGAGGAGATGAGGTGTAGTTAACATTAAATGCTTAATGACTCATGAGGTGATTCACCCTTAGAATTAAATGAAGCATGCTAGATATTATCTTGATATTATCAAGAGAGATATTTGTATGCTTCATATTATTCTAGCATGAGATATTATTCATTCATTATCACAAAACATTTCTCTCTCCTCAAGTTTTCATCTTCTTCCTCAAACCCTAAAAGCTCTCATGAGTTGAGAATCCTAGGGTTTAAGTGACTAAGTAATCCATCTAAATACTCTACACCCTCTAGGACTTCTAGATTAGCAAACTAGAAGCCGTAGTTATCTCAGATTTGAGATAGGAGCTCGGATTATAGACTCTCGGGTGGATCGTCTTTGACTCGAGGAGGCCGTTGAGGTACCCATGTTCCATAGAGCCTACGAGATGTGGAGGACAGCGATGAAGACCCGAAGGACAAGTAACGTGAGGTATAACTTCGAATCCGAGTAGTTAAACCTCTCGTAGTTTGTTAGTAATGGTTTAGACACGATCTGTGTGCTCAAGTCCGTGTTACGAAGCTTTGATAATTGTTTTTCATATATTCCTCCTCCCCGCGAACACGTGGGGTGCGTGAAATGGACTTACAGTGGTATCAGAGCCTACTAAACCTTTACTAGCTTGTTAGCAATTAATTAGAACTTCGATCGTCGGAAAAACACGAAAACATAACCCCGGACCCCTCAAGTTTCTGTCAATTTTAAACCTGTCGAAAAAATTATTTCAAAGGCATGAAAATTCACAGCACGGAATTCTAAGAATACTGGAGAAATACGAGTTGCTAACTCGGTAAGACGACCGTGGAAGCGCGGCGGATTGGTGTAATTTGCCGCGGATCCGCGGCCGAGTCGACTCTGAGTTGACTTGTATTTACACAGTTTGTCTTATTTTTGGGTGTTCTGTTTTCCTGTATATTTTGTTTCTGCCCAGGTTATTTCAGTGCTGGCTTGCATTTGGGGTAGACACGGAAAAAGGTTGTCGATCGAAATTCTAAGTTATTTTCTAATCGGGTTTTATCTGTGATGTTTAATGTGTTCGTAAACCTCCGCTAATTGCTAGTATGTCGGTTAGTTGGGGGTTGCACATTTCTTTGATGGATATTGGTTTGTGGATATGAACTTCATTGGATTGTCATGGATGAATAGCCGGGGATGTGAGATGAGAGTTTTTATCTTTCATTCGATGTAAATTGTAATATGTTGTAATATTCTTTTGTGGGGCACATCCGAGTTGAGGTTGTAGCCACCGTTGTATTATTTCATTTACTGTTTTATGCTCCTAGGATAGATCCAAGATGGGGTGCACAAACTACCGGGTACTTTGAAGTGTTTAATGGCTTACTCACGTCGTTGAGGGAGACTGTTTCACTTCTGGTACTAGGCGGGTAGTTTACCGCACCCGTAGGGGTCTAGGGTGGGGTTTGGTTATTCATCACGACCGTGTAATCCGTCTTTTGTTGCAGGCTCGAACGAAACGCGGATTCCTACTATATCCAATATGTTCATCTGTGATCTGGAATGCCTATTATTGCATCTGACGAATGTACAATATCTATATATGATATCTAGTAGGCGTTGCTTATATTTTTCATCCGCGCTAGCCCAGCCCCCGCTCTATCGTTAGTTAAGTAACCTAACGGGTGAATGACGGGGCCCAGTGGCGAATGCGGATAGCATAAGAGGACGTTGTATTTTCGTTGTTTTCTGCAATGATAGGATAAATGATGGGACGCATTATATTAATGCAAAGAAAACAAACCAAAGCTGAATCGTTGGAACAAATTTAAAAGAAACCACTCGGTTATTTTAAAAGAGCAGAATTTTTAATTGCGGAGCTTTAACCACTCCTTTTAAAAAGCTATCAGGTTCCTTCGATTATATCAAGTTCACTACGTTCACGGTTTCGCCAAAACCAGTCGTAGCCCTCCGTCATTTCATATGGATGGTCAGTAGTATTCAAGCTATGTTTGTTGGCCTTCGTCAAGGCATAGTGTTTGGTAGCTGCTGGGGTATTCATATGTAGCATAGATAGATGCGTTGGTTTGGGACAGTCGTATTACTTTGTTGGCCTTCGTCACGGGTATGTACGGGTGGGTTCAAATTAACAAGGATAATGATGGGTAGAACTTGACATGTGACTAATGATTTGTTGGCCATCGTCAAGGTCATAAGAGCATAGGGCAAAAATCCACATCGGGAGTTTCTAAAGAAACTGAAACTTGCTAGTGTTGCATACCATTTGGAGTTTGATAATGTTGGTAGGATTCCTTCAGCAGTATCACACGATGATATTTAGATCCTGATCCTACTGTGAGTATAAACTACTCATCAGGAGATTCGTCACTTAACGATCAATGATATAAACCAAGTCGGTGTCTAGAACAGTGTCAGCGGGGCTACGCCTCCAGAGAAAAGAGGTTATTTAATTAAGGAACTTCGCGAAAGCGTCGTAAAACCTCCCTCGAAGTACCGACACTAGCCTGGCTGAACGGTTAAGCAAGTATTGTACGGTGAGGTCAGTCCTGGCTATTTCATCTTTTATGGTTTGAGGAAGGATTCGAGAAACAGTGGGAGCCATCCAGTTTAGATAAACTAAAAACCAATCTAAACTTGCAAGAGCATCATGCTAAAGTGTTTTCTTCTCTCTCTCAACTGCAGCGACCATGTGACCATGACTAGGTTGCATCTAGATAACAAGTTGACTGAATCTGACTTTTATGACTGGCAAAGGTCAGTCCAGATGTCCATTTCCTATGACAAGATGGACCACCCTATTACTACTCAAGCCCCCGCCGTCCCAGGTCCAGTTTTCACCGTCGCGGATATGGATATCCGTCAGACAAGGGAAAAGGCTAGTGCGAATGCCAAGTGCCTCGTGTTGGCTTCAGTAGATGGTGTATACCAGAAGCAGCACGAGAAGATGGACTCGTTTTCCATCTTCCTCCATAACAAAGATTTATATGGAGAGCAATCTCGTATCGCAAGATATGAGACCTCGAACGAATTGCTTCAAGCGAAGTTGGCTGTCGGGTCATCTGTAAGGGACGACGTCCTTACGATGACTAGCTATATTGATGAGCTCACGGACCTGGAGACCACGTTAGGAAACAAGTCATATGCTGAATTATTTCCACAGTCCCTACCCTCTACTTACACCCTGAAAGAAACCAGGGAGACACCCGCTCTTTTTAATGGGGGACCTTCTTCTTCTGCATCCAGGGCGAAAGCAAAGGGTGAAAAGAGGAAAACCTCCACAAAGCCGATATACGGTGTCAGTGAAGTAGAAGGAAAGGGAAGAGCAAAAGTTTCGGTACTTGGTGTAGGTAAGGAGGGATGTTCCTATTGTTATGGGAACGAGCATTGGCAGAAGGATTGCAGGGCTTTGGAAGCGAGTAGCCAGGATTTGAAGCATGTTGTGGCTTCGGCCTCGAGTGTGTTTGTAATTGAGAACTGTTTGTCAATTAACTCTACTTCCTAGTACTAGTTACCGAAGCAGGATCTCATATCTGTAATTCATTACATGCTTTGAGAAACCGTAGAGTTATCAGGGTAGACGATTTGTCTCTCAGAGTTGCGAACGGAATGAGCGTGGACGCTGAATCCGTGGGAGAATATCGCCTGGGTTTGACAAGTGGGCAGATATTGATTCTACGTAACTGTTTGTATGTACCTAGTTTGACTTGTAATATCATATCATTATCTTCACTTTCGAGAGAGGGATATGATTTTACATTCGTAAGCTATGTGGTTCACATCCACCTAAATCAAGTTCTGATTGGGTCTGGTACATTAGATAACGGTATATACGTATTAAATTAAGCTCAGGTTTTCAATGTCCAGAACACACTTAAAAGAAAGTCTCCGGAAATAAATCAGGCTTTCTTATGGCATTGTAGACTAGGTTACATCAATGAAATACGGTTGACTAAGTTACATAGAGAAGGATATTTGAATCCGTTCGAATATCAATCTTATGCTACTTGTGAATCTTATCTCATGAGAAAGATGACAAAGACTCCGTTTACTGGATACGGAGTAAGAGCGAGCGAGCTCTTGGGACTCATACACAGCGATGTGTGTGGTACAATGTCTACACATGCGAGAGGTGGTTATTCCTACTTCATTACTTTTACGGATGATTTCTCTAGGTATGGACATATCTTCTTTATGAAGCATAAATCCGAGGCCTTTGAGAAATTCCAGGAATACATGAATGAAGTGGAAAACCAAATAGGCAAAAGTATCAAAACACTGAGATCTGATCGAGGTGGTGAATACTTAAGTGCTGATTTCCTGGGTTACTTAAAAGAGAATGGAATTCTCTCTCAGCTTACTCCTCCATACACACCACAATACAACGGTGTATCGGAAAGGCGGAATCAAATCCTATTGGATATGGTCCGTTCTATGATGAGTAAGGCCGAGTTACCGTGATCTTTCGGGGGTTATGCACTAGAATCAGCTGCATATCTTTTGAACAAGGTTCCAACCAAGACTGTGCGTACCATACCATATCAGATGTGAAGTGGGAAGAAACCCTATCTTCAGTACCTGAAGACATGGGGATGTCCAGCTTTTGTTAAAAAGCAGCATGCGAACAAGATCAAGGCACGCTCAGTACAGTGTAAGTTTGTGGGATATCCAAAGAATTCCAAGGGGTACTATTTCTATTACGCAGAGAAACAAAAGGTTTTTGTTTCTCGTCATGCCCACTTCTTGGAAGCTGAATTTTTAGAAAATCAGAAGAGTGGGAGCGCAATAGAACTGGAAGAAATTCTAGAACCACAAGCTGTTACTGAAAGTATGGTAGAACTAGAAGTTTCAGAAGAAAAGGACATCCCAGCGCCTATCCGCAGAAGTAGTAGGCAGTCTCATCCGGCCGAGAGATACTATGGTTTTCTCATAGACGGGGATAGAGAAGATTGCATCATTGACAATGATGACCCTACTAGCTTCCAGCAAGCCATTCAGAGCGGCGACTTAGTAAGATGGCTGGATGCAATGTGGACCAAAATGGAGTCCATGTACACTAACAAAGTATGGACTTTGGACATTGCTCCAGATGGTTTAAAACCCGTAGGATGAAAATGGATCTTCAGAAAGAAGATTGGTGTAAATAGACAGGTTGAAATCTATAAGGCTAGACTTGTTGCAACGGGTTTTCGTCAAAGACCTGGTTTGGACTATGAAAAAACCTTTTCTCCAGTGGCTATGCTCAAATCCATTCGGGTCCTTTTTACCATTGCTGCCTTCCACGATTATGAGATCTGGCAGATGGAAGTAAAGACGGCTTTTCTAAATGGTAATTTGGAAGAATGCGTCTATATGGATCAGCCAGAGGGATTCATTTAGAGTGGGAGCAGCGGTAAAGTGTGCAAGTTGCTTAAGTCCATTTATGGACTAAAGCAGGCATCGCGGAGTTGGAACATCTGTTTTGATGATACTGTCAAAGAATTCGACTTTATCAAGAATCCAGATGAACCATGCATATACAGTAAGCTTGTAGGGAGAGCTGAAGTAATCCTCATCTTGTACGTGGATGGCATTCTCCTAATAGGAAATGATATTCTTATGCTACATTCAGTCAAAGGATTCTTGTCACAGAAGTTCTCCATGAAGGACCTGGGTGATGCCACCTACATTCTGGGGATCCAGATCTATCGTGATAGATCAAAGAGGATGTTGGGACTTTCGCAGTCCGGGTACATAGACACCATATTGAAAAGATTCAGTATGGAAGATTCTAAGTGCGGTAACCTACCGGCTTGTCACGGAATCACCCTCTCCAAAGAGATGTCTCCCAAGACTGATTTAGAAAGGGCTCGCATGTCGATTATACCCTACGCTTCTGCGGTAGGCTCTATAATGTATGCGATGTTATGTACTAGACCAGATGTAGCATACGCATTGAGCGTTGTAAGCCGGTATCAGGAAAACCCAGGGGAGAAGCACTGGATAGCAGTAAAGAACATTCTCAAGTACCTGAGGAGGACTAAGGAAATGTTCTTGGTGTATGGCGGAAATGACCTCCAGATCGAGGCCTTTATCGACCCAGCTTCCAGAGTGACAAGGATGACTCCAAGTCCATGTCGGGTTATGTCTTTACCCTCAATAGAGGGGCGGTCTATTGGAAGAGTTCTAAGCAGGACACCGTTACTGACTCGACGATGGAAGCGGAGTACATAGCTGCTTGCGATGCCGCAAAAGAAGCTGTCTGGATGAAGAAGTTCCTCACAGAACTTCAGGTGGTTCCTACCAGTGTTGATCCAATACCTCTGTATTGTGACAACAACGGCGCTATAGCTTAAGCGAACCCAGGTCCCATCAGAAGTCCAGACACATCTTAAGTCGGTATCACCTGATCAGGGAGATCGTAGATCGCCGGGAGATCGAGGTGAAGAGAGTAGATACGAAGAATAATACTGCTGATCCATTCAAAAAGTCCATTCCTTAGACGCAGTTCGAGAGGCTATTCGAGATGATAGGTCAGTGATATGCCAGTACATGGCCCTAGTGCAAGTGGGAGATTGTTAGTGTTTATGCCCTAGAGGCCATTACTGTATCATACTAGTTTGTATATTACTTAATGGAAGCTTGGGATATTCACAGTTTTATTGACAGTCTTGCTAAAAATGGTAGTATATTACTTGGTTTGTGTCTACTTTAATATGTGCATGTGTTTCTTTTAACATATCGCTTATACATATTAGTAGAGACATTAGGATCTTTGCTTGATTACCCGCGTTATGATGGCAGTCACACTAGTGGAGGTTGGGTAGTCTATAAGCAACATCCTATACAGGTCCCTGGTCGTAGGATTATCGAGACGGGGCATCGATACTCCGGAGTAGACTGGTGTATACGCTTCTCATCCCAACATGGGGAGATGGTCTGTCCTACAGCCATCAGTATGTCATACTGGAGATAGTATGCAGGTGCTCGTGAGGTTACGGGTACACCGGACAGGACTCGTCGGGAACTGCAGGTTGGTTCTATACCTATCGTCAAATAGCAATTCCCAGGTGACATGAATACAGCTTAGTCCGTCGACTTAACACTGCTACTTCGCCTCGGGTGTTTTCCCACTGTACTTAGATTACTACCCTACCACGGCTCAAAGGAGTCGTGCAAACAGGTAGTAGTTGGGTGCAGTCCCGAAGCACTTGGAGGCAGTGGCGGTTAGACATGATTCGTCTCTCCCGGGATTGGGGGTTGATATCGCGCTATGTATGGAGAGCCATTACGCAAAGTCCCTGGCCAGGGCAAGCGAGATTTACTGGTAGGTTCCAGTAGTTTCTCAAGGTGTAATGGGCTTCACTCCGACACGACTTATACCGCTATTAGGGGTCTGACGTTTACCGCCCCTTAGGCCCGATATGCAATAGTCCTAGACGAACAGACCGGACTGTATGGAGATTGTCACATACAGGCTCAGTAGGAGTTCAGATGGGTTTCCTCATCGTCCTTCTTATCGACATCTACCTCGGGACCGTTACGTACAGCTAGTACCGCTTGCGGCCTGTGGTTAAACCCACTGCCAGCGTAGTGTCGAGTCTTTAGAGTCCCACACAGAGAGTTTTCCTGCACCGGGCAAAAGGTATAGAGGCCGTATGGTTTTACGGCAGGGCTGCGATCACTTACGAACACTTGTGCACGTACTATGATCGGGTAGATAATACTAGCGGGCTTTGGTTTAAGCCAGATTCTAGTATTAAACAGATGGATGTATTCAGTCAAAGATTATCCGTGTTTTTTCGGAAATACGGATGGGAGGGGCAGTCTCGTAATTTGTCGGGAAGCTTCTAGAAGGAGGTGACTCATTTGTGTTTATTTCTTTTTAGATTTAAACTAAATGAGGTGGAGGAGATGAGGTGTAGTTAACATTAAATGCTTAATGACTCATGAGGTGATTCACCCTTAGAATTAAATGAAGCATGCTAGATATTATCTTGATATTATCAAGAGAGATATTTGTATGCTTTATATTATTCTTGCATGAGATATTATTCATTCATTATCACAAAACACTTCACTCTTCTCAAGTTTTCATCTTCTTCCTCAAACCCTAAAAGCTCTCATGCGTTGAGAATCCTAGGGTTTAAGTGACTAAGTAATCCATCTAAATACTCTACACCCTCTAGGACTTCTAGATTAGAAAACTATAAGCCGTAGTTATCTCAGATTCGAGATAGGAGCTCGGACTATAGACTCTCGGGTGAATCGTCTTTGACTCGAGGAGGCCGTTGAGGTACCTATGTTCCATAGAGCCTACGAGGTGTGGAGGACAATGATGAAGACCCGAAGGATAAGTAATGATTGGTAGAGTTTTTGCGTGCTTAGTTAATTACCGCAATCAAGACGGTTTCGCTTGTAGCTAGCCGGTTGAGTACGAGTCGTCCGCAGGGAGATGGGAATCTTTTTCTGTGTGCTTTAACGAGTTAAGTCCAAATGTCCAGGTTTGTTTTTAGATTAACTATGTGCTAAAATGATATATAAAGAGAGCTTGTTAGGGTTAGGATTAGGTTAGTTTGATTTAGGAGTCGCTCACTTCTTTCGTTGCCACTCTTAATATCGGTGTTACGGTAATCGGCAACAACGGGGATTATCACGACTAGGAAGGAACTTGCGAGTATAAGCTAGGCTTTCCAACGCTTAAGTTCTTTCTTTTGGTGCTTGTCCGTCCGTTCTTGGCTCTTAATCTTAACCTCCGGTTAATTTAACCACAACCGGTCTCACTAAGGAATCACCGCTATCATGTAGGATAGGGTGCCGTAGGGAGCGGATTGTGGTTCAATTAACGGGAGTCCGAATTAAAATGTTGGGCAAGAAAAGAGTGAGAGAGATTTCCTTCTCTCAAACTTTCCTTATCCTACCCTAAAAAGTGAGAAAACTACTCACCCATTACAAGAAAAAGGAAAATAAAACAAAGGAGGAAGATAGAAAGAAAGAGGTTAGAAGATTACAACTAGCTATTTGAGACCTCACTTTGGCAAGGATCAAGCTTAAGCATCATTGTTGTTTAAGGATAAAGAAAAAGAGAACAAGAAAGAAACAAACAACAAATAACAACAACTAGATTAGCAAACGAAAAATACAAGCAATTATAATTAACAATCATAACAAGACAAGCATGGTAACAAAAAGAACTCTTTTATTCATCACTTCACTCACAAAAGCTCACTACAAGGTTTTAATGGAGAAGAGATGAGAAGAGGAAGAAGAACAACAACATATATCCTAAAATCTAAATACAAGAATAAGCACCCTTGGCTTTGGCAAGTTCTGGACTATTTATTGGCAGGCAACAGAAATTCTAGGGCAATATTCAGAACAAAAATGAAATGACCAAAACGCCCCTGAAAATAGGTCAACTGCCGACACCGTACGGCCGCGGAACCGCGGCCATTTAGGAGGCTTAGGCCTTCAATTTTGGTGATTTCCCTTGGTTTGCAGTACCCTTCAGTTTGGTATATGTTGTTTCTCAGAATCTCTTCACAATGTTCCCAGAATTTCAGCAGATCAAAAGGTGATTTGATGTGGATCTTTTGCCATGATTTCCTCGAGCTCCACGTATATATGTTGGATCTTGTGTTGACATTGAGCTTTGTGCATGAAAATGACATCGATTTTCCATTTTGTCCCTTAAACTGGTGTGTGGCAACATACGGATAGAGAGCGGAGACCCGTGTTTTATCTGTGGTTGGCAGTAATCCGGACTTTGTCGTGTTTTTTCATGAATTTCATTGTTTAGAGCTGAGAACCTGTATCCTGCAATTAACTAGCAAACACGGCTCAAGAGTACCTACCGATAAGCAATGTGATAAAAATTGGGCGGTATAAAAATGCAAAAATCTGATATGAACAAGTAACGTGAGGTATAACTTCGAATCCGAGTAGTTAAACCTCTCGTAGTTTGTTATTAATGGTTTAGACACGATCCGTGTGCTTAAGTCCGTGTTACGAAGCTTTGATAATTGTTTTTCATATATTCCGCCTCCCCGCAAACACGTGGGGTGAGTGACATGGACTTACATATACGCTTCTCGACCCATGTGATGGGCGATGGATGATCCCATATCCATTGGTGTTTGACATCAGAGAAGGTATACGGGGGCTCAGTAAAGACTGGGTACACTGAACGGACTCGCTGAGAACTCCTAGCTGGTATTATACCTATCGTCGGATAGCAGTTCTCTGGTGACACTGGTACAGGTTAGTCTATAGACCCGAGATCGTCATAGAGTCTTGTGTGATTCCTACTGTGCTTTGATTTCCACCATACCACAGTCAAGAGATCATGTAAAAAGGTGGTTTTTGGGTACAGTCCCGAGTCACATGGAGTCTATGAGCGATAGGAGGGGTTTCGTCTCTCCCGGTATTGGGAGTTGATGTTGCGCTATGCTCGATTGGCCATAACAGGAAATCCCTGGCTAGGGTTGCGGAGATGTACTAGTAAGTTTTATCAGTAGTTTCTCGAACTGTTATAGACCTTACATCGGCATGACTTATCAAGTTACTGGGATCTGACGTTTACCACCCCTAGACGAGATATGCGATATATCAGACGAAGAGACCGGACTGTATGGTAGTGTTACTGATTGGATTCGCAGGAGTTTGAGCAGGCTTGCTTGTTGATCTTCTGATCGCTCAATACCCGGATGGCCGTTACGTTTAGCAGACCGCTTGCGGCTTGTGGGTGACTGATATGATCACCACCTACTGCCGGCATATTGACGAGTCTTTAGAGTCCTACACAGAGATTTCCTGGCTCAAGCGAAACGAAGTAGGAGCACATATATGATATGTGCGGGACCAAGAGTAATACGATATGTGATACCGTATTCTATTCTCGTGATATATGACATCGGTCGGTTATATGTGATATAGCCGCGATATCGAATCAAGTGTTGATTCGATAAGTTGTTGCATTTAATATTAGTCGGTTATATGCAATATAGCCGGATCATTAAATCAAGTGTTGATTTAATAATTTAATGTATAATTATATATTTGATATATGAATTTACATTAACTAATATTGCTCACTTGACCATTTCTTTTTCTCATTTTGCATACATGTTATATATGTGATATATATTATGTATCATACTTGGTTACATATGCAATTCATGTGTATGAGACTCACACCATGAACATGATTATGTTTGGGTTTTATTTATTTTAAGTAATTCAAATTTGTGAGGAAATTTATCATGGCTAGAATCTTGGAGAAGCTCATTCTATCTATTGACTAAGTCCACCAACTTTGTTTTACTTTAAGATATTTGTTAACCAAACCATAATCATATAGCCATGGTTAAGTCTCTATAATGGTTAGTGTATGACACTAACTCGCCTAAGGTTGCAAATCTAACCTCATTCCATTCTCTTATGAATTCTCTTATTCATCTCTTCAAGCTCTCTAGGGTTTTGAGAGATGATGAATCCAAGTGAGAAAATAAAATCCAAAGTGAGCAAAATTCCTGCTTCATCATCCGCTACTACTAGCCATTTAGTTTAGGGTGTTCACTTCCTAATCTTCCATTAGAGAAGAGGTAGCTTGTGCTTGAGTTTTCTCGACGTAGATCATTTTCGTCCTCGAAGTTTTCAAGCATGCTTGCTCAGTACGCTTTGTGAAGTCCATCTTGAGTCCGGGAGATAGATACATGGAGCGAAGGGACGACTACACGGAGCTATTGAAGTGAAGGACTGGGCTACAAAGGTTGTATCTCTTATTCACTTCTATTTTAATGTTTGATTAAAAAGTTTTGTTACCCTAGTTTTCTAGTTCGATTCCTAGGATGTTTGCTTAGCACCTCCTAAATTTTTATTGTGGCATGTTTGACGCTTGCTAACCCTAAGCATGGAGCTAAGGAAACCTTACACAATCATCGAATAAATTGGTGGAGGGCGTACATTCTTAACGCCAGCAAACGAAAAAGCCTCATAGGGTCTCTCTCTCTCTCTCTCTCTCTCTCTCTCTCTCTCTCTCTCTCTCTCTCTCTCTCTCTCTCTATATATATATATATATATATATATATATAGATATATATATATGCTCCATTGCAAAACGGTTTCCGTTTTTTAAAAACGAGAACTCTCGGCCTATGGCATATTTTAACGATTCTATCTGTTCAAGTTGATCACTCTACCCTCAAATATATGTGTATGAAATATCAAAGGATTTGAAGACCTCTGACCTATGCATCAATCTGTGCAAAAATGAAAATCTTTCGATAATGCAACATAAACTTCTTCCGATGCATAGGTTAAAGTTCTTCAAATCCTTTAATTTTTCATATACATATATTTGAGGGTAGGATGATCAATTTAAATGGATCGGATCATTAAAATATGTCATAGGCCGAGAGTTTTAAAAAACGTGGACCGATTTGTAATAGATCACTTATATATATATATATATATATATATATATATATATATATATTTGTGTGTGGGGGGGGGGGGAAGGTGATTATTTTCGACGATCGGCGCCTATCATCGTTATCTTTATCATGTAAGATGTGGATACACCAAATTACATATTATTCCATCACTTTTTCACCGTTGGTTTAGTGGGTGCAAAATTAATGGTTTACCGACGATATAACTTTCTACATTGCTAATTCAATGGCTAAAAAGTTGTGGAATCGCATAAAATTTGGTGTATCCATGTCTTCCATGATAAAGATGATAATGAGTGCCGATCGTCGAAAAAACTCATGGAGGATATAGAATTTTGCCGCTACCTAACGAAAAAGCTTTCTATGGCCTTTTTTCTTCATTATTCTCTCTCTCTCTCTCTCTATACACACACACACACTGGATTGGAAAAATCATACCCGATATCTTAGAAATATCTCAATCTGCATACTTTTTGAATCCAGATACAACCATTTCCTTGCCTCCCATCGATTCTAAGAACCAACTTGGGGATATTTCGAAAAAACATAAACAACTTCTTAATGTTTTTGTCTGTCCAAGCACATTTGTGATGCATAGTGAGTTTGAGTGGATGGTATAGATAATCCAATAAATCTGAATGGGTAAATTGCTGTATAATCCCCCAAAGTTTCAACTTTGTTGCACTTTTATACCTTACTAATTTTTTCATGCACAAATATACCCTAAATTAAGTACAAACCGTAAACAAATTGTTACCCCGGGTTAACCTACCGTGGTATTTTTCGCAATATGATCCCACATGCACAACATCTGATAGATTCCAGACTTGTTTTGCCCCTGAACTCCCTATAATTCCTTTATAAAAATTTCTCCACTGAAAATTTATTTTTCACCCACCAAAAGCAAATTATGGTAGTACAGTGCAAGTTTGGACCTTAAGGTATTTCAGTGAAATAAACAATAGGGTATATAAGTGCAATAAGGATGAAAATTTGGGGGATTAGAACGATTTAGCCAATCTGAATAGCTATCGGTATTAATTTTGCTTCATATTGGGCTAATTTACTACTGTGATCTCTTGCTTTATATACAGATAGTATATGACCGATCACTTCTCATATTTAGAAGATTACTCTTTTCTCTTTTGTATAGATATTCCAGAGTTATATCTTGTTTACATTTGTATAAATTGAACTCTCTCATATCAATAACGTTTGCACATAAAATAGGATTTGGCTAAGCAGGCCGAACAGGATAGCAAAGCGTAGAGATAGTTCGACCCATAATGATTATGGGCCGAGTCGAGAGGAAGTATGGCGAAATGTGACCGGCTCCCATACTTCGTTGACAAGGAAAAAGATTAAAAGGGAAGATTTGCCGGGTTCTTTGAACTATGAGGAGGTTTGGAAAGTTCCTTATGGCTGGTTCAATCAGATCTTTGGAAGACTTTGGAAACAAGTAATATCGGAAAGGAATTAGGGTTTCGTACTGGTTAAAGGGCTATAAATATGAAGAACTAAGGAGGAAAGAGAAATCAATCAATCAATCAAAGAAAAGCATCTCTAAGAAGTCTTACCCGAGCGCTACCGCAGCCATATCTGATTCATATAGTGTAGATCACAGCAATAAAAACGCAATTTCCGTGGAGGCTATGACGAGATGTGAGACGTCCAACCCTTCTCGATCAGGTAATGCCTCGTGTTCCCTTAGATCTATTAACATCAGCAACAAGATGAGGAACAACCCTCGGCCGGCTCATTGGCGCGCTTGATCCTTTTGTGTAGCGCCGATCGGGATAAGGCTGAGGTTGCCATGGACAAGGTTAGAATTAAAACTGAAGGCGCGAGCAACTCGAAAGTTCAGACCTGCGCTTGTGCTGAGGTTTTATGGCCAATCTTTCCCTAGGCGAGGATTCCGGCTCTGCTCGGTCTGGTATTAAATGACCGAGCGACTCAGATGTCCAGCTTTGCGTTCGAATAATGAGAGCATGCTGAGCAGAATAGCTTATGAGTCTTGACTCGACTTGAGGCTCACTTTGCAAGCGACTCAGACGTCCTGCCCTGTGCCGGCATTCGGTCTCTAGGTCTAGTCGAGACTGAGGGTCAAATCATAAGACTTTATTGATGTATTTATTAAATGATGAAAGAATTAATAAAGCAGTGATAACTGATAGTTAAATTCTTTGACTATTTAATCTTTGTATTCGCCATTTCATTTTAAGGGGTCGAGTTCACTGAAAGAATGTTCTCCCCTTCCTAAAAAATGGCCCAACTATTAAGGGAGACTTGTTGGCTGAACTTGTTTATCCGCTCATATGATTGACAGGAAAATCAAAGAACAAATATAATCATTCGATTCTCCATCTATGATACCTATGAGTATATATGAGTACATTCTCTTTACGATCCATAATTTTAATACTTCTATTACCTAGAATGCGTGAAAACAGAATACTAAGTATGGAGGTCGGATTCTCCCTCAGACGCTGTCCTCTGTCGATCTTGTGGCCAGTGGGTCTGAACAGTTGAGATTTATAGCGGAAAGTTGCGTGTGGATCTGTCACGCCCCACATCCCAATCTACGGGCAAGGAGACGCGACAAGACCGCTACGTATTTACTCAGAAGTAAATACGCTAAACGTATCTAAACAATATAAAGTATAAGTACACAAGAGAGAAGATGTAAATGAACAATAACTTTATTTATTTAACATTCTTTTTACAATACAACTGAAATGTAAATACATGGAATGAAAGCAATGCCTAAATAGTGGCATAACAGAAATGGAAATAGTATGTACAAGTATCTAAAGCTCCGGGTCGAATACTAACTGCTTCAAATCCTCGGTGCTGGGCTCGATCTACAGTGAGTCTGATCCACCTGACAATATTCCAAAGAAAGAAGAAAAGAAATGTCGTTAGCGAACAATCGCTCGGTATGTCCCATGGATGAGTAGAAATAGTATAGACAGAAGGAGAATATAAGTTTTAATATTTTATTATATTATTAACGCTGTTATTTGTAGCTTGGTACAGAAAATGCCAGTGTATACGAGAGGGGTCCCACTATTCCGGAGACTAAGGTATACGGAGCATAAGGAACCGTTCAGCTACGGTACAACGACAATAGATATTCAGGTTAGGTGTATTATAGTTACAGTCTCGTGCCACTTTTAACACCTTCCATATCAATCTACCCCTTATAAACCCCGTGTTGTCTTTATTGTATTGATTGTATTGTATTGTCTTGCATTGTAAGTTGTATATGGATGACTTGCCAGAACCATGATATCAGTAAATGGAACGGATATAATGGATGTACATGTAGATGGAATATGTCCATGGTTCGGTTCAGTCAATATAGATTGATGTAAATTGAATAGACGGATTCATGTTGAATTGTAGTTTATACTTGAATTACATTCAGGTCAGATTGATTAGATTGAGACTCAGTCCGAGTCAGACACTTTAGAAAAAAAATTGAAATCCTGAATTAGGTTTTGATGTTATCGGTAACTGCTGCAAATGGACGACAGGATTTGTGTCTTTTTCCAAGACAATAACCGTGTTGATAACACCGTTTATTAGATTGTCTACCTTAAATAGGCAAGCACCCATATCTTCGGCTTCCTGAGGCTCAAGAGACTGGTCCCGCTTAAATCTATGTTTACTAGGGCCCTTATTGTAATTTAACATAACTTGAGAGGGTTTTATATAAAAATAGTTTGATATAATTTTTAAAATACACCTCAAATATTTAATTATCGTATTTAAGTTTTTCATAGATGTATATTTTATAAATGTGAAATTTCTAGTGAGTAGAACTTAGTTTTCATAGTATATGGTATTTTATTGAATTATTTGAATTGTTTTATATTTGGATGATATTTTCATGTAACGGTGATTTCTTTTGAAAACTTGGAATATTTATATAATATAATTAAAATAGATATTTTGATAATATATATATATACATATATTTAAAAATAATTTTTATTTATTTTCTTGTAGAAATCTCATTTTTAAAGAAAAATATATAAAAATTCCATCGAGATCGAATGCTCCTTTCGGAGGTCTGCATCTCGCTCTACTAGGCCCGAGGACGTGTGATAATCCGTACCATCCCGAACGGGGTCCCCAAAAGTGGGTTGTAGAGACGCAATTGCAAGGAATTGTTTAATACATCTTTTTATAAAAATAGTTTTATAAGTTGATGGTATTTATTTGCAAAGTCGTTTTATCCCATAACTATGTTCCCATATTTCCATCGTGCTATATTAGAGATATGTGTTGTGATGAGGTAGGTCATTATCTTGTGAGTTATCTAAAAGTAATACATGAATTATTTTGTTTTATGTCGGGAATGAAGTTTGTGGTATTTTACTGTAAAACTACTGAAAAAATTGCAATAAAGAATATTTTGAGATGAAACTGGTTTTAATAGATTTTTTATGTTTGCTAAAAAATATGTTAGAGTATGAAATTTTATTGATTAAGAAAAGTAACGTTTTAAAGAAAAACCGAATCGGAAGTCGGATTAACTCCGCTTCCGTCGGGTTTTATAAATGAAAGTTTTTAAGATAGTAGAAGAGATGGGGAAAGGGGACTTACTGGCTTTTAAGGTAGAGGGGAGAAGAAGGAAGAGTAGGGAAGGGCCGGTACGTCGTTTTGTAGCCAGAAACTCCTTGGATCGTTACCAGAACTTCACCCTTTTGCTAACTACACTTGTACACTAAAGGACTTAAGAATTTTGTACAGTTTTTGTAATGAAATTTTGAGTGAGGAAAGGTGAAATATGGTGTGGTATTTATAGGGGAAATTAGGGTTTAGATGTGATGAAGAATGCATTAAAATTTGCATTAAAATTGGATTAAAGGGGCATTTTATTGCACTCTGGATAAATTCAGAGTAAACAAGCAATATGGGGTTAGTGGGGTAGGCCAAGAGTTGCAGGGATTTAAATATGGGGGCATTACCGTCAGTTTAGACCGGCGGTGCCGAGGATTTTGTGGGTTTCACCGGGCCTTTGCCGACGGGGGTGCTGGGGTTGGGTGCCACGTGTTGGTGTCGCCTCGTATACCCTCATGCACATATTTAAATATTCTATAACTTAACATATTACGTGTTATGCACGTGCAAACTCTTGGGCTTCTAAAAGATTAAAAGAAATTTAACTAAAAAGATAATGTGGCTGGGGGGACTCGATCACAGGGGCTACGTCACAGTAGTGCAAGGCTTTACCAATAAGATACAAGTGCTTTCTTGCTGTTCAAAAACAAAAAAAACTTATAACTCGTGCTCAGGATTAGGTGTCCCTTTCTGTATTTTTGAAAAAATTCATACAGGAAGCTTAGGGTTGTTACATTTTACCCTACTTATAAAAATTTCGTTCTCGAAATTTATAGAAGGAAAGTGTAACAGATTCAAGAAAAGTTTGGTGATAAAACTATTGTTAGTGCATGAGAAATCTGTGGATGAATGAAAGAATGCGAAAGTTTTGGTAAGGTTGAAAAAGAGATGAGGGAATTACCAGGGTTACCTTGTTTTACAGTCTTGGCTTCTATGGCCGCTAAGGTGTAGGCCTGACGTCGGGGTACATTCCTCCTAGATGGAGGCACATTCCTCTGTCTTTGGGGCATGTCTTTCTGCCCTTGAGGCATGTTCCGAAATGCCTGTTGGAATTGGCGAGTAGGCTGTGCAGGTGGTGGAGCTGGGAGTGCAAGACGAGGTGCAGGAGCCTGGATAGCTGGCCGCTGCTGGTAGTTGGTGGGTGTGTGAGCTAGGTTGCGTCTATATGGACGGGTTCCAATTCCGTGATTGGAAGCGCCACAAACTAAGCACGGGCCTTTTGCGCGCCTACAGTCCTTTCACAAGTGTCCTTCCCTCTTGCAATAGAAGCAAAAATCTGAACTCGGCTGGTTAATTATTTCTTCCGTTCTCCTGGGTACAAAAGATGTCCTTGAAGAGGCTCCTCCTGCCATCTGGGTGGCAGGGCGCTTCACTCCAGCAGATTGGGGTATGCCCTTCATCTTCACTACTACCTCATATCTACGGGCAGCTATGTCATGGGTTGGAAAATTTCCTGTAGCAGTTTGCTTCACTCCAGTTGCTTCCGCTTCTGGACAGTGTTTACCACCGAAAACCGGGAAGACAAACGTCTTGCCTGAATTTGGGAAAAGATACTATTCGGATTTATCCATCCATCTCTCCGAAGATGCTAAGTTGATTTATGGCACCGTGCATCGGAGGTTTGGACGGATGCAGCCGTTGTAGCAGACTTCGTTAGATTCCCCCTCGTTATGAGGGGTTTTTGATTGTGGGGACGCTCTTCCCTGCAGGCGCAAGCCTCTGCAGTTAATTACATTACCGTATCTCGGTAACCACTTTGTCCTGCTCCAGAGGGTCACTTCGTATCGTGTGTGTTTGTTTTATTTTTGGTTGCCTGTGGATTGTATACGAAGACTAATTTATGTTGTCGCCCGTAAGGCGTGGATTAGTCCAAATCCGTATATCTTAGATTTGGGTTTGGGTTGATTTAAGGATCGTTAATCTCATTTAAGATTAAGATCAACTTAAATATTTTTTAAGGATACGTTAGTCCGATCTTGGACTAAGATCTACTTAACGGGGGTTTAGGATCATTTTTTATCCAACAAAAGAGCATTTGGGCTCTATCGTTTTAGTTTAGGGATGTTATGGTCCGTAGATCACCATTTTTTTGGGGTGAGGATTTAATTTAAGGACGTTACGGTCCATAGCTTAGTTTAAGGACGTTGCGGTCTATAGCTAGTTTAAGGACATTGCGGTCCACAGCTTAGTATAAGGACGTTACAGTCCGCAGGGATGTGCTCATAGGTTTAGGAGTGCACCAAAGAGCTGTTGGTTGTCGAGACCCTCTACCTCTCTGAAGACGTTAAAGAATTACAACGACATGTATCAAAGGTATGGAGAGATGTACTCTTGAACCAAACTCCAGATTGAAGGGAGAGATCATGGTGGAACGAACACCATTTTAGATACCATTTGTTAGGAGATCATTAGTCATCTTTGGAACTGAGATTGATTTGGAGAGACCTAAGCATAGGAGGGCTCGGCTGATTGGTGGTCCAAAGGGTTTTGGCCTCAAGAGACTGGGCTAATTTGGGCTAAGATCGGCCTCTCATAGCGTTAAACACTAATATCTGCTCGGCGCTCACGTTCTTCTACGTGAGGCTCTAAAGCAGTGTTAAACACTAAAATTTAGAGCGCTTATGTGTGGCACGTGAGGCGCCTGAGAATTGGGCACTGATTCTTTGGATTTATTCACTTGTTCTTTTATAAGTGTTAAGCACTATTGGGTGTCATGTGGGATCACGTAACTCGATCTCAGTCGTTCCTTTTTGTTCCTCAGAGGTGCTCACGTGGGAACACGTGATCTGTTGTTATAGCGTTGAACGCTAATCATTTCTTTTATGTGCATGGAGATCTTGATCTGAGTTTTGAGAATTTCAGGTCCCTTATTTTTATAAGAATTAAATTCTTCTGTAGGGTTAAACCCAATTTTTATCAGAGAAATTAAATTTCTATATCTTTTGGAAGAATTAAAATTTTCAAACTTAGTTCTTTCCCCTAAGTTTTGAGTATGCATGACAGAATCTTCCCGATAAGAATTAAATTCTCAACTTGTGAGGAGATCTGCTTCTGCAGACTTCAACCAGCGGAAGAACTAAGTTCTTTTTAAAAGAGTTAAACTCTTGGAGCGGTGAAGAAGAGATAAAATGATCTCTAGGTCTTTCTTCTTACCTAGGGTTTATTTTTCTAAAAGAGAGATCTTCTTCTTCTTTTTTGTTTCTCAAATCTTATGAAGGGGTCTCCTCTGTTTTTTAAGGAATTAAATTCTCTCTATTTTTCTTCCCCTCCCCCTCTATGTGTTTCTCCTCCTCTCGTCGCTCTTATTTATATGAGAAGAACAAGAATCAATTTGTTAAGAGAATCTCTCATTGAGAGATCATAATTGATTCCATGATCTTTTAAATCAATCGGTGAATTTTATTCACCGTTAGATTTTTAATCCAAAGGCTCTCTGTAACAGAGAGGATTTCTTGTTTGTTTAACAAGATTATGAATATCTTGTTATTTTTAACAAGATCAGAAATATATTTTCTTAATATAGAATTTAATTCTATCATATATTTTTAGTTTAACAAGATCATAAATATATATTTTTCATATAGAATTTAATTCTATCATATGAATATCTCGTTAGTTTAACGTAGAATTTTATTCTTATCATATGAATATCTTGTTAGTTTAACAAGATTAGGAAAATATTTTCCTATGATAGAATTTTATTCTACTAGATGATCACCGTTTGATTTTTGATCCAAAGGTCCTCTGTTTAACAGAGAAGATCTTTCTAGTTTGAGAAAGATCAGGAAAATATTTCCCAAATAGAATTTAATTATATCAGATTATTTAATTTGTGATATTTTATCACCGTCGGATTTTAAATCCAGTATTCTCTGTTAGAGAACGATCTTTCCATATTAGAAAGATCAAGGAAAATATTTTCCAAATAGAATTTAATTTTATCACATAGAATTTAATGGGAGCATTTTAAATTGGGACGCTCACATGCTTTTCATGTGAGAGGCAAGAGAACTCACGTGTTTAACACATGACCCCTGGTGTGGGTTTTAGCCTGTTTATGTTCAGAGCGATCACGTGTTTAACATGTGATGCCCGTTTGGCCATTTAGATTTATTTATGTTCAACGTTCATATGCTTTGCATATGAGCGCTCGCGTATTTTACACGTGAGGCCCATTTGGCCCTTAGTTATGTGTTTTCAACGCCTATCAGCTTTGCATATAAATGCTCGCTTATATGCTTTGCATATAAGCGCTCACGTGTTTAACACGTGATGTCCAACCGTGAATTCTTTTCTTCTTTCTTCTCTCCCTTTTTTATAAGGGTTATAAAGGAACAAATAGCTCTTGGCCAAAAATTTTGGAGGGAACAAATGCCCCCCACTAGTTTGCCCACGTAAATATATATGTGGGTGAAGTAGTGCAAAGTAATGCGTGACCATAGAATTGATGGCTTAGAAGACAAGTTTAGGGTCCTTGTAGCCTAATACTTTTCAACTTCATGAGCTGTAAGTCGAGACGAGTCGAGAAGTTCTCGCAGGAACATTGTTTCCCCTTGGAGTCGAGACGAGTCGAGAAGTTCTTACAGGGACATTATTTTCCCTACGAGTCGAGACGAATCGAGAAGTTCTCGAGTTGAGACGAATCGAGAAGTTCTCGCAAGGACATTATTTTCCCTACAAGTCGAGATGAATCGAGAAGTTCTCGCAGGAACATTATTTTCCCTACGAGTCGAGACGAATCGAGAAGTTCTCGCAGGAACATTATTTTCCCTACGAGTCGAGAAGTTCTCGCATTGACATTATTTTTCCTACGAGTCGAGACGAGTCGAGAAGTTCTCGCAGGAACATTAATTTCCCTATGAGTCGAGACGAATCGAGAAGTTCTCGCAAGGAAATTATTTTCCCTACGAGTCGAGACTAATCGAGAAGTTCTCGCAAGGATATTATTTTCCCTACGAGTCGAGACGAATCGAGAAGTTCTCGCAGGAACATTATTTTCCCTACGAGTCGAGACAAATCGAGAAGTTCTAGCAAGGACATTATTTTCCCTACGAGTCGATACGAATCGAGAAGTTCTCGCAAGAACATTATTTTACGATTCGAGATGAATCGAGAAGTTCTCGCAGGAACATTACGAGTCGAGACGTTCTCGCAGGAACATTATTTTCCCTATGAGTCGAGACGAATCGATAAGTTCTCGCAGGAACATTATTTTCCCTACGAGTCGAGACGAATCGAGAAGTTCTTGCAGGGACGTTATTTTCCCTACGAGTAGAGACGAATCGAGAAGTTCTCGCAGGAACGTTATTTTCCCTATGAATCGAGATGAATCGAGAAGTTCTCGCAGCGTGAACATTGTTTTCCCTACGAGTCGAGACGAATAGAGAAGTTCTCGCAAGGAGATTATTTTACGAATCGAGAAGTTCTCGCAGGGACATTATTTTCACTGCAAGTCGAGACGAATCGAGAAGTTCTTGCAGGGAAATTATTTTCCCTGCGAGTCGAGACGAAACGAAAAGTTCTTGCAGGGACATTATTTTCCCTACGAGTCAAGAAGTTCTCGCAGGGACATTATTTTCCCTACGAGTCGAGAAGTCTCGCAAGAATATTATTTTCCCTACAATTCAAGACGAGTCGAGAAGTTCTCGCAGGAACATTACTTTCCCTACAAGTCGAGACGAATCGAGAAGTTCTCACAGGAACATTATTTTCCCTACGAGTCGAGACGAATCGAGATGTTCTCGCAAGGACATTATTTTTCCTACATGTTGAGACGAATCGAGAAGTTTTTGCAGGAAAATTATTTTTTTTACGAGTTGAGACGAATCGAGAAGTTCTCGCAAGGACATTATTTTCCCTACGAGTCGAGACGAATCGAGAAGTTCTCGCGGGAACATTATTTTCCCTACGAGTCGAGACGAGTCAAGAAGTTCTCGCAGGAACATTATTTTCCCTACGAGTCGAGACGAATCGAGAAGTTCTAACAGGAATATTATTTTCCCTACGAGTCGAGACGTATAGAGAAGTTCTTGCAGGAACATTATTTTCCCTACGAGTCGAGACGAATCGAGAAGTTCTCGCGGGGACATTATTTTCCCTACGAGTCGAGACGAATCGAGAAGTTCTCGCTGGGATATTATTTTCCCTACGAGTCGAGACGAATCGAGAAGTTCTCGCAAGGACATTATTTTCCCTACGAGTCAAGACGTATCGAGAATTTCTCGCAGGAACATTATTTTCCCTACGAGTCGAGACGAATCGAGAAGTTCTCGCAAGGATGTCCTAACGTTACAGTTAACCTCTGCTGATAGAAGTCCGTTAGGGTCTGTGGTACTAGCTTTTTTTACCCGTCGTACCGTCGCGTTGGCTGATGTATTCCCAGATATGTAATCTTGCTATTCGAGTAGCCTCATGACTGTCGTGTCTCTGATCCCTTCGGGGGCTGGACAAGATGATCTCCCAGGTCATATTGCCGTCAGAAGGGTAAGCGTTAGGGATTTTCCTTACCGCTTTTTACTTGAGGTTAGGCTCAATTTGGGAGCCCCGATGAGTCATGACCACTCCGCGCTGGTGTGGGATGATCTCCGATAATCTTTCAGGTTTTATTTGAGTTGTTGTCAAGACCTGAAGCTATGGATCTTCATTTGCTTTGTTTGTTGACATTGTGTCTGCTATATTGCAACGAATGTCGAAGTTGTCTCTAGGTTGTCTGTGAACCGTCGAGAGTCGGAACTAGGGAATTTGCCATGGCTCTATTGTTTTGACCCTGGGGTTAGTTGTTGACGTTGTGTCTGCATCCTACTGGAGTGAGAAGGAACGTCGTTGTGATCTCTAGGCTGTAGATGTTGCCGTCGAGACCCTGAAGCTAGGGATCTTCCTTTACTTCATTTGTTGACATTGTGTCTGCAATATTGCGACGAATGTCGAGGTTGTCTTTAGGTTGTCAGTGAACCATCGAGGCTTGGAACTAGGGACTTTTCCCTGGCACCGTTGTTTTGACCCTGAGGTCGGTTGTTGACGTTGCGTCTGCATCCTGTTGGAGTGGAGAAGAAACGCCGTTGTTGATCTCTACGCTGTAGATGTTGCCGTCGAGATTTGGCTCTCTTTCTGATAGAGCCTGGTGGGAAAATGTTGTTCCCTTTTCGTTTGTACCCATAGATTGTATACAGGAGTCGATGTGGACTCACCTGCAGGGCAAAAATTTTCATTTTTCAATTTTTTTTGTTTTCGCGATGCTCTATCATTTCAGCTTTTTATATCGCGAAAGTCACGATTGCCCAATCATTTCGGCTATTTTTTGTGGTGCCCAATCATTTCGGCTGTTTTTTTCTTTTTACTCGCTGCTTTTTATTGCGAGTTGCTCAAACATTTCGGCTGTTTTTGTATGCATATATTTTGCTCGCTGGTTTTTGTTGCAAGTTGCCCCATCATTTCGGCTATTTCATATGCATTTTTTGCTCGCTGATTTTTATTGCGAGTATGGAACTTGAGATTTGATACCAATCTTAGCATCAGTATCGTCGCGACTAGAATATGGCCGGGAGCGAATCATCATTTGCTTTGAGAAGACTTGGAATTTATTACCAATTTAGGCATCAGCATCGCTGCCACTGGAATGTTGCCGGAGCGAATCATCACTTGCCTTTGTCGATTTGAACAAATGCGGCTCAGAAAACAGGGTTAGGATCCTGTTGACCAAGACCTTTTGACTTTACGAGCCGTAAGGGTCTCATAAAGATATTTCTCCCCACGAGTCCTGAGGATCTCGTAGGTATAGGTTCTCCCTAGAAGTCATGAGGACTCCTAAGTGATATTTTCTCCTGCAAGTCATAAGGATCTTATAAGAGTGTTTTCTCCTTACAAGTCGAGAGGACTTATAAGTGTCGTTCACCACATGCGGAAACTTTTCGGCAGCGGTGGAACTAGGTGAGGGAACATTTGTTTGTACCCGTGGATTGTATACAAGGGTCAATATTGAACCGCTTGTAGGGCAACTTTGGGGAGTGTGATGGCTTAAGGACAGGTTCAGGTCTCTATATCTTAAGGCTTTTGAATCCTATGAGCCATGAGGGTCTCGTAAGGGGGAATTCTTATTATGAGTCGTGAGGATCTCGTAAGTGTAATTTCTCCTTAGGAACCATGGGGATCCCTAAGTGTGTTGCTCTCTTGTGAGTCGTAAGGATCTCATGCAGGTGTTTTCCCCTTACAAGGTCGAGAGGACCTTGCTGGTGTTTTTATTTTAACGAGATTGTGCCCTTTCGGGGTTTCACAAACTCGCCGGTAGTCTTGCTGTTTTTACTCACGGCGCCCTTTCGGGTTTTTATCCGTTCCCATTTCGCTTGTGGACATACCATTTTTTTAATCCGTGGGAGCTTTCATTGCAACACAGATCCCAGAAAAAGATATCTCCTTGTTTGGGGTGAAGAGTGCTAGTTTAGGGACATTTCGGTCCATTATCAGTTTAGGGACATCTCGGTCCAAGCAGCTTCGAGGCGAAGTTTTGCCGGATACTACTTATGGAGTTTGGACTCAGGAAGACAGCGAGCGGACATGAGCTTCTTCATCTATCATTAACCTAAGCCGTGACTCGTCAAGAGTAGTATTTTTTAAGGAACCGGCCGTTTATTGGCCGGAAGGGTCTTTCGCCATGCATATCCATGAGCAAGTAGGCCCCACCTTGGTAGACTTTGTCTATGATGTACGGGCCCTTATAGTTCGGCTCGAATTTCCCCCGCTTTGCACGGTTGGGGATCATTGGTCTTTTTACGACTAGCACGAGTTCGCCTTGGCGGAATGTTCTCGGCCTGGTTAGTCTTTGGTATGAGCGTGTCATCCTTGCTTTGTAAGCTTCTAGGTTTTGCTGCACCATGAGACGAGTTTCTTCGAGGGCATCGAGCTCCTCAAGCCGAAGATGGGCATTTTCTTCATCCGTCAGCTCGTATCAAACTGCTACTCATAGTGTGGGTAACTCTATCTCCAAGGGAAGTACTGCTTCCACGCCGAATACCAACGTGAATGGCATAGTATTCGTGGCCGTTTTGATCGTGGTTCGATACGCCCAAAGAGCTTCATGTAGTCTCTCATGCCAGTCCTTTCTATTTCTGGACACCGTTTTCTTTATGATCTTCATCAAGGTCTTGTTTAAAGCCTCAGCTAGACCGTTAGCTCGGGGATTATAGACCGAAGAGTATCTTCAATCTATTTTATACTGCTGTGCGAAGCGACTGATCTTATGGCTTCTGTAGGCTGGCCCGTTATCGGCGATAATCCGTCACGGAGTACCGAACTGGTAGATGACGTGTGTCCTGAAGAAACGGAGGATGTTCTCCGTCTTAACTTCCCTTAAGGGTACTTCCTCTGCCCACTTAGAGAAGTAATCGGTTGTTGCCAATATGAACCGATGTCCCGTGGACGATGCTAGCTCAATGGACCCGATTATATCGATTCCCCATATTTCGAACGACCAACTAGCCAGTGTTGGGTGTAGTGGGTTTGGATGCTGGTGGACGAAGTCCCCGTGAATTTGGCACGAGTGACACTGCTTCGCGTATTCGAGGCAGTCTTGAATCATCGTGGGCAAATAGTAGCCCATCATTTTGATCTTCAGCTTCATCTTTGGCCCTGCTTGATGGGAACCGCAGAGTCCGTCATGAGTTTCTTGGACGACCCTCCTCGTTTCTTCTGGTCCTAGGCATCTCAGCCACAGAGAGTCAAATGACCTCTTATAAAGAGTATCATTGACGAAGGCAAAAGACAGGGCTCGCTTCATGAGCTGATGTCTTGACGACGTGTCTTCGGGTGTTCGATGGGATTTGAAGTAGTCTATGAAGACTTCTCTCCAATCCGTAGCCTTTTCTTCGTCTTCTATTTGGCAGACTGCTTGTTTGGCCGCTTCGTTTTCTTCAGACGGCTCCGAAGATATTTCTACTGGCCCAAGAATACGGCAGCTTTGCACAATGATCCTTACTTCATCAAGATTTTCATCGGCCAATTCATTAGCGAGCTTGGCCAACGCATCCGCCTTACTATTTTTCGCCCGCGGTATGCTTTCCAGGATGTAAGAGGGGATTTGAGTCGGCAGTTGCTGCACTCTTTCACCATATTTTACCAACTCCGGTTTACATGTCTGATAGTCACCATTCACTTGGCTAACGACTATCTGGGAGTATCCATATATGAGGAGGTTTTCGATGCCCATGTCAACGGCAATCTCAAGACCTGCTATCAAAACTTCATATTCCGCTTCGTTGTTTGTTCTTGGCTCCATTAAGGAAAGGGCAATACACATTATCCCTATTTGTGGAGTCACAAAGATAATGTTAGTTATATGTATGCCCTAGAGGCCATTACTGTACATATGATGTATATTGAAGTGGATGCTTGGACATATATAGGGAGGACTTTCTTGCTCGACATGATAGTATGCTATCTGGTTGCTCTTTATCTTAACATGTACACTTATTGTCTCTCTTTTACATGTTGATAAATCCATGAGTACTTGACTACCAGGACTATGATGCAGATCATACTAGTGGGGAAGAGGTAGTCGGCAAGTACATCTTTCAAATGTTCCTAGTCGTGGGAGTATCGAGACAGGGCATCGATACTCCAGAGTAGACTAGCGTATGCGCTTCTCGACCCATGTGATGGGCGATGGATGATCCCATATCCATTGGTGTTTGACATCAGGGAAGGTATACGAGTGCTCAGTGGAGACTAGGTACACTGAACGGACTCGCCGAGAACACCTAAATGGTATTATACCTATCGTCAGATAGCAGTTCTCTGGTGACACCGGTACAGGTTAGTCTGTCTACCCGGGATCGTTATAGAGTCTTGTGATTCCCACTGTGCTTTGATTTCCACTATACCACGTTCAAGAGATCATGCAAAAAGGTGGTTTTTGGGTACAGTCCCGAGTCACATGGAGGCAATGAGTGATAGGAGGGGATTCGTCTCTCCCGGTATTGGGAGTTGATGTTGCGCTATGCTCGATTGGCCATAACAGGAAATCCCTGGTCAGGGTTGCTGAGATTTACTGGCAAGTGTTATCAGCAGTTTCTCGAACCGTTATGGACCTTGCATCGGCATGACTTATCAGGCTATTGGGGTCTGACGTTATACCACCCCCAGGCTGTGATATGCGACATATCTGACGAAGAGACCGGACTGTACGGTAGTGTTACTGATTAGATTCGTAGTAGTATGAGCAGGCTTGCTTGTTGATCTTCTAATCGCTCAATACCCGGGTGGCCGTTACGTTTAGCAGACCGCTTGCGGCTTGTTGGTACTTGATATGATCACCACCTACTGCCGGTGTATTGACGGGTCTTTGGAGTTCTACACAGAGGTTTCCTGGTTCATGTGAAACGAAGTACGAGCACATATGTGATATGTGCGGGACCGAGATTAATGCGCGTATGTGATACCGCATTCTATTCTCGCGGTATGTGATATCGGTCGGTTATATGTGATATAGCCGGCTTATCGGATCAAGTGTTGATTCCATAAATTGATATATATGATATTAGTCGGTTATATGTGATATAGCTGGATTATTAAATTAAGTGTTGATTTAATAATTTAATGTATAATTATATATTAGACATATTAAATTACATTAACTAATATTAGCTCACTTAAGCATTCATTTTTCTCACTTATGATACATTAATATATATGTGATATATGTTAATTATATTGTTTTTTTTTTGGAACACAAAATATATATGTGATATATATTATTGTGTCATGATAGGTTACACATGCAACATGGATGTATGAGACTCACACCATGCTAGGTTTAATGTTAAGGTTTATATTTATTTATTAAGTAATTCAAAATGGTGAAAATTGTCATGGCTTGGAGCTTGGATGAAGCTTGTAGAATATTGACTAAGTCCACATGTTTTGTCTTGCTTAAAATATTTATTAACCTAACCATAACACTTAGCCATGGTTTAGTCTCTACAAGGGTTAGTGTATGACATATACTCATCATGGTTGCATTTCTAACCTCATGAGTTTTTTTCATTCATCACTTCATCATTTTCTTCTTCATCTCATGCTTTCTCTCTTGATTTTGACAAAGTGATGAAATATTGTGAGAAAATAAAATCTAAAGTGGGCAAAATTCCTACTTCATCATTCTCTAATATTAGACATTTAGTTTAGGGTGTTTGCTTTACTAATCTACCATTAGTGAAGAGGTAGCATGAGCTTGAGTCTCCTCGACGTAGATCATCTTCGACCTCGAAGACATTGAGCAAGCTCGTTCATTTCTTCAAGTGGACCCTTTCAAGAGTCCGGGAGTTCACTAAATGCAGCGAAGGGACTACTACACGGAGCTATAGAAAAGAAGGACCGGTCTACAAAGGTTGTATTCTGCATTCACTTAGATGTAAAGTGTATACATTGTTTGTTTTGTATGATTCTCTAGTTAAACATCCTTAGCTTAGGGTTCCTTAGCATGGCAAAATTTTAATTTGGCATTGACGATGCCTTCCGAAACCTTACTGCCGCACTATGTAACCCAGCAGTGGTATCAGAGTCAAGCTAGAGAATTACACGATGTTTGTTTGATTACGAAACCGAAGCGATTCCGAAACTTGAAACCATAAGACCTAGTTTCTGTCGATTTTCAAATGGGCTCTAAAAAATTTTTTAGCAACTGCAGAATGTTATATGTGATATAACATGAACACCACAAAAATTCGAAGCATTTTTGCATGAATCTGGCCAGCCACAATGGGTTTAAATCTGAGCTCACCTGTTTGATATTGGAGTTTTGGCTTCAAATTTTCAGGGTGTTCCAGTCTTTGAGTTTTGGGGTTTCAGGTGTTGCTAGTTTTTGCTAAATTTGCATGTGATGTTAATTTTCTGCATTGGCAATTCGGAGTATTTCGTATTCGTAATTCTAACTTTGTTTCGGGTATTTTAGACGGTGATAAAAAGTTTGAACGGATATCAATAACCCATATTTTCCTTTGCTGAAATTTTTCCAAGTGTTGGAATTGTCCTAGTTTAAAATATTTAGAAAATCATGCAGGTGATTCTGTGGACCCTCTAGAAGAACGAAACCCTAACTCGATTCTGTGACCGTCTGAACCGCCACCAAACCTTAGGGTTTGTGGTAGTTCTGCGGCACCATAGGTGAGGCAAAGGTTGACCCTTCTAAGGCTGGTCCATAGGTGCTGTGACATGTTCTGAGTACCTTTTAAACTCCGCTCAAGTGTTGAGCTCTTTGGGAAATTTTGGGTATTTGTTTATTCGATCGAAAAGTTTAACATCGTCTAGCTTTCTGTGATTGTGATACAATATTTGGAATCCACATAATTAGTTATAAGATAATTAGTTTGAATTTTATAAATCTAGCAGTTTAGTCTCATTTGATCGTTTGTCACGGAATTTTAATGTGGATCAAAATTCCGTCGCAATTACGTAGTGTACGCGGATACTCGCCGGGTAACCTTACTAGATAGCCACGCCCCATAGCCCCGACCAAGTGACTGTAGGAGAACCCTGTCGCCAAAAGCATCCATTCGGGTGCTCGCAGCCGCAGTGTTCCGCCTTAGTCCACTTCGTCGACGGCATCGGGGGTGCGGCCGTCTACTAAAGTTTCTGACGAGCATTCGATCAGGTTATCGGGAATCTTGTTGAATTACCCGACAGGTTATTGGAAAGTGTTTTCAATATCGAGACTAAAATGCGGGGTTTATAATTGTTAGGCATGTGATGTCTAAGGAATTCATTTGGTTAGGCATGAAATCCAAAGTATGTGATACATTGGGTTTATGATGTCTAAGGTGGTTGCGGATTCCAATTGTTGTAGTTTTTCACTTTCTTTTCTGCGACCGTAAGTGTAATATGTGGTGTATCGCCGGTTTCGTTGCTATACTGTTAGTTATATGTATGCCCTAGAGGCCATTACTGTACATACGATGTATATTGTAATGGATGCTTGGACATATATAGGGAGGACTTTCTTGCTCGACATGATAGTATGCTATCTGGTTGTAATTTATCTTAACATGTATTCTGATTGTCTCTATATTACATGTTGATAAAGCCCTTAGGATATGTACTCGACTACTGGGACTATGATGAGATCATACTAGTGGGGCCACGGTAGTCGACGAGTATATCCTATAATTGTTCCTAGTCGAGGGTGTATCGAGACAGGGCATCGATGCACCAGTGTAGACTAGCGTATACGCATCTTGACCCATATGATGGGAGATGGATGATCCCATATCCATCGGTGTTTGACATCAAGGATGGTGTACGGGTGCTCAGTAGAGACTGGGTACACTGGACGGACTCGCCAAGAACTCCCAGATGGTATTATACCTCACGTCAGATGGCAGTTCTCCGGTGACACTGGTACAGAGTAGTCTGTTGACCCGAGATCGTCAAAGAGTCTTGTGTGATTCCCACTGTGCTTTGATTTCCATCATACCACGTCCAAGAGGGCGTGCAAAAAGGTGGCTTTTGGGTACAGTCTCGAATCATATGGAGGCAATGAGCGATAGGAGGGGATTCGTCTCTCCCGGTATAGGGAGTTGATGTTGTGCTGTGTTCGATTGGCTATAACCGGAAATCCCTGGCTAGGGTTGCTGAGATTTACTGGTAAGTGTTATCAGTAGTTTCTCGAACTGTTATAGACCTCATATCGACATGACTTATCAAGCTACTAGGGTCTGACGTATACCACCCCTAGGCGAGATATGCAACATATCAGACGACGAGACCGGACTGTACGGGAGTGTTACTGTTTGGATTCACAGGAGAATGTACAGGCTTGCTTGTTGATCTTCTGAGAGCTCAATACCTGGGTAGCTGTTACGTTTAGCTGACCGCTTGCAGCTTGTGGGTGTTTGATATGATCATCACCTACTGCCGGCGTATTGACGATTCTTTAGAGTCCTACACAGAGGTTTCTTGACTCAGGCAAAACGGAGTAGGGGCATGTATGAGATATGTGCGGGACCGAGGATAATACGATATGAGATACCGTATTTTATTCTCGCGATATTTGATATCAGCCGGGTCATCGGATCAAGTGTTGATTCAATGAATCGGTACGGATAAATATTAGTCAGTTATATGCGATATAGCCGGATTGTCGGATCAAGTGTTGATTCGATAATTTAATGTATAATAATATATATGATATATTAACTAATATTAGCTCACTAAAAGATTCTTTTTCTCACTCGGGTAATACATTGATATATATGCGATATATGTTAAATGTATTATTTCATTTGGTTACAATAAATATTATATATGTGATATATAATATTGTAACATGATATGATAACTAATGCAACATGTTTAGTGGAGTTTAAACATGATTAGGGTTTGGATTAGGGTTAAGCTTTCTAGATGATTCTAGAAGGTTTTGGTTTTATTTCGTGAAAGATATTTTCAAGTGACTCATTCTTAACCTAACCCAAACCCTAGCCTTGGTTAATTCTCTACAAAGGTTTAGTCAACCATGGTTGCATTATTCATCATTATCTCTTTTCTATTATTCATCACAAAAGGATTTCTATCATATGGTTCATCTTCTTCTTTCTTCTTCTTGGCTTACAAAGCTTTCTTGCTTTGATATTTGTGATGAAAATATGTGAGAAAAAGATAAATAAAGAGAGCAAAAATCCTACTTCATCATCCTCATCTTCCCTTGCCATTTAGATGAGGGTGTTCACATCATTTAATGAGTGTTAGCTTGTGTTAACGAAACTTCAAGGTAGATCATCTTTGTATCGAAGATCGGAAGCAAAGGTTGCATCTTTCTCTTCGTGGAACCTCTCGAGAGTCCGGAACCCGATGATCGCAGCGAAGGGACCACAACACGGAGCATATGAAGTGAAGGACCGGATCTACAAAGGTTGTAATCCCTCTCACTTAGTGTTAAAGTTGTTAACATGCTAGTTTTCGCCTAATCTCTAGTTTAAAGATCCGGCTTCGGGTTGTTCGGCACGGCTAATTTTTAAATCGGACATGGTTGATGCCTCGTAGACCCTTGTGCGCGTGCATAGCAACCCTACAGTGGTATCAGAGCCAAGCTAGAGCTTTAGGCGAAGTCTAGATGAAGTTTAAAGTCCGATCGAACCCGGAAAACCCGATAAAACTCATTCTCTGGAAATTTTTCAAAACTGTGATTTTTTCATATTAAAAATGCTCAAAAAAATCAGCAGGGAAATACAAGAGTTACTGTGAAGCACGTGCGCCTGATTCCACCAAAGCGCGGCGGAACCGCGGCACAAGTATGGCTTGTGCGGCGGTTCCGCGGCAATTTAGTCACTTCACTGTTTCAAATTTGCACAGTAATTCTTATCGTTTAGTGCTATATTTTCTGGGAATTTTTAATATTTATTAAACTGTTGAATTTTCTGGGTTGTATTGGGGACTCGTTGTTTCGATCGGATATTATAACTTTGTTTAGTTTGTCCGGATAATTTTTAGAAACTGTTAAAAAGTTCGAACGGATATCAATAACTCACTTTTTCCCCTGTCGGAAAATTTTTCAAAAGTTGGATTTTTCCTCGTGTTTAAGAACGTTCTAATTTGTGCAAGTAACACGGTGGACCCTCTAGAAGACAACAAACCTTAACTCGATTATGTGACCGTCTTGAACTGTCTTTTGAACCTTAGGGTTTGGGGCAGTACGGCGTGCCACATGTGAGGCGTTGGCTTGACCCTTCTACGGCTGGACCATTGGTACTGTGGCACGTGATGGATGTTTTTAAACTGATTTCAAGTGTTGAGATATATTGGGAAAATCTTGGGTGTTTGATGATTCGATCGGAAATTTTAACTTTGTCTATTTATCTGGAATGTGATACAATATTTGGAATCCACAGGTAGTTATGAGATAACTGATTTGAATATTATAAAAATAGCAGTTTAGTCTCAGATGATCGGTTGCCACGGAATTTTGATGTGATCAAAAGTCCGTCTCAATCACGTAGCGTACGCGGATACTCGCCGGGTAAACTTAATAGACAGCTACACCACAAAGCCCCGACCAAGTGACTGTAGGAGAACCCCGTCGCCGAAAGCATCCGTTCGGGTGCTCGCGGCAGCGGTGTTCCGCCTTAGTGCACTTTGTCGACGGCATCTGGGGGTGCGGTCGTCTACTAAAGTTTGCGACGAGCATTCGATCAAGACGTCGGGAATCTTGTTGAATTCCCGGCTTGACATTGAAAAGAGTTTTCGATAATGAGACTAAAATGCGGGGTTTATAATTGTTAGGCATGCGATGTCTAAGGAATTCATTTGGTTAGGCATGCGATGTCTAAGAAGGTTGCGGATTCCAACTGTTGTAGTTTTACACTTTCTTTTCTGTGACCGTAAGCGTAGTATGTGGTGTATCGCCGGCTTCGTTGCTATACATCAACGACAATCGGGATACGCATACTTGCTTACGTTGATGATATGAGATATTATGTGTTGCTGTGATATGTTATATTGGATCGTCGCGTTTTGAATAGCCTGGGGTTTTATGTGAGATGAGAGTTTTTCTTTTTTCCTTCATGTAAAATTCATTTGTATGTAATATTCTTTTATTGGGGCACTTCCAGGTTGTGGAAGATGTCACCGTTGATGTATATTATTTACTTTTCCGCATTAGGTAGACCCAAGGCGGGGAGCACAAGTAACCGGGTTCTAGGGTCCAGTGAGAGACCATCTCGAGGGGTCGAGACCGGGTCTCCTAACCCTAGAATTGGCAGTGTTACTTGCCGCTCTCGTAGGGGTCTTGGGATGTGGGTTTGGCTATTCATCGCGACCATAGAATCCGTGTTTTATACAGGCTCGTATTGAAAACACGGACGTCCTAGTATATCCAATATTTCATATATGTTCTTCTGCTGCAATGTTCTGTGATGAGATCATATTACTGCCTGAGACGAATGTTTAATATTTTATATATATATGAGATATATGTTATATTGCAGATTTCGTTTCAAATGTGATGCAGCATAATTAAAATGGGACTTCATTAATGAGATTAATGAAATAAAAGAAACCTAAGATGTTATGGAATCGAATTTTTCAAAAACAGGTAGCTACAGTTCTTGCTTTGCATCGCGGTGTTCCTTGTAGAACATCATGCACCTTATTCGATAAGGAAAGGACCGAGATCCCTTCACCGGGAGTGACTCCTTTAGCAATAACTGGCAGATGCTACACACTCGGTTTGTCTTTTGATTGCTTCTATAGTTCTTGCTTTGCACAGCGATATATATGATATATCCCGCACCTTTTTCGATGAGGAAAGGGCCGACGATCCCTTCACCGGGAGTGACCCCTTTAGTAAAACTAGAAAGGCCTGAAAAACACTCCATTTAAAATCACTCGATTCTACAACGATATCAAGTTCATTACGCTCATGGTTTTCTTAAAAACCTGCGTAGCCCTCCGTCATTTCAGATAAGTACTACTTAGTATTCATGCTGCGGTAGTTTGGCATGCGTCAAGGCGTAGTGTATGATAGCTAACTAGTGCTTATCTGCTAGCATACGATGCGATTGGATTAGGGTATTCGTACGGCGTTGTTTGGCATGCATCAAGGGTCGTGCGGGTGGGTTTAATTCAATCAAGAAATGTACGGGTTGAACTTGACTAGCGGACTATGGGTTGTTTGGCATGCGTCAAGGTCATAGCACGCTAGGGGTAAAATATTATTGGGAATTTCAAGTGTTGAAATTTGCAATGAGATTGCATACCTTCTATAAGATAGTTGGATCCCGATACCCGCTGCGAGTAAGAGTTACTCCTGGGAGAGTTTTACACATTACAATTAGCCGATCAAGTAGGTGTCTAGAAAGGTGTTAACGGGGTTATGCCTCTGGGAAAACGAGGTTTACTTTAATTAGGTTCGTGCGAAAGCACGGGGGACCTCGCTCAAAGTACCGACACTGGCCTGGCTGAAAGATTGGCGAACTTGTAGCGTGTAATTAATCCCGTCTAGTCTTTCCTTTTAGGGTTTGAAGGAAGATTTGATTAAAACAGTGGGAGACATCCTGATTAGATATATTAGATAACCAATCTAATCTTGCAAGAGCATACGCTGAGTGTTTTCTTCTCTCTCTCTCCAGGTAGCGACCATATCACGCCTTAATCAAGATAATAATACAGATATATTGACCGAACCCGCTTGTTATACTGAGCTGGGGAACGTTGGTCCCGCTCCAACTTATAATTGTTATAAGACAGAGCAGGAAATTAGGGAATACCAGATTTCCCGTGCCGCCCAAACGAAGAAAGTGCATGCTGATGCATCATCTTCGGGTGTGTTCATTACAGAGAACTGTTTCTCAGTATCTTTTACGTCCTGGGTATGAGATACCGGATCAGGATCCCGCATATGTAATCTGTTACATGGGCTATAGATAGGTAGAGAACTGAGAACGGGTGATAAGTTTCATGAGATAGAAAACGGTGCAAGTGTTGCAGCCAAGTCTGTTGGTCACTATGACCCTGTATTACCAGAATACATTGATTCTGAACGAATGTTATTAGATACCGAACCTGATATACAACATCATATCAGTCTCTTTATTAGTAAAGAAAGGAAATAATTTTGTATTGTTGGATAATGTTTTGAACATTTCCTATATGAAAAGTTGATCGGTTCAGGCACGTTATCTAAAAGCATTGATGTTCTAAATCAAACTACAGTTCTTTAGTATACGGAACACACACAAGAGGAAGAGTTCATAAATGAACGAATCCTTCTTAAGGCATTATAGACTAGGTCATATCAATGAGACCCGACTAGCTGAAGTTACATATAGATGCATATTTAAATTATTTTGAATTTACATCTTGTGAAACTTGCCGGTCATGTCACAAAGATAAGATGACCATAGCTCTGTTTATTGGAAACAGAGAAAGAGTCAGTGAACTCTTGGGATTGATACATGCTGATGTATGAAAGTCCCCTGTCTACACATGACAAGACCGGTTCTTTGTACTTCATTACATTCTCTGATAATCTCTCAAGATTCAGACATGTGTTCCTGTTGAAACATAAGTCCGAACCTTTTAAGATATTCAAAGAATATAAGTTAGAAGTAGAGAACCAACAATGTGTATAAGTATTATGTCCTTTGATGAAATCAAGGAGGAGAATACTTGAGTACGGAATTCCTGGACTATTCTAAAGGAGAATGAGATTCTCTCTCAGCACTACTCCTCCGTATACACCACAGCACGTCGGTGTATCGGGGCAGAGCAATAGCACCCTATGTGATATGGTGTGCTCTATGATGAGTACTACTGAGTTTCCTATTTCCTTTAGGGAGTTATGCACTTGTGAAGTTGCATACCTATTGAATAGGGTTCAAATCAAATCAGTTGCCTACCACTTCATATGTGATATGGAAAGGGAAGAGCCCATATCTTAAGTTTGTTAAGATTTGGGGTTGTCCGGCCTATGTCTAAAAGCAAAATCCGGACAAGCTCGAGGCAAGGTTTGTTATGTAGAACTGGAAATGTTCCAGCTATACAAACTACAGCTGATAATTTGGTAGAACCAAAGGATTCAATAGTTTCCAACGAACCTCAGCCTCTCCGCCGATCTAGTAGGGTTCCTCACCCACCTGAGAGATACTTTGGTTTCTCTATGACAGTGGGAGTGAGGATTACATCATGAGATGATGACCCAACTAGTTTCGAGCTGGCCATCAGGAGTGAGACTCTGTAAGAATGGCTGGATTCTTATCGATCTGAGATGGAATCCTTATACACCAACAAAGTATGGACTTTGGTTGCTTTATCTGAAGGGTTAAATCCCCATCAGGAGCAAGTATATCTTGAGAAGATTACTTGGTGTACATGGAAAAGTTGAGACTTTCAAAGCTATGCTTAAGTCCATCCAGATCCTACTTGTCACGGCTACATACCATGACTACGACATCTGGTGGTTGGGTGTCATGACTGCTTTTCTGAAATGATGTTTTAGAAGAGAACGTCTGTAAGTACACAGCTAGAGGCCTTCGTAGATAGTGGGAGCAGCGGAAATGTGTGCAAGATGTTTTATATGATAAAACAGGCATCGCGGAGTTGGAACATCTATTTTGATGTGGTAGTCAAAGAGTTTGAATTCATCAAAATGGTAGATGAACCTTGTATATACAAAAAGGTAGTAGGGAGTATGGTGGTGATCCTCGTAAAGTACGTGGATGACATACTCTTGATTAGGAAGGAGTTTCCTATGCTACGCTTGGTCAATCTCCGCTTATCACAATGATTCTCCATATAGGATCAAAGTGATACCTCCTAAATCCTGTGTTTTGGATCTATGAGATAGTTCTAATTGGATGTTAGGATACTCACTAGTTGTAGTGAGATGGTATCAATCGATCCTGGGGAAAATCACTGGAAAGGTTCCATGGTGATAAGAACGACTGAATGTCAGTCGCAGGCATTGTCTTTACCCTCAGTGGAGGGACGGTATGTTGGAAGAGTTCCAAGCTAGATACCATGACTTACTAGACGATTAAAGGCAAGATACATCATTACCAAGGATGCTACCAAAGAGGCAGTCTGGATATATATAAGTTCATATGATGAACTTCGTTCCTACCATTGTGTGACAATGGAGTTGTGGCTTTAGCTTAGGAACTTCTGTCCCATCTGAAATCCAGATATAATTCTTAGGCAGTATCACCTGATCATGGAGATGGTTGATCTCCAGGGAGATCGAGGTTAGGAGAGTAGACACAGAAGACAACAGCGCGGATCCACTCACAAAGGCCTTTTTTCCCGGTAGAGACTTTTTATTGGATGGTTGAGTATGAGATACTTCAACCGCAGCTAATTGTTGGGTATGCGATACCACAACAGATGGCCCTAGTGCAAGTGGGAGATTGTTAGTTATATGTATGCCCTAGAGGCCATTACTGTACATACGATGTATATTGTAATGGATGCTTGGACATATATAGGGAGGACTTTCTTGCTCGACATGATAGTATGCTATCTGGTTGTAATTTATCTTAACATGTATTCTGATTATCTCTATATTACATGTTGATAAAGCCCTTAGGATATGTACTCGACTACTGGGACTATGATGAGATCATACTAGTGGGGCCACGGTAGTCGACGAGTATATCCTATAATTGTTCCTAGTCGAGGGTGTATCGAGACAGGGCATCGATGCACCAGTGTAGACTAGCGTATACGCATCTTGACCCATATGATGGGAGATGGATGATCCCATATCCATCGGTGTTTGACATCAAGGATGGTGTACGGGTGCTCAGTAGAGACTGGGTACACTGGACGGACTCGCCAAGAACTCCCAGATGGTATTATACCTCACGTCAGATGGCAGTTCTCCGGTGACACTGGTACAGAGTAGTCTGTTGACCCGAGATCGTCAAAGAGTCTTGTGTGATTCCCACTGTGCTTTGATTTCCATCATACCACGTCCAAGAGGGCGTGCAAAAAGGTGGCTTTTGGGTACAGTCTCGAATCATATGGAGGCAATGAGCGATAGGAGGGGATTCGTCTCTCCCGGTATAGGGAGTTGATGTTGTGCTGTGTTCGATTGGCTATAACCGGAAATCCCTGGCTAGGGTTGCTGAGATTTACTGGTAAGTGTTATCAGTAGTTTCTCGAACTGTTATAGACCTCATATCGACATGACTTATCAAGCTACTGGGGTCTGACGTATACCACCCCTAGGCGAGATATGCAACATATCAGACGACGAGACCGGACTGTACGGGAGTGTTACTGTTTGGATTCACAGGAGAATGTACAGGCTTGCTTGTTGATCTTCTGAGAGCTCAATACCTGGGTAGCTGTTACGTTTAGCTGACCGCTTGCAGCTTGTGGGTGTTTGATATGATCATCACCTACTGCCGGCGTATTGACGATTCTTTAGAGTCCTACACAGAGGTTTCTTGACTCAGGCAAAACGGAGTAGGGGCATGTATGAGATATGTGCGTGACCGAGGATAATACGATATGAGATACCGTATTGTATTCTCACGATATTTGATATCAGCCGGGTCATCGGATCAAGTGTTGATTCGATGAATCGGTACGGATAAATATTTGTCGGTTATATGCGATATAGCCGGATTGTCGGATCAAGTGTTGATTCGATAATTTAATGTATAATAATATATATGATATATTAAATTACATTAACTAATATTAGCTCACTAAAAGATTCTTTTTATCACTCGGGTAATACATTGATATATATGCGATATATGTTAAATGTATTATTTTATTTGGTTACAATAAATATTATATATGTGATATATAATATTGTAACATGATATGATAACTAATGCAACATGTTTAGTGGAGTTAAACATGATTAGGGTTTGGATTAGGGTTAAGCTTTCTAGATGATTCTAGAAGGTTTTGGTTTTGTTTTGTGAAAGATATTTTCAAGTGACTCATTCTTAACCTAACCCAAACCCTAGCCTTGGTTAATTCTCTACAAAGGTTTAGTCAACCATGGTTGCATTATTCATCATTATCTCTTTTCTATTATTCATCACAAAAGGATTTCTATCATATGGTTCATTTTCTTCCTTCTTCTTCTTGGCTTACAAAGCTTTCTTGCTTTGATATTTGTGATGAAAATATGTGAGAAAAAGATAAATAAAGAGAGCAAAAATCCTACTTCATCATCCTCATCTTCCCTTGCCATTTAGATGAGGGTGTTCACATCATTTCATGAGTGTTAGCTTGTGTTAACGAAACTTCAAGGTAGATCATCTTTGTATCGAAGATCGGAAGCAAAGGTTGCATCTTTCTCTTCGTGGAACCTCTCGAGAGTCCGGAACCCGATGATCGCAGCGAAGGGACCACAACACGGAGCATATGAAGTGAAGGACCGGATCTACAAAGGTTGTAATCCCTCTCACTTAGTGTTAAAGTTGTTAACATGCTAGTTTTCGCCTAATCTCTAGTTTAAAGATCCGGCTTCGGGTTGTTCGGCACGGCTAATTTTTAAATCGGGCATGGTTGATGCCTCGTAGACCCTTGTGCGCGTGCATAGCAACCCTACATATACGTCAACGACAATTGGGATACGCATATTTACTTACGTTGATGACATGTGATGTTATGTGTTAATGTGATATGTTATATTGCATCGTCGTGTTCTGAATAGCCGAGGGTTTTTATGTGAGATGAGAGTTTTTCATTTTCATTCATGTAAAAGCTTGTATGTAATATTCTTTTATTGGGGCACTTCCGGGTTGAGGATGATGTCACCTTTGATGTATATTATTTACTTTTTCGCATTAGGATAGACCCAAGGAGGAGAGCACAAGTAACCGGGTTCTAGAGTCCTGTAGGGACCATCTCGAGGAGTCGAGACCGGGTCTCCTACTCTAGAATTGGGAGGGTTGCTTGTCGCTCTCGTAGGGGTTTAGGGATGTGGGTTTGGCTATTCATCACGACCGTGGAATCCGCGTTTTATATTAGCTTAATTAAAACACAGAATTCCTAGTATATTCAATATTTCATATATGTTCTTCTGCTGCTGATATTCTGTGATGTGATCACTTTATATGTTGAGACGGATGCTTATATTATATATATGATGATATATAGTAAATATTGATTCTTTCGTTTCTAATGTGATGCTTAGGAAGCATAATTTGATGGGACTTCATTAATGAGATTAATGAAAGAAAAAGAAACCTAAAAGATATTGTAGAAACTTGTTTAAAACTGGTAGCTCTAGTTCTTGCTTTGCATAGCGGTATTCCTGATAGAATATCCAGCACCTTATTCGATAAGGAAAGAGCCGAGATCTCTTCATCGGGAATGACCTCTTTAGCGAAACTGGCAGATGCTACAACCCGCTCGGTTTGACTTTTGATTGCTTATATAGTTTTTTCTTTGCATAGTGGTATTTATGACATATTCTGCACCTTATTCGGTAAGGAAAGAGCCGAGATCCCTTCACCGGGAGTGACCTCTTTAGCAAAACTAGTAAAAGCCTCAAAAACACTCTTTTTCAAAATCACTCGATTCTACAATGATCTCAAGTTCATTACGCAAAAGGTTTTCTTAAAAACCTGTCGTAGCCCTCCGTCATTTCAGATAAGTAGTATTTAGTATTCGTGTTGCGTTTGTTGAACTTGTCAAGGCGTAGTATGCGGTAGCTGATTAGTGCTTATCTGCTAGCAGATGATGCGATTGGATTAGGGTAGTCATACGACCTTGTTGACCTTGTCAAGGGTCGTGCGGGTGGGTTTAATTCAATCAGGAAATGACGGGTTGAACTTGACATGCGGTCTATGGTTTGTTGACCTTGTCAAGGTCATAGATCGCTTGGGGCAAAATATTATCGGGAATTTCAAGTATTGAAATTTGCAATGAGATTGCATACCTTCTATGAGATAGTTGGATCCCGATACCCACTGCGAGTAAGAGTTACTCCTGGGAGAGTTTTGTACATTACAATTAGCCGATCAAGTAGGTGTCTAGAAAGGTGTTAACGGGGTTACGCCCCTGGGAAAATGAGATTTATTTTTAATTAGGTCCGTGCGAAAGCACGGGGAACCTCCTTCAAAGTACCGACACTGGCTTGGCCGAAAGATTGGCGAACTTATAGGGTGTAATTAATCCCGGCTAGTCTTACCTTTTAGGGTTTGAAGGAAGATTTGATAAAAACAGTGGGAGCCATCCTGATTAGATAAATTAATAATCAATCTAATCTTACAAGAGCGCACGCAGCGTGTTTTCTTCTCTCTCTCCTGGTAGCGACCATGTCACGCCTTAATCAAGTTAATAATATGGATGCTTTGACCGAACCTGCTTATTATACTGAACTGGAGAACGTTGGTTCCGCTCTATCTTATAATCGTTATAAGTCCGAGCAGAAAATTGGGGAATATCCGGATTCCTATGCCACCCATTCGAGAAATGTGCATGTTGATGCATCTTCTTTGGGTATGTTAATTACCGAGAACTGTTTCTCAGTATCCTCTACATTCTAGGCATGAGATACCGGATAAGGATCCCACATATGTAATCTGTTATATGGGCTACAGAAAGGTAGAGAACTGAGAAAATGTGATATGTCTCTAAGTATTAGAGAATAGTGCAATTGTTGCAGCCAAATCAGTTGGCAAATATCACCTTGTATTAATACATTGATTCTGAACCAATGTTATTAGATACCGAAGCTGATATACGACATTACATCATTTTCTTTATTAAATTAAAGAAGGATATAATTCTGTATTGGAGGATAATGTTGTGAACATTTTCCTGAATCAAGAGTTGATTAGATCAGGCACGTTATATAATAGCATATATGTTCTAAATCAAACCACAGTTCAAAGTATCTAGAACACACACAAGTGGAGTAGTTCAGAAATGAACGAATCCTTCTTGTGGCATTGTAGAATAGATCATACCAATGCGACACGGCCAGCTAAGTTACATAAGAATGAATATAAGAATATGTTCGAATTTTTATCTTATGATACTTGCCAGTCTTGTCACAAAGGTAAAGTGACCAATACCCCGTTTACTGGAAACAGAGAAAGAGTTACTGAACTCTTGGGACAGATACATATGATATATACGGTCCCATGTCTACAAATACCAAGGTTGGTTCTTTGTACTTCATTATATTCATCGACGATCTCTCAAGATTCGGACATGTGTTCCTGTTGAAACACAAGTCTGAAACTTTTTAGAAATTCAAGGAATATAAGATTAAAGTTGGGAACCAGACGGGTAGAAGTATTAAAGTCTTACGATGTGATCGAGGAGGAGAATACTTGCGCATGGAGTTGTTCATACTAGAATATTGCATTCTATACCGCCCATTCTTACGTTCGTTTGTTTATAGGCAGGTGGTTTTAATCAGTGTTTGCTGCATATTTACAGGATACTGGTTCTCAGCTCTAAACAGTGAAATTCATGAAAAGTACGTCAAATTCCAGATTACTGCCAACAACAGCTAAAACACGGGTCTCCGCTCTCTATCCGTGTGTTGCCACACACCAGTTTAAGGGACAAAATGACAAATCGATGTCATTGTCATGCACAAAGCTCAATGTCAACACAAGATCCAAGAAATCTACGCGGAGCTCGAGGAAATCATGGCAAAAGATCCACATCACATCACCTTTTGATCTACTAAAATTCTGGAAGAAACGTGAAGAGATTCTGAGAAAAGTCATATACCAAACAGCAGACAACTACAAACCAGGGATTCCCACAAAATACGACGGCCCAATTCCCTACTATAGCCGCGGTTCCGCGGCATAAGCAGGCTTAGGCCGCGGAACCGCGGCCATTATGGTTCCTCTCTCTGTCAAGTTTTGGGGGCAGATTGGTACTTTTATCTTGGTCCTGATTGTTGCCCTATATTTTCATTTCCCAGCCTATAAATACCCCGGGAGCCAAACCATTGAAGGGTGTTAAATTCTTTAGCCTCTTTTTGTTAGGTTTTAGTCTTCTTCTTCTTCTTCTTCATTCTTTCCTCCATGAAAATTGTAGTGAGAGCTTTTTGAGTGGATGATGAAATGAAGATGAGGGTTTTTGTATTATTCTTTTTGCTTAGCTTCCCCCTTGAGCTCTCTACCTTAACTTGATCTTGCAACCTCTTAAGTGAGCTTGCAAGTTTAAGCTTTGGTCATTGGTCTCAAGGGGTTGTATCATTTTGTTCTCTCTTTAGTGCTTCATTTCACATGAGTTCTTTATCCTTCTCTTGATCTTGCAACCTCTTGATTGAGCTTGCAAGTTTAAGGGTTGGCTATTGATCCCATGCTTGTCTTGAGTTCTATGGTTCTTGTAATTACTTTCTTGCATTTTTCATTCTTGTCTTTAATTACTTGCAATTTATTACCATGCACTTTAATTACTTGCTTGTAATCTTTTCTTTTCTTTGTTCTTTTCTTTTGCTCTTTTTGGTTTGTTTTGTGAATGGTTGTAATTATTATTGTTAAGAAGAAATATGATATTATAAGTTAACGTTTCTTTGCTCATTTACTTTTCCCGTATTTTCCATTGAACTCCGCCTAAACGATACGCAAGAGCTCCGTTAGGCACCCTACCCTAATAAGGTAACGGTGATTCCTAACCGCGACCGGTTGCGTTCGGTTTGGCCGTAGGCGAAAGTAAGAGACAAGAACGGAAGGACAAGGGTAAATAAGCCGGATTCCACGAATACCGCGCTTAAATCCCCTAATCCACGTTGTTGCCGATTGCTCTAGCTTCAATTGGTCAAGACTCGGCTCAAAGGTTTTGAGTACGGATTTCTTTAGCTTACAATTTCGTATCTTTTTCTTAACAACTTTATACTTGCAAATAATACACATAGGTTAGATTGAACAAACATATACAAATTCTTTATTGACTCGTCTAAGACAAGAACGGAAATACAACCATCTCCCTGTGGATCGACCCGTGCTCAACCGGCTAGCTGCATAGCGATACCGTCCTGATCGCGGTAAACTTTAGAACTTTAAACATCCGACATGCCAAAAGCGTGCGATCAGGAGTTCCTGGAGTTTCTAAAAGGAGAATGTGATTCTATCTCAGCTTACTCCTTCGAGTACACTATAGCACAACGGTGTATCGGGACAGAGGTATCGCACCCTATGAGATATGGCGCACTCTATGATGAGTACTGCTGAGTTACTTGTTTCCTTTTGGAGTTATGCACTTGAGAAGATGCATACCTATTGAATGGGGTTTCATCCAAATCAGGGCCTACCACTACATATAAGATATGGAATGGGAAGAGACCATTTCTTAAACGAGTTAAGATATGGGGTTGTCCGGCCTATGTTGAAAGGCAGAATCCAGACAAGCTCAAGACAATGTCAGTTTTGTAAGTTTGTTAGGATATCCCAAACATTTGCGAGGGTATATCTTCTACCTAACTGAGGAGCAAAAGGTGTTTTGTTTCTCAGCGTACCATTTTTTTAGAAAAGGAATTTCTTATGAATAAATTAGTGGTCATGAGGTAGAACTGGAAGGAGTTCCAGCTAGACAAACTAACAGCTGATGATTTGGTGAAACCAAAGGATTCAATAGTCTCCAACAAATCTCAGTCTCTCCGCGAATCTGGTAGGGTTCCTCATCTACTTGAGAGATACGACGGTCTTCTTGGTAACAGTGGAAGCGTGGATTGCATCATGCTAGATGATGACCCAACCAGGTTCAGGAAGGCCATCACGAGTGGGGACTCTGTGAAAAGGCTGGATGCTATGCGATCAAAGATGGAATCTATGTACACCAACAAAGTATGACTTTGCATATTGCACCTGAAGGGGTAAAACCCATTGGGAGCAAATGGATCTTGAGAAGATTCTTGGTGTAGATGGAAAATTTGAGACTTTCAAAGCTATGCTTAAGTCCATCAGGATCAATGCGCGCATCACGGAGTTGGAACATCTGTTTTGATGTGGCAGTCAAAGAGTTTGACTTCATCAAAATCGTAGATGAACCTTGTATATACAAGAAGGTAGTAGAGAGTAAGGTTGTCTTCCACGTATTGTACGTAGATGACATACTCTTGATAGGAAATGATTTCCTATGCTATACTCGGTCAAGCTCCTTGTAGGGTATTTTTCATCACCCCATTGAGATGGGAATACGCACGCGCTTTTCAAGCGCATTACAGATTCCCCCTGCCTAGGGTAGGCTGGGGTTTATTAATTGTGGGGATCCGAATCTCCGGCAGCCGCGAACAAAGCTGCCGTTAATTACCCCTCGCCTTTAGAGCGAGAGAACCTCCGATTGACGGGTCAAACAAGTCATGTGAACTCAATGTGCAGTGTTGTATTTTGAGGGGGTTTTGGATATATTGGGGGCCCCGTAGAGTTTTTATGGGGGTCCCGCTATCCGGATAGCCGGCTGGAGGTCGGGGTACGGGGCAGCTCCCCGTTAGAAATTTTTTCTAACGGGGAGGTGTTTTTAGTGTGGAGTACATGTAAAATGAGAGGAAAAAGGCGTCCAAAGGATGCGTGAGCGCCAGCGCTTGGGCGCTTGGGTTAGCGCTAGGCGCTTGAGCGCTGGCGCTGGCGCTTTGGGCGCGAGCGCCTCACGTGCCCGGCATGTGGGCACTCGAGCGCTAGCGCTATGGACGCTAGCGGCTCACGTGCCCGGCATGTGGGCGCTCGGGCGCTAGCGCCTCACGTGGGCGCTCGAGCGCTAGCGCCTCACGTGCCCGGCACGTGGGAGCTCGGGCGCTGGCACTCTGGGCGCTTGGGCGCTAGCGAAAGGAGGAGGGTTTTACCCCAGAAATAGGAGTTAAACTCCAAAAAAAGAGGATTTTGAGTGGAGTTAAACTCCTGAAGGTTTGGATTAAGAGTTAAACTCCTTTGAGGATTTGGGTCATGGACTTGAATTCCCTAAAAATCTGCAGAAGTTCTTCTTTCTTGAGTCTTGTATCTTCTCTTGACTGGGATTTTGTTCAAAGTTCGATTTTTGGAGATGGGTCTCCTTCTTCCTCTTCTTGATCGGCTAGATCTTGGAGAAAAAGGGGGTGAGACTTGAAAGTCTCCCCTTTTTGAGATCTAATGGAAGATTTGAGCTCTCCTTGTGGGTTTTGTGGTGAAAACTATTTAGTTTTTGAAAAGAAAGAGTAAAACTCTTGATTTAATTGAAAAAGGGGAAGAAGGTTTAGAACCTTGAGGAAGGAAAAGAAGGAGGCACAAACCCTAGAGTTTTAGAGAAATGAAAAGTATCTTTTTTTATACATCATCATGTTGCCTTATATAGGCTTACATGTTTGCATATAGCCCCTTGGGCTTTACAAAATGGCATTTTGCCCATCCCATGGCTCATGTGCCATTTCTTTTTGCACATAAGCCATGGGCTTTACAAAACTTTAGTTTTATGCCCATTCATGCATAAAAAATTACATAAAAATTATTTATTACAAGATTTTATTGTTGGCATGGGGAGGCTGGCCGCGGGCTCGACTTGGGCATGGGCCCGTCTGACCTGGGCTTGGGCCCACCTGGCTTGGGGTTGACCTTGACCTTGACTCGGTCAACCGGGGTGCAAATTTTGACCCCAACACTCATCATATCATGAAGATTCTCCATGGAAGATCTGGATGATACCTAATACATCTTGTGGATTATGATCTATGGTGATAATCTATGTGGATATTGGGAGTGTCCCAAATCCAGATACATTAACTCCATACTAAAGAGGTTTAGTATAGAGGATTCTAAGCGTGGTGGTTCGCCCACTTACTCATGGATCACTCTCTCCAAAAAGATGTTTCCCAAGACTGATTTAGAGAGAGCTCGTGTACAAAAGATACCCTATGCTTCTGTAGTAGGCTCTATCATGTATGCGATGTTATGCACCGGACCAGATGTAGATGACTCACTAGGAGTAGTGATCAGGAATCAATCAGATCGGGAGAATCACTGGACTGCTATGGTGGACATTCTTAAGTACTTGAGAAGCACTAAAGAATGTTCTTGGTTCGAGCTTCCAGAGTGATAAGGTCGACTGAAAGTCAGTCACATGCATTGTCTTTACCCTCAGTGGAGGGACGGTATGTTGGAAGAGTTCCAAGCTAGATACCGTGGCATACTAAACGATAAACGCTGAATACATTGCTACCAACGATGCTGCAAAAGTGGTTGTCTGGGCATTTCTTGTTCATGAGATGAACATGTTTCCTACCATTGAGCATCCAATAACTGTTATTATGACAACAATGGAGTTGTGGCTTTGTCCTAGGAACGCAGGTCCCATCAGCGTTCGAGACATATTTTGAGGCAAGTATCACCTGATCATGGAGATGATAGATCTCTCAGAGATTGAAGTAAGGAGAGTTGACGCAAAAGATAAACACAGCGGATCCACTCACAAAGGCCTTTCCCTAGAAAGACTTCTATAGGACGTTGAGTATGAGACACTACAACAAATGGCCTTAGTGCAAGTGGGAGATTGTTAGTTATATGTATGCCCGAGAGGCCATTACTGTACATACGATGTATATTGTAGTGGATGCTTGTGTTGGGATACCTACAACGGTGGCAAGGTTTCGGGAGGCATCGTCCATGCCAATTTCAAATTTTGTCGTTCTAGATAACCCTAGCCATGAATCTTAAACTAGAGAATCAAACTAAACTTCATGTTAACAATTTAACATCTAAGAGTTAGGGATTACAACCTTTGTAGTCCGTTCCTACGCTTCATAAGCTCCGAGTTGTGGTCCCTTCACTGCGATCATCATGCTCCCGAACTCTTGAGAGGCTCCATGAAGAGAGTGATGCATCCTTACTAGTAATCTTCATAATCAAAGATGATCTACCTTGAAGAATCACAAACCCAAGCTAACACTTCACTAATTAGAGATTAGTGAAGCTAACACACTAAATGAAAAAGCTAGAAAGCTTTTGTAAGGAGGAAGAAGAAGGTAAGTGATAAAAAAATTGTTATGAGGTTAGAAATGCAACCATGGGTTAAGAATGACATGCTTAACCCTTGTAGAGAATAAACCATAGGCTAGGGTTAAAGTTAGGTTAACAAATATCTAGAAAAATATCAACAAGATGGACAAAGTCAACAAAGCAAAATATCTTAGCATAAATCCACAAAATTGAATTATCCAAAATACAAATGTAAACCCTAATCTTAACCCAAATCATGGTTTAACTCTCATAAACCATAGTTGCATTTGTAACCTAGCATGTTACAATTATACATATCACATATATATAATTATGTAACAAAAGAAAATAATACAATTAACATATATCACATATATATCAGTGTATCATCAAGTGAGAAAAAGAATCATTTAAGTGAGCTTATATTAGTTAATGTAATATAATATATCACATATATAATTATACATTAGATTATTAAACCACCACTTGATTTAATAATCCGGCTATATTGCAAATAATCGACTAATAGAATATGTATCAGTGCATCGAATCAACACTTGATCCGATGACCCGGCTATATCACATATACCCGGCCGATATTACATATCGCGAGAATCAAATACGGTATCACATACACGTATTATTCTCGGTCCTTCACATATCACATATGTGCTCCTACTCCGTTTCTCATGAACTAGAAAACCTCTATGTAGGACTCTAAGGATTCGTCAATACGCCGGCAGTAGGTGATGATCATATCAAACACCCACAAGCTGCAAGCTGTCAGCTAAACGTAACAGCCACCCGGGTATTGAGCGATCAGAAGATCAACAAGCAAGCCTACACACACTCCTGTGAATCCGATAAGTAACACTCCCGTACAGTCCTGTCACTTCGTCTGATATGTCGCATATCAAGTCTAGGGGTGGTAAACGTCAGACCCCAGTAACCGATAAATCGTGTCGATGTGAGGCTCATAATGGGTCAAGAAACTACCGATAACACTTACCAGTAGATCTCTATAGCAGCCCTGGCCAGGGACTCCCAGTTATAGCCAATCGAACACAGCGCAACATCAACCCCAAATATTGGGAGAGACGAAACCCCTCCTTTCGATCATTGCCTCCATGTGATTTGGAACTGTACCCAAAAGCCACCGTTTTGCACGTTCTCATGAACGTGGTAAGGTGGAAATCAAAGCACGGTGGGAATCACACAAGACTCTATGACGATCTCGGATCTACAGACTAACCTGTACCAGTGTCACCAGAGAACTGCTATCTGACGATAGGTATAATACCATCTAGGAGTTCTCGGCGAGTCCGTTCAGTGTACCCAGTCTCCACTGAGCACCCGTACACCATCTTTGTTGTCAAACACCAATGGATATGAGATCATCCATCGCCCATCATATGGGTCAAGATACGTATACGCTAGTCTACCCTGGAGTATCGATGCCATATCTCGATACACCCTCGACTAGGAATAGTTATAGGATGTACTCTTGGACTACCCTGGCCCCACTAGTATGATCTGCATCATAGTTCTAGTAGTCAAGTACATATCCTAAGGGCTTTATCAACATGTAAGAGCAAGACAGTAAACCAATACAAGTCAACGTGTTTAGACAAAGTGAAACCAGATGGCATACTATCATATCGAGCAAGAAAGTCCTCTCTATATATATCCTAGCATCCACTGTAATATTCATCATATGTATAACAATGGCCTCTAGGGCATATACATAACTAACAATCTCCCACTTACACTAAGGCCAGCTGTTGTAGTATCTCATACCCAACATCCCGAAGAGTATCTCAAATTGTATCTAGAGTATGGCCTTCATGAGTGGATCCGCAGTGTTGTCCTTCGTGTCAACTCTCCTGACCTCGATCTCTCGGCGATCATTATCTCCTGGATCAGGTGATACCGCCTCAGAATATGCCTGGATCTCTGATGGGACCTGGGTTCCTTGGCCAAAGCTACAGCTCCATTTTTATCACAATACAAAGATATTGGATGCACAATGGATGGAACCACATCAAGTTCAGTTATGAACTTCTTGATCCCGACAGCCTCTTTGGCAGTATCGCTGGCAGCGATGTATTCAGCCTCCATCGTCGAGTCTGCCATGGTTTCATGTTTGGAACTCATCCAAAAAACTGCCCCTCCATTTAGGATAAAGACAAATCCCTAGTGCGACTCAGAGTCGTCCTTATCACTTTGGAAGCTCGAACCGGTAAAGGACTCCACCTGGAGTTCTCCGTTACCATACACTAAGAACAACTCTTTAGTTCTTCTCAAGTACTTGAGAATATTCTTCACAGCTGTCCAGTAACGCTCTCCTGGATCTTCTTGATACCTACTCACTACACTTAGTGAGTATACTACATCGGGTCTGGTACATAGCATCACGTACATGATAGAGCCTACTGCCGAAGCATAGGGTATCTCTTGCATGCGAGCTCTCTCCAAATCAGTCTTGGGAGACATCTCTTTGGAGAGAGTGAGTCCGGAGATCGTAGGTAAATTCCCACGCTTGGATTCTTCCATACTGAACCTCTTTAGTATGGTGTCAATGTACCTGGATTGGGACAATCCCAATATCCGCTTATATCTATCTCTATGGATCTTAATTCCCAAAATGCAGGAGGCATCACCAAGATCATTCATTGAGAATCTATGTGATAAGAAGAGCTTGACCGAGTGCAGCATAAGAACATCATTTCCTATCAAGAGTATGACATCCACGTACAATACGAGGAAGACAACTTTACTCTCTGCCACCTTCTTGTAGATATAAGGTTCATCTACATTTTTGATGAAGTCAAACTCTTTGACTTCCACATCAAAATAGATGTTCCAGCTCCGCGATGCCTGCTTTAACCCGTAGATGGATTTAAGCAGCTTGCACACCTTTCCGCTGCTCCCACTGTCTACGAAGCCCTCTGGATGAGTCATGTACACACACTCCTCTAAATGACTATTTAGAAAGGCGGTTTTAACATCCCCCTGCCAATTTTCGTAGTCATGGTATGCAGCAATGGCAAGTAGGATCCGGATGGACTTAAGCATAGCCACTGGAGAAAAGGTTTCGTCATAATCCACACCTGGTCTTTGACGAAAACCCTTTACAACAAGCCTAGCTTTGAAAGTCTTAACTTTTCCATCTACACCAAGTTTCTTCTTAAAGATCCATTTGCTCCCAATGGGTTTTACCCCTTCAGGAGCAATTTCCAAAGTCCATACTTTGTTGGTGTCCATGGATTCCATCTCAGATCGCATTGCATCCATCCATTTCACAGAGTCACCACTCGTGATGGCCTGCTCGAAGCTAGTTGGGTCATCATCTTCCATGATGCAATCCTCGCTCCCACCGTCTATGAAAAAACCGCAGTATCTCTCAGGTGGATGAGGAACCCTATTAGATCGGCGGAGAGGCTAGGGTTCGTCGGGAACTATCGAATCCTCTGGTTCCATTAAATCTTCAGTTACAGTTTGTGCTGCTGAAATTTCTTCCAGCTCTACCTCTTTGCCACTAATTTCTTTTGCAAGAAATTCCTTTCTAAAAAGGTGGCGTATTGAGAAACAAACACCTTTTGTTCTTCAGCATGGTAGAAAATATATCCTTGTGAATTGTTCGGATATCCCACAAACTTGCATAGAACCGATCGTGCCTCGAGTTTGTCCGGATTTTGCCTTTTGATATAGGCCGGACAACCCTAAATCTTAACATGTTTAAGATATGGTCTCTTCCCACTCCATATCTCATATGGTGTGGTATGTACAGATTTAGATGGAACTTGATTCAATAAGTATGCTACTGTCTCAAGCGCATAGCCACAAAAAGAAATAGGCAACTCAGCAGTGCTCATCATAGAGCGCACCATATCTAATAGGGTGTGATTCCTCTTCTCCGATACTCCGTTGTGCTGTGGTGTATATGGAGGAGTAAACTGAGAGAGAATCCCATTCTGAACTCATTGCTCAAGTATTCTCCTCCTCGATCTGATCGAAGGATCTTAATACTTCTACCCGTTTGGTTCTCTACTTCGTGCTTATATTCTTTGAATTTCTCAAAAGCTTCAGACTTGTGTTTCAACAGGAACACATGTCCGTATCTTGAGAGATCGTCAATGAATGTAATGAAGTATGAGAAACCATTCCTGCCATGTGTAGACATGGGACCGCATACATCACTATGTATCGGTCCCAAGATTTCCGTAAATCTTTCTCCGTGTCCACTAAACGAATTTTTGATCATCTTGCCTTTGAGACATGACTGGCAAGTGTCATAAGATGAAAATTCAAACGGATTCAAATATCCATACTTATGCAACTTAGCTAGTCGTGTCGCATTGATATGACCTAGTCTACAATACCACAAGAAAGATTCGTTCATTTCTGAACTCTTTCTCTTGTGTGTATTTTGTACATTAAGGAATGTAGTTTGGTTTAGAACGTATATGCCATTATTTAACGAGCCTGATCCAATCAACTTTTGATTCAGGAAGATATTCATGACATTATCCTGTACTACAAAATTATATCCTTCTTTACTCAATAAAGAAACTGATATAAGATTGCATATCAGAGTCAGAATGTAATAGTATTCGTTCAGAATCATTGTATTACCATTTGGTAACATAAGGTGATATTCGCCAACTGCTTTGGCTGCAACATTTGCACCACTCCCTACTCTTATGGAATGATCACCCTCTCCCAGTTCCCCACATTTCTTTAGCGCATGTAACATATTACATATATGGGATCCTGATCCGGTATCTAATACCCAGGACGTAGAGTGAACTGAGAAACGATTCTCGATAACTAACACACCCGAAGAAGATGCATCAACATGCTTATTCTTCGTTTGGGCGGCGTGAGAATCCGGATATTCCCCTATTTCCTGCTCTGTCTTATAACAATTATAAGTTGGAGCGGGACCAACGTTCCCCTGCTTAGTATAATAAGCGAGTTCGGTCAATACATCCATATTATTATCTTGATTAAGACCTGTCATGGTCGCTACCTGGAGAGAGAGAGAAGAAAACACTTTAGCGGATGCTCTTACTAGATTAGATTAGTTATTAACTTATCTAATCAGGATGGCTCCCACTGTTTTCATCAAATCTTCTTTCAAACCCTAAAAGGTAAGACTAGACGGGATTAATTACACTTTACAAGTTCGCCAATCTTTCAGCCAGGCCAGTGTTGGTACTTTGAGGGAGGTTCCCTGTGCTTTCATACGGACCTAATTAAAATAAACCTCGTTTTCCCAGAGGCATAACCCCGTTAACACCTTTATAGACACCTACTTGATTGGCTAATTGTCATGTGTAAAAAGTCTCCCAGGAGTAACTCTTACTCGCAATGGGTATCGGGATCCAGCTATCTCATAAAAGGTATGCATTCTCATTGCAAATTTCAACACTTGAAATTCCCGATAATGCTTTTGCCCCTAGCGACTTATGACCTTAATATAGTCAACAAATCATAATCGCTAGCCAAGTTCAACTCGTCATTTCCTGATTGAATTAAACCTACCCGTACGACCCTTAACATAGTCAACAAAGTCGTATGACTACCATAATCCAATCACATCTCATGCTTTAGCAGATAAAGACTAATTAGCTACCACACACTACGCCTTAATATAGTCAACAAACATAGCACGAATACTAAGTAGGACTTATCTGAAATGACGGAGGGCTACGCAGGTTTTTAAGAAAACCATGAGCGTAATGAACTTGATATCGTTGTAGAAACAAGTTATTTTGAAAAGGAGTGTTTTTGAGGATTTTACTTTTTTCGCTAAAGAGGTCACTCTCGGTGAAGGGATCTCGGCTCTTTCATTATCGAATAAGGTGCAGGATATTTCATAAATACCACTATGCAAAGCAAAAACTATAGAAGCAGTCAAAAACAAAACCGAATGAGTTGTAGCATCTGCTAGTTTTTCTAATGAGGTCACTCCCGGTGAAGAGATCTCGGCTCTTTCCTTATCGAATAAGGTGTTGGATATTCTGCAAGGAATACCGCTATGCAAAGAAAAAACTAGAGCTACCCTTTTTTATAAATATGATTCTACAATATCTTTTAGGTTTCTTTTTCTTTCATTAATCTCATTAATGAATCCCATCATTTATACTTCCTAAGCATCATAGAAGAAACGAAAATACAACGTATGCTTTTGTCATCTGCATTCGCCACAGTGTCCCGTTATGCACCGTTAGGTTACTTAACTAACGGCATAACGGGGCGGGACTAGCGCGGGTGCAAAACATAAGCAATGTTTATTATATATCATATATATACAATGATAAAGCATTCATCTCAAGCATATAGAATGATCACATCACAGTATATCAGCAGCAGAAGATAACATATGAAATATTGGATATATTAGGAGGTCCGTGTTTTATTTTTAGCCTGTATAAAACACGGATTCCATGGTCGCGATGAATAGCCAAACCCACATCCCTAGACCCCTACGAGAGCGGCAAGCAACCCTACCAATTCTAGGGTTAGGAAACCCGGTCTCGACTCCTCGAGATGGCCTCCCACTGGACCCTAGAACCCGGTTACTTGTGCTCCCCTACTTAGGTCTATCCTAATGCGGAAAAATAAATAATATACAATGGTGACATCATCCTCAACCCGGAAGTGCCCCAATAAAAGAATATTACATACAATGAATTTTACATGTATGAAAATAAAAACCCTCATCTCACAAAAAAACCCCGGCTATTCAAAACATGACGATCCAATATAACATATCACAGTAACACATAACATCATATGTCATCAACGTGAGTAAATATGCGTATCCCAATTGTCGTTGATGTATAGCAACGAAACCGGCGATACACCACATATTACACTTACGGTCGCAGAAAAGAAAGTGAAAAACTACAACATTTGGAATACACAATCACTTTAGACATCGTAAACCCGAAATATCACATATTACGGATTTCATGCCTAACTATATGAATTCGACATATTGTATCACATTACAGAAAAAACTAGACGATGTTAAACATTCCGATTGAATCAACAAACACCCAAAAATTCCCAAAAGCTCAACACTTGAGCGTAGTTTGAAAATACTCAGTACATGTCACGGTACCAATGAACCAGCCGTAGAAGGGCCAACCAATGCCTCACATGTGGCACCGCTGAACTACCACAAACCCTAGGGTTTAGTGGTGGTTTTAACAGTCACATAATCGAGTTAAGGTTTCGTTCTTCTACGGAGTCCACCGAATCACTTGCACGATATTTGAATGTTCTTTAACTATGAAAAAAATCCAACTCTTGAAAAAATTTCAGCAAGGGAAAAAGTGGGTATTTGATATCCGATCGAACCTTTTTACACCATCTAAAATAACCGAAACAAATCTAGAATTATGAATATGAAACACTCTGAATTGCCTTTGCTAAAAGATAACATCACATGCAAAATTAGCAAAAACAAACAACACCTAAAGTACCAAAACCCAGAGCCTTAAACACTATAAAAATTTCAACCCTGAACAGCCCGATCTGGCCGGTTTTGGTAGTGATGGGCTCGACCATTTTCTGAGGGAATGGGGTGAATTTTATACACTGTTCATTATGTATCTCATACATCATTCTGCAATTGTTTTAAAAAAAATTGACACTCCGAAAAAATTTACAGAAACTAGGGTTTGAAGTCTGGTGTTGCGGAGTTGTTTCGGTTTCGTAATCCTACACTTATCCGTTTAATTCTCAAGCTTGTCTCTGATACCACTGTTGGGATACCTACAACGGCAGCAAGGTTTCGGGAGGCATCGTCCATGCCAATTTCAAATTTTGACGTTCTAGATAACTCTAGCCATGAATCTTAAACTAGAGAATCAAACTAAACTTCATGTTAACAACTAAACATCTAAGAGTTAGGGATTACAACCTTTGTAGTCCGTTCCTTCGCTTCATAAGCTCCGAGTTGTAGCCCCTTCGCTACGATTGTCATGCTCCCGAACTCTTGAGAGGCTCCATGAAGTGAGTGATGCATCCTTACTAGTAATCATCATAATCAAAGATGATCTACCTTGAGGAATCACAAACCCAAGCTAACGCTTCACTAATTAGAGATTAGTGAAGCTAACACACTAATCTATATAGCTAGTATAGAAGAGGATGATGAAGTAGGAATTTTGCTCTCTTTATTTTTCTATTTCTCACAATTATTCATCACAAAATGAAAAAGCTAGAAAGCTTTTGTAAGGAGGAAGAAGAAGATAAGTGATGAAAAAAATTGTTATGAGGTTAGAAATGCAACCATGGGTTAAGCATGGCATACTTAACCCTTGTAAAGAATAAACCATAGGCTAGGATTAAAATTAGGTTAACAAATATCTTGGAAAATATCAACAAGGTGGACAAAGCAACAAAGCAAAATATCTTAGCATAAATCCAAAAAATTGAATTATCCAAAATACAAATGTAAACCCTAACCTTAACCCTAATCATGGTTTAACTCTCATAAACCCTAGTTGCATTTGTAACCTAGCATGTTACAATTATACATATCACATATATATAATTATGTAACAAAAGAAAATAATACAATTAACATATATCACATATATATCAATATATCATCAAGTGAGAAAAAGAATCATTTAAGTGAGCTTATATTAGTTAATATAATGTAATATATCATATATATAATTATACATTAGATTATTAAACCAACACTTGATTTAATAATCCGGCTATTTGCAAATAACCAACTAATATAATATGTATCAGCTCATCGAATCAACACTTGATCCGATGACCCGGCTATATCATATATACCCGGCCGATATTACAAATCGCGAGAATCAAATACGGTATCATATACACGTATTATTCTCGGTCCCGCACATATCACTTATTTTCTCCTACTCCATTTCGCCTGAGCAAGAAAACCTCTGTGTAGGACTCTAAAGACTCGTCAATACGCCGACAGTAGGTGATGATCATATTAAACACCCACAAGCTGCAAGCGGTCAGCTAAACGTAACAGCCACCCGGGTATTGAGCGATCAGAAGATAAATAAGCAAGCCTCACACACTCCTGTGAATCCGATAAGTAACACTCCCGTACAGTCCGGTCTCTTCGTCTGATATGTCGCATATCCAGTCTAGGGGTGCTAAACGTCAGACCCCAGTAACCGATAAGTCGTGTCGATGTGAGGCTCATAACGGGTCGAGAAACTACTGATAATACTTAACAGTAGATCTCCATAACTGCCCTGGCCAGGGACTTCGAGTTATAGCCAATCGAACACAGCGCAACATCAACCCCAAATACCGGGAGAGACGAAACCCTCCTATCGCTCATTGTCTCCATGTGATTCTGGACTGTACCCAAAAGCCACTGTTTTTCACGTTCTCATGACCATGGTAAGGTGGAAATCAAAGCACGGTGGGAATCACACAAGACTCTATGACGATCTCGGGTCTACAGACTAACCTGTACCAGTGTCACCAGAGAACTGCTATCTGACAATAGGTATAATACCATCTAGGAGTTCTCGGCGAGTCTGTTCAGTGTACCCAGTCTCCACTGAGCACCCGTACACCATCTTTGATGTCAAACACCAATGGATATAGGATCATCCATCGCCCATCATATGGGTCAAGATGCGTATACGCTAGTTTACTCTGGAATATCGATGCCCTGTCTCGATACACTCTCGACTAGGAAGAGTTATAGGATGTACTCTTGGACTACCCTGGCCCCACTAGTATGATCTGCATCATAGTCCTAGTAGTCAAGTATATATTCTAAGGGCTTTATCAATATGTGAGAGTAAGGCAGTAAACCAATACAAGTCATCATGTTTAGACAAAGTGAAACCAGATAGCATACTATCATATCGAGCAAGAAAGTACTATATATATATATATATATATCCAAGAATCCACTATAATATACATTATATGTACAACAATAGTCTCTAGGGCATATACATAACTAACAATCTCCTACCTGCACTAAGGCCAGTTGTTGTAGTATCTCATACCCAACATCCCGAAGAGTCACTAAAATTGTATCTGGGATATGGCCTTCATGAGTGGATTCGAAGTGTTTTCCTTCATATCAACTCTCCTGACCTCGATCTCTCGGTGATCAATTATCTCCCGGATCAGGTGATACCGCCTCAGAATATGTCTGGATCTCTGATGGGACCTGGGTTCCTTGGCCAAAACCACAGCTCCATTGTTATAAAAATAGAAAGGTATTGGATGCACAATGGATGGAACCACATCAAGTTCAGTTATAAACTTCTTGATCCAAACAGCCTCTTTGGCAGCATCGTTGACAGCGATGTATTCAGCCTCCATCGTTGAGTCTGCCACGGTTTCCTGTTTGAAACTCTTCCAACAAACTGCCCCTCCATTTAGGGTAAAGACAAACCCCGAGCGCGACTTAGAGTCATCCTTATCACTTTGGAAGCTCGAATCGGTAAAGGACTCCACCTGGAGTTCACCGTTACCATACACCAAGAACATCTCTTTAGTTCTTCTCAAGTACTTGAGAATGTTCTTCACAGCTGTCCAGCGACTCTTTCCTGGATCTGCTTGATACCTACTCAGTACACTTAGTGAGTATGCTATATCGGGTCTGGTACATAGCATCGCGTACAAGATAGAGCCTACTGCCGAAGCATAGGGTATCCCTTGCATGCGAGCTCTATCCAAATGAGTCTTGAGAGACATCTCTTTGGAGAGAGCGAGTCCGGAGATCGTAGGTAAATTCCCACGCTTGGATTCTTCCATACTAAACCTCTTTAGTATGGTGTCAATGTACCTGGATAGGGACAATCCCAATATCCGCTTAGATCTATCTCTATAGATCTTAATTCCCAAAATGCAGGAGGCATCAACTTGATCATTTATTGAGAATCTATGTAATACGAAGAGCTTGACCAAGTGCAGCATAGGAACATCATTTCCTATCAAGAGTATGTCATCCACGTACAATACGAGGAAGACAACCTTACTCTCTGCCACCTTCTTGTAGATACAAGGTTCATCTACATTTTTGATGAAGTCAAACTCTTTGACTACGACATCAAAATAGATGTTCCAGCTCCGCGATGCCTGCTTTAACCCGTAGATGGATTTAAGCAGCTTGCACACCTTTCCGCTGCTCCCACTGACTATGAAGCCCTCTAGCTGAGTTATGTACACGCACTCCTCTAAATCACCATTTAGAAAGGCGTTCTTAACATCCATCTGCCATATTTCAAAGTCATGGTATGCAGCAATGGCAAGTAGGATCCAGATGGATTAAAGCATAGCCACTGGAGAAAAGGTTTCGTCATAATCCACACCTGGTTGTTGACGAAAACCCTTTGCAACAAGTATGGCTTTGAAAGTCTCAACATTTCCATCTGCACCAAGTTTCTTCTTAAAGATCCATCTACTCTTAATGGGTTTTACCCCTTCAGGAGCAATTTTCAAAGTCCATACTTTATTGGTGTACATGGATTCCATCTCAGATCGCATTGCATCCAGCCATTTCACAGAGTCACCACTGGTAATGGCCTGCTCGAAGCTAGTTGGGTCATCATCTTCCATGATGCAATCCTCGCTCCCACCGTCTTTGAGAAAAATGTAGTATCTCTTAGGTGGATGAGGAATCCTACTAGATCGGCGGAGAGGCTAGGGTTCGTCAGGAACTATCGAATCCTCTGGTTCCACTAAATCTTCAGTTGTAGTTTGTGCTGCTGGAACTTCTTCCAGCTCTACCTCTTTGCCACTAATTTCTTTTGCAAAAAATTCTTTTCTAAAAAGGTGGCATATTGAGAAATAAACTGTCACGACCCAAGTTTGGATGTGACCGGCACTTAGATTCGTATCATATCTAAAGATATGCACAAGTCCAAGTAAGCCGAAAACCAAGATCAAAATACCTTATTGCGGAATTATTTATGAAAATTTAGTTTTTAAGTAAAAATCTCAATTTATGAAGTTAATTCATTAAACAAATAAATAAAGGTTAAGTTTGGTTGCATTCCTAGTTGGAATCAACAATATCAAAAAGAACATGAATATACACATAATAAACATTACTGAATCTCATATAGAAGGAAGCTATGAAACTAATCAACATATCTCAACTGTACATATATAAACCATCTCTCCTTTCTAAGTCAAAATACAAGTCTGATGGAGTCTTTCTAGATACAAAAGTACAAAAGGGAAGGTTACCACACACGTAACCTACCTATCAAAAGATGGAATACAACTGCAAAAGTATCTCTGCCTCGCAGCTACCCGTCCACTCTATCCCTGCAAGGAACTGTGGCACAACGGGGATGAGTTGCCAACTCAGTGAATACGACTAACATATAACGGCGAATAAAGTAAATATGACAATCATGCTACTGAATATGAATCAATATGATATATGAGTATATGTGAAATCCAACAACAAATCTCATTATACTTCTGAAATCACAACTCAAGTAAATCATTTCTCAGTGTCCATCAACGACACAAAATCTTCATTTCTTATAGGCATCATTCCCCGAATGATCCTATACTCATAATATCGGTCGTTATCCTCTAGATACACGTCGTATTTCTATAACCAACTCCGGTATCGAGTAACCTCGCTAGGCTCCCCCGTCTCAATACGGCTATCCTGCCCCTCGGTCTCGACCGGGTCCACCATGTATCCAACTGTATATCTCCCCCACTCAGTATGGATAACGTAAATCCGCGACCGTATATCTCCCCCACTCGGTCCGGAATAAAACCAAAACAGAAATCATCTCATGGTGGACATGTCACATCAATCATGAAAAACTGGATTTATGTAATAATATTCAAAACTCAAAACCATAAATCCTCAATTCTGTATCTATCTCATATCCAACATAGAATACGCATAAAGCAACAGGATGTAAATAATGAAATCTACCAATATACTTGACATGTGAAATACGATATAATTCATGTTAATAAGTATGATATTTAAGTGTATGTGACATGGCAATATCGACGAGGTGTGTGTAGCATACAAGATGTGCACGTGGCATGGCTCGTCGATAATTGTGAAGTGTTCTAACAACTAAGCAATATACAAGTATTTTAATGAATGAAATTCTAACATTTAAACATGATGGTATGAATATCACATTAAGTAAAACCATGGGCGAAACACGCCATCTTTGCTAAATTCCCCGGTAGATGTTTAGTCTACTCACCGGAAAGTCGAATCTACTCCGGAATCGCTAATCCTTTCCCTTTCCTCGCGGCTTCCGTACTTCTCGTATCCGCGTCTAAATATACCAAATTACTTATATAAGCAAAACGACTATTCCGATATAACGGAAATAGAAACACGTTATCCAACTTACTAGTTATCCACTGTTAGATTATATCCAGTTATTAAACACTTAACCTTGCTGGATTTCAGCTTCAATCTGTACTGTTTCAGAAATTAAAACGCGACATGTTTTAGTCGTGTCATATTTAGCATTTTACGATTCCATTTCTGATATATCTTCCCAGATTTTAACTGTAGTGAAACTAATTTAAATCAACAGTACCAAATTAGTCCAAATTGTAAACTGAACACACCCCAACAGAGAAAACCCCCAAACTCCCTAACATGGCCGGCGACGCCGGCCATTCCTCTTCTGTCGCCGGCCCAAACCCGGCCCCCCTATGCCGTCTTCTTGTGGTGTGTTCTAATTGTTACCGACATCATTTCTACTCTGTTGAATTTATTTAATTATGTTCCAGATTAAAGCAGATTTCCACAGATACTAAATTTGTTAAAATACGATATCATGTGATCTATCTAAACTTTAATTATCTAACTACAGAGCCTAATTAACCTACTAGGATTAAGAATTTACCCTCCTAATTTGCTGTAGGAATGACCCTCCAAGATAAAACAACCCCTCCTAGCTTGATGATGAACCAACTCCAAGAACAAGCTCCATCTTCTTCTCTTTCCTCTTGTTCTTCTTTTCTCTTCTATTTTTCTTTTCTTTTGATTTTCTTTTTCAGTTCATTTGAAGTTTTAATCTGATGTTTAACTGAAATTGAGCTATTTAAGTGAAGGTATAAAGAGATAAGGGAAGGAGGAGGTGTCTTAAGCTAATGTGTGCATGTTTCATGCAAGGAGGAGGTGGAAGGTGAAGGTGCTCATGCAAGCATGAGGTGGTTTAGTGTTTATCTTCTATTTTGTTTTATTTTGAATTTAACTTCAGAACTGAAATGGTTTCATTTAACCACTTAAACCCTTGACAAAACCCCATTTGCATAAAACCTAACTTTGCAATTCAACCCCTCACAACTAGCTTATTATAGAACACATCTTTTATTAAAATGAAGCTAAAATTTTCATTAAAACCCTTATAACTTATTTAAATTACATTCAAAAGTTCTAATTTAATTTGTATTACATATAACTTATGAAGATTGACATATTTGATTTTTATCATTTTGTGATTTATCAGCTTATTCTTAAATTAATTAAATTTATTTATTTCTAGCTTTTTCCTAATTGTTACAATATTCCCCCCTTAAGAAAATTCGGTCCCCGAATTTAAAATAATTACTAGACATACCTAAGAAAAGATGTGGAAATCTCTTTCGCATTGCGTCCTCCGTCTCCCAAGTAATTTCATCGCGATCCTGTCCTTGCCAGAGAACCTTTACAGATGGCAGTATCCTCGATCGTAGTTGCTTTGCCTGCCTGTCCAGAATAGCGACTGGCTGCACTGTGAAGGATAGATCTGGCTCAAGCTGTAGAGTCTGATGTTGGATCGCGTGAGATGGATCGTGAAGATATCTGCGAAGCATCGAAACATGGAACACCGGATGTACGTCGGGAAAACCAGGTGGAAGTACTAACCGATAAGCCACAGCACCCACTCTCTCTAAAATCTCGTATGGTCCAACATATCTGGGGCTGAGCTTCCCTTTCTTTCCGAAGCGCATCACACCCTTCATTGGAGATACTCGAAGGAACACATGATCTCCCACATCAAACTCAAGTTTGCGTCGTCGTCGATCTGCGTATGACTTCTGTCTGCTTTGAGCCGCTTTCATTCTATCTCGTATCAATTGGATCTTCTCTGTAGTTTCCTGTACTATATGCGGTCCCAATACACAACTCTCACTAAGTTCCGTCCAGCAAACAGGTGATCTACATTTCCTTCCATACAAAGCTTCAAAGGGTGCCATCCGGATCGTCTCTTGAAAACTGTTGTTATATGAGAATTCTATCAAAGGTAGGTGACGATCCCAACTACCACTGAAATCTAGGCTACAAGCCCGAAGCATATCCTCTAATATCTGAATGGTCCGCTCCGACTGACCGTCTGTCTGTGGGTGGAAAGCTGTACTAAAACTCAGTCGTGTACCAAGAGCGTCCTGAAGTTTCTGCCATAGCCTGCTCGTGAACTGGTTACCTCGATCTAATACTATGCATGTCGGCACTCCATGCAGACGTACAATCTCATCGATATAAATCTGTGCATACTGAGCAAATCCATATGTCGTCTTTACTGGAAGAAAATGAGCGGCTTTTGTCAATCTATCAACAATCACCCAAATGGAATCATACCCTCTGCTAGTCCTGGGTAGACCCACCACAAAATCCATGGAAATCTGTTCCCATTTCCACTCTGGAATGGGTAAGGGTTGCAGCTCCCCGGCTGGCCTCTGATGTTCTGCTTTGACTTGCTGACAAGTCAAGCATCGGGAAACAAAATCCGTAACATCCTTCTTCATTCCTTCCTACCAATAATTATCCTTCAAATCACGATACATTTTAGTGGAACCAGGATGAATACTGTATACTGATCTGTGGGCATCCTCCAAAATCTCACACCTCAATCCGTCAGAATCTGGCACACAGAGACGAGTCCGAAAACGTAACACTCCATAATCATCAATCATGAACTCCGTCTCCTTGCCCTGCCTAACATGATCCATAATCTCCATCATGCGATTATCTGTAGGCTGCGCATCTCGAATACGATCCAATAGCTGAGTTCTGGTGTGAACATGTGCTAACTGACCTCCTGCTGATGTAAACTCAAACTGTATACGGCTATCACATAAGATCTGCCAGTCTGTAGAAGACTGTCTCTGCAAAATGCTCAAATGAGATAAATTACCTCCAGGCCTCCGACTCAAGGCATCTGCTACAACATTTGCTTTGCCTGGATGGTACAATATCTCACAGTCGTAATCTTTCACCAGTTCCATCCATCTACGCTGCCTGAGGTTCAGATCCTTCTGTTGAAAGATATACTTTAAACTTTTATGATCTGTGAAGATTTGACACGTTTCTCCATACAGGTAATGTCTCCAAATCTTCAATGCGAAAACTACAGCAGCCATCTCTAGATCATGAGTGGGGTAGTTTTGTTCATGCCTCTTTAGCTGTCGAGAAGCATATGCTATAACCTTGCCGTGTTGCATCAACACACAGCCTAAGCCCACTCTAGAAGCATCGCAATACACAACGAAACCCCCTGACCCGGAAGGTAAAGATAATACCGGTGCAGTTGTCAAACGTGTCTTCAACTGTTGGAAACTCTGCTCACACGCATCTGTCCACAGAAATGGAATTTCCTTCCTAGTCAATCCTGTCAAAGGTGCCGCTATTCGTGAGAAATCCTGTACGAAGCGTCTGTAATAACCTGCCAGACCTAAGAAACTCCGAACCTCTGTAACTGACATAGGTCTGGACCAGTGTTGTACCGCTTCAATCTTCTTTGGGTCCACGCATATACCTTCTCTCGTAACTATGTGACCCAAGAACTCCACACTATCGAGCCAAAAAGCACACTTAGAAAGTTTTGCATACAGCTGATGCTCTTTCAAGGTCTGCAATGTGATACGTAAATGCTGCTCGTGCTCCGTCTGACTCCGAGAATATACAAGAATATCATCTATGAATACTATAATAAACCGATCGATAAATGGTCTAAAGATACGGTTCATCATATCCATAAAAGCTGCTGGAGCATTGGTGAGTCCGAACGACATCACCAGAAATTCATAATGCCCATATCTCGTACGAAACGCCGTCTTCGGAATATCGTCCTTCCGAACCCTCAACTGATGATATCCTGACCTCAAGTCAATCTTTGAGAAGAATCCGGCTCCTTGCAACTGATCGAACAAGTCATCTATTCGTGGTAATGGATACCTGTTTCGCACAGTGACGCGATTCAGCTGTCTGTAGTCGATGCACATTCTCATACTACCGTCCTTCTTCTTTACAAATAACACAGGAGCTCCCCACGGTGAAACACTAGGACGAACAAGTCCTCTATCTAACAACTCTTGCAACTGGCTTTTGAGTTCTTTCAATTCCGTCGGTGCCATTCGATAGGGTGGTATAGAAATAGGCCCTGCACCCGGAATCAAATCGATACAAAATTCAATATCTCGATCAGGTGGCAATCCTGGTAACTCAGCTGGGAATACCTCAGGAAATTCTCGTACGATCGGGATTTGGTCCAAAGGAACTTCAGCGACCTCTACGTCCTGAATAAAAGCCAAGAACCCAAGACAACCCTTCTTCAATAGCCGCCCCGCACAAAAAGCAGAAATCATGTTGACAGGGGTTAACTTGCAATCCCCCTGCACAACAAATACCGGTTCACCCGGAAAACAGAATCTAACCGCTTTTCCTCTACAATCTACATAAGCATGACAAGCGGCTAACCAATCCATCCCAAGAAGTATATCGAAATCCAACATGTCCAGGAGAATCAGATCAACTAACGAATCTCTACTACCAATACGCACCGAACACGACCTGAATACGTGCCGAGCTATAAAGGAATCTCCAACTGGAGTAATCACTACCAAAGGTAATTCTAATAATGACGACTCCCTTCCCAACAAAAGTGCGAATCGTGAAGATACATAAGAATGTGTAGAACCGGGATCAAATAAAACATGTGCTTCTAATGAGCATACTGTAAGAGTACCTGTCACGACCGCATTTGATGCCTGGGCATCCTGTGGAGTCAGCGCAAAAACCCGTGCCTGGCCCCTGCCCGCATCCTGTCGTCCTCTACCTCTATCTCCTCTACCTCTCAGAGCACGTCCTGCATAGCCTCGACCTCTTGGTGCAACTGCCTGGCGTGTAGCGCCAACTGGGGGAGGAAGTAAAGCCATCGGTGTAGGAGATGGAAGGGGTAAAGCAGCCTGTGGAGCAACAGTCCTTCCCTGAGATCTACAATCTCGCGCAAAGTGTCCGGGAAGTCCACAACTATGACAAGTAAATGGTGGTCTCTGATCATTAGAATAAGAACTGAACGTCTGGCCCTGTGTCCAACCTCGTCCAACACTGCGGCCTGGAGTATATCTGCCTGGATATGACCCTCTACCTCGGCCAAACTGTCTGTTTGTCGGCACGAATGGCCTACTCCTCTTTGGCTCCGGAACAACTCCTGACTGGCTCAAACGCTCCTCTACTCGTATCGCCGCATCCATGGCCTGTGCATATGTATCAAAATGCTGGGAGCCTATCGCCAGATACAACTGTGTGTCCAAACTCCTTAGGAACCTTTTCACCCGAAGCTCCTCTGTAGGTACTAAGTATGGGGCATATCGCGATAACTGGGTGAATCGTAAGTCATAATCGGCTACTGACATACTTGCTGATTTCATCAACGCTTCGAAACTGCTAGCTCTAGCATCCCTCACACTCTGGGGAAGAAATCTGGCAAGAAAGACCGTAGAAAACTCGGTCCACGTCATCGGAGGAAGATTCGTAGCTCGTCCTCTCTCCATCGACTCACACCACTCCTGTGCAAGTCCCTCCAAACGAAAGCTGGTCAGCTCAACTGATCTCGCATCAGAACATCACAATGATCTGCCAATCCTCGCCATTCTATCAAGAAAAGACTGAGGATCTTCCGCCACATCGGTCCCTGTAAATACCGGGGGTCTAAATCTCATAAACTCCGCAAGGGATACCTCCATCACTCTCGTATCTTCTGGCGCTATCGTCTGTGTAGGCTGTACCTCGGACTCTGCTACGGTCGGTGCTGGATCTGATCTCAAAGCTCGAGTGGTCTCAACTAACTGTCCTACCACTCGCTGTAATCCCAACATACCCTCCTCAATCCTAGTCATGCGATCTGGAGGAGGAGGATCAACATGCTCATGCACCGCCGGAACGTCCGGTGTACCAGTCCTAGTCACAGGCGGACTCGCCCTAGCTGCATTCCTGGCTGCGGCTCGCCTAGCCCGCGTAGCCATAGCAACGGAACAAGAAACGAGAGTTGATAAGGTGTGGGAACAGAAGCAATCAATAACGGAGAATCAACGGAAGAATAGGTCAAGATAATCATCCTAAGGTTAGTTAGGCTGAATACGATAACGTAAATATGCCGCGGAACATACGTACGGTACTGCATTCATCCTAATTCACCTACTCCATCAAACCAATGGTCATCCTAACTCTCAGACTTACATCAACCTATAGAAATCCCTTACTGAATTCCGTAAGGTTATTCCTAAGCTCTGATACCAACTTTGTCACGACCCAAGTTTGGATGTGACCGGCACTTAGATTCGTATCATATCTAAAGATATGCACAAGTCCAAGTAAGCCGAAAACCAAGATCAAAATACCTAATTGCGGAATTATTTATGAAAATTTAGTTTTTAAGTAAAAATCTCAATTTATGAAGTTAATTCATTAAACAAATAAATAAAGGTTAAGTTTGGTTGCATTCCTAGTTGGAATCAACAATATCAAAAAGAACATGAATATACACATAATAAACATTACTGAATCTCATATATAAGGAAGCTATGAAACTAATCAACATATCTCAACTGTACATATATAAACCATCTCTCCTTTCTAAGTCAAAATACAAGTCTGATGGAGTCTTTCTAGATACAAAAGTACAAAAGGGAAGGTTACCACACACGTAACCTACCTATCAAAAGATGGAATACAACTGCAAAAGTATCTCTGCCTCGCAGCTACCCGTCCACTCTATCCCTGCAAGGAACTGTGGCACAACGGGGATGAGTTGCCAACTCAGTGAATACGACTAACATATAACGGCGAATAAAGTAAATATGACAATCATGCTACTGAATATGAATCAATATGATATATGAGTATATGTGAAATCCAACAACAAATCTCATTATACTTCTGAAATCACAACTCAAGTAAATCATTTCTCAGTGTCCATCAACGACACAAAATCTTCATTTCTTATAGGCATCATTCCCCGAATGATCCTATACTCATAATATCGGTCGTTATCCTCTAGATACACGCCGTATTTCTATAACCAACTCCGGTATCGAGTAACCTCGCTAGGCTCCCCCATCTCAATACGGCTATCCTGCCCCTCGGTCTCGACCGGGTCCACCATGTATCCAACTGTATATCTCCCCCACTCAGTATGGATAACGTAAATCCGCGACCGTATATCTCCCCCACTCGGTCCGGAATAAAACCAAAACAGAAATCATCTCATGGTGGACATGTCACATCAATCATGAAAAACTGGATTTATGTAATAATATTCAAAACTCAAAACCATAAATCCTCAATTCTGTATCTATCTCATATCCAACATAGAATACGCATAAAGCAACAGGATGTAAATAATGAAATCTACCAATATACTTGACATGTGAAATACGATATAATTCATGTTAATAAGTATGATATTTAAGTGTATGTGACATGGCAATATCGACGAGGTGTGTGTAGCATACAAGATGTGCACGTGGCATGGCTCGTCGATAATTGTGAAGTGTTCTAACAACTAAGCAATATACAAGTATTTTAATGAATGAAATTCTAACATTTAAACATGATGGTATGAATATCACATTAAGTAAAACCATGGGCGAAACACGCCATCTTTGCTAAATTCCCCGGTAGATGTTTAGTCTACTCACCGGAAAGTCGAATCTACTCCGGAATCGCTAATCCTTTCCCTTTCCTCGCGGCTTCCGTACTTCTCGTATCCGCGTCTAAATATACCAAATTACTTATATAAGCAAAACGACTATTCCGATATAACGGAAATAGAAACACGTTATCCAACTTACTAGTTATCCACTATTAGATTATATCCAGTTATTAAACACTTAACCTTGCTGGATTTCAGCTTCAATCTGTACTGTTTCAGAAATTAAAACGCGACATGTTTTAGTCGTGTCATATTTAGCGTTTTACGATTCCATTTCCGATATATCTTCCCAGATTTTAACTGTAGTGAAACTAATTTAAATCAACAGTACCAAATTAGTCCAAATTGTAAACTGAACACACCCCAACAGAGAAAACCCCCAAACTCCCTAACATGGCCGGCGACGCCGGCCATTCCTCTTCTGTCGCCGGCCCAAACCCGGCCCCCCTATGCCGTCTTCTTGTGGTGTGTTCTAATTGTTACCTACATCATTTCTATTCTGTTGAATTTATTTAATTATGTTCCAGATTAAAGCAGATTTCCACAGATACTAAATTTGTTAAAATACGATATCATGTGATCTATCTAAACTTTAATTATCTAACTACAGAGCCTAATTAACCTACTAGGATTAAGAATTTACCCTCCTAATTTGCTGTAGGAATGACCCTCCAAGATAAAACAACCCCTCCTAGCTTGATGATGAACCAACTCCAAGAACAAGCTCCATCTTCTTCTCTTTCCTCTTGTTCTTCTTTTCTCTTCTATTTTTCTTTTCTTTTGATTTTCTTTTTCAGTTCATTTGAAGTTTTAATCTGATGTTTAACTGAAATTGAGCTATTTAAGTGAAGGTATAAAGAGATAAGGGAAGGAGGAGGTGTCTTAAGCTAATGTGTGCATGTTTCATGCAAGGAGGAGGTGGAAGGTGAAGGTGCTCATGCAAGCATGAGGTGGTTTAGTGTTTATCTTCTATTTTTGTTTTATTTTGAATTTAACTTCAGAACTGAAATGGTTTCATTTAACCACTTAAACCCTTGACAAAACCCCATTTGCATAAAACCTAACTTTGCAATTCAACCCCTCACAACTAGCTTATTATAGAACACATCTTTTATTAAAATGAAGCTAAAATTTTCATTAAAACCCTTATAACTTATTTAAATTACATTCAAAAATTCTAATTTAATTTGTATTACATATAACTTATGAAGATTGACATATTTGATTTTTATCATTTTGTGATTTATCAGCTTATTCTTAAATTAATTAAATTTATTTATTTCTAGCTTTTTCCTAATTGTTACATAAACACCTTTTGTTCTTCAGCGTGGTAGAAAATATATCCTTATGAATTCTTCGGATATCCTACAAACTTGCATAGAACTGATCGTGTCTCGAGTTTGTTCGGATTTTGCCTTTTGACATAGGTCGGTCAACCCTAAATCTTAACACGTTTAAGATATGGTCTCTTCCAACTCCATATCTCATATGGTGTGGTTGGTACAGATTTAGATAGAACTTGATTCAATAGGTATGCTGCTGTCTAAAGCGCATAGCCCCAAAAGGAAATAGGCAACTCAGCAGTGCTCATCATAGAGCGCACCATATCTAATAGGGTGCGATTCCACTTCTCCGATACTCCGTTGTGCTGTGGTGTATATGGAGGAGTAAGCTGAGAGAGAATCCCATTCTCTTTTAGATAGTCCATGAACTCACTGCTCAAGTATTCTCCTTCTCGATCTGATCGAAGGATCTTAATACTTTTACCCGTTTGGTTCTCTACTTCGTGCTTATTTTCTTTGAATTTCTCAAAAGGTTCAGACTTGTGTTTCAACAGGAACACATGTCCGTATCTTGAGAGATCGTCAGTGAATGTAATGAAGTATGAGGAACCATTCCTGGCATGTGTAGACATGGGACCACATACATCACTATGTATCAGTCCCAAGGGTTCCGTAACGCTTTCTCCGTGTCCACTAAACGGAGTTTTGGTCATCTTGCCTTTGAGACATGACTGGCAAGTGTCATAAGATGAAAATTCAAACGGATTCAAATATCCATCCTTATGCAACTGAGCTAGTCGTGTCGCATTGATATGACCTAGTCTACAATACCACAAGAAGGATTCGTTCATTTCTGAACTCTTCCTCTTGTGTGTGTTCTGTACATTAAGAACTGTAGTTTGGTTTAGAACGTATATTCCATTATTTAACAAGTCTGATCCAATCAACTTTTGATTCAGGAAGATGTTCATGACATTATCATATATTACAAAATTATATCCTTCTTTACTCAATAAAGAAACTGATATAAGATTGCATATCAGGGTCGGAATGTAATAGCATTCGTTCAGAATCATTATATTACCATTTGGTAACACAAGGTGATATTCGCCAACTGCTTTGGCTACAACATTTGCTCCATTTCCTACTCTTACGGAATGATCACCCTCTCCCAGTTCCCTGCATTTGTTTATCCCATGTAACATATTACATATATGGGATCCTGATCCGGTATCTAATACCCAGGATGTAGAGTGAACCGAGAAACGGTTCTCGATAACTAACACACCCGAAGAAGATACATCAACATGCTTATTCTTCGTTTGGGCGGCGTGAGAATCCGGATATTCCACTATTTCCTGCTCTGTCTTATAACAATTATAAGTTGGAGTGGGACCAACGTTCTCCTGCTTAGTATAATGAGCGGGTTCGGTCAATACATCCATATTATTATCTTGATTAAGGCCTGACATGGTCGCTACCTGGAGAGAGAGAGAAGAAAACACTTTAGCGTATACTTTTACAAGATTAGATTGGTTATTATCTTATCTAATCAGGATGGCTCCTACTGTTTTCATCAAATCTTCCTTCAAACCTAAAAGGTAAGACTAGCCGAGAATAATTACACTTTAAAAGTTCGCCAATCTTTCAGCCAGGCCAGTGTTGGTACTTTGAGGGAGATTCCCCATGCTTTCGTACGGACTTAATATAAATAAACCTCGTTTTCCCATAGTCATAACCCCGTTAACACCTTTCTAGACACCTACTTGATTGGATAATTGTCATGTGTAAAAAGTCTCCCAGGAGTAACTCTTACTCGCAGTGGGTATCGGGGTCCAGCTAGCTCATAGAAGGTATGCAATCTCATTGCAAATTTCAACACTTGAAATTCCCGATAATGCTTTTGCCCCTAGCGACTTTTGACCTTAATATAGTCAACAAATCATAATCGCTAGCCAAGTTCAAACAGTCATTTCCTGATTGAATTAAACCCACCCGTACAACCCTTAACATAGTCAAGAAAGTTGTACGACTACCCTAATCCAATCACATCTCATGCTTTAGCAGATAAAGACTAATTAGCTACCGCACACTACGCCTTAACATAGTCAACAAATGTAGCACGAATACTAAGTAGGACTTATCTGAAATGACGGAGGGCTACGCAGGTTTTTAAGAAAACCATGAGTGTAATGAATTTGATATTGTTGTAGAAACAAGTTATTTTGAAAAGGAGTGTTTTTTAGGATTTTACTAGTTTCGCTAAAGGGATCACTCCTGGTGAAGAGATCTCGGCTCTTTCCTTATCGAATAAGGTGCAGGATATTTCACAAATACCGCTATGCAAAGCAAAAACTATAGAAGCATTCAAAAACAAAACTGAATGAGTTGTAACATCTGCTAGTTTCACTAAAGAGATCACTCCCGGTGAAGGGATCTCGGCCCTTTCCTTATCGAATAAGGTGCTGGATATTCTGCAAGGAATACCGCTATGCAAAGTGAAAACTAGAGCTACCCTTTTTTATAAATATGATTCTACAACATCTTTTAGGTTTCTTTTTCTTTCATTAATCTCATTAATGAATCCCATCATTTATGCTTCCTAAGCATCACAGAAGAAACGAAAATACAACGTACGATTATGCCATCCGCATTCACCACAGTGTCCCGTTATGCACCGTTAGGTTACTTAACTAACGGCATAACGATGTGGGACTAGCGCGGGTGCAAACCATAAGCAATGTTTATTATATATATATACAATGATAAAGCATTCGTCTCAAGCATATAGAATGATCACATCACAGTATATCAGCAGCAAAAGATAATATATTACGGATTTCATGCCTAACTATATGGCTAGTATAGAAGAGGATGATGAAGTAGGAATTTTTCTCTCTTTATTTTTCTATTTCTCACAATTATTCATCACAAAATGAAAACGCTAGAAAGCTTTTATGAGGAGGAAGAAGAAGATAAGTGATGAAAAAATTATTATGAGGTTAGAAATGCAACCATGGGTTAAACATGGCATGCTTAACCCTTGTAGAGAATAAACCATAGGCTAGGGTTAAAGTTAGGTTAACAAATATCTAGGAAAATATCAACAAGGTGGACAAAGTCAACAAAGCAAAATATCTTAGCATAAATCCACAAAATTGAATTATCCAAAATACAAATGTAAACCCCAATCTTAACCCTAATCATGGTTTAACGCTCATATACCCTAGTTGCATTTGTAACCTAGAATTTTACAATTATACATATCACGTATATATAATTATGTAAGAAAAGAAAATAATACAATTAACATATATCACATATTTATCAATGTATCATTAAGTGAGAAAAAGAATCATTTAAGTGAGCTTATATTAGTTAATGAAATGTAATATATCATATATATAATTATACATTAGATTATTACACCAACACTTGATTTAATAATCCGGCTATATTGCAAATAACCGTTTAATATAATATGTATCAGTTCATCGAATCAACACTTGATCCGATGACCCGGCTATATCACATATACCCGGCCGATATTACATATCGCAAGAATCAAATACTGTATCACATACACGTATTATTCTCGGTCCCGCACATATCACATACGTGCTCCTACTCCGTTTCGCCTGAGCCAGAAAACCTCTGTGTAGGACTCTAAAGACTCGTCAATATGCCGGCAGTAGGTGATGATCATATCAAACACCCACAAGCTGCAATCGGTCAACTAAACGTAACAACCACTCGGGTATTGAGCGATCAGAAGATCAACAAGCGAGCCTGCACACACTCCTGTGAATCCAATCAGTAACACTCCTGTACAGTCCGGTCTCTTCGTCTGATATGTCGCATATCCAGTCTAGGGGTGGTAAACGTCAGACCCCAGTAACCGATAAGTCATGTCGATGTGAGGCTCATAACGGGTCGAGAAACTACTGATAACACTTACTAGTAGATCTCCATAGAAGCCCTGGCCAGGGACTTCCAGTTATAGCCAATCGAACACAGCGCAACATCAACCCCAAATACCGGGAGAGACGAAACCCCTCCTATCGCTCATTTTCTCCATGTGATTCGGGACTGTACCCAAAAGCTACCGTTTTGCACGTTCTCATGAACGTGGTAAGGTTGAAATCAAAGCACAATGGGAATCCCACAAGACTCTATGACGATCTCGGGTCTCCAGACTAACCTGTACCAGTGTCACCAGAGAACTGCTATCTAACGATAGGTATAATACCGTCTAAGAGTTATTGGCGAGTCCGTTCAGTGTACCCAGTCTCCACTGAGCACCCGTACACCATCTTTGATGTCAAACACCAATGGATATGGGATCATCCATCGCCCATCATATGGGTCAAGATGCGTATACGCTAGTTTACTCTGGAATATCGATGCCCTGTATCGATACACTCTCGACTAGGAAGAGTTATAGGATGTACTCTTGGACTACCCTAGCCCTACTCGCATGATCTGCATCATAGTCCTAGTAGTCAAGTACATATTCTAAGGGCTTTATCAACATGCGAGAGCAAGACAGTAAACCAATGCATATCAACATGTTTAGACAAAGTGAAACCAGATAGCATACTATTATATCAAGAAAGAAAGTCCTCTCTATATATATACAATCATCCACTATAATATACATCATATGTACAGTAATGGCCTCTAGGGCATACACATAACTAACAGCTTGGACATATATAGAGAGGACTTTCTTACTCGACATGATAGTATGATATCTGGTTGCTCTTTATCTTAACATGTACACTTGTTGTCTCTCTATTACATGTTGATAAAGCCCTTAGGATGAGTACTTGACTATCAGGACTATGATTTAGATCATAATAGTGGGGCAGAGGTAGTCGGCAAGTACATCCTTCAAATGTTCCTAGTCGTGGGAGTATCGAGACAGGGCATCGATACTCCAGAGTAGACTAGCGTATGCGCTTCTCGACCCATGTGATGGGCGATGGATGATCCCATATCCATTGGTGTTTGACATCAGGGAAGGTATACGGGTGCTCAGTGGAGACTGGGTATACTGAACGGACTCGCCGAGAACTCCTAGATGGTATTATACCTATCGTTAGATAGCACTTCTCTGGTGACACTGGTACAGGTTAGTCTGGCGACCCGAGATCGTCATAGAGTCTTGTGTGATTCTCACCGTGCTTTGATTTTCACCATACCACATTCAAGAGATCGTACAAAAAGGTGTTTTTTAGGTACAGTCCCGAGTCACATGAAAGCAATGAGCGATAGGAGAGGATTTGTCTCTCCCAATATTGGGAGTTGATGTTGCCTATGCTCAATTGGCCATAACAGGAAATCCCTGGTCAGGGTTGCTGAGATTTACTGGCAAGTGTTATCAGTAGTTTCTCGAACCGTTATGGACCTTGCATCGGCATGACTTATCAGGCTATTGGGGTCTGACGTTATACCACCCCCAGGCTGTGATATGCGATATATCTGACGAAGAGACCGGACTGTACGGTAGTGTTACTGATTAGATTCATAGTAGTATGAGCAGGCTTGCTTTTTGATCTTCTGATCACTCAATACCCGAGTGGTCGTTACATTTAGCAGACCGCTTGCGGCTTGTGGGTGCTTGATATGATCATCACCTACTGCCGGCGTATTGACGAGTCTTTAGAGTCCTACACAGAAATTTCCTGGTTCATGCGAAATGAAGTACGAGCACATATGTGATATGTACGGGACCGAGATTAATGCGTGTATGTGTTACCGCATTCTATTCTCGCGATATGTGATATCGGTCAGTTATATGTGATATAACCGGGTTATCGGATCAAGTGTTGATTCGATAAGTTGATACATATGATATTAGTCGGTTATATGTGATATAGCCGGGTTATTAAATTAAGTGTTGATTTAATAATTTAATGTATAATTATATATGTGATATATTAAATTACATTAACTAATATTAGCTCACTTAAGCATTCATTTTTCTCACTTATGATACATTAATATATATGTGATATATGTTAATTATATTGTTTCCTTTTTGCACACAAAATATATATGTGATATATATTATTGTGTCATGCTAGGTTACACATGCAACATGGATGTATGAGACCCACACCATGCTAGGTTTAATGTTAAGGTTTATATTTATTTATTAAGTAATTAAAAATGGTGGAAATTGTCATGGCTTGGAGCTTGGATGAAGCTTGTAGAACATTGACTAAGTCCACATGTTTTGTCTTGCTTAAGATATTTATTAACATAACCATAACACTTAGCCATGGTTTAGTCTCTACAAGGGTTAGTGTATGACATATATGAAGAGTTACTAGGCACTATCACAAGGCATCAACCATGCCAAATCTAAATTTTTTCAAGTCCCAAACAACCTAAAGCGAGGATCTTTGCTAGAGTTTTAGGGTTAACATAGCATGTAAACATCTTTACATCTAAGAGAAAGGGATTACAACCTTTGTAGTCCATTCCTTCGCTTCATAAACTCCAAGTAGTAGTCTCTTCGCCGCGATACATGAACTTCCGGACTCTAGAGAGGCTCCACAAGCCGAATGATCCATGCTTGCTTGAAGTCTTCCTTTTCGAAAATGATCTACTTTGAAGAATCTTTAACCCAAGCTTACACTTCACTAAACAACTTATTAGAGAAGTGAACACCCTAATCTAAGTAGATAGAATAGATGAGGATGATGAAGTAGGAATTTAGCTCTCTTTTATTTTCAATTTCTCACACTAAATCATCACAAACACAAAAGCTAGTAAGCTTTTCAAGGAGAAAGAAGAAGATGAAACCTTTTGTGATGAATAATGAATTATTGTTATAGTTACAAAACAACCTTGAGTTAAGAAATAAAAGGCTTAACTCATGTAGAGAATAAACCTAAGGTAAAGGGTTTGGGTTGGGTTAAGAAATATCTACAAAATATCAACACAAAATATCTTAGCATAAAACAAAAGAAAGCTTCTTGAAGCTTCTTGAAAAAGCTAACCCAAATCAAACCCTAACTTGTTTAATCTCCACAAATAATGTTGTATTTGTAATCATAACTTGTTACAATATTATATATCACATATATAATATATTTTGCAACAAAAGAAAATAATAAAATTAATGTATATCGCATATATATCAATGTATTATCCGGTGAGAAAATGAATCAATAAAGCGAGCTTATATTAGATAATGTAATATATCACATATATAATTATACATTAAATTATCGAATCAACACTTGATCCGACAATCCGGCTATATCGCATTTAACCGACTAATATAACATGTATCGATTCATCGAATCAACACTTGATCCGATGACCCGGCTATATCACATATACCCGGCCGATATCATATATCGCGAGAATAGAATACGGTATCTCATATCGTATTATTCTCGGTCCTGCACATATCAGATATGTGCTCCTACTCCGTTTTGCCTGAGTCAGGAAACCTCTGTGTGGGACTCTAAAGAATCGTCAATACGCCGGCAGTGGGTGATGATCATATCAAACACCCACAAGCTGCAAGCGGTCAGCTAAACGTAACAGCCACCCGGGTATTGAGCGATCAGAAGATCAACAAGCAAGCCTGTACATTCTCCTGTGAATCCAATCAGTAACACTCCCGTACAGTCCGGTCTCTTCGTCTGATATGTCGCATATCCAGTCTAGGGGTGGTTAACGTCAGACCCCAATAACCGATAGGTCGTGTCGATGTGAGGCTCATAACAGGTCGAGAAACTACTGATAACTCTTACCAGTAAATCTCCATATCAGCCCTGGCCAGAGACTTCCAGTTATAACCAATCGGACACAGCACAACATCAACTCCCTATACCGGGAGAGATGAATCCCCTCCTATTGCTCATTGCCTCCATGTGATTCGGGACTGTACCCAAAAGCCACCGTTTTTCACGCCCTCTTGGATGTGGTAAGGTGGAAATCAAAGCACAGTGGGAATCACACAAGACTCTATGACGATCTCTGGTCAACAGATTAACCTGTACCAGTGTCACCGGAGAACTGCCATCTGACGTGAGGTATAATACCATCTGGGAGTTCTCGGCGAGTCCGTTCAGTGTACCCAGTCTCCACTGAGCACTCGTACACCATCTCTAATGTCAAACACCAATGGATATGAGATCATCCATCGCCCATCATATGGGTCAAGATGCATATACGCTAGTCTACTCTGGTGTATCGATGCCCTGTCTCGATACACTCTCGACTAGGAACAATTATAGGATGTACACGTTGACTACCCTGGCCCCACTAGTATGATCTCATCATGGTCCCAATAGTCGAGTACATATCCTAAGGGCTTTATAAACATGTGAGAGCAAGACAGTAAACTAATACAAGTCAACATGTTAAGACAAAGTGAAACCAAATAGCATACTATCATGTCGAGCAAGAAAGTCCTCTATATATATATCCAAGCATCCACTATAATATACATCATATGTACAACAATGGCATCTAGGGCATATATATAACTAACAATCTCCCACTTGCACTAAGGCCAGCTGTTGTAGTATCTCATACCCAACATCCCGAAGAGTCTCTCAAACTGTATCTGGGGAATGGCCTTCGTGAGTGGATCCGCAGTGTTGTTCTTCGTATCAACTCTCCTAACCTCGATCTCCCGGCGATCAACTATCTCCCGGATCAGGTGATACCGCCTCAGAATATGTCTGGACTTCTGATGGGACCTGGGTTCCTTGGCCAAAACCACAGCTCCATTGTTATCACAATACAAAGGTATTGGATGATCAATGGACGGAACCACACCAAGTTCAGTGATGAACTTCTTCATCCAGACAGCCTCTTTGGCAGTATCGTTGGCAGCGATGTATTCAGCCTCCATCGTCGAGTCTGTAACGGTTTCATGTTTGGAACTCTTCCAACACACCGCCCCTCCATTAAGGGTAAAGACAAATCCCGAGTGCAACTTAGAGTCGTCCTTATCACTTTGGAAGCTCGAATCGGTAAAGGACTCCACCTGGAGTTCTCCGTTACCATACACCAAGAACATCTCTTTAGTCCTTCTCAAGTACTTGAGAATGTTCTTCACAGCTACCCAGTGACTCTCTCCAGGATCTGCTTGATACTGACTCACTATACTTAGTGAGTATGCTACATCGGGTCTGGTACATAGCATCGCATACATGATAGAGCCTACTGCCAAAGCATAGGGTATCCCTTGCATGCGAGCTCTTTCTAAATCAGTCTTGGGAGACATCTCTTTGGAGAGAGTGAGTCCAGAGATCATGGGTTGGTTCCCACGCTTGGATTCTTCCATACTAAACCACTTTAGTATGGTGTCAATGTACCTGGATTGGGACAATCCCAGTATCCGTTTAGATCTATCTCTATAGATCATAATTCCCAGTATGCATGAGGCATCACCTAGATCTTTCATTGAGAATCTTTGTTATAAGAAGAGCTTGACCGAGTGCAGCATAGGAACATCATTTCCTATCAAGAGTATATCATCGACGTACAATACGAGGAAGACAACCTTACTCTCTGCAACCTTTTTATATATACAAGATTCATCTACGTTTTTGATGAAGTCAAACCCTTTGACTACAACATCAAAACAGATATTCCAACTCCGCGATGCCTGCTTTAACCCGTAGATAGATTTAAGCAGCTTGCACACCTTTCCGCTGCTCCCACTATCTACGAAGCCCTCTAGCTGAGTCATGTACACGCACTCTTCTAAATCACCATTTAGAAAGGCGGTCTTAACATCCATCTGCCAGATTTCGTAGTCATGGTATGCAGCAATGGCAAGTAGGATCCGGATGGACTTAAGCATAGCCACTGGAGAAAAGGTTTCGTCATAATCCACACCTGGTCGTTGACGAAAACCCTTTGCAACAAGTCTAGATTTGTAGGTCTCAACTTTTCCATCTACACCAAGTTTCTTTTTAAAGATCCATTTGCTCCCAATGGGTTTTACCCCTTCAGAAGCAACTTCCAAAGTCTATACTTTGTTGGTGTACATGGATTCCATCTCAGATCGCATTGCATCCAGCCAGTTCACCGAGTCCCCACTCGTGATGGCCTGCTCGAAGCTAGTCGGGTCATCATCTTCCATGATGCAATCCTCGCTCCCACCATCAACGAGAAAACCGTAGTATCTCTCAGGTGGATGAGAAACTCTACTAGATCGGCGGAGAGGCTGGGGTTCGTTGGGTACTACTGAATCCTCTGGTTCCAATAAATCATCAGTTGTAGTTTGTGGTGCTGGAACCTCTTCCAGCTCTATCTCTTTGCCACTAATTTCTTTTGCAAGAAATTCCTTTTCTAAAAAGGTGGCATATTGAGCAACAAACACCTTTTGCTTCTCACTGTGGTAGAAAAAATATCCATAAGAATTCTTCGGATATCCCATAAACTTGTAAAGAACTGATCGTGCCTCGAGTTTGTCCGGATTTTGCCTTTTGACATAGGCCGGACAACCCCATATCTTAACTCGTTTAAGATACGGTTTCTTCCCACTCCATATCTCATATGGTGTGGTAGGTACAGATTTAGATAGAACTTGATTCAATAGGTATGCCGCTGTCTCAAGCGCATATCCCCAGAAGGAAATAGGTAACTCAGCATTGCTCATCATAGAGCGCACCATATCTAATAGGGTGCGATTCCTCCGCTCCGATACACCGTTGTGCTGTGGTGTATAAGGAGGAGTACGCTGAGAGAGAATCCCATTCTCTTTTAGATAGTCTAGAAACTCATTGCTCAAGTATTCTCCTCCTCGATCGGATCGAAGGATCTTAATACTTTTGCACATTTGGTTCTCCACTTCGTGCTTATATTCCCTGAATTTCTCAAAAGCTTCAGACTTGTGTTTCATCAGGAAAACATGTCTGTATCTTGAGAGATCGTCAGTGAATGTAATGAAGTAGGAAGAACCGTTCCTGGCTTGTGTAGACATGGGACCGCATACATCACTATGTACCAGTCCTAAGAGTTCCTCAACCCTTTCTCCGTGTCCACTAAACGGAGTTTTGGTCATTTTTCCTTTGAGACATGAATGGCAAGTTTCATAAGATGATAATTCGAACGGATTCAAATATCCATCCTTATGTAACTTAGTTAGCCGTGTCGCATTGATATGACCTAGTCTACAATACCACAAGAAGGATTCGTTCATTTCTGAACTCTTCCTTTTGTGTGTGTTTTGTACATTAAGTACTGTTTTTTGGTTGAGAACGTACATGCCATTATTTAACGATCCTAATCCTATCAACTTATGATTCAGGAATATGTTCATAACATTATCCTGTACTACAAAATTATATCCTTTTTTATTCAATAAAAAACTGATATAATATTGCATATCAGGGTCGGAATGTAATAGCACTCGTTTAGAACCAATATATTACCATTTGGTAACAGAAGGTGATATTCGCCAACTGCTTTGGCTGCAAGATCTGCACCATTCCCTACTCTTACGGAATGATCACCCATTCCCGGTTCTTTACCTTTACGTAGCCCACGTAACAAATTACATATGTGGGATCCCGATCTGGTATCTAATACCCAGGACGTAGAGTGAACTGAGAAACAGTTCTCAATAACTAACGCACTCGAAGAAGATGCATCAGCATGTTTGTTCTTCGTTTGGGCGGTGTGAGAATCCAGATATTCTCCTATTTCCTGCCCAGTCTTATAACACTTATAAGAAAGAACGGGACCAACGTTCCCTGCTCAGTATAATATGCGGGTTCAGTCAATACATCCATGTTATTATCTTGATTAAGGCCTGACATGGTCACTACCTGGAGAGAGAGAGAAGAAAACACTTTAGCGTATGCTCTTGCAAGATTAGATTGGTTATTTATCTTATCTAATCAGGATGTCTCCCACTGTTTTAATCAAATCTTCCTTCAAACCCTAAAAGGTAAGATTATCCGGGATTAATTACACCCTACAAGTTCGCCAATCTTTCAGCCGGATCAGTGTTGGTACTTTGAGGGAGGATCCCCGTGCTTTCGCACGGACCTAATTAAAATAAACCTCATTTTCCTAGAGGCATAACCCCGTTAACACCTTTCTAGACACCTACTTGATCGGCTAATTGTCCTGTGTAAAATTCTCCCAGGAGTAACTCTTCCTCTCTGTGGGTATCGGGATCCAACTATCTCATAGAAGGTATGCAATCTCATTGCAAATTTCAACACTTGAAATTCCCGATAATGCTTTTGCCCCTAGCAACTTATGACCATGACAAGGTCAACAAACCATAAATCGCAAGTCAAGTTCAACCCGTCATTTCCCGATTGAATTAAACCCACCCGCATGACCCTTGACAAGGTCAATAAGGCCGTACGAATACCTTAATCCAATCACATCTCATGTTTTAGCAGATAAACATTAATTAGCTACTGTACACCATGCCTTGACAAGGTCAACAAACGCAGCACGAATACAAAGTAGGATTTATCTGAAATGACGGAGGGCTACGCAGGTTTTTCAGAAAACCATGGGCGTAATGAACTTGATATCGTTGTAGAAACAAGTGATTTTAAAAAGGAGTGTTTTTTAGGCTTTTCCAGTTTCGCTAAAGAGGTCACTCCCGGCGAAGGGATCTCGGCTCTTTCCTTATCGAATAAGGTGCAGGATATTTCACAAATACCGCTGTGCAAAGCAAGAACTATAGAAGCAATCAAAAACTAAACCGTGAGTTTGTAGCATCTGCCAGTTTTGCTAAAGAGGTCACTCCCGGTGAAGGGATCTCGGCTCTTTCCTCATCGAATAAGGTGCAGGGTATATCATATATACCGCTATGCAAAGCAAAAACTGTAGCCACCATTTTTATAAAGTTTTGATTCTATAACATTTTTTAGGTTTCTTTTCTTTTATTAATCTCATAAATAAATCCCATCAGTTATGCTTCCTAAGCATCACAGAAGAAACGAAAGCAGTAATATTTATATATCATTATATATATAGTATACGCATTCGTCTCAGACAGTAATATGATCTCATCACAGAACATTGCAGCAGAAGATAACATATCAAATATTGGATATACTAGGACGTCCGTGTTTTATTTCGAGCCTGTATAAAATACGGATTCCACGGTCGCGATGAATAGCCAAACCCACATCCCAAGACCCCTATGAGAGCGGCAAGTAACACTGCCAATTCTAGGGTTAAGAGACCCGGTATCGACTCCTCGAGATGGCCTCCCACTGGACCCTAGAACCCGATTACTTGTGCTCTCCACCCGGGTCTACCTAATGCGGAAAAGTAAATAATATACAATGGTGACATCAACCTCAATCCGGAAGTGCCCCAATAAAAGAATATTACATATAATGAATTTTATATGAATGAAAAAGAAACCCTCATCTCACATAAAACCCCCGGCTATTCAGAACACGACGATCCAATATAACATATCACAGTAACACATAATATCTCATGTCATCAACGTAAGCAAGTATGCGTATCCCGATTTTTGTTGATGTATAGCAACGAAGCCGGCGATACTGTTAGTTATATGTATGCACTAGAGGCCATTACTGTACATAGGATGTATATTGTAGTGGATGTTGGGACATATATAGGGAGGACTTTCTTGCTCGACATGATAGTATGCTATCTGGTTACCCTTTACCTTAACGTGTATACTGATTGTCTCTCTGTTACATGTTGGTAAAGCCCTTAGGATGTGTGCTTGACTACCCGGACTATGATGCGGATCATACTAGTGGGGACATGGTAGTCCATAAGTACATCCTTCAAGGTCCCTAGTCGTGGGTGTATCGAGACGGGGCATCGATATACCAGAGTAGACTAGCGTATACGCTTCAAGACCAATGAGATGGGCGATGGATGATCCCATATCCATTGGTGTTTGACATCAGAGATGGTGTACGGGTGCTCAGTGGAGACTGGGTACACTGGACGGACTCGCCGAGAACTCCCAGATGGTATTATACCTTACGTCAGATGGCAGTTCTCAGGTGACACTGGTACAGAGTAGTCTGTTGACCCGAGATCGTCATAGAGTCTTGTGTGGTTCCCACTGTACTTTGATTTCCATCTTACCACATCCAAGAGGGCATGCAAAACGGTGGTTTTTGGGTACAGTCCCGAGTCACATGGAGGCAATGAGCGATAGGAGGGGATTCGTCTCTCCCGGTATAGGGGTTGATGTTGCACTGTGTTCGATTGGCTATAACAGGAAGTCCCTGGCCAGGGCTGATCAGAGAATTGCTGGTAAGTGTTACCAGTAGTTTCTCGACCCGTTATGAGCCTCATATCGACACGACTTATCGAGCTATTGGGGTCTGAGGTTTACCACCCCTAGGCAAGATATGCGACATATCAGACGATCAGACCGGACTGTACGGTAGTGTTACTGGTTGGATTCACTGGAGTGTGAGCGGGCTTGCTCGTCGATCTTCTGATCGCTCAATACCCGGGTGGCCGTTACGTTTAGCAGACCGCTTGCGGCTTGTGGATGCTTGATATGATCATCATCTGCTACCGGCGTATTGACGAGTCTTTAGAGTCCTACACAGAGGTTTCCTGGCTCAAGCGAAACGAAATAGGAGCGCATATGAGATATGTGCAGGACCGAGAATAATGCGTGTATGTGATACCGCATTTCATTCTCGCGATATATGTTTCGATTGGTTATATTCGATATGACCTAGTTATCGAATCATTGATTCGATAAATCGATACATTGGATTCTAGTCGGTTATGTGCGACATGACCGGATCATTGAATCAAATGTTGATTTAATGATTTAATGCATAATTATATATTTGATATATTACTTTGCATCAGTTAGTATTGGTTCACTTTATATGGATTTTCTCACTTGATGTGCATGATGTATATGTGATATACTTTTGTGCACTTATTTGTATCATGTTTGATGATGCATGTTTAAATGGTTAAGTGTAAAGAATAAAACCATGGTTAAGTAGATAATTAGGGTTTTGTTTTACTCTCTCATTTATTTATCCATTCTTATTTATTTAAATAATTTTATGAAAACAAAATGGTTTTCCTTTTTGTCATGAAGCTTGATGAAGCTTCATGAAGGTTTGACTCAAAGACCATTTTGTCTTCATGCTAAACCCTAACTATTCCCACTTACCATGGTTTGCTCTCTACACTTAACCTTAGTTATATTATGATAAGTATTAATTTTATTTGATTATTGAAAAAGACTTATCATAATTCTAGCTCATCTTCTTCTTCATCTTCAAGTTTGAAACCTTGAGGCCATCAATGGCAACTTGAGCTTGAGAGTGAGAAATCCAATTCTAAAGAGAACCCACCTCCTATTTCTTAATCCTCTACCTCTTGCCAAGTAGTAGAGTGTGTTTTCTTCACAAGTTTCATCACTTTGTGAAGTGGGAGCTTGATCTAGCGATGCCTCGACGTAGATCATCTTCGGCATCGTCGTCGATGACCAAGCCCGTTCATTCTCCGATGAAGACGACACTAGAGCCCGGGGTTCGACTTGGACAGCGAGGAGACTTCGTTGCGGAGCCGTGGAGGTGGATATCCGGATCTACAAAGGTTGTAATTTCCGTATAATTATAGTTAAGTGTTAACTAGTATACTTTTTCGCCTAGATTTCTTGCCGACGATCCGTAGTCGGGTTTCTCGGCACCTAGAATTTTTGAAATTGGCATGGTTGATGCCTTGTGAGACCTCACTAGAGTGCCTAGGAACCCTACAGTGGTATCAGAGCCTAGCTAGAGCCTTAGGCGAAGTCCCGACGGAGTTAGAATTCCGATCGACCCAAAACACGACTTGAAAAATGCTCTCTGGACATTTCTGTAAAATGTGGATTTTTTGGAATTAAAAATATGCAGTGAAATGTGCAGGAAATTCTAAGAAAAACTGGAGAAAACGACAACCTAATTCAACAGTACGACCGCGGAACCGCGACGTTGACCCCCCTTCTGCGGCGGTTCCGCGGCCGTCTGTGATGATCAGGATGTGTGTTTTCTTCAGTTGTTTCTGTTGGTGTTTCTTGTGTGTTCTGGATGTTTTTAATACTTATTCCAGAGTTGTATTTTCTGGGTTGTATTGGGGACTCGGTGTATTCGATCGGACTGTCTAATTTTTGTCGGTGTACTTTTCCGGGTATTTTTAGAATATGTTAAAAAATTCGACCGGATATAAATACCCACTTTTTCCCCTGCCGGGAAATTTCCAATTGTTGGATTTTTCCGTAGTTTAACGACGTTCTAAGTAGTGCAAGTAACGCGATGGACCCTCTAGAAGACAACAAACCTTAACTCGATTATGTGACCGTCTTGAACTGTCTTTTGAACCTTCGGGTTTGGGGCAGTACGGCGTGCCACATGTGAGGCGTTGGCTTGACCCTTCTACGGCTGGACCGTTGGTACTGAGGCACGAACTGAATGTTGTTAGACTTATTTCATGTGTTGAGCTGTATCGGGAAAACTTGGTTGTTCGATTGTTCGATCGAAAAGTTTAGCATTTTCTATTTATCCGGAATGTGATACAATAATTAGAATTCACACCAAGTTATGAGATAACTGAATGAATGTTATAAATCTAGAGGTTTAGTCTCACTTGATCGGTTGCCACGGAATTTTGATGTGATCAAAAGTCCGTCGCAATCACGTAGTGTACGCGGATACTTGCCGGGTAAACTTAATAGACAGCCTCACTCCATAGCCCCGACCAAGTGACTGTAGGAGAACCCCGTCGCCGAAAGCATCCGTTAGGGTGCTCGCGGTAGCGGTGTTCCGCCTTGGTGCACTTCGTCGACGGTATCGGGGGTGCGGCCGCCTACTGAAGTTTGCGACGAGTATTCGATCAGAATGTCGGGAATCCTGTTGAATTCCCCGACTTGATATTGAAAAGAGTTTTTGATAAATGAGACTAAAATGCGGGGTTTATAATTGTTAGGCATGCGATGTCTAAGTAATTCATTTGGTCAGGCATGCGATGTCTGAGGTGGTTGCGGATTCCAACTGTTGTAGTTTTACACTTTCTTTTCTGTGACTGTAAGTGTAATATGTGATATCGCCGGTTTCGTTGCTATATGTCAACGACAATTGGGATGGACATATTTACTTACGTTGATGACATGTGATGTTATGTGTTGCTGGATATGTTATATTGGATCGTCGTGTTTGAATAGCCGGGGGTTTTTATGTGAGATGAGTGTTTTTCATTTTCATTCATGTAAAAACTTTTATGTAATATTCTTTTATTGGGGCGCTTCCAGGTTGCGGAAGTTGTCACCGTTTGTATATTATTTACTTTTCCGCACTAGGATAGACTCAAGAAGGAGGGCACAAGTAACCGGGTTCTGGAGTTCAGTGGGAGACCAACTCGAGGAGTCGAGTCCGGGTCTCCTAACTATAGAATTGGTAGGGTTGCTTGCCGCTCTCGTAGGGGTCTAGGGGTGTGGGTTTGGCTATTCATCACGACCGTGGAATCCGTGTTTTATACTGGCTCGTATTGAAAACACGGACGTCCTAGTATATCCAATATTTCATATGTTTCTTCTGCTGCGATATCTGTGATGTGATCATGTGATGTTCTGTGATAGATACAGTATATAGTATATATGATATATTATATAGACGTTACTTATGTTTTACACCCGCGCTAGCCCTGCCCCGCTCTGTCGTTAGTTACCTAACCTAACGGTGCACGAGGGGACATCGAGGCGAATGCGGATGGCATAAGTGTACGTCGTATTTATCTGTGATGTTTAGGTACTTAAATGATGGGACTTCATTAATGAAATTAATGAAATAAAAGAAACCTAAGATGTTGTAGAATCGAATTTCAAAATAAAACTGGTAGCTACAGTTCTTGCTTTGCACAGCGGTATATATGATATATCCTTCACCTTATTCAATGAGGAAAGGACCGAGATCCCTTCACCGGGAGTGACTCCTTTAGCAATAACTAGCAGATGCTACACACTCGGTTTGTCTTTTGATTGCTTTTAAGTGTTTTTGCTTTGCACAGTGATATATATGATATATCCCGCACCTCATTCGACGAGGAAAGGACCGACGATCCCTTCACCGGGAGTGACTCCTTTAGCAAAACTAGAAAAGCCTCAAAAGCATTCCATTTTTAAAATCATTTGATTCTACAACGATATCGAGTTCATTACGCAATAGGTTTTCAGAAAAACCTGTCGTAGCCCTCCGTCATTTCAGATAAGTGGTAGTTAGTATTCGTGCTACGTTTGTTGGCCTGCGTCAAGGCGTAGTGTGCGGTAGCTAACTAGTATTTATCTGCTTATGCATATGATGCAGATTGGATTAGGGTAGTCGTGCGACTTTGTTGTCCTGCGTCAAGGGTCGTGCGGGTGGGTCTAATTCAATCAGGAAATGACGGGTTGAACTTGACTAGCGGACTATGGTTTGTTGGCCTGCGTCAAGGTCATAGAACGCTAGGGGTAAAATATTATCGGGAATTTCAAGTGTTGAAATTTGCAATGATATTGCATACATTCTATGAGATAGTTGGATCCCGATACCCGCTGCGAGTAAGAGTTACTCCTGGGAGAGTTTTATACATTACAATTAGCCGATCAAGTAGGTGTCTAGAAAGGTGTCAACGGGGTTACGCCTCTGGGAAAACGAGGTTTACATTAATTAGGTTCGTGCGAAAGCACGGGGGACCTCCCTCAAAGTACCGACACTGGCCTGGCTGAAAGTTTGGCGAACTTGTAGTGTGTAATTAATCCCGGCTAGTCTTTCCTTTTAGGGTTTGAAGGAAGACTTGATAAAAAGCAGTGGGAGCCATCCTGATTAGATAAAATAATAACCAATCTATTCTTGCAAGAGCGCACGCTGAGTGTTTTCTTCTCTCTCTCTCCAGGTAGTGACTATATCACGCCTTAATCAAGATAATAAAACGGATTATTGACCGAACCCGCTTATTATACTGAGCTGGGGAATGTTGGTCCCGCTCCAACTTATAATTGTTATAAGACAGAGCAGGAAATTGGGGAATACCAGATTTCCCGTGCCGCCCAAATGAAGAGAGTGCATGCTGATGCATCATCTTCGGGTGTGTTCATTATACAGAACTGTTTCTCAGTATCCTCCGCATCCATGGTATATGATACCGGATCAGGATCCCAGATATGTAAGATGTTACATAGGGCTACAAAAGGGTAGAAAAACTGAGAACGGGTGATAAGTTTCATGAGGCAGAAAACGGGGCAAGTGTTGCAGCCAAGTCTGTTGGTCACTGTCACCCTGTATTGTAATACATTGATTTTGAACGTATGTTATTAGATACCGAACCTGATATACAAAATCATATATGTCTCTTTATTAGTAAAGAAACGATAATATTTTGTATTGTTGGATAATGTTTTGAACATTTCCTATATCAAAAGTTGATCGGTTCAGGCACGTTATCTAAAAGTATTGATGTTCTAAATCAAACTACAGTTCTTATTATATGGAACACACACAAGAGGAAGAGTTCAGAAATGAACGAATTCTTCTTGAGGTATTGTAGACTAGGTCAGATCAATGCGACCCGACTAGCTGAGTTACATTTAGATGCATATTTAAATTAGTTTGAATTTACATCTTGTGAAACTCGCCATTCATGTCACAAAGATAAGATGACCATAGCTCCGTTTACTAGAAACAGAGAAAGAGTTAGTGAACTCTTGGGATGATACATGTTGATGTATGTAGGTCCCCTGTCTACACATGCCAAGACCGGTTCTTTGTACTTCATTACATTCTCTGATAATCTCTCGAGATTCAGACACATGTTCCTGTTGAAACACAAGTCCGAACCTTTTGAGATATTCATAGAATATAAGTTAGAAGTAGAGAACCAAAATACGGGTATAAGTATTATGTCCTTTGATGTGATCAAGGAGGAGAATACTTGTGCATGGAATTCCTGGACTATTCTAAAGGAGAATGAGATTCTCTCTCAGTGTTACTCCTCCGTATACACCACAGTACCTCGGTGTATCGGGGCGGAGCAATCACACTCTATATGATATAGTGTGCTCTATGATGAGTACTACTGAGTTACCTTTTTCCTTTTGGGTGTTGTGCACTTGAGAAGTTGCATACCTATTGAATAGGGTTCAAATCAAATCAGTTGTCTACCATTTCATATGTGATATGGAAAGGGAAGAGCCCATGTCTTAAGCTAGTTAAGATTTGGGGTTGTCCGGCTAATGTCTAAAAGCAAAATCCGGACAAGCTCGAGACAAAGTCTGTTATGTAGAACTGGAAAGGTTCCAGCTATACAAAATACAGCAGATAATTTGGTAGAACCAAAGGATTCAGTAGTAACCAACGAACCTCAGCCTCTCCGCCGATCTAGCAGGGTTCCTCACCCACCTGAGAGATACTTCTGTTTCTCTATGACAGTGGGAGCGAGGATTGCATCATGAGATGATGACCCAACTAGCTTCGAGCTGGCCATCAGGAGTAAGACTCTGTAAGAATGGCTGGATGCTTTTTGATCTGAGATGGAATCCTTATACACCAACAAAGTATGGACTTTGGTTGCTATATCTGAAGGGTTAAATCCCCATCAGGAGCAAGTATATCTTGAGAAGATTACTTGGTGTACATGGAAAAGTTGAGACTTTCAAAGCTAGACTTGTTAAAAGTTTGCATCATTGACCAGGTGCGGATAATGATGAATCCTTTTTCAAGTAACGATGCTTAAGTCCATCCAGATCCTACTTGTCACGGCTACATACCATGACTACGATATCTGGTGGTTGGGTGTCATGACTGCTTTTCTAAATGATGTTTTGGAAGAGAGCGTCTATAAGTACACAGCCAGAGGGCTTCGTAGACAGTGGGAGCAGCGGAAACGTGTGCAAGATGCTTTATAGGATTAAAGCAGGCATCGCGGAGTTGGAACATCTGTTTTGATGGATTAGTCAAAGAAGTTGACATCATCAAAATGGTAGATGAACCTTGTATATACAAAAAGGTAGTAGGGAGTATGGTGACGATCCTCGTAGAGTACGTGGATGGCATACTCTTGATAGGGAAGGAGTTTCCTATGCTACGCTCGGTCAATCTCCGCTTATCACATAGATTCTCCATATAGGATCAAAGTGATACCTACTAAATCCTGGATTTTGGATCTATGAGATAGATCTAATTGGATGTTAGGATACTCACTAGTAGTAGTGAGATGGTATCAATCGATCCTGGGGAGAATCACTGGAAGTGTTCCAGAGAGATAAAGACGACTGAATGTCAGTCGCAGGCATTGTCTTTACCCTCAGTAAAGGGACGGTATGTTTGAAGAGTTTCAAGCTAGATACCGTGACATACTAGACTATAAAGGCTGGATACATCGCTACTTAAGATGCTACCAAAGAGGATGTTTGGGTGTATATTAGTTCATGAGATGAACTACGTTCCTACCATTGTGAGACAATGGAGTTGTGGCTTATGCTAAGGAACGCCGGTCCCATCAGTGATCCAGACTTATTCTAAGGCAGTATCACCTGATCATGGAGATGGTTGTTCTCCAGGGTGATCGAGGCAAGGAGAGCAGACTTAGAGGATAACGCAGCGGATCCACTCACGAAGGCCTATTCCCAGAGAGAGACATTTAGGGGATGGTTGAGTATGAGATACTACAACCACTGCTACAGATGGCCCTAGTGCAAGTGGGAGATTGTTAGTTATATGTATGCCCTAGAGGCCATTACTGTACATAGGATGTATATTGTAGTGGATGCTGGGACATATATAGGGAGGACTTTCTTGCTCGACATGATAGTATGCTATCTGGTTACCCTTTACCTTAACGTGTACACTGATTGTCTCTCTGTTACATGTTGGTAAAGCCCTTAGGATGTGTGCTTGACTACCTGGACTATGATGCGGATCATACTAGTGGGGACATGGTAGTCCATAAGTACATCCTTCAAGGTCCCTAGTCGTGGGTGTATCGAGACGGGGCATCGATATACCAGAGTAGACTAGCGTATACGCTTCTCGACCCATGAGATGGGCGATGGATGATCCCATATCCATTGGTGTTTGACATCAGAGATGGTGTACGGGTGCTCAGTGGAGACTGGGTACACTGGACGGACTCGCCGAGAACTCCCAGATGGTATTATACCTTACGTCAGATGGCAGTTCTCAGGTGACACTGGTACAGAGTAGTCTGTTGACCCGAGATCGTCATAGAGTCTTGTGTGGTTCCCACTGTACTTTGATTTCCATCTTACCACGTCCAAGAGGGCGTGCAAAACGGTGGTTTTTGGGTACAGTCCCGAGTCACATGGAGGCAATGAGCGATAGGAGGGGATTCGTCTCTCCCGGTATAGGGGGTTGATGTTGCACTGTGTTCGATTGGCTATAACAGGAAGTCCCTGGCCAGGGCTATCAGAGAATTGCTGGTAAGTATTACCAGTAGTTTCTCGACCCGTTATGAGCCTCATATCGACACGACTTATCGAGCTATTGGGGTCTGACGTTTACCACCCCTAGGCAAGATATGCGACATATCAGACGATCAGACCGGACTGTACAGTAGTGTTACTGGTTGGATTCACTGGAGTGTGAGCGGGCTTGCTCGTCGATCTTCTGATCGCTCAATACCCGGGTGGCCGTTACGTTTAGCAGACCGCTTGCGGCTTGTGGATGCTTGATATGATCAACATCTGCTACCGGCGTATTGACGAGTCTTTAGATTCCTACACAGAGGTTTCCTGGCTCAAGCGAAACGAAATAGGAGCGCATATGAGATATGTGCAGGACCGAGAATAATGCGTGTATGTGATACCGCATTTCATTCTCGCGATATATGTTTCGATTGGTTATATTCGATATGACCTAGTTATCGAATCATTGATTCGATAAATCGATACATTGGATTCTAGTCGGTTATGTGCGACATGACCGGATCATTGAATCAAATGTTGATTTAATGATTTAATGCATAATTATATATTTGATATATTACTTTGCATCAGCTAGTATTGGTTCACTTTATATGGATTTTCTCACTTGATGTGCATGATGTATATGTGATATACTTTTGTGCACTTGTTTGTATCATGTTTGATGATGCATGTTTAAATGGTTAAGTGTAAAGAATAAAACCATGGTTAAGTAGATAATTAGGGTTTTGTTTTACTCTCTCATTTATTTATCCATTCTTATTTATTTAAATAATTTTATGAAAACAAAATGGTTTTCCTTTTTGTCATGAAGCTTGATGAAGCTTCATGAAGGTTTGACTCAAAGACCATTTTGTCTTCATGCTAAACCCTAACTATTCCCACTTACCATGGTTTGCTCTCTACACTTAACCTTAGTTATATTATGATAAGTATTAATTTTATTTGATTATTGAAAAAGACTTATCATAATTCTAGCTCATCTTCTTCTTCATCTTCAAGTTTGAAACCTTGAGGCCATCAATGGCAACTTGAGCTTGAGAGTGAGAAATCCAATTCTAAAGAGAACCCACCTCCTATTTCTTCATCCTCTACCTCTTGCCAAGTAGTAGAGTGTATTTTCTTCACAAGTTTCATCACTTTGTGAAGTGGGAGCTTGATCTAGCGATGCCTCGACGTAGATCATCTTCGGCATCGTCGTCGATGACCAAGCCTGTTCATTCTCCGATGAAGCCGACGCTAGAGCCCGGGGTTCGACTTGGACAGCGAGGAGACTTCGTTGCGGAGCCGTGGAGGTGGATATCCAGATCTACAAAGGTTGTAATTTCCGTATAATTATAGTTAAGTGTTAACTAGATTACTTTTTCGCCTAGATTTCTAGCCGACGATCCGTAGTCGGGTTTCTCGGCACCTAGAATTTTTGAAATTGGCATGGTTGATGCCTTGTGAGACCTCACTAGAGTGCCTAGGAACCCTACAGATACACCACATACTACGCTTACGGTCACAGAAAAGAAAGTGTAAAACTGCAACATTTGGAATCCACAATCACTTTAGACATCTTAAATCCGAAATATCACATACTTCGTATTTCATGCCTAACTATATGAATTCCACATATTGTATCACATTCCAGATAAATAGACAATGTTAAACTTTCCGATCGAATAAACAAACACCCAAGATTTCCCAAATAGCTCAACACTTGAGCGGAGTTCAAAAATCACAGAACATGTCACTGCGCCAATGAACCAGCCGTAGAAGGGTCAAACCAACGCCTCACATGTGGCAACGCTAAACTACCACAAACCCTAGGGTTCAGTGGCAGTTTTGACGGTCACATAATCGAGTTAAGGTTACGTTCTTCTAGAGGGTCCACAGATACGCTGGCATGATTTCCCGAAAATTTTAAACAAAGGAAAAATCCAACACTTGAAAGTTTTCCGTCATGAGAAAAATGAGTTATTGATATCCGTTCGAACATTTTAACACGTTCTAAATTATCCGGGAAACTAAACGTTGTTAAACTTTCCGATCGAATCAACGAATTTTATAGATCTCCAGAAAACTCAACACTTGAGTAATATTAAAAATTCCCAGCGGTATATAGTAATTACCTACGGATGTAACCTAGAAGTATTTGTCCCTAATACTCAAGTACTGCCGCGGAACCGCCGCGCAAAGCATGGTATTGCCGCGGTTCCGCGGCGACTTGAGGGAATTAGGGGTTCGTATTTCACAGTTATCCATAGAATCACTTGCTTAATTTTCTGAGTATTTTTAATAAAGAAAAAACCACCTTTTTAGAAAATTTCAAGAGAGGGGGTCAAATTTGACGTTTCGGGGTTCGATCGGACTTTTAACTTCGTATTCACGTCGTCTAATGCTCTATCTAGGCTCTGATACCACTGAAGGGTTACTAGGCACTATCACAAGGATTATAAGGCATCAACCATGCCAAATCTAAATTTTTTCAAGTGCCGAAAAACCTAAAGCGAGGATCTTTGCTAGAGTTTTAGGGTTAACATAGCATGTAAATGTCTTTACATCTAAGAGAAAGGGATTACAACCTTTGTAGTCCAGTCCTTCGCTTCATAAGCTCCGAGTAGTAGTCCATTCACCGCGATCCATGAACTTCCGGACTCTAGAGAGGCTCCACAAGCCAAATGATCCATGCTTGCTTGAAATCTTCCTTTTCGAAGATGATCTACCTTGAAGAATCTTTAACCCAAGCTTACACTTCACTTAACAACTTATTAGAGAAGTGAACACCCTAATCTAAGTGGCTAAAATAGATGAGGATGATGAAGTAGGAATTTAGCTCTCTTTTATTTTCAATTTCTCACACTAAATCATCACAAACACAAAAGCTAGTAAGCTTTTCAAGGAGAAAGAAGAAGATGAAACCTTTTGTGATGAATAATGAATTATTGTTATAGTTACAAAACAATCTTGAGTTAAGAAATAAAAGGCTTAACTCATGTAGAGAATAAACCTAAGGTAAAGGGTTTGGGTTGGGTTAAGAAATATCTACAAAATATCAACACAAAATATCTTAGCATAAAACAAAAGAAAGCTTCTTGAAGCTTCTTGAAAAAGCTAACCCAAATGCTAACCCAAATCAAACCCTAACTTGTTTAATCTCCACAAATAATGTTGTATTTGTAATCATAACTTGTTACAATATTATATATCACATATATAATATATTTTGCAACAAAAGAAAATAATACAATTAACATATATCGCATATATATCAATGTATTATCCGGTGAGAAAATGAATCAATAAAGCGAGCTTATATTAGATAATGTAATGTAATATATCACATATATAATTATATATTAAATTATCGAATCAACACCTGATCCGACAATCCGGCTATATTGCATATAACCGACTAATATAACATGTACGGATTCATCGAATCAACACTTGATCCGATGACCCGGCTATATCACATATACCCGGCCGATATCATATATCGCAAGAATAGAATACGGTATCTCATATCTTATTATTCTAGGCCCTGCACATATCAGATATGTGCTCCTACTCCGTTTTGCCTGAGTCAGGAAACCTCTGTGTATGACTCTAAAGAATCGTCAATACGCCGGCAGTGGGTGATGATCATATCAAACACCCACAAGCTGCAAGCGGTCAGCTAAACGTAACAGCCACCCAGGTATTGAGCGATCAGAAGATCAACAAGCAAGCCTGTACAATCTCCTGTGAATCCAATCAGTAACACTCCCGTACAGTCCGGTCTCTTCGTCTGATATGTCGCATATCCAGTCTATGGGTGGTTAACGTCAGACCCCAATAACCGATAAGTCATGTCGATGTGAGGCTCATAATAGGTCGAGAAACTACTGATAACTCTTACCAGTAAATCTCTATATCTGCCATGGCCAGGGACTTCCAGTTATAGCCAATCGAACAAAGCACAACATCAACTCCCTATACCGGGAGAGACGAATCCCCTCCTATTGCTCATTGCCTCCATGTGATTCGGGACTGTACCCAAAAGCCACCATTTTGCACGCCCTCTTGGACGTGGTAAGGTGGAAATCAAACCACAGTGGGAATCACACAAGTCTCTATGACGATCTCAGGTCAACAGACTAACCTGTACCAGTATCTCCGGAGAACTGCCTTCTGACGTGAGGTATAATACCATCTGGGAGTTCTCGGTGAGTCCGTTCAGTGTACCCAGTCTCCATTGAGCACCCGTACACCATCTCTGATGTCAAACACCAATGGATATGGGATCATCCATCGCCCATCATATGGGTCAAGATGCATATATGCTAGTCTACTCTGGTGTATCGATGCCCTGTCTCGATACACCCTCGACTAGGAACAATTATAGGATGTACTCGTTGACTACCCTGGCCCCACTAGTATGATCTCATCATAGTCCCAGTAGTCGAGTACATATCCTAAGGGCTTTATCAACATGTGACAGCAAGACAGTAAACTAATACAAGTCAATATGTTAAGACAAAGTGAAACCACATAGCATACTATCATGTCGAGCAAGAAAGTCCTCTCTATATATATCCAAGCATCCACTATAATATACATCATATGTACAACAATGGCCTCTAGGGCATATATATAACTAACAATATACTCACCATGGTTGCATTTCTAACCTCATAAGTTTTTATTCATTCATCACTTCATCTTCTTCTTCTTCATCTCATGCTTGCTCTATTGATTTTGACAAAGTGATGAAATATTGTGAGAAAATAAAATCTAAAGTGAGCAAAATTTCTACTTCATCATCCTCTGCTATTATTCATTTAGTTTAGGGTGTTTGCTTCACTAATCTACCATTAGTGAAGAGGTAGCATGAGCTTGAGTCTCCTCGACGTAGATCATGTTCGGCCTCGAAGACATTGAGCAAGCTCGTTCATTTCTTCAAGTAAACCCTTTCAAGAGTCCGGGAGTTCACTAAATGCAGTGAAGGGACTACTATACGGAGATATAGAAGTGAAGGACCGGTCTACAAAGGTTGTATTCCGCATTCACTTAGATCTAAAGTGTTTACATTGTTTGTTTCGTATGATTCTCTAGTTTAACATCCTTATCATGGCAAAATTTTAATTTGGCATGGACGATGCCTCCCGAAACCTTGCTGCCGCGCTACGTAACCCAGTAGATAAGGCCTACCCCAGCTTTGATTATGGGGGTATTTTGCTTTCGCTTCTTCATAGAAGACACTCCGTCGAAGTATAGTTCCCATCGGGCATGATTCCCTTCTTTCTCCCTGTCAATTGTGTCAAACGCGTGTTCGTCTGGCAGTTCGTAATTTAGGAGAGAATCGGCTGGTATTGGATGCTCAACGAGAAAGTCGGCGATGGCCTGGCCTTTCACTGCCTTGAGGGGTTGATAGATTATCGAGAACTCCATCAAGAGGAGGGCCCATTTGGTAAGCCTTCCCGTTAGTATGGCTCTTGATATCAAATATTTGAGAGGATCCACCTTCGATATGAGATGGACCTCATGTGCCAAGGCATAATGTCGAAGCTTCATTATCGCGAAGATCAGTGCCAGGTAATGCTTTTCTATGGGTAAGTAATTGTTTTCTGCCCCCAAGAGAACTCGACTCAAATAATAGAGAGCTCTCTCCTTTCCTTGATCATTCTCCTGTGCTCATAGCACGCCTAAAGAATCTTCAAGGGCTATTGTATACAGGATGAGGGGCTTTCCCTTGACCGTAACGGTCAGTACCGACGGATTCTGCAGGTACTTCTTGATTTCGTCCCGTGCACTTTGGCATTTCTGATCCCAGACAAACGGGGCCCCCTTCTTCATTAGATAGTTGTAGGGACGGCATTTGCCGGAGAGGTGACTTGGAGTTTGACACCTGTTTAGGCATCAGTATCTCTACGACTGGGATAGTGTCAGGAGAAAATCATCATTTGCCCCTATCAATTTAGACAAAGGTGGCTTAATAGACAGGGTTAGGATCCTGTCGACTAAGACTTTTGACTTTATGAGCCGTAAGGGTCTCATAAAGGGTTTTCTCCCTACGAGTCGTGAGGATCTCGTAGGTGTATTTTCTCCTTAAGAATCATGGGGATTCCTAAGCGATGTCTTCTCTTGTAAATCGTCTTCCAAGAGTGTTTTTTTTATAAGTCGAGAGGACCTACAAGTGTTATTCACCATATTGGGACATTTCTTGCTATTTGTAGAACTTGGCAAAGAAATATTTATTCGTGCCCTATGGATTGTATACAAGTGTCAATATGGACTGCCTGTAGGGCAATTTAGGGATATGACGGCTTAAGAACAGGTCCAGATCCCTGTAACCTAAGGCTTTTGAATCCTATGAGCCGTGATGGCCTCACATAGGGGATTCTCCTTATGAGTCGTGAGGATCTCGTAAGTGTATTTATTTTAACGAGGTTGCGCCCTTCTGGGTTTTCACAAGCTCTCCGACAGTCCTGCTGTTTTTACTTACGGCGCCCATTTCGAGTTTTCATCCGTGCCCATTTTGCTTGTGGACGTACCGTTTTTTTAAGCGGGGCATTCCACTAGATTGTAGGACCTATTTGTAGGCCCCCTAATATCCTTCCTGTCCTTTGGGAAGAAAGGACCATTCTACATAGAGATTCTTCCGCCAGTGAGAAATATGCCCCCTGTGTATATCTCGTGGGGAACGAGTACCCACGCCGTCGCTATTTTTGGCAACTGGTTGCTTCAGAGCCGCTTATTTTTGTTGAGCGTAGACGGCAAAGACCATCTTGCCTCCGCTTTTCACTCGTCATCATCGGATGAGAAAGAGTCTTGACCCATTGATCCAATCGAGCCATTTTATCCCTGAGTTCTTGGAAGGTTGTCGGCTTGAAGAGGGCCATATACGGGGACACCTTTGAATTTGGGTCAAGAGTGGCTATGAGCATTCTCATGGCTGCAACTTCATCGATGCGTTGCTTGTATTTGACCAGAGATTTTGCTATCGGGTAACATATTGAACCCAAGTCTTATTCAGTCTAACTCTTTCATTGACCAGCGCCGTTACGGTAGTATGTTCGTTCTCATTAGTGAATCCCTGATAGAAGAGCATATCCATTTCGTCGACTATCTTCATGAGGGAGTTCCGCATACCATTCGAAGGCAATGCCCACCAGACAGCTGACGAACTGTCAGAGGAGGAGTATATCATTCTCTCCAGAATTGCGGCACATGGATTTAAATCGCGCAATGTGCTGGCGAGGATTCCCAATTCCTTTGTACATGTGGAACGCTGGAAGTGTGTACTCTGGCGGGTACAATATTTGATCGTACCACGTCGGATACGGTCGACCAGTCTTGATTGACCTATTTGCAGGTTCACTGGCATAGTGAGCTTTGATTTGCTGAGCGATATTCGTTCAGCTTTGCTTTTGGAATCATTTCCTCTTCAGCTGTTGATGAGGTTTGCAGAGGATTTGAAATGTCATCCTTATCTTTAAGACTGACTACCGGCAGTTCATCTGCCAGTGGTTCCGATTGAACCATCATTCCAGCCATATTCTGAATCAGAAAGGTCATCTGGTTCATTGTAGTGAACATTTCTGCCGCTTCCTCATCTCTCTTTTTCAGAGCGCACTTTAGGAAATCAATATCCGACTCATTCTCTACTCTTTCTTCGGGTCCGTTCTCGGGATTTTCCTAAGGCGATGGATTAGAGTTTGCTGCCGCCTAAGCGAGCATCTCCTGCAGCTTTTCACGTTGCAGTTGAACTTTTGTCAGGGACCAAGTTTGCTGTCGGTGACTAGTAGAAGCTCGAATTTCGTCTTTGGTTTTCACCACATAGACTAAGTGAACTACCATGCCCCCAGACTTGAGGTGTTTGGAGTTTTGGCCTTTGGAGTTTGCTTCGGGCACTTGAGCTTTATTAGGCCTCTCTCTTTTTTTGTGAAAAGATGCTTTGGTTTTGGGAGGAACCGCTGTATCAGGATTCGTCTTAGGATGAGTCCCCTTGTATTTGAAAGGGATTTGTCAGAATTTGGCTGACGTCTAGGGGAAGAGCTGCGGTTAACGATAGAGACCTTCACCTGCTTCCACACTTTATATATAGATGAGGAAAGTTGTCTTAGGGAGCGAACTTGTTTCTGCTCTCATGGGATCTCCATGGGCTGCGGAGACTTCTTCAATATTGCGGTGGGAGAATTTTGTCTGACCCTTTGCAACAGTTTGAAGCTATTCCCTGTTGGAACAACAACATTCACCACTGGGGTTAAAACATGACCATACGGAGAACTGGCCCCAGCTCGTTTGTATGATGCCGATATCGACGTCAACCGTTTCTTGAGTCCGTGATTTGATTAGCCTCAGGATTTTTCCGAGCCTGCCCCCTGTTTCCTTTGAGAGCTTAATATTCTGCCCCCTGCGTCGACCTTGGTCTTTGGTAGGTGTCAGTTGTTTGAGGACTGATTCTGTCGGCAAAGTTGCAGCTTGGGAAACCAACCTGTGGAAGATAGACTTCCTCTGGGCTTCCTCCATCGGCGTTGAGGCACCGAGGGTAGGAGGTGGGATTATCGACCTAAAGAGAAGCCCGTTGATTTCTTGAAGAGCCGGGTTGCAGAGAACGGAACTGCAAGTGGCCCATGGTTGACTCCACCGGATATGACAGAGCCTGAGTTGCTAGGGTGGGAGAAAACGCCATTCTTCATAGAGATGAAACGCCGGCTTCAGTATCCCATCACCCAAGGGCAAACACAAACATATATACCGAGATTATCTGATCGCGGGAAAAACACGACACACGAAGTGTGGAGTGGAAAGAGGAAGAGATCCCACCGGGCGTGCCAGAATCTGTTTACCGCCGAAAACCAGGAAGACAAATGTCTTTCTTGAATTTGGGGGCAGATACTTTTTGGATTTATCCGTCCATCTCTCTGAAGATGCCAAGTTAATTTATGGCACCGTGCATCGGAGGTTTGGACGGATGCGGCCGTTGTAGCAGACTTCGTCAGATTCCCTCTCGTTGTGAGGGGTTTTTTATTGTGGGGACGCTCTTCCCTGCAGGCGCAAGCCCCTGCAGTTAATTACATTACCGCATCGCGGTAACCACTTTCTCCTGCTCCAGAAGGTCACTTCGTGTCATGTGCGTTTGTTTTATTTTTGGTTGCTCATGGATTAGATACGGAGACTAATTTATGTTGTCGCCCGTAAGGCGTGGATTAGTCCAAATCCGTATATCTTAAATTTGGGTTTGGGTTGATTTAAGGATCGTTGATCTCGTTTGAGATTAAGATCAACTTAAATGTTTATTAAGAATATGTTAGTCCGATCTTGGAATAAGATCTACTTAACGGGGGTTTAGGATCATTTTTGATCCAACAGAAGAGAATTTAGGCTCTATCGTTTTAATTTAGAGACGTTACGGTCCATAGATCACCATTTTTTTGGGTGAGGGTTTAGTTTAAGGACGTTACAGTCCATAGCTTAGTTTAAGGACGTTGCGGTCCATACCTAGTTTAAGGACATTGCGGTCCACAGCTTAGTTTAAGGACATTGCGGTCCGCATGGATGTGCTCATGGGTTTGGGAGTTCACCAAAGAGCTGTTGGTTGTCGGGACCCTCCACCTCTCTGAAGACGTTGAAGAATTACAACGACATGTATCAAAGGTATGGAGAGATGTGCCCTTGAACAAAACTCCAGATTGAAGGGAGAGATCATGGTGGAACGAACACCATTTTAGATACCATATGTTAGGAGATCATTAGTCATCTTTGGAACTGAGATAGATTTGGAGAGACCTAAGCATAGGAGGGCTTGGCTGATTGGTGGTCCAAAGGGTTTTGGCATCGGGAGACTGGGCTAATTTGGGCTAAGGTTGGCCTCTCATAGTGTTAAACACTAATATCTGCTCGGCGCTCGTGTGCTCCCACGTGAGGCTCTAAAGTAGTGTTAAACACTAAAATTTGGAGCGCTCATGTGTGTCACGTGAGACGCCTGAGAATTGGGCACTGATTCTTTGGATTTATTCTCTTGTTCTTTTATAAGTGCTAAGCACTATTGGGGGTCACGGGGGATCACATGACTCGATCTCAGTCATTCCTTTTTGTTCCTCAAAGGTGCTCACATGGGAACACGTGATCTGTTGTTATAGCGTTGAACGCTAATCATTTCTTTTATGTGCATGGAGATCTTGATCTGAGTTTTTAGAATTTTAGGTCCTTTATTTTTATAAGAATTAAATTCTTATGCAGGGTTAACCCTAGTTTTATCAAAGGAATTAAATTTTTATATCTTTTGGAAGAATTAAATTCTTCAAACTTAGTTCTTTCACCTAAGTTTTGAGTCTGCATGACAGAATCTCCCCGATGAGAATTAAATTCTCAACTTGTAGGGAGATATGCTTCTGCAGACCTCAACCAACGGAAGAACTAAGTTCTTTGTAAAAGAGTTAAACTCTTGGAGCGGTGAAGAAGAGATAAAATGATCTCTAGGTCTTTCTTCTTACCTAAAGTTTCTTTTTCTAAAAGAGAGATCTTCTTTTTTTTTTGTTTCTCAAATCTTATGGGGGGGTCTCCTCTTTTTTTAAAGAATTAAATTCTCTCTCTATTTTTCTTCCCCTCCCCCTCTGTGTGTTTCTCTTCCTCTCCTCGCTCCTATTTATACGAGAAGAACAAGAATCAATTTGTTAAGTGAATCTCTCATTGAGAGATCATGATTGATTCCATGATCTTTTAGATCAATCGGTGAATTTTATTCACCGTTAGATTTTTAATCCAAAGGCTCTCTGTTTAACAGAGAGGATTTCTTGTTTGTTTAACAAGATTATGAATATCTTGTTAGTTTTAACAAGATCAGAAATATATTTTCTTAATATAAAATTTAATTCTATCATATCTTTTTAGTTTAACAAGATCAGAAATATATATTTTTTCATATAGAATTTAATTCTATCGTATGGTTATCTGGTTAGTTTAACGTAGAATTTTATTCTTATCATATGAATATCTTGTTAGTTTAACAAGATTAGAAAAATATTTTCCTATGATAGAATTTTATTCTACTAGATGATCACCGTTGGATCTTTGATCCAAAGGTCCTCTGTATAACAGAGAAGATCTTTCTAGTTTGAGGAAGATCAGGAAAATATTTCCCAAATAGAATTTAATTCTATCAGATGATTTCATTGGTGATATTTTATCATCGTCGAATTTTAAATCCAGTATTCTCTGTTAGAGAACGATCTTTCCATATTAGAAAGATCAGGGAAAATATTTTCCAAATATGATTTAATTTTATCACATAGAATTTAATGGGAGCATTTTAAATTGGGGCGCTCACATGCTTTGCATGTGAGAGGCAAGAGAACTCACGTGTTTAACACGTGACCCCTGGTGTGGGTTTTAGCATGTTTATGTTCAGAGCGCTCACGTATTTAACACGTGATGCCCGTTTGTCCATTTAGATTTATTTATGTTCAGCGTTCATATGCTTTGCATATGAGCGCTCACGTGTTTTACACGTGAGGCCCATTTGGCCTTTAGTTATGTGTTTTCAACGTCTATATGCTTTGCATATAAGCGCTCACGTGTTTAACACGTGATGTCCAACTGTGAATTCTTTTCTTCTTTCTTATCTCCCTTTTTTATAAGAGTTATAAGGGAACAAATAACTCTTGGCTGAAAATTTTTGGCGGGAACAGATGGTTCAGTAATATAGCAGTCTGTTGCAGTCCTTCCAGGAGGCTTCGGATTGCCTCAAGCAGTACCGTCTGCTCATTGATCTGAGCAGCTACGGTTGGAGTAAGCGGTAGAGGTGAAGGTTTGTTGTTGACATTGGTGTTGGTGTTGTTCGGGGAATCCATAACCTTAAATGAAAAATACGGTTAGGATAGATTCAATGAATAAGATTCAAGGAATAAGTAATTGTAAAGAATGTTTTCAGTTGCTGTTTCTTATGTTATATTGCTTAGGACTTCATGCAGAATTAACCCGCTTGTCCATGCAGAACTGACCTGCATGTCTATACAGAGTGGACCTTCATGTCCATACAGAGATGGCCTGCATAGGTCACCAACAAAATCTGTCACGGCCCGCTTCCCAGTGTACGGGTAAGGAAACCCGACAAGGCCGGTACGTATTTACTCAGAAGTAAACACGCCAAGCGTATCTAAGCGATATAAAATAAAAGTACACAAGAGACAAGATGTAAATGAACAGCAACTTTATTTATTTAACATTCTTTTTACAATACAACTGAAATGTAAATAAATGGAATGAAAGCAATGCCTAAACAATGGCATAACAGAAATGGAAATAGTATGTACAAGTATCTAAAGCTCTAGGTCGAATGCTAACTGCTCCAAATCCTCAGTGCTGGGCTCGATCTCTAGTGAGTCCGATCCACCTGACAGCATTCCAAAGAAAGAAGAAAAGGAATTTCGTTAGCGAACAATCGCTCGGTAAGTCCCATTGGTGAGTAGAAATAGTATAGACAGAAGGAGAATATAAGTTTTAATGTTTTATTATATTGTTAACGCTGTTGTTTGTAGCTTGGTACAGAAAATGCTAGTGTATACGAGAGGAGCCCCACTATTCCGGAGACTAAGGTATACGGAGCACAAGGAATCGTTCAGCCACAGTACAACGGCAATGGATATTCAGGTCATGTGTATTATAGTTACAGACTCGTGCCACTTTTAATACCTTCCATACCAATCTACCCCTTATAAACCCCGTGATGTCTTTATTGTATTGATTGTATTTTGTATTGTATTTTCTTATATTGTAAGTTGTATATGGATGACTTTCCGGAATTATAATATCAGTAAATGGAACGGATATAATGGATGTACATGTAGATGGAGTATATCTATGGTTTGGTTCGGTCAATATAGATTAATGTAAATTGAATAGACGGATTCATGTTGAATAATAGTTTATACTTAAATTACATTCAAGTCGGATTGATTAGATTGAGACTCATTCCGAGTCGGACGCTTTAGAAAAGAAATTGAAATCCTGAATTAGGTTTTGATGTTATCGGTAACTGCTACACATGGACGGCAGGATTTGTGTCTTTTTCTAAGACAATTACCATGTTGATAACACCGTTTGTTAGATTGTCTACCTTAAATAGGCAAGCACCCATATCTTCGGCTCCCTGAGGCTCAAGAGACTGGTCCCGCTTAAACCTATGTTTACTAGGGTCCTTATTGTAATTTAACATAACTTGAGAGGGTTTTATGTAAAAATAGTTTGATATAATTTTCAAAATACACCTCAAGTATTTAATTATCGTCTTTAGGTTTTTCATAGATGTATATTTTATAAATGTGAAATTTCTAGTGAGTAGAAATTAGTTTTCATAGTATATGGTATTTTATTGAAATATTGGAATTGTTTTATATTTGGATGGTATTTTCATGTAACGGTGATTTCTTTTGAAAACTTGGAATATTTATATAATATAATTAAAATAGATATTTTGATAATATATATATATACACATATATTTAAAAATAGGTTTTATTTATTTTCTTGTAGAAATCTCATTTCTAAAGAAAAATATATAAAAATTCCATCGAGATCGAATGCTCCTTTCGGAGGTCTGCATCTCGCTCTACTAGGCCCGAGGACATGTGATAATCCACACCATCTCGAACGGGGTCCCCAAAAGTGGGTTGTAGAGACACAATTGCAAGGAATTGTTTAATACATCTTTTTATAAAAATGGTTTTATAAGTTGATGGTATTTATTTGCAAAGTCGTTTTATCCCATAACTATGTTACCATATTTCCATTGTGCTATATTAGAGATGTGTGTTGTGATGAGACAGGTCATTACCTCGTGATTTATCTAAAGGTAATACAGGAATTATGTTTTTTTTATGTCGGGAATGAAGTTTGTGGTATTTTACTGTAAAACTATGATAAAAATTGCAATAAAGAATATTTTGAGATGAAACTTGTTTTAATAGATTTGTTTATGTTTGTTAAACAATATGTGAGAGTATTGAGTTCTATTGATTAAGAAAAGTAACGTTTTAAAGAAAAACCGAATCGGAAGTCGGATTAACTCCGTTTCCGTCGGGTTTTAGAAGTGAAAGTTTTTAAGATAGTAGAAGAGAGTGGGAGAGGGGATGATTAGTCGAAAATATTGCATCTTTTAGCCGGCAACTTCCTCATCATTTGCATTCATATAGAAGTGTTCGGCATTCATATTTCACATATTAGCAAAACTGTCGCAAAATATCAGATTGCATGTATTAGACTCTAAAACCGACACTATAAAGGAAATTGACTGCATTTCATGGCATCGCATCATCCCTATATTGCGCAACACTTGTTTTGAGATCTGTGCAGGAAAATCCAGAAAAAAGGCCAAAATTTACATGGTACCGATCAAACATGACGCCAACTCAATGATTTGGAATCTGGTATTGATGAAAAGGGAATTCAGGAATTCAATATCTCAGAGAATACTAAAGAATACAGCCCAAAGAAGAACCAGAAATATGTAGCCCTAAAGCCACCACTTGGCCGCGGAACCGCGGCCGGAGCCGGCTTGCGCCGCGGTTCCGCGGCTACCTTGCCACGTCAGCACATCAATTTCAGTGTACATTGTTCCCCTCAGCTCCTACACTTCAGAAAGACACTCCAAGTTCCAGAAGACTCCAGATACTTCTGCCAGATCAGCAAGCTTTGGGATCAACACTAAACTAGCCTTGTATTCTAGAAACTTCTCCCTAAACCCTAGCTTAAACCCTAAGCTAAGCCTAACTAACTACTTCTAGAAGTCTTTCAACAAACTTTTGGAGGGAACTTCTCAAGGCCTAGGATTTGGGTGATCTATAAATAAAACCCTAGGCTCACTTGTAAGGGGGATCCAATTATTGAATTCATTAGATTCATTCATTGAAATCAATAGACCCATTCACTCTCTTTCTTCATCTTCTTCTTCCATAAGTCTAGTGAGAAGGCTTGTGTGAAACCCAACCCTAATTCCAATCCAAAGCCAAGAATCCCGAGTACTCCATCAAGCAAGAAGCCTTGCAACCTTTTAGGAGCCGAGCCGTTCTTCAACAGAGCAAGTGGTCCAAGCCGACCCGCGACTCATGGAGCCGAGCGAAGCCAATTCGACAATTTAGTTCTTCCTCTTGTAGTTCTTGAGCGACTGTAATCAAATTGTTGATATAAATAAAAGGTGATATTCTTTTATCTTGTTTTCTTTAAATTCTTGCATCATGATTCAATCTAAATTTCTAGTTGTAATTCTTGTTGTGATGTTTGAGTAATACTCCGCTCGTCGAGGAGTCGAGACGATCAATAGAAAGATGATGTAATATATCTTAAATCGATTCTTGAATCCTACGAGTTTTGTAAACCCTAGCAAGTTTAAGAACCGACGACCCAATTCGTTGCGATGCTTTCTTAATTGATATCGCTCGAGATTGGGGAGTTACGATCGTTTCTTGAAATTGTTAGAGGCTAGAATGTGAATGATATCGACGAAAGAACAGGGGTTAAACGATGAAACCCTAGTTTCACGAGAAAGCCCTAACTCTCGTCGATCATCATCGATCTAGTATAAATTCTTCGAAGGACAAGAACACGATATCTCGAGATTACATCACGTCTATAGATCCGATCGATTCCTACGAGCCTCATTTAGATTCTTGACATTTGGTTGGAAATATCATCGAAACCCGATTCTCGATTGTTTATCAGTTTCTTGATTCTTGATTAGATTAGTGACACCTGAATCAATCGATAAAATCTTGAATCATGTTTTCTTTTCTTTTCGATTAACTTTTCAATTCAAACAAATCAAATATAAAAACGAATCGCACAATCCCTGTGGACGATCCGCACTCGCTTACGATCTACAACTGACACCGTAATTGATTGCGGTCAAATATAATTCTTTGATTGTGAACTTTATTCAATTTTCTAATTACCGACACAAAGAAACTCTTATCGATCAAATGAAACCGTTATCGGGAACTATTTGATGTGATTTACACAGTCTTGAATTTTAATTCAATCAAATGGCGCCATTGCCGGGGATTACGCTCTAATTTGTTTCATATTATAGTTTGAATTGAAAGATTTATTCCATTGTGATTCTTGAGATCAAAATTCATGCAAACCCTAAACGATTTGTTGTGGTTCATTGCAAGGAAATCTGGAGCTGTTTGGAAATTGAAGAAAATTTTTGGAATAAACCAGAGAGCTGAGGGAGTCTGCAGAAGCTCTCTGGAAAATTTTGGTGGAGTGATCTCATCACGAGACCGCGGAAGCGCGGCCATAGACTGCAACTGCGGCGGAACCACGGTGATACTATCTCTTCACTGCACCATTCTTTCTCTGTAAGTTTCTTACCTTCTCCTCTCTCCTCTTTTTAGCTCCAACTAACAAATTTCTGCAGGCTTCTTTTGCAAATAATGGCAGCTCGCAAATTGCAAAATTAAATTTGTGCGTATTTTTGTTTCTTGGTTGTTTGCATTATAATACGGATATTAAGGGGCACTGCCAAATCCAAATTAGGTGGGGATTTCATTACCCTTCCTAGGCCCCGAAAATCGCAAAACATGCATCCGCATTGACCCACATTAACTAAAAAATATCTAGAGATGATTCTAAGGACCGTCGCGCTCACTTAGGACAAAAGAAGGCCGTGGGTAATTCATTGCTTATCCGCGTTTTCTTGTGGTGTCTAGGCATGTGTGTCGAAGGCTAGTGGTTATTAATTAGGCCCACTACTTACGTAGTGGAGTACCTTCCCACTTACCTGGCACTTACCTGGCCACAGGGGAACAAAGAGGCAGTGGAGGATTCTATCCTGCGACTTGTCTTTTGGCAGTTAGGAGCGGTCTAGAGCCGGACCTAGGTGACCACTAGATTCTAGGGTTTGTGTGCTGCATTTGTTGTGTCGCATCATATTTTTCAAAAATCCGTCCCTTTTTTTCAAAGCAAACACCGCATTCATTCATTTACCCCTAATTATAAGCCAACGCTGCCACTTGTACTAACCCTTTTTAGTACAAGATAGGCTGGACACGGGATTCTAGTGCCCGTTTAGTCCGCGTACCTTTTATCGACTCCGAAGTCGATATTTCTCCATTTACCTTTTCTTTACCTACTACCACACCCACACCGATGGATCCGACTCCATCAAACTTCTTTAACCCTAATCTGCCGCCGTCCGTTGGTGCGCAGAATCCACCCCGCATCTCTCTCCAGGAGAGGTGCTATCCACTTCGAGGTCCTCTTTCGACCTGCTTATCCACACCACCAGCCAATGGGGATAACTTTGAGATTAAACCCCAGTACATCAACCTTTTACCCAAATTCCACGGACTCGAGACTGAGGACGCTTACGTTTTCATTACCAAATTTGAAAACGTATGCGCAATGATGGGTACGTCACAACTTTCAGTGGATGCGATGCGTCTACGACTTCTTCCATTTACATTGTGCGATATAGCCGAGAAGTGGCTATATAACACTACCGCACACTCTATTACGAATTGGGAAGAATTCTTCGCTGCATTCCTTAAGAAATTTTACCCAATACAAAAGACAGCTCGAATCCGTAGAGAACTGAATCAATTTGCCCAGCTCCCTGCTGAACCATTCTCTAAATGCTTTGAACGTTTTAAGGATCTATTGGTTCAGTGTCCTCATCACGGCATCCCGAGATGGGAGTTTTGCCGAATCATTTATGAGGGCATTAACCCAAACACTAAACAGAGCCTTGAAAACATGTGTCAAGGTACTTTTATGACTAAGGATGATGGGGAAGCTTGGAAGTATTTAGAAGAGTTCGCCGAAAAATCACTACAGTGGGAGAGTGGAACCCAACCATTGAATAGAGGTGGCGTACACTAAATAGATGTGTCCATAGGCGTTCGAGCTGAGATGGCAGCAATGCAAAAGAAGCTTGAAGCTATGGAACACAAATTTTCTGCAGCCTCCCTAAACCCAATGTCGCTCCCCAAAACTGTTTGTGGGTGCTGTTCTGATCCGTCTCATTTAACGGAAGAATGTCCATTAAACTCTGCGTTTCAAGGTCACGAGCATTCTAATGCGGCATTTCAACGACCTAGAAACGATCCATATTCTTCCACGTACAATCAGGGTTGGAGGAATCACCCGAATTTCGCTTGGAACCAAAACCAATCTCAAAACACGGTTCCAAACACGAATAATTTTCAAAGGGCTCTTCCTCCACCACAACAGCAACCCCTTCAACTCACTCAGCACCCCTACCAGTCACAAAATTTCCAAAACCAGGGCAACACTCCTGCACAGTCTAATCATATGCAGTTGTCCTGTTCTGACGAATTCTCTCAATTCACTCAAACCATGAAATCACTTTTATCAAATTTCATAGAGGTTTCGACTGAGGTTAGATCTTCCGTCAGTGAGATAAAGAAAAGCTCAGCGTCTCAAGCTGAGAGTATCAGATCGATGGAAGCTGAAATCGCACGCCTTAAAGCCGAAATGAGTGCGAGAGAAAAAGGGAAACTTCCCTCTCAACCCCTACAGAATCCTGGGCATTACAATGTAAATGCCATCACAACGTTGAGATCGGGAAGAGTGCTGAACAATCATGTCGGGGAAGGTATTGATGATATTTAAAATCATATCAACACCCCGGCTGAGACCTTTCCACACACACACACTTCTCCTTTTGATCCTTCTTCTTCCACCACACCATCTTCTCGCGAGCCTATTCTCCATTTCCCATTAGGCTCGACACCTCAACCAAACCCTTATAGTTCTCCACAGACGGTCCCCACACCTCTTTTGGGATCGCATCTTCCCCCTCTTCCTTCTCCTATGATGGACCCAGCGCTTATTGCGAAAGCTCCTTACCCGAATCGGTTAAGGGGTAATAGAACGTGTCCTCATATGGAGAAAATTATGGAAATGTTCAAACAGGTTAACATCAATATCCCTCTCCTAAATGCAATTCAACAAGTCCCCGCTTATGCGAAAATTCTTAAGGACTTGTGCACTAGGAAGAGGAAGACCCAAGTGCCGAAGAAGTTCTTTATGGCTAATAATATAAGCACTGCTTTTATCCCACAGCTACCAAAGAAACGAAAGGACCCAGGATGTCCTACAATATCGATTTCTATTGGGGGTAAAAACATAAATCGTGCTCTTTTAGACCTTGGCGCAAGTGTTAACCTCCTTCCATATTCTGTATATGAGCAATTAGGGATTGGAGAGCTGAAACCTGCTCACTGCACTCTCCAGATGGCAGACCGATCTATCACCAAACCAAGGGGTGAATTAGAGGATGTGTTGATAAAGGTCGGGGAATTTGTTTTCCCTGTAGACTTCATTGTGCTCGACACACATCCTGTAGCAAACCCCCGGGGCCAAATTCTGGTGATTCTCGGTCGTCCTTTCCTTGCCACTTCCAACGCTGTTATAAACTGTAGAAACGGTTCAATGAACTTATCATTTGGAAATATGACCATTGAACTAAACATCTACAAAGTTGGAAGTCAGCCATCAGAACCCTCTGCTCATATTTTAGATGTGTGCTCTGTCCATGAGATCGCTCCCGATAGTTGTGGAGCTGAGGAACTTTGCTTTACTGATCTCGACGACATTACCACATCTCTGTTTGATTTCACACAAGATCTTAGTGAGGACACTTTACCTACACTTGAGTCCTGCACTTCTGACTTTTCTCCACCCGAGTCTGTATCTTTCACAGGCTCTGAGCTTCTTTGTAAATCCAAAAATCACTCAATGATCCCTCCTTCTATCATTTCTCCGCCCGAATTAGATCTAAAAATTTTACCGTCTCATCTGAAATATGCTTATTTAGATGAGAATGAGTCTTTACCAGTTATAATTTCCGCTTCTCTAGCATTAGAGCAAGAGAATGCACTTTTATCGGTATTGAGATCTAACAAAGAGGCGTTTGGTTGGAGTATGGCGGATATCAAAGGGATTAGTCCCTTGATAGTTGAACATCATATACATGTGATGGATGATGCCAGACCAACCCGAGAACCACAGAGACGGTTGAATCCCGTCATGAAGGAAGCGGTCATGAAAGAGATCGCCAAATGCTTAGATAATGGTATTATATACCCCATCTCCGATAGCCAATGGGTGAGTCCTATACATGTCGTTCCTAAGAAATCCGGCATCACTGTTATAACCAATGAGGCAAATGAGTTGATTCAGACACGCGCCCAAACTGAGTGGCGTGTATGTATCGATTATAGAAAACTCAATGCTGCCACGAGGAAAGACTACTTTCCTCTACCATTCATTGATCAAATGCTGGAACGCTTAGCGGGACGAGAGTATTATTGTTTTATGGACGGATACTCAGGCTATAATCAGGTCCCCATCGCCAAAAAGGATCAAGATAAAACCACTTTTACTTGTCCTTTTGGTACCTTTGCTTACAGTCGCATGCCCTTTGGGTTATGCAATGCTCCTGCTACCTTTCAGCGGTGTATGATGGGATATTCTCTGATATGGTAGAGAATTTTCTGGAGATCTTTATGGACGATTTCTCGATTTTTGGAGACTCTTTTTCTGATTGCCTTGCGAATCTTGACGCTGTTCTTACTCGTTGCAAAGAGAAGAACTTGACTTTGAACTGGGAAAAATGCCATTTTATGGTCCTAGAAGGAATTGTTCTTGGACATGTTATTTCACAGAAAGGCATTGTGGTTGAGAGAGCTAAGATAGATGTCATTCAAAATCTCCCTCATCCCAAAAGCGTCAAAGATATTCGATCTTTCCTTGGCCATGCGGGCTTTTATAGAAGATTCATTAAGGATTTTAGCAAAATTGCTAGACCTTTAACTCTTCTCCTGGCCAAGGATACGACCTTCCATTTTGACTCGGACTGCGAGACAGCTTTCGACTCACTTAAACACTCACTCACTTCAGCCCCCGTTTTATCATCACCAAATTGGGACTACCCCTTTGAGCTAATGTGTGATGCATCCGACTTTACAGTAGGTGCAGTCTTAGGACAGCACATCGAAAAGATGCCACACGTGATTTACTATGCAAGTAAGACCCTGAATGATGCGCAAATCAATTATACAACCACAGAAAAAGAACTTTTAGCGGTTGTATTTGCATTAGAAAAATTCAGGCCTTACTTAATTGGCTCGCCTATAGTTGTGTATACTGACCATTCCGCCTTAAAACATCTTCTGGCGAAGAAAGATGCAAAAGGTCGACTAATACGTTGGATCTTTCTGTTACAAGAATTCGATCTTGTTATCGAAGATAAGAAAGGATGTGAGAACGTAGTAGCCAACCATCTTTCACGCATCTCTTCTTCCCCTGTGACCCTGCCGATCAATGATTCGTTCCCAGATGAACAACTCTTGAGCATATCCAATGAACCATGGTTCAGGGATATTGTGAACTATCATGCCACGGGACTGATACCCAGCGATTGGTCAAAACAGGACAAATACCGTTTTCTATCCCAAGTAAAACACTTTTACTGGGACGAGCCCTATTTGTTTAAATATTGTCCTGATCAGATCATTCGCCGGTGTGTCCTGAATGAAGAGTTCAAGAGTGTTCTTTCTTTTTGTCATGATCAGGCCTGTGGGGGTCACTTTGGTCCTAAAAAGACGGCGGAGAAGGTTTTGCAATGTGGATTTTATTGGCCGACCTTATTCAAGGACGCATTTGAGCATTGCAAAACCTGTACACAATGTCAGTACACAGGTAGAATATCCCAGAGAAATGAAATGCCTCAGCAACCCATTCTGGTTGTTGAAATATTCGATGTTTGGGGCATTGATTTTATGGGTCCTTTTCCCAACTCCTTTGGGAATTTGTACATACTGCTGGCGGTTGATTATGTCTTAAAGTGGGTTGAAGCCATTCATGTCGCACTAATGACAGGAAAGTTGTCATTAAGTTCTTGAAAGAGAATATCTTCTCGCGATTTGGACACCCACGCGCTATTATTAGCGATAATGGGACACATTTTTGCAACAGGTCTTTCGAGACTCTGATACGGAAATACTCAATCAACCACCGACTTTCTACACCCTATCATCCCCAAACAAGCGGGCAGGCTGAAATCTCAAACAGACAAATCAAACTTATCCTGGAGAAAACTGTTGCTAAAAATAGAAAAGACTGGTCGACCAAACTGACGGATGCTCTTTGGGCATTCCGAACTGCATATAAGACCAACCTAGGGATGTCTCCATATAGGATAGTGTTTGGAAAAGCATGTCATTTACCTGTCGAGATAGAGCATAAAGCATTATGGGCTATTAAAGAAATAAATTTTGATCTAAACTTAGCTTGCAACTTTCGGAAGCTACAACTAAATGAGCTAAGCGAACTCCGCGATGAAGCTTATGATAACGCTGTAATCACAAAGAATAGGACTAAGGTTTTTCACGATAAAAATATTTTGAGGAAAACATTTTCACCTGGTCAACAAGTCCTTCTTTATGATTCACGACTACACCTTCACGCGGGTAAGCTTCGATCTCGATGGAAGGGACCTTTTGTTGTGCGGTTTGTATACCCGCACGGGGCAGTAGAAGTAGAAAATGTTAAAAACGGCACATTTTTCAAAGTAAATGGACATAGACTAAAGCCGTATTTTTTCACTGACCCCATGGAGGAGCTCCTGTTCTTATAGGAGCCAGTTTATCTTGATTAAAATTCCTCCGTCTCACCTTCATATCCAGTATATCACTGCATCATTTTTTTAATGGAGGTGAGTGAAAAGAGTAAGTTTGGGGGAAGTTCTTCACTTTTATATTTTGCCCCCACTAATAATTCCTCCCAGACTTACAGGTTTTATAGATCTAGCAGTTGGCAACAGTGAGGACACTGTTGAAAACAAGTTTGGCGGAGGTTTGTGCTTATTTTTGCATCATTTGCATAGCATTTGCATATCATTTGCATAAGCACAAAACAATTTTTTTTTAAAAATCTATAAAAATTGGAAAATTTTCAAAACCCATAAAAATTTAAAAAATTTTAAGTATAAAAATAATTTTAATATTTAAACTTTTTTGTATATAAATAAGATAATAAAAGTTTAGATAGTGAACAATTACATCCATGAGATTAGAAAAATTTAAGAAAACCAAGAAAATTAGAAGTTTTCTTATACGAACTAGTAATAAGTAGTTATGAGCCGTTGTCCCAAGGGTTAGTAAGATGAAGGACGTCACTAATCTGAGGATAAAAATAAGTCTGAAAAATAATTTCTATTCTGGAAACCAAACATTTTGAACGTTGATACCCTGCTATTCGCACTTACACACGTCTTAAAGCCTGGGATAGTAGAGGATATCTTGAAATGCTCTTGTCTTAAAGCCAAAAGTATGAAGGAAATAAAAAATAGTGAATAAAAAAATATAAAGTGGTGAGAAAAATGGACACTGGTTTTGTTATCACCAAGGGCAATAAAAAAATATATAGCAAGGGTGCTTCTTCACCTAGTGCCATAAGGCCAACTGATCTGGGAGTCACTGCTATGCCTAAGGTGGTGCAAGACGAGGAAAATACACCAAGTAAGCAAGCACAGGAGTAATCGGTCGGTTAGTACCTCAAGAAGTATTAACGGTCGCATGAAAGTGTATGAGCAATCTCATCTAAATATTCATTAATTAAAAAGTACTGAGGCTGATCGGCAAGAGTATGATAGCTTGAATTGAATTCTCTGGGTGTAGGGATGTCCTTTACACACACGCAGGTTATATGATCGATGTTTGGAAGAAAGATAGGAATGAAATATAAGACGATGTTTTATTGAGGGAGGACGTGATTTCTAACATCTTTTCATGACCATTAAGATAGGGCTCATGACAACCGAAAAGCTAGCTTAGTTGGAAACCCTAATTTTCAAAGTTTTTCTTTTACAATTCTTTTCTTTAAATGTAATATTCATGATCTTCCTTTTATTATTGGATTTTGTGGGTGCAATCCGCTGAAAACCCTCAGGAGACAACACTCCTCCTACTAGGGACACCTAGAGGTTTAAAGGCTTGTTGCACATGCTCAGTGCAATCGTGTTTCCTACGAAAGTATGCTAGTTAGTTTTTCTCTTTCTTTATTTTCTCCTTCTCTTTTTAATAAAAGTTCGCTCGAGACGATCGAAATTAAGTTTGGGGGAATTTGATTAGTCGAAAATATTGCATCTTTTAGCCGACAACTTCCTCATCATTTGCATTCATATAGAATTGTTCGGCATTCATATTTCACATATTAGCAAAACTGTCATAAAATATCAGATTGCATGTATTAGACTCTAAAACCGACACTATAAAGGAAATTGACTACATTTCATGGCATCGCATCATCCCTATATTGCGCAACACTTGTTTTGAGATCTGTGCAGGAAAATCCAGAAGAAAGGCCAAAATTTACATGGTACCGATCAAACATGACGCCAACTCAATGATTTGGAATCTGGTATTGATGAAAAGGGAATTCAGGAATTCAACATCTCAGAGAATACTAAAGAATACAGCCCAAAGAAGCACCAGAAATATGTAGACCTAAAGCCACCACTTGGCCGCGGAACCGCGGCCGGAGCCGGCTTGCGCCGCGGTTCCGCGGCTACCTTGCCACGTCAGCACATCAATTTCAGTGTACATTGTTCCCCTCAGCTCCTACACTTCAGAAAGACACTCCAAGTTCCAGAAGACTCCAGATACTTCTGCCAGATCAGCAAGCTTTGGGATCAACACTAAACTAGCCTTGTATTCTAGAAACTTCTCCCTAAACCCTAGCTTAAACCCTAAGCTAAGCCTAACTAACTACTTCTAGAAGTCTTTCAACAAACTTTTGGAGGGAACTTCTCAAGGCCTAGGGTTTGGGTGATCTATAAATAAGACCCCAGGCTCACTTGTAAGGGGGATCCAATTATTGAATTCATTAGATTCATTCATTGAAATCAATAGACCCATTCACTCTCTTTCTTCATCTTCTTCTTCCATAAGTCTAGTGAGAAGGCTTGTGTGAAACCCAACCCTAATTCCAATCCAAAGCCAAGAATCCCGAGTACTCCATCAAGCAAGAAGCCTTGCAACCTTTTAGGAGCCGAGCCGTTCTTCAACAGAGCAAGTGGTCCAAGCCGACCCGCGACTCACGGAGCCGAGCGAAGCCAATTCGACAATTTAGTTCTTCCTCTTGTAGTTCTTGAGCGACTGTAATCAAATTGTTGATATAAATAAAAGGTGATATTCTTTTATCTTGTTTTCTTTAAATTCTTGTATCATGATTCAATCTAAATTTCTAGTTGTAATTCTTGTTGTGATGTTTGAGTAATACTCCGCTCGTCGAGAAGTCGAGACGATCAATAGAAAGATGATGTAATATATCTTAAATCGATTCTTGAATCCTACGAGTTTTGTAAACCCTAGCAAGTTCAAGAACCGACGACCCAATTCGTTGCGATGCTTTCTTGATTGATATCGCTCGAGATTGGGGAGTTACGATCGTTTCTTGAAATTGTTAGAGGCTAGAATGTGAATGATATCGACGAAAGAACAGGGGTTAAACGATGAAACCCTAGTTTCACGAGAAAGCCCTAACTCTCGTCGATCATCATCGATCTAGTATAAATTCTTCGAAGGACAAGAACACGATATCTCGAGATTACATCACGTCTATAGATCCGATCGATTCCTACGAGCCTCATTTAGATTCTTGACATTTGGTTGGAAATATCATCGAAACCCGATTCTCGATTGTTTATCAGTTTCTTGATTCTTGATTAGATTAGTGACACCTGAATCAATCGATAAAATCTTGAATCATGTTTTCTTTTCTTTTCGATTAACTTTCCAATTCAAACAAATCAAATATAAAAACGAATCGCACAATCCCTGTGGACGATCCGCACTCGCTTACGATCTACAACTGACACCGTAATTGATTGCGGTCAAATATAATTCTTTGATTGTGAACTTTATTCAATTTTCTAATTACCGACACAAAGAAACTCTTATCGATCAAATGAAACCGTTATCGGGAATCATTTGATGTGATTTACACAGTCTTGAATTTTAATTCAATCAGGGGACTTACTGGCTTTTAAGGTAGAGGGAAGAGTAGGGAAGCGTCGGTGCGTCGTTTCATCGCCGGAAACTCCTTGGATCGTCACCGGAACTTCACCCTTTTGCTAACTCCACTTGTACACTAAAGGACTTGAGAATTTTGTATAGTTTTTGTAATGAAATTCTGAGTAAGGAGAGGTGAAATATGGTGTGGTATTTATAGGGGAAATTAGGATTTAGATATGATGAAGAATGCATTAAAATTGGATTAAAGGGGCATTTTATTGCACTCTGGATAAATTCAGAGTAAACAAGCAATATGGGGTTAGTGGGGTAGGCCAAGAGTTGCAGGGATTTAAATATGGGGCATTAACATCGGTTTAGACCGGCGGTGCCGGGGATTTTGTGGGTTTCGCCGGGCCTTTGCCGACGGGGGTGCTGGGGTTGGGTGCCACGTGTTGGTGTCGCCTCATATACTCTCGTGCACATGTTTAAATATTCTGTAATGTAACATATTATGTATTGTGCACGTGCAAACTCTTGGACTTCTAAAAGATTAAAAGAAATTTAACTAAAAATATAATGTGGCTGGGGGGATTTGATCACAGGGGCTACGTCACAGCAGTGCAAGGCTTTACCAATGAGCTACAAGTGCTTTCTTGCTGTTCAAAAGCAAAATAAACTTATAACTCGTGCTCACGCTTAGGTGTCCCTTTCTGTATTTTTGAAAAATTTCATGCATGAAGCTTAGGGTTGTTACAGGATCTCAATGAGGTATTGGTTGTTGTTGACGCTGGGCTACCTGCAAAGGAAGTCCAGGGGTGGGAAACTACCGTAGGACCCTCCGACGATCAAGTACCGAGGAATATTTGGGCAGAGTAATGGAGTATTGGATTGAGTTCCAGTTACCTGAATCTTCTGGAGGAGGGGTTTAAATAGGGGTCGTATTAGAGCGAGCTGATGCGAGATTCTCGCTGTCCGTTTTGCCCCTGTGTCACATTTGCGTTGATGGCGGGATACGCCCATTAATGGCGAGATATGCTCATTAATGGCGAGATACGCTAGCGTGGTATGCGGGACATGGAGCGGTAGAGATCTCGTCGTGGCGAGATACACGGAGCCGTTACGGGGGCACTCGTGCTCCATGCTCGAGGCCAAACAGCGACGCTGAGGAATCTCAGTTCTAGGATAGCTTGAAGATGAGAAAGGGAGATGAGGAATCTTAGCTACAGGATAGCGCGGAGATGAGCTAGGAAGTTGAGGAAGCTTAACTCTATGATTGCTCGGAGACAAGCAATTGGCTGTTGGTTTGGTGAAAAGGGAACGTATGCAGGGTAGGACTCCAAAAGGTCGGATGCAATCTCGGAAGTTAGGCACCAAGGAATGTCCCCAATGTATCATACCAATTCCAGCTCCATATCCCCTAGGAATCTAGCGGGCTTACGTGGATGACACGTCATCTGCTACTTGTCGTGATTTGGGGAATTCTCACTTATAAGTATCATCATTATCCCCCCACTCTCGTTCAGATCTATTTATGGGTCGGGTCGAGAGTGGTCTGCTCGGTTTTCTCTGATCAGCTTAGTGCCGAGGATTCTTTATGGTGGATTGTCCGGGAACGACATGGCATTTGGTGGTTGTGTCTATTCGATCTCCGAGTCTGCATGGCGTTTTACCGCGTGCCTTAATTTTCGTGCGTATCCCCGATGATGTCAGCGGATCACCGAGAGGATGGCGCCATCATGGAGTCGTCGCTTCGCTTGTTCGGGCCATCGTAGCGACGGGCCGACCGTCGATCTCATGCCACGCGGCGGCACCTGGAGCATGGATATGAGACATCACTTCGGCTGTTCGGATCTGTGTGAGAGGAAGGTAGCCAATGATCGGCTGCAATGTGTCGTCGTTTAGACCGTCACATCATTCTTGCTAAAGGTATAAATAGGAATGCCCTGCCTTCAGCAAATACTTCTGCTCACTTGCATTTCTAATCTACTGATTGCTCTGCGCTCCTGATCTTAGGCTGACTTCCAGTCTGTAACACCTTGGAATTTGCGATTAGTGTTAATTAGACGATAATGCGGGTTTTCTGTAAAAAGTTTACCAATGTGGTTTCTTCATATTTTATAACATTTAATTAATAAATTATTATTATTTGTTATGGCTTGCACACACTTGTGCATGTTAATATGAGGGTTTGTTTGTGTTAATCTAGTTTAGCAACCATGACACTTTGATCTAATCCATACCTTAAGTTAATCCTTCCTTTCTTAACCCTTCCCTAGATATTTGTTGTGAGATATTTCTTGGTGTTTTAGAATGAGAAGAGGTGGCATGGTGACTCATGGTGGGAGCATGCTTGCATTAATGAGGAGGGTAAGAGTAAAGGTTACACTCACCCCTCATGCTTATAACTTCACCCTCCTTCTCTTTTCATCTCACTCTATCTCACTCTCATTTGTTTCCATCTCCTCATTACCTCAACTGAACACTCACCTCTTCATCACCAATCCTTCACAAAACTTCATCAAATCTCACCCAAATCCCTTTTCAAGACTTGTTTTGCCTCTAGGATCCATTGGAGCTTGGAAAGCTAGGATATTTGAGCTTGTGTGGTTAGGTAATGATCTCTATATGTTAAGTAGGTCTTTTTAGTGTTGCATAGCATGTTAGTTTTAGTTTAGAACGCTTAAAGTTTAGTTTCGTGCGCATATAGTATTTTTATTGTCATATTGTGATATCTGTGATATGCTGTGACCCAGCGTGTGTACTAGAAAATCTAGCAGTGTAGTGGTGTTGTACTAGAGACACTAAGCCTTCACCTGAAGTACGAACCCCATCCCATCGGATTTGGCCGGCGACATGTAGTGTTTTTCCGGCGACCTCGGCCGTTGGGTAGAGTTAGGGTTTGGGTTTTTCAGGGTATCTGTCTGCAGTGGTTTTTGTGTGTTTGGTACTGTTTGATTTTTGAGTTTTGACAGTATACAAAATCTGGGATCACTTTGCTTGTTTCTAGTGTTACGATTACGTGCGTTACGTTATCCGATACGGTTCGTGTACTTTGTGTGGTTTTTGCTCTTGGGTTGGTTTTGTAGTGTCACTATGCACGTTAGCCACTAGACGAACACTTGAGAGTATGTTTGGAGTTGGTGCGTCGGTCAGACGTAGTTTGTACGTGTTATTGGTCGATTGCTAATATAAACTTGTTATATTGTTGTTTTATGATCTTAGGGACGCAGGCGAGGACTTCGGACACTGCGAAGAAGGGAAAGCGAGTGGTTGGCTTTACTTAGCCCAAAATCATCAGTGAGTAGATTTAACATCTACAGGGGAATCGCCCGCATGGTGTTATGCGTCTGGGCTAGATTAAATGATATGATTCTTGATATTAAGTATATAGACATTGATTATGCATGTATACCTTTGTTGCATACCTCATTTTCCTATTGTATATGGACATAGTATTGATGAGTCACAACACCATTATTGACGGTTCATGTTACACGAGCACTAATTGTATGCTATACACACTCCGTCGATAATTGCCATGACACACACAACTCATATACATACGAGATATAGTTTACACCTATACACATGTGATATTGTATTAGTTATGGACATTGAGACATTGATTCATATTCGTTTGTGCATATGACATATAGCATACCTGTATACCTACATGCTTACACATATGCCTTGTCATGCCTACATAGCTACCCTATACCTATATGGTATTGTACCATTAGTGATAGGTATATACACATATGAGACATAGCTATATATACATCTTGCATACATACTTACATACATCAGTATGGTATTACATCATTAGTGATAGATATATACACATACGAGACATAGCTACGTGTATATCATACCTACATACCTACATGTACACCCGTATACCTTGATATAGCTACACATATACCTGGAGGGTATTACATCTTTATTGATAGGTATATACTCATATCTTTCTATAGCTACATGTTCACCTTTATATGATGTTGCGTTGGATTTTAGAGAAATTAGGAACCGCATGATATACTTAATAACTTGTTGTCGTTAAAATAGCGGTTTTTCCTTTATATGCTTATATTACTGTTTCATGTTGCATATAGTATATTTCATGGATTTCGCATTGAGATATGGTTTTCATATGATGTTTTCTGGATGTTTTACTCCTGCGTATATATATCAGTAGTATGGGACACTGATATATATATATATATGTGTGTGTGTGTGTGTGTGTGTGTGGTATATATATATCAGTGGTATGGGACGCTGTTATATATGTACACCTACCTAATATATCATCATAATGATCTATGCAAATATATTTATTCATTACTTGATGTTTTCTGGATTTGAGGACCGTGGTAGTTCATGAAATTATGCATTGTTTGAAAAACCGGTTTCTCTTGATATGATATTTCGATACTTCCACCATGAGATTTCTCGGTTCTGAGTATTGTATACCCCACGCGAGGAGTGGAGTGGGCCGTGTGCGGGTACATGGTGAGGGCCCGGAGGTACCCCGGAACAAGAAGATCGCAGATGATGGCGTTGAGCTCGAGGCAGGGGATACTACCTTACCGGTGACATTACTTGGTTCCGGCGGTATCATGGGGATACGACCGGAGTCATAGATGTATGGATACGTGGAATTCGAGTGTCGAAGCTGGGCACTCGGGTTTCTGATAGAGCGTATGATACGTGCATATCAGGGGCCGATCCGGATTGACGGAGCCCTAGATATGAGGGGGTCAATCCGGGACTGACGGAGCCCGGGGGCCGATCCGGACTGACGGAGCCCTATATATATATAAAGGAGTATTTATGTGTCGATGCTAGACACTAGTTTTCATGATGTTTTCGGGTGTCGATGTTAGACACTCAGGTTTCATGAGACGTACAGGATGTGTTTTATTCCATACTCCGCATTTATTTGATATGCATTACTTCATGTATTAGTAGTACCTGATAGAATACCTTTCATGACTGTTGCATTTACATATTGTCATTTATTGCTGTCAGCTTGCATGTGATAGACCATCGCAGTACGTGCATACTTGCGATTATCTGCATATGTTATTTTTATTCACGAGTTGGCAATTCACCCCCGTTGTGCTACAGTGTTTTTGCAGGTAGTCCCTCAGGGTGGTCGCGGCAGGGCTTTCATCTATCGTATCATCTTTTGGCAGCGGATACCGCTACGGCTGACTGTGTGCAGTTTTGCTATAGGTGTGTTGTGCGGTTATCCGATGTTGCTCATTGTATATTCGTTGTATCCAGTACTCTCCATCTACTACTTCATGTATTGACTTAGAGACGAGTTGTGAGGACGATATTGTATATTATTTTGATGACTTTGGAGGTTTTCATGCTATTTCACTTTATATCGTATTTTTTCTTCACTAAGGCGTCGTATATCTGTTGCGGTGGTTGTTGTCCGCCTTTGGGCGTGGATTTTTCTCCCGTTTGGGAATGCTTTACTTATATCTTTATATGGTACCATTTTTGGGGGCTTGTTTTTACAAAGGAGGTGCTGCCAAAATTTTAAAGGAAATAAAGTTGGACTTTAAAGGAATTTGTATTTGAGGTTTCAAAAGTTTTAACAATGTTCTTTATCACTTACTAATTTTGATGGTTAGATTGCTGGGTTTTCGGCTTACTTAGATTGCGTTACGCCTGTGGACATTGCGTGGTTTAAAGGCCGTCACGTGCAATTTCGGGTCGTGACACAGTCCTTCACTAGCCCTTCCCTTTAGAGAAGAGGTAAGATGAGTAGAAGACTTATCATTCATCGGCCCAGGTTGAGATGAGAATGAATGTACCTATAAGCCGAGCAGGAATATCCTCATGCGAGGAGTTTGGATTCACGGCTTAGGTCCGACAGGAATTTATCCGCCATGAATGTGTGCAACGGGAAGGAAGCTGTCCGCCGGACTCCGAACTAAGCAGGAGTCTACTCATGCAAGGGCTTAGGATTCAAAACTTATGTTGAGAAGGAATCTACCCGTTGTGAATGAGTGTGACAGGAAGGAAGCTGTCCGCTGGCCTCCGAACCCAGCAGGAGTCTACTCGTGTGAGGGCTTAGGATTCATGGGTTAAGCCGGGTAGGAATCTACCCACCGTGAATGGGGGGCGATAGGCAGGAAGCTATTCACCGACCTTGTGGCGAGGGCTTAGGATTCATGGACTAGGTCGGGCAGAAATCTACCCGCCGTGAATGAGTGCGAAGGGCAGGAAGCTGTCCGCCGGCCTTCAAATCAAGCATGAGTCTACTCGTGCGAGGGCTTAAGATCCACATATGAAGCTAGGAAGGAATCTACCCACTGTGAATGGAGGCGACGGGCATGATGCTGTTCGCCGGCCTCATGGCGGGGGCTTAGGATTCATAGCCTAGGTCAGGCAGAAATCTACCCGCCGTGAATGGGTGCGACGAGCAGGAAGCTGTCCGTCGGCCTCAGAACCGAGCAGGAATCTACTCATGGTGATGGCTTAGGATTCACAACTTATGTTGGACAGGAATATACCCACTGTGAATGAGCGAGATGGGTAGGAAGCAGTTTGTCGGCCTCGGAACTGAGCAGGAGTCTACTCGCGTGATGGCTTAGGATTCACAGGTTTGGTCGGGCAGGAATCTATCCGATGTGAATGTGTGCAACGGGCAGGAAGCTATCCGCCGGCCTCAGAACTGAGCAGAAATCTACTCGTGTGAGGACTTAGGATTCACAACTTATGTTGGGCAGAAATCTACCCGCTGTGAATGAGTGCGACGAGCAGAAAGCTGTCTGCCGGCCTTCGAATTGATCAGGAGTCTACTCGTGAGAGGGATTAGGATTCATGAGTTAGGTCGGACATGAATCTACCTGCCGTGAATGGGTGTGACGGGCAGGAAGCTGTCCGCCTGCCTCGTGGCGAGGGCTTAAGATTCACAGGTTAGGCCGGGCAGGAATCTACCCGTCGTGAATGGTGTGACGGGCAGGAATCTGTCTGCTGGCATCCGAACAGAGCAGGAGTCTACTCGTGTGAGGGCTTAGGATTCATGGGTTTGGTCAAGCAGGAATCTACCCGCCTTGAATGTGTGCGATGAGCAGAAAGTTGTCCGCCGGCCTCCGAACCGAGCAGGAATCTACTCGTGTGAGGGCTTAGGATTCACGGGTTTGGTCGGGCAGGAATCTACCCGTCATGAATGTGTGCGACGGGCAGGATACAGTCTGCCGGCCTCGGAATCGAGCGGGAATCTACTCATGGTGATGGTTTAGGATTCACAAGTTATGTTGGGCAGGAATCTACCTGCTGTGAATGAGTGTGATGAGCAGGAGGCTGTCCACCGGCCTCGGAACCGAGCAGGAGTCTACTCACATGAGAGCTTAGGATTCATGGGTTTGGTTAGGCAGGAATCTACCCGTCGTGAATGTGTGCGATGGGCAGGAAGCTATCCGCTGGCCTCAAAACCTAGAAAGAATCTACTCGCATGAGGACTTAGGATTCACAACTTATGTTGGGTAAGAATCTACCCTCTCTGAATAAGTGCGACGGGCAGGAAGCTGTCCGCCGGCCTTCGAACCGAGTAAGAGTTTACTCGTGCGAGGGCTTAGGATTTACAGGTTAGGCCGGGCAGGAATCTACCCACCTTGAATGGGTGCGACGAGAAGGAAGCTGTCCTCCGGCCTCGTGGCGAGGGCTTAGGATTCACGGGTTAGGCCGGGCAGGAATCTACCCATTATGAATGGTGTGACGGGCAGGAAGCTGTTTGCTGGCCTCCGAACTGAGCAGGAGCTACTCGTACGAGGGCTTAGGATTCATGGGTTTGATTGAGCAGGAATCTACCTGCCATGAATGTGTGCGACGAGCAGGAAGCTGTCCGCCGGCTTCCGAACCGAGCAGGAATCTACTCACGTGAGGGCTTAGGATTCACGGTTTTGGTCGGGCAGGAATCTATCCGCCGTGAATATGTGTGACAGGCAGGAAGCTGTCTTCCGACCTCGGAACTGAGAAGGATTCTACGCGCGTGAGTGCTTAGGATTCACAACTTATGTTGGGCAGGAATGTACCCATTGTGACTGTGTGCGATGGGCAGGAAGCTGTCCGCCGGCTTTCAAACAAAGCAGGTGTCTACTCGTGTGAGGGCTTAGGATTCATGGGTGAAGCCGGGTAGGAATTTACCTGCCGTGTATGGGGGAGACAGGAAGGAAGTAGTCTGCCGGTCTCGTGGCGAGGGCTTAGGATTCGGCTGAGCAGGAATCTACCTACCTGTGAATGGGTGCGGCGGGCAGGAAGTTGTCCACCGGCCTCGAAACCGAGCATGAATCTACTCATGGTCGGCTTTCTCTCTATCTGCTTGACGTTTGTCTCACAGGTATTTTGCCAAATGACTAGAGCGAATCAGATCCTCGATGTAATTGCGCAGCTGTTTGCAGTTCTCGATCGGGTCTCCTTGTGACCAATGAAAGACATAATACCGGCCGCGGAGTCGCTTGCCCGGCCTTTGTATCATCTGTGGCAGCTTGAAGAATCTCTCTCTCTCTTCGCCTCCTCTAACAGCTCGTCCTGCGAGATGTTTAGAGGCGTGTACTAGTAAAACCTTGGAGAATAAGGTTTCGAATGATCATCCTTCTCTGTCTTTTTCTGGTCCTTTTTCTTTCGGTCTGTCCGGTCTCCCCGGAGAAGATTTGCATTCACCTTAGATTTGAGTTGGATTTCTCATTCGGTCCAGACCTTTACCTCGGCCATGGTCTTAGGTTACACCAATGCAAAAGAGCGAAGCCACTCTTTATGCCTAAGACCGGATCTTAGGGCGGTAATGACAGTCTCATCCTGGTATTTAGGTATCTCCAGGAGAGCATTATAGAATCAGGTAATATAGCCCTTGAAAGATTCCCTATCATCACTCTTGATAGTGAACAGGTAGTCGACTGACCGATTTTTCCGTCGGTTGCCAACAAAGTGGTTAAGGAACTGAGTGGCCAATTCGTCGATAGTTAAGATTGAGCACGGAGTCAGGCCATGGAACCAATTTCGCCTTGCTCGTATGAGAGTGGTGGGGAAGGCTTGACATTGAGCCACATCCGAGTTATCTTGAAAGCTCATGCCCGCGGTGAACGCGTCCAAATGGTCTTTCAAGTCAGAATTCCCATCGAAAAGAGCCAATTTGGACGGTTTGTTCCGGATGAGACTCGCTCCTTCAGTAAACACTCAGTGAAAGGCTTCATGAAAGAGTCCGTGGAGTATTTTGCCGATCCTCCGGGCGACCAGATGGCGAGCCGCATTTCCTCGATTTTCTTCTCGAGGACATCGATTCGCTGCTGGTACCCCAAGGATTCTACGTAATCGGAGTGCCTATTGTCTCTGCTTCGAGCTTGGGTTATGGAGCGGCTTCGGCTTCGCTCTTTCACGTTTCTCATATTCTCAGGGTGAACCTTTCGTGTCTCCTGCCGACATGCTATAGGCACGGCCTCAATAATTATGGTGACGTCGGTCCTTCTTTGGAATCAGCCAACCCGACCAATGTCGTCTCGGAGGGCGAGGGAGCGTGGTGAGCATTGAAGCGACAATTCGGTTGATCCTGAGATCTTGGCGTTGGATTGTCTAGCGTCCAACGAGTCATAGAATCATTTCTCGTATGGGGGTCTTGACTGCTGGAATTGGCACGCCGGTGTTCCATGGAGTCGTAGTTTGCATGAGCGAGGCCAATGACCTGAACGTGTCCCCTCTGCCGCTTCATGTAAGCCGTCGTTCTGGGGAGCAGGGGTGGCGGTTTGCTGGGCATGGCTGGCAGTTTGGAAACAAGTGGGTGTGTCCACCATCGTTTCCAGTTGGTTGATCCGTTCCGGTAAGTCTTCGACGATGTTGGGAGGATGAGTGGAACCGCCTCCGCCTTCGTTGCGCAGGACGGGATGGCTCTTGCTAGGTTCTTTGTTGCAATGATCGCTGGCCATCAAATCGAAGGTAGAAGATCAACTCTTTTGGGTAAAAATGGTGTTCCCACAGACAGCGCCATTTGATGGAGGTCGGAATCTTCCTCAAATGTTGTCCTCCGTCGATCTTGTGGCCAGTGGGGTTGAACGGTTTAGATTTGTAGCGGCAGGTTGCGTGTGGATCTCAATGGGTTATTGGTTGTTGTTGACGCCGATCTACCTGCAAAGAAAATCCCGAGGTGGGAAACCACCGTAGGACCCTCCGACGATCAGTAAGTATCGAAGAATAATTGGGCAGAGTAGCGGCGTATTGGATTGAGTTCCAGTTACCTGAATCGTCTGGAGGAGGGGTTTATATAGGGGTCGTATTGGAGCGAGCCAATACGAGATTCTCGCCGTCCATTTCTCCCCTGCGTCACGTTCGCGTTGATGGCAGGATACGCCCATTAATGGCGAGATATGCTAGCGTGGGATGAGGGACGTGGAGCGGCGGAGATCTCATCATGGCAAGATACACGGAACCGTTATGGGGGCGCTCGTGCTCCGTGCTTCCGGCCAAATAGGTACGCTGAGAAATCTCAGTTATAGGATAGCTCAGAGACGAGTAAGGGAGCCGAGGAATCTCAGGTATATGATAGCTCGGAGACGAGCTAGGAAGCTGAGGAAGCTCAACTCTATGATTGCTCGGAGACGAGCAATTGGCTGGTGGTTAGACGAAAAGAGAACGTGCACATGAGAGGCATCCAAAAGGTCGGATGCAATTTCGGAGGTTAGGCGCCGAGGAATGCCCCTAATACATCATACCTATTCTAGTGCCATAACCCCAAGAAATCTAGCGGGCTTACGTGGACGACACGTCGTCTGCTACGTGTCGTGATCTGATGAATTCCCACTTATGAGTGTCATCACTAAGACTCTCAAAACTGTAGATTCAAATCATGACTAGTTTTTTCTGAGATAATTTGTTTACTTCACACAGAGATTACCAAGATCATACAATGACCAAATAATTCATATGATGGAGAGTTATAAAACTCTCCATTCCCATTATTTCCAAAATATAAAAATTTTGCTCGCTTACATATCAATATTACCAACTATACATTACAAGTGGGAAACCCCAAAAAAAAAAAAAATCCTTGCCTCCTTAGCCCCTGTACCCACGTAACTTCTTTCTCTCTGTCCCTGTCTTTCCAATTCGAACTACTTTCCTAAGCCTTGTTGTGCTCCTCTGCCTTCATGTTGATCTCTACCATCGCCGCGCTAGCTTTGATAACTGACTTATCCATGGAAGTGAGCTTGTTGTTGGCTTTTGCCCTCTCTAGTTGAACCTCATCCACTTCCACAATCTCCAAGAACTGCCGGTTTCCGTCTATGCCCTTCACCGGCAGAGTCATTGCTTCAATCTCCTTATTCTCCTTGTTCTCCCTGTACTTCCCCCACAGAACCCAGTAGAGACCAGCAACTATCAAGATGGATCCTAGGACACTGCGAAAAGACGAGCTCGTGTTTAGTACAAAAAAAAGACGGTGACAAAATTTGGTCAGTATTGTGATGATTTGGTGAACTAACCCTCCCAAATAAATTTTCTCGGAGAGGATGAAGGAGCCCATGAAGGCCACTATGATCATCATTAGAGGGCTGAAGGCAGAAGTGAAGACCGGACCCCTCTGTTGTATCACTAGCCCTTGGACATAGTAGGCTATACTCGATGTCACAATGCCCTGTTCATTGACACACGCAAAGAAAAATTAGTTACATTTGTAGCGCGAGAGAAAAGGGGAGAGAAATAAAATGAGAGGGAAAGTTTAATTACAGCATAGGCGGCGGCAAGGAGGTTCATGTCGAAGCCGATCTTCCAAACAGAAGGCTTGTGCTCCATAACGAGGGTGACCGCAATCGCTTGAAGTGTTCCCATAAAGCAGATGAGCGAAGTAAGAGTGATCGGAGCCGGGGAAAATGTCTTTAGTGTGTGAGTCTACAACAAACCGTATACTCAATCAGAAACCTAAAATAAAATTTCCAGCTATGACGTAAGCAATCCGATTGTGTACATATATGTGTACCTGGAGGATAAAGAGAAAAGCCCAAGCGAGAGTGGCGATGATGAGGAAGATGGAGCCAATAAACCAGTCCTTATCGGCCGTCTCAACGGATACGGGGACGCTGGATCCATGAGGCTGGACATGCTTGGTCCACACCATCTCCACAATGGGTCCCTTGTACAGTGTCATCAGCATCGCACCAGCCACCGTCGCTACCGTCCCGACCACTTTGGCTTGGTACATCACCTTCTTCAAATTTATCTTCTCCATCCTGGTTATACGAATTTTTTAAATCGATTTTACTACAGATGTGATTTACAAACTTAAGATTGGTGTTATCATGCTAATTTCGTATATGGCAATCAACCTGAATATGACGGCCATGACAAATGTCATGGCAGGCAACATGTTGCTCATGGCGCAAGAGAAGGTCGGGGAGGTGAACTTTAATCCCGCGTAGTAGAAGTTCTGGTCTAGGACAGGCCTGGAAAATTAAATCATTTCTTATTGAACTATTTTTTTTTTTTATTCTGGCAGAAGTTGCAATGATTGTATATGCATGAAGAAATAATTGTGTACTGACCCGAGCAGGCCCAGTACAAATATTTGCATGAAAAGCGAGAACGTTATCTTCGGCCGCACTTTCCTGTTGCAATAATTAACAAGCATATCATAAAGCCAGGACAAAAAGAACTTTAGAAACAAGTAAAAGTTAATTTACATGTATCCCGGTTGTTACGTTACCTCTCAAGCATGAGGGCGAACGGAGCGATGGACAAGGTAGCAAAGGCATGCCTGTACACGACAAGCACGTAATGGCTCATGCCATGATTAAGAGAGACCTTGGTGATTATGTTCATGCCCGCGTAGCCGAATTGGAGCGAGATCATTGCGATGTAAGGCTTGCTCCTATGGAAGAGGTCACCACAACGTCCTGTGACTAGTTGGTTCTCCATTTGTTTTAACAATCGATCCGAAAATAAAAGAGAGAGAGAGAGAGGAAGAACCCCAAGTTGTTTGCTTGGCTTGTGTTGTTCTCCCAAGCCATAGAGGTGCACATTGGGCGCATATTTATACACATTTGGGGGCAGTGAATATTCTAAAATGACGCACGACAGATATGTAAAGATAATTAGTTGTCCAATTTTTCAGGTTTGGGACCCACATACAAGGACAGTGGGTTGAGTGGAGAGGGGCCATAAGGATAGTGGTGAAGCATGTGAGATGCACCCGTTCATTTTGCAGGGTGCAATCTGCAGAGTGACCAAATAGGCTCGTTTGTGCGTGCTGATTCATTTTATTATCAGTAACTTTATTTCAATGATAATGAAGCCCGAGAGAGTAGCAGAGGCCGCCTTTTGGGCTTGATTCTGATGCGGCAGGGCGACTGGCCTCTTTGTTCGACGATGGTGAATGCCGCGGTCGTGCGGTTTAGTTGATTTGAGCAATTGGTTGGTTGTCGGTGGCGTTTTTCGATAAGGCTGTTGGTTTTATGGGTGTCGTAATTATGCAATTACTAGAATTTTGTGCACGTGCGTTGCACGTGTCAAATGTAATATTTTATATTTGTAAGAATGATTATATATGTAAATTTATAAATAATGAGGGTTTATGTATAAATGTGCAAATTTAATCAATTTTTTGTATAGGTGTAAATTTGTAAATATTGAGGGTTTATGTGTAAATTTACATTGTAAGGCATTATTTTTTTTGTCCACTTCCTTGATGTCCAGCCTTTAGGAGAATAGGAGGATGAGGTGGTGACCTTAGGAAAAAGGATTTTTCTCCTTTTTGTTTTGAATTTTGGAGAAAAGAGAAGATGTTCACCTCATCATGGGGTATTTGCATTATAAAAAGAAGATGTTCCATTAAACGTGTCGATTTTGTGATTACTTATCATGGAGAGCTTATATCAGCGTCATTATGTTTCTACATCTCAAACAAATTTTAGGAGCTCAGTTTGGTAAAATACAGGAACAGAGAAAAGAAATTAAATGCAACTGGGAAATTATTAGATGAGAAAATGCCTTAACATGTTGTTTCGGAAAATAATTTTATAGCGAGGATTAACCCTACTACTACTACAACAACAACAACAACATTAAGCCTTTGCTCCAAATTTTTTGGATCGGCTATATGAATCATTTTCTTCATTATGCTTTGTCATGGTGACGCCCCAACAAATTTTTTTGTAGGATTCATTTCATAAAGATCTAGATTGTGTTTTACGCTGGCTGTCGGCTACCTAATACAACCCTTCTCCTTTATCCTGGCTTGGGACAGGCAGTAAAAGAATATGACATTTCAGCACAAAACCTTCCAGAGTTAACATTGTTTTCATGAGATTCAGAAGCCCAATGTATAATATGTATACATTTTGTCTGTTAAATTTGTTGCGGATGATCGGGATAAACGCGGAAACAAAGATCAAATTAAATCGCAGAAAACAGAAAATATCAACTTAAAAGAGACACAGAGATTTTACGTGGAAAACCAAAATGAGAAAAAACATACGCACAACGGAGATCGTTTTCATAAATTCAGATGATAAAGTTTACATAGAGTATACAGATTAAACTCTCGTCCTCACAGATCTCTCCCAAAAAGGGAGAGAAGACTCTCATAAATATTTAGGCTACATTATAGTGGCTCTCTCTTGCTCGTACAATCCAAACCTTAAGCTATTGCTTTATAATTATAGCTTATACAATGATGTTTAGAGATAACATTGAATTAATTAGGATTTATCTCTAAATAACTAACTAAATCTTATCTCCAATTATACAAACAAAATATATTTAAATATAAATATAACAAATTAGTTAGGATTTGGGATATCCCAACAAATTTCCACCTTAGACCGAACCGTCCTACCAAATGTCTGTTGTTGCCGATAGCCCCTTCAGTCTTTCTCCATCTATCAACGCTAGCAAGTCTTCAAATGGAATAACTGGTCTTTACTGAATCCACCACCAAACAGCTCAAAAAGATGCATGACACAACTCGATCAGATCTTTATCAAGGTTCATCTCCAAGCCTAAACAGAATGACTCATGCCAAGTACAGATGGCTTATATCCAGGCCGAAAACTGAAATGAAGATAGCGTGTCAACATAATTTCGAAAACGAACATGTCACACCACGGTGTGACAAACCAGATCACAACGGGTACGAAGGCACATGCAGTACGCATGGCAACAGAGTCTCGAAGCAAATAATCAGAACTTCGAAGACGAAGATCACGCTACAATATGACAAACAAAATCATGCCGAACATTTTAGGGCATGCGCTCCATATGTCAACAAAGTCTCGAAGCAAGTAAATAGAAGCATCTTGAAATATGCATGTTCGAAAAATCGGCAAGTCCTGAAAGGAATTCTCTTCAGCTGATTTTACTCGAGCTACTAAATTTATGATTAACAGAAGGATGCGAGACATAAAAGAAAAATCTCCACCTTGGCTCGCATCCGATCGAGACCAAGGTTAACACTAGAAAGAGATAACGCCTCGATAAAAATTTCGGAGACGAAACATGTCACATATATGAAAATTCAAAATCACACTCAACGCGATAACAGATGCGATACTAAAAGGGTAAGGAACTCCAGTTTCAACCCAAATCCGTATGGTAATAGCGACTCGAAGTAATACAAGCATTCATGACTTTAACTGAAACCGATTCGAACTATAGGCACTGAAGTGTGGATATGTGCAACATAAAATGGAATTTTCGAGTTTGACTCCATCAATATGTGTGAAACACCCGAAAACATATGGTGGCATATTTGGATCGTCAAAATCAGCCATCGAACTCACGATCCACGGATAAATTTACCTCAATCGTTGATTTAAAATAAAATCCAATCAGAATTTTTTTCATTGGTCTCCACTTTTCATTGGTCTCCACTTGCACGTGTTCTCTTCTGGGCTGCACACTAGATTCCAAACAATTAGCATTTGCTCTTTCACATGGGAATCAATCAAAAAATTTGTTTACACGCGCAAAGCACGTGTCTTTCTTCTCTCAATTATATCCCGAGCGTTTTCGAGATCAATAAGCGACCAGCCAAACTCGACCGCGCCGCCTCCATGGCCTCCTCTAAAAACCGAAGGTTGCTCAGCTGCTCCCATGTATCCAAACACGAGTGATTGGACTCATTACCGACGCAACTTGCATGCATTCCGCACGCCATCACATACAACCTCCGACATGCTTTGACACCGAACGCACACATCGACGACCAAGCCGCCTCTCCGATACAACTCCATTGCTTGAGATCGCTGCCATCAAATCTTATCGTATCAACAGCTTGCGCCGCCATAGCCATCCTCAAGCGCTATCCATCTCGCAGGCCATCACCAGCGCCGCCTCATGCGCTCCTCTACGCCTACGCCCTCTCGTGCCACTGTGAGCCTCTCGGCTCCGCCGCTGACCACTGACTCATCGTCGATTCACCGTGCCTTTTGCACTGCCGAATCCAATCCCACCACTTTCATAGATCTAGCAAAAACCGATTAGATGTACCATCGGCTCTCCAACACCAAGATCGGACCACTACCATTCGCTAATACATGAACACCCTTTGCCAATTGCTCTGACCTATGAAGAATCTTATATGCGACATCATTGATCTCATATGCCGCCGAAATCTCTTATTTTTGGTATGCGTACATGCCCTGAATCTATGTACTTAATCGATAGAATCAACCTTAGCTCTGATATGAATTTGTTACGGATAATCGAGATAAATGCGGCAACGAAGAATAAATCAAACACAAAAAACAGAAAAGACCAACGTAAAAGAGATAGATTTTTGTGGAAACCTAACGGGAAAACCACAAGCACAGCAGAGATCGTTTTTATTAATTTAGTGGAGAGATTGCAAATTTTCAGATGAGAGGGTTTACATGAAAAATATAAAATAAACTCTTGCTCTCACAGATTTCTCCCCAAACGACTCTCATAAATATTAGGGCTATACTGTGGTGGCTCTCTCTTGTTTGTACAATCCAACCCTGAAGATATTGTTTCATATTTATAGCCTATACAATGATGCTTAGAGATAACATTGACTTAATTAGGATTTATCTCTAAATAACTAACTAAATTTTATCTCCAAACAAACAAACAAAATATATTTAAATATAAATATAACAGATTAGTTTGGGATCAAAACATCCAACAAAATTCATCCGGTAATTGATTTATGGTTGATATATAAAGTGATAATAAATAGTTTCCTGAAAAATTGGTTCTTTGTGTTCCTGTGCTGCAATTTCCTCTTCTTGATTATACTAATTTTTCAAGATTGAATCTTATTACTTATCAGTGCTTTTGTTCTAGAAAACTACCGTCTAAGCAATTTTTCTTCATTAAAACATCTATAATTCATTTATTCCACAAGGAAAGGAAAAAGAAAAAATCAATGTATAATAAACATACTTAATCTGAAACATATTAGGAGAAAAATGGATGAAAATATATATTGACCCTTAAGAAATTATACCAAGAAATCATTCTATGGAAAACTATTACAGTGTGTGCAAATACTTATGCTAATAGTTTGCAAGTGGAAAAAATTAATTTTTTCTTTATTTTTATAGTGAAAATATAGGGTAAATATCATAAGCACAATCGAACTTTGAGCTTTTTTGAAATAACACCATCGAACTTTAAAAATGCCATGAACGTTAGGCATTTTTATCAAGGTATTTTGATCAAAAGAATGTCAAATTTTGTTCATTTTGGAATTATTCAATCTCCATACAATGTCATTTTGGGGCTATTCAATCTGCTCATGTCTTAAACGAGTCGACCAGATTAATTTTTTCATATAACATTGCCAATTTAAGAAGAGTTTATTGCATTTTTAAAGTTTGATGGTGCATCTCAAAAATACCAAAAGTTTGATGGTGCTTTATAAAATTTACCTAAAAATATATAATGTTAGCTTGAACTATGCTCGTTAGAGTATCATTGCGTGCAACCACAACTAAGTCACAAGACATGCTAAAGTGAGCAAATAGCCATAGAATGTCGGATTCTGCGTTTACGATGTGTTGTTTTCAAAAATATGTATAAATGCATATATGTAAAATCAACTCATCTTAGTATGTTTGTTAAAATACCAGTGATGATACCTCCACTCACAAAAAAAAATATCTGGACTCGGGACACAAGATATATTTCATCTGTATCGTCAAGTCAATCATGCCCGCTAACAAAATTAAATTGCAAAGACAATAGATTATGGAGTATCACTACAGGAAAATATGCTCTATTTCATCGAGAGAGGGGGGGGGGGGGGTTGTGTGTTTGTTAATTCTGTCGGCTATTATCCGACGGAATAAAGCCGATTAAGCTACCACTGTGGCGCCAAAATGTTAATTATTTTTGTTTGGATATTCCGTCGGCTAATAGAGGACGGAATACACCAATTAAAAAAAATAAAGAGCAGAAGGCCTCAGGTTTGAGATCATTTGCGCCCCCAATACTCCAGCCTCCTCCCCTTGACCCCCGTCGACCTCCTCCTCATCACCTTGTCTCCGACCTCCTCCTCCTCCTCCTCCTCATCACCTTGTCTCCGACCTCCTCCTCCTCCTCATCATCATCACCTCGTCTCCGACCTCCTAGAAGTCGACGACGACACCTTGATCTGAGCCGACGCCTCCTCCATCCTCCTCGACACCGTAGCTCTCCTCCTCCATGATGCTTTAGGTCGACGTCGTAGCCTTCCTCCTCCAAGCTCGACTACTCCTTGACAAGGCTCTACTCGGAGCTTCCGAAGGTTAGGCTTCACAATTCCTTCTCTATATTTAGGGTTTTCAATTTCTTATGGTCATGTGGATGTTGAATTTGTGGTGATCGATCTTGTAATAGTAGCATGTGTTGAATTTGTGGTGATCGGTCTTGTGGTAGTAACATGTGTTAAATTTGTGGTGATCGATTAGTGTGAAAAGTAAAAACTTGAGAATGTGAGAATTTGAAAACCCTAAAGTAAAAACTTGAAAATTTGAAAACTTCATATCCCAAAAATAATAACTTGAGAATTTGACTTGAAAACCCAAAAGTAAAAGCTCAAAAACTTGAAAACCGTAAAATAAAATCATGAAAACTTGAAAACCCTAAAGTAAAAACTTGATAACTTGAAAATCCTAAAACCAAAACTTTGAAACTTGAAAACCTCAAAATCGAATTATAATAAACCAAAAAATGATCGTTGAGTATAACGTCTATGATATTTGTTTGATGCTAACAAAGCCTTATGAACTGTTTTAATATGTTTGATATTTTGTGCAGGCTGGCCCATTAACTTTTAGGGCTTGGTATAAATATGGGATTCTCTTCTCATCCAAACTCTAAGACTGCAGGAATTCTTAAGAACTCAAATTCCACTGCTCTCCTAAGATTCTAAGATTAAACGTTTAATTTTTTCATTCAGACTCGCAGCTATTGACGAGCGAATTCAGTTTCAAGGATCAAACTTCGTAGATTCACTCCCGTCTTCTCCAACAACGATCGACCTTCATTGAGATTTTCTTAAAATCTAATTTCATTATCAATTATTGTTGTTGGATCTATAGTAGTTGTTATATTTTATCTTAAACTCTAAGACAGTTAGTGATTGGATTACGGTTTGTAATTCATGAATTTGTAAATCACTGGGGTTGTGATTTTTAGTTTGGAAATTATTGATTATTGTGAGATATCATAGGATATAGTTCGACTTGTTCTTAGGTTTAAAATAAGGTGACGAGATTAGACGCTTGTACTAGGGTTGAGATTGTCACTTTAAGTTTACATTACTGCTTTGTAGGATATCTTCTTTTACATTACCGCATTTATTATCTTCTTATATAACTGCCTGTGATTATTTGGTGTTTTTGAGATTGTCACTTTAAGTTTTATTTCGCAAAAAGATCTCACTACCATATTCAACCCCCGCTCTAGGGTGATTCTGATCCTACATTTGGTATTAGAGCTAGGTATTTAAAGATAACTAGCTAATAATGATAATTTCTGTTTGTGCTTTTCCCAAGTGATGGTCTATTGTTAGGCCACCATATTTAATAGTACTGATTATGCGCACTGGAAGTTTAGGATGACAATTTACTTAAAGTCCGTCGACTATGATGTTTGGAATATGGTTAATAATGGTTACTCTAATCCTGTCATGGTCATAGAAAACAAAACTATTACTAAGCCTGATGATAAGTGGGATGTTGAGAAGAAAAAGTGTGCTTCTTTAAATGCTAAAGTCATGAATACTCTTGTATGTGTTTTAGATAAAACTGAGTTTAACCGTATTTCACATCGCCTTACTGCACAGGAAATCTAGCATAATTTAGAGGTTACTCATGAAGGTACTTCATAGGTAAACGAGCAACGGTTAGCGTTTCTCAGCAATGAATATAAGAATTTTGGTATATTGAAGGATGAAGGCATAAAGGAGATGAAAACTCGCTTTAGTATTGTTGTCTACAATTCTCGAGCACTTGATATGGAGTATTCTGAGCCGGAGTTGGTGAGAAAAATCCTTCGTATATTGCATAAGAGGTTTGAGGCAAATGTAACTGTGATTCAAGAATCGAAGGATTTGAGTAAGTTGAAGATGGAAGATCTCATAGGAAAATGACTTATGAGATGGAAATAATGGCTAGAAATACTCATGATGAAATCGAGACTAAGAAAAAGTCTGTTGATTTAAAGAGTAGTGCTGAGAGTGTAACATTTCGAAATAATAAAATATTAATTTTGGGGAATTTTTATAATTTAATATTATTTTATTGAATATTTTAATATTTAGGTATTTTTAAATACAAATAAATAGGAAAAATATGAGAAAAATTGTGGAAAATTAAGAAAAATTCTAAAATAGGGTAAATTAGTGAATTATGACATTTTTAAGTTGTTGTGATCATTTTGACACTAATTTAGTGCTAATCGCGATTAAAAATCGCTAATCGGGTTTTTAGCAAATTTTGAGCAAAACATGCACACACTACTTTTTCCACACTTGTGCACTTTTCTTGCCATGATTTATCATTTGGGATTACTATTGAGGTGAGAAGGTTTGAATTAGGGATTAAAAGAAAAGAAATAGAAAAGAAAAGGATTAAAGAATGGGGTTTGGTGAGAAGAGGGTATGGGCTTCTTTGACCTCCACACTTAGCCATTTCTCTCTTCATTTTTCCCTCCCTCTTTTCCTCCTACTGCTGCTGCTGCTTCCTTTCCCCTTTCCTCCCCTCTTCAATCCCTCAAATCATCTCAAAAACTATCCCAAAACCCTATATCGGTTTCACAAAAAGTGTGCACAAGCTTGAGATCTACAAGATGGACTAAGAAAGCATGGATTTTGGTCACTAGGGGCAACTCAAGAAAATTCTTGAGTTGCCAAATGAGGTAATTTCTGAACCATTGTCTTAGTTTTAGCATTTCCTATACCCCTATGCAAGTTGTTAATCGATATTATGTGATATTATGGACTTGGTGAAAACCTAGTTAGGGTTTGAGGGAAACTTGAGTTGTAATGTGAAATTGAGTTCAATTGAGGTTATATAAACACCCTAGTACATGAATTGGAACCCAAAACCTGAAGCTAGAACTAGAAATACGGATTTTAGAAACCGATGTCGGGGAAAATGTGAAATCTGTGCATGTTAACTTGAATCTGCTATTACCCCGAGAACCCTAAAATGATATTGAGTGGGAATTGAGATGTGCAGGCACAATAGAGGCAACACGCCAAACCCTAGCCCCCAACTCCCATTCCCGGCCGCCAATTCTTCCCTTTTGGCCGCCAATTGCGGCCTGGGTCCCACCATTCTGTCTCGTATTGGTTCTGTAGCTTCTACATTGTTAGTTTAGGCCCCTGGTATATATAGTTTTGTATAAAGTGACCTAGGGTGAAATCTGGGACATATTTCAAGAGTTGCTGTTTTGGATTTTAGTTTCCGTATTCCGTATTTTCATTTCTGCATTGGTTTGTTTCGTTTTACCTCGACTATTTGGCGTTTATACGACGATATAGAGGATTTATTGATGGTTTTGAAGGCGTGCCATAGGTTTTCACCTATAGGCCCCTTATCGTGTCGTTTTGGACTTCGTATGCCGTTTTAGCTTTGATTTGGTTTTGATGCGATGCGATACGTGTGTTATGTGTAGGTACACCGCGACGATCCGAGACGATGCGGAGGATGACAGTGACGTCGACACCGACACGCAGGACACAGGTGAGTAGATTATATCTACAGGGGGAAGTCGGGTGGATGGCGTATAGCACCCCCGCAGTCCGTGGTGTGGTATACGAATACGTATACCCACGTATATTTATTATGTGTTGTTAGGATCATTGATATGAATAATGGTTTTATTGATGATGAGATATATGGTTTGGGTATAGTACGAACCCTAGGTAGCGATTGCACATACTTACACACATACTTACATACCTACATTCACACCCTTGCATACTACTCATACTTGCAGTGTTTGATGATTTGGGATGACTTTGGAGATGAGTCGATGATGTGGACTTTGCGCCGCGAGATCGGCGAGTTGATATTGATTCATATATGGGATATGATTTGTGTTTCTTGCGGGCTTGGGATATGTGTTACCCCGCATGCTTACTTCATTGATGGTATCGATTGTACTAGGCATAGAGTAGTACCCCAGACTGTTTGATCTGATGATAGTGATACCTATTATGTGACGAGATAGTGAGATGTTGACCCTACCCAGCTATTGGGGATGCCGTACGATGATTTACCGTACGAGCCGATATTGATGATAGATCCGCACTCATAACTCGAGGATACCTTACGATATGACATTGAGGCGGGATCACCGACTATATATATATATATATATATATATCGACTCAGAGGTCAGGCGGTTCCCTTACCTGTAGTTCAGCTGTAACCCTTCGAAAATCGTTTAGGCAGTTTTTCGGTAATCGGCAAAATTTTCGGCTTTTTCCGTAAAAAGTCAAAATAGGTATTTTTCATTGTAGACCTAATTATACAAAATTTAGACAAGATATTACTATAATTTTGTCACTAAAATGTCATTTATAATTTTCTAGTTAAATAAAATTTTTTTTCGTAATTAATTATTTTTTTATTATTTTAAGCCTTTTTAAATACATTTAATTAGGGATAAATACAAATTTAATTAGGTAAATTTCTTAATTAGGAGTCTTTATAAGCTAAAATATGGTGTTAAAAAAATTGTGTCATGACTTTCACATTTTTAGTTTTATGGTTTGAAATTTAATGGAAAAATGGCTTAAAATGGGGTTTTTTGTGTAAAAGTTGATGTGATAGTCATTAATTGAGCTTGGGAAAGGGTTTTTGTGTAGAATTTTCTACACCATTCACAAAAACACACCCTCCTCCACCTCCAGGTCGTGCTACCTGCAGCAAACCCCTCCCATTTCCCCCATTTTGTTTAGCTCAAAATTCTTGCAAAAAATCCTCCGATATCCACAAAAATTCACACTTTTCTTCTCTAATTCAAACCTAAACCCTATTCCATTCCTTCTCAACCCCAAATTGGACTAATACAAGGAGAAAAGAGGCATCTTTAGAGGCTAATTGCAAGAGGATCATAACTTGGAAGGTATAATCCTAAACTAGTTGTTAATTTGTAGTTTAATTAAGCTAGTTTAGTATTTTAAAATGATTAATTTCATTGAAATGGTTAGTTTTGAAAATTCAAGTAAGGGATTTGATTATGGATTAGGGTTTGAAGCATAGGGTTAGAGTTAAATTAGGGCTTTGGGTTTCTAATTGATTAGAATGGTTAATGGTGTAATTATGTGCTTGCTAAATCGATAAATTTCGATGTTTGTAGCGAATCGGTAAGAAAATCGCTTACTAGATTTTCGTAGAAAATAGAATGCGTTCAATTTGCATTAGGTTAGCAATATTATTAGTTTCGTATAGGATTATTAGAATGCGTGAACGCGGGGTTTTGTCTAGCCGGGTTTTAGTTTTGTCGATTTCCCCGAAATGACGATTTTAGCTAAAAATTAGCGATTTTCGTGCGTTTTCCCGCGCACCGAGGGCGTGCTATGATTAAATTGAGAGCGTCGATAATTGTATATAGTGACTTGCATCGTTTTAGGTGTTGTAACCTTATGCTTGGTATTGTGCAAATATAGGATCGGTCGGAGAAACATCGGACACGGCGCGCAAAGGCAAAGCGGTGGCCGGATCAGATTAGCGGGGATTTCTGGTGAGTAGATATATTCATCTATGGGGGAATCGTCTGGATGGCGCGAGGCGCCCCCTCCCTAGTTAGGATTACTCTACTTTATGCAATAATTATATTGTTAGCTAGCTTATCCATTTACGCACATTGCATACCCTTACAGCTAACCCTATACTAGATTGCATGGACATTAATATGACATTCATATATACATATGCGATATCATTCCGTAGGACACGAACACCTTACCATTGGCATCTATTGCACGCGCACTATTCATGTGACACACACGCCTTTGGTATTTGCCATGCCACGTGCACTATAAAACTTGTTTAGCTTAGTAACGCCATTGCATTCATGCATGATATTTGAGAATGTATCGCACGCATATACCTCGCATTACTATCATATTTACCTAGATTTCTAGCCAAACTCACACATCATATACATTGATATCATAGACATTTATTACATATAACATGTGGACACTATGATTTTCTTGATGATTTCAGTTTTTCTGTGATTTCTGGATTTTTGGGGAAAACCGCAAGAATTTAACAAAACCTTAGATTTATCATTTTCAAAAAAACAAAGTTGCGGTTTTCTCGTGACGTATGTGTCGTCCACCATGAGTTTTCATGTTTTCTGTTGGATTTCGAGACCCGATTCGAGGAGTGGATGAACCGTCTCGGGTACATGGTGGGCCCGGTATGGTACCCCGGGGCAAGAAGATCGAGTTGTAGACGATGAGCCTGGCAGGGGAAGACTACCTACCGGTGATGTCTGGCGCGGCGGATATCCGGAGGATACCGACCGTTGTCGTGAGATTTATGATATGGGCCGATCCGGACTGACGGAGCCCGATATTGAGACAGATATGATTCCTTTTTGGTGTCGATGCTTGACACAGGTTTTCAGATGATTTCTCGATGATATTTAGCTACTATACAGATGTTCATGTTTTAAAGTTAGGAATTCAATAACCTTAGCATTTAAAACACTTAAAGACTTAATAATGACATTGCATACCTGCGCATACATACTAGAGATATTATAGCACATATGGACATACATGTTGTTCCGCATTGCGTGCATTCTTACGATTGCCTTATTAGATGTTATATTTACTCACGAGCTGGCAACTCACCCCCGTTGTGCCACAGTGTCTTGCAGGTCGGACCCGTCATCTTTGTAGCGGCGGGCTATCTTATCATCAGCTCATTTTGCTCAGACTCGCGACTTCGCCCGTAGGTGGGTTGCGAGCATATTTTATTTCTTTTGCTTTATCATTGTATCTAGTATTCTCCATCTACCATTTCACATTGTATATGCGACTTAGTGATGAGACAGGGAGACTTGTATATTTGTGGTTCTTTTGGATCGAGCTCACTTGAGCCGATGTGTGTTTTTCTGGTATTTTTGCGTTTGCTTTGCTCTTTTCTTGATATTACTATTATATTGCATGTGGTTGTGATCCGCCTTGGGCGAAGAGCTAGCTCCCGCTTGGGGATGCCATTTTTATGATTTCATATGTATTATCTTGTTGTACCCATTTTTGGGGATAGAAAATACAGGGGAGACTCTGCCGAAATTTTCAGAAATTTTTGATGTTCTTTTTTTTGGATTCTATGCAGCTTAATTGATTTCAAAACCGTTTTCATTTATGGTTTTCCTTCACTCTCTTTTGCTTTTGGGTTAGATTTCTGGGCTTTGGCTGACTTAGGTTACGGTACGCCTTTAGACGTCTCGTAATCTAAGTGCCAGTCACGTTCCGTACTTTCGGGTCGTGACAAAGTTGGTATCAGAGCGTAGGTTTTACCTTTCTGAGTGTAGGACGACCTTGGTAGATGGAGTAGGTGACTTAAGCAGAGTGGCGTACCGTGGGTATGATCCGCGGCATACTTACGATACGGTACTCCGCCTAAGTAACCTTAGGACATAATTGCTTGTATTTCCTTTCTTGATTCCTTGCATTCCTTGATTCAATTGCAATGTTCTTATCGGTCCTGTTCCTTATTCTAGCTTCGATGCCGCCAAAGACTATGAGAGCTCAGCGGGCTGCCGCTAGGGATGAGATTCGAGCGGGCTCGTCTGAGGCGAGGATCGAGCGGGAGGATACGCCTACCCCTCAGGGTCATACCGATCCGCCTTATCCTGACCGTATTGCCAGATTAGAGGCCGGCATGCAAGAGTTGCGGCAGATGATGGGATCTTTAGTTGAGTCCAGCCGGGCACAGAGATCCGAGGACGTTCCTTCCACCGCACAGACCACGATCGTACCTGCTGCACAGATGGTCACTCCTGCTGCTACTACGGAGACTATCCCTGTTTCACTACAGGAGTTCATGAGATTGAGACCTCCAGCTTTTACCGGTACAGATGCGACAGAGGACCCACAGGCATTTCTCGATAGGATGGCACGGATTGGCCGTTCGTTGAGGTGTTCTGAGGATAGATTGGTGGAGTTTGCGAGTTTTCGTCTGGAGGGTCTTGCCCAGACATGGTACGACTCAGTAGAGAGAGGCCGAGCTGCAGGTCTGCCTTCTATGACCTGGGATGAGTTTACATCTGCATTTCTTGCCCGTTTTCTTCCGGAGAGTGTCCGAGATGCTCGAGCCCGTAGTTTTGAGTCTTTGCGCAAGACTCCTGGGATGACAGTGTCGGAGTATGATATACAGTTTACCCAGTTGTCTCGATATGCACCGTACCTAGTCGACACAGAAGAGAAGAGGCTAAAGAGGTTTGTACGAGGACTTGATACACAGCTATTCCTTGCCATCGGCACCCAGCACTTTGATACATACGCTGCCGCGATGGATGCAGCCTTACTTTTGGAGGAGCGTATTTCTGAGACTCCGGTCGCTTCTGGGCCGAAGAGGATCCGTACTGATACGCCAGCTCAGCGGCAGATGGGCAGACATCGTGATAGATTATTTCCGGGAGATGGCGGAGGCAGAGGATTGAGACGAGGTCAGTTATTTGGTTCATATCCACAGACCCAGCAGTCGTCTCCAGGGTGTTTTCGGTGTGGGAGTCAGTACCACCGTGTCAGAGACTGTACCATGGGACGTCCGGGCGCGGTGACAGTCCCGCATGTGACTTTACCACCTTCACCACCATCGCAGAGAGCTTTACTTCCTACTCCTGATGATGCTTCACGCCAGCCAGATGCTTCTAGAGGCCGTGGGCGTGGCGGTCCGGTTCAGCGAGGACGAGGCGACAGAGGCAGAGGCAGAGGCCGAGGTAGAGGCAGAGCACAGCCAGCTATTAGTGGTGGACAGGCCCGAGTGTTCGCATTGACTCCTCAGGATGCACAGGCATCCAATGCCGTCGTGACAGGTACTCTGCCAGTATGTTCTTTTGATGCACGGGTATTATTTGATCCAGGCTCCACACATTCCTATGTTTCCACGTATTTTGCACCGAGGTTGGGCCGAGAGTCTTCTCCGTTAGATCAGCCGCTTGTCGTTATTACCCCGATAGGCGAGTCTTTTGTTGCCCGTTTTGTGTACCGATCTTGTTCCGTTCGTATCGGGGAGAGAGATTCTTCAGTAGATTTGATTCTCCTCGATATGCTCGACTTTGACGTTCTTCTTGGTATGGACTGGCTAGCCACCTGTTATGCATCTGTGGACTGCCGTGAACAGGCAGTCAGATTCAGTTTTCCTGGTGAGCCGGTTCTTATTATTCAGGGAGATCGTAGTGCTACCCTTCCCAGCTTGATTTCTTCTCTTCGCGCTGGTCAGCTCTTAAGGAAAGGGTGTCAGGGATTCTTAGCTTATGTTTGTGATACTAGCTCCACAGAGGTTCCGTTGGACCAGGTCCCTGTTGTGAGAGAGTTTCCTGATGTATTCCCTGACGAGCTACCTGGTCTGCCACCAGAGCGCGAGATTGAGTTCTGTATTGACTTGATCCCTGGCACGGGGCCTATTTCTATACCTCCTTATCGGATGGCCCCGGCGGAGCTGAGAGAGCTAAAGGATCAGTTACAGGACTTGCTGGACAAAGGGCTTATCCGACCGAGTGTGTCACCTTGGGGTGCTCCCGTCTTGTTTGTTAAGAAGAAGGATGGAAGTATGCGTTTATGCATTGATTATCGTCAGCTGAACCGGGTTACTGTGCGGAACAGGTATCCCCTACCCCGCATTGATGACTTATTTGATCAGCTCCAGGGTGCAGGGTTCTTCTCGAAGGTTGATTTACGGTCAGGATATCACCAGTTGCGGGTTCGGAAGGAGGATATTCCGAAGACTGCCTTCCGTACTCGATATGGTCATTATGAGTTCTTGGTGATGTCGTTCGGGCTCACCAATGCCCCGGCAGCTTTTATGGATTTGATGAACCGCGTATTCAGGCCGTATCTCGATCAGTTCATCATTGTGTTCATTGACGACATCTTGGTTTATTCTCGGAGCCGGGAGGAGCATGAGCAGCACTTACGTATCACATTGCAGACTTTGAGGGAGCATCAGCTGTTCGCCAAATTTTCCAAGTGCGCATTCTGGTTAGACAGTGTCGACTTCTTGGGTCATGTAGTGACGAGAGATGGTATTTGCGTGGACCCGAAGAAGATCGAGGCAGTTCAGCGTTGGCCTAGACCGGTATCAGTTACAGAGGTTCGCAGCTTTCTAGGTCTGGCCGGCTATTATCGACGTTTCGTCCAGGATTTCTCCCGCATTGCTGCACCATTGACCGGGTTGACCCGGAAGGGAGTTCCTTTTGATTGGACCCAGGCATGTGAGGATAGCTTCCAGCAGTTGAAGACTCGTCTGACTACTGCACCAGTGTTAGCATTGCCTTCAGGATCAGGCAGGTTCGTGGTATATTGTGATGCTTCTAGAGTGGGGCTGGGATGTGTATTGATGCAGCACGACAGAGTTATCGCGTATGCTTCTCGGCAGCTGAGGAAACACGAGCTTAACTACCCTACCGATGATTTAGAGATGGCTGCAGTGGTATTTGCACTCAAGATCTGGAGACATTACCTATACGGTGAGTCGTGCCAGATATACACTGACCACAAGAGTTTGAAGTATATTTTCCAGCAGCGAGACCTGAACCTGAGACAGCGCCGTTGGATGGAGTTGGTGAAGGATTATGACTGCGAGATTCTATACCATCCGGGCAAGGCGAATGTGGTGGCAGATACTTTGAGTAGAAGGCCCGGAGGTAGCTTATCTTGTTTGAGCGCAGTACAGATGGAGTCGACGGCGGATTGGCAGGTTTTATGTGATAGCAGAGTGCTGTTCGAGTTTACTCCTACAGGGGGACAGCTGGCCCATTTCAGAGCACGCCCACAGTTACTTGACCGTATCCGTGAGGCACAGTCCGGCGACGCCCGTATTTTAGAGATTATTGAGCAGATTCGACAGGGCAGAGTTTCGGAGTTCGTGATTGATGATCAGGGGATACTTCGATTTGGGACTCGACTGTGTGTGCCAGATTCAGAGGGACTGAGGCGTGATATTCTCGAGGAGGCCCATAGATCAGTATACAGTGTGCATCCAGGTTCCACCAAGATGTACCGTGATTTGAGAGAGATTTACTGGTGGGACGGGATGAAGAAGGATATTACAGACTTTGTGTCGAGATGCCTGACTTGTCAGCAAGTCAAGGCCGAGCACCAGAGGCCAGCCGGCGAGTTACAGCCTTTGCCCATTCCTGAGTGGAAGTGGGAGCAGGTCTCCATGGACTTCGTTGTGGGTCTACCCAGGACCAGTCGAGGGTATGACTCTATTTGGGTGATTGTGGATCGACTGACGAAAGCGGCTCACTTTCTGCCAGTGAAGACCACTTTTGGATTTTCTCAGTATGCCCAGGTTTATATTGATGAGATAGTGTGACTGCATAGTGTTCCGACTTGCATCGTGTCCGACCGTGGCACCCAGTTTACCAGCCGATTGTGGCAGAAACTCCAGGAATCCTTGGGCATCCGATTGAGTTTTAGCACAGCCTTTCATCCACAGACTGACGGTCAGTCGGAGCGTACTATTCAGACTCTTGAGGACATGCTCAGAGCTTGTGTTTTAGATTTCGGTGGTAGCTGGGATCGTCATTTGCCTTTGATCGAGTTTTCCTACAATAATAGCTTCCAGGAGACGATTCAGATGGCACCTTTCGAGGCTTTATATGGGAGGAGATGTCGATCGCCTGTATGTTGGACAGAGCTTAGGGAGAGCAGTATTTTGGGGCCTCAGATCGTACAGGAGACGACCGAGAAGATACAGCTGATTCGGAACAGGATGAGAGCGGCACAGAGCAGGCAGAAATCTTATGCTGACAGGCGCCGTCGCCGACTCGAGTTCGCTGCTGGCGATCATGTTTTCCTGATGGTCTCTCCGATGAAAGGTGTGATAAGATTTGGGCGGAAAGGGAAGCTGAGTCCTAGATATGTTGGTCCTTTCGAAATCCTAGAGCGTGTTGGTCCAGTCGCTTATCGGTTAGCTCTTCCGCCTAGCTTCCCCGATGTTCACCCCGTATTCCATGCCTCGATGCTCCGCAAGTACCTTCATGATCCTTCCCAGGCGATTCAGCACCAGACGATCCAGCTAGAGCGTGATCTTTCTTTCACCGAGCAGCCGGTGGTCATTCTGGATCGGCAGGTGAAGAAATTGAGGTCGAAGGTTATACCGTCCGTCAAGGTCCTTTGGCGTGGCCCGAACAGCGAGGAGGTCACCTGGGAGACTGAGGTCGAGATGAGGAAGAGATATCCCCATCTTTTTGAATGTACGCATAGTTAAATTCAAAATTCGGGGACCGAATTTCTTTAAGGGGGGAAGATTGTAACCCTTCGAAAATCGTTTAGGCAGTTTTTCGGTAATCGGCAAAATTTTCGGCTTTTTCCGTAAAAAGTCAAAATAGGTATTTTTCATTGTAGACCTAATTATACAAAATTTAGACAAGATATTACTATAATTTTGTCACTAAAATGTCATTTATAATTTTCTAGTTAAATAAAAATTTTTTTCGTAATTAATTATTTTTTTATTATTTTAAGCCTTTTTAAATACATTTAATTAGGGATAAATACAAATTTAATTAGGTAAATTTCTTAATTAGGAGTCTTTATAAGCTAAAATATGGTGTTAAAAAAATTGTGTCATGACTTTCACATTTTTAGTTTTATGGTTTGAAATTTAATGGAAAAATGGCTTAAAATGGGGTTTTTTGTGTAAAAGTTGATGTGATAGTCATTAATTGAGCTTGGGAAAGGGTTTTTGTGTAGAATTTTCTACACCATTCACAAAAACACACCCTCCTCCACCTCCAGGTCGTGCTACCTGCAGCAAACCCCTCCCATTTCCCCCATTTTGTTTAGCTCAAAATTCTTGCAAAAAATCCTCCGATATCCACAAAAATTCACACTTTTCTTCTCTAATTCAAACCTAAACCCTATTCCATTCCTTCTCAACCCCAAATTGGACTAATACAAGGAGAAAAGAGGCATCTTTAGAGGCTAATTGCAAGAGGATCATAACTTGGAAGGTATAATCCTAAACTAGTTGTTAATTTGTAGTTTAATTAAGCTAGTTTAGTATTTTAAAATGATTAATTTCATTGAAATGGTTAGTTTTGAAAATTCAAGTAAGGGATTTGATTATGGATTAGGGTTTGAAGCATAGGGTTAGAGTTAAATTAGGGCTTTGGGTTTCTAATTGATTAGAATGGTTAATGGTGTAATTATGTGCTTGCTAAATCGATAAATTTCGATGTTTGTAGCGAATCGGTAAGAAAATCGCTTACTAGATTTTCGTAGAAAATAGAATGCGTTCAATTTGCATTAGGTTAGCAATATTATTAGTTTCGTATAGGATTATTAGAATGCGTGAACGCGGGGTTTTGTCTAGCCGGGTTTTAGTTTTGTCGATTTCCCCGAAATGACGATTTTAGCTAAAAATTAGCGATTTTCGTGCGTTTTCCCGCGCACCGAGGGCGTGCTATGATTAAATTGAGAGCGTCGATAATTGTATATAGTGACTTGCATCGTTTTAGGTGTTGTAACCTTATGCTTGGTATTGTGCAAATATAGGATCGGTCGGAGAAACATCGGACACGGCGCGCAAAGGCAAAGCGGTGGCCGGATCAGATTAGCGGGGATTTCTGGTGAGTAGATATATTCATCTATGGGGGAATCGTCTGGATGGCGCGAGGCGCCCCCTCCCTAGTTAGGATTACTCTACTTTATGCAATAATTATATTGTTAGCTAGCTTATCCATTTACGCACATTGCATACCCTTACAGCTAACCCTATACTAGATTGCATGGACATTAATATGACATTCATATATACATATGCGATATCATTCCGTAGGACACGAACACCTTACCATTGGCATCTATTGCACGCGCACTATTCATGTGACACACACGCCTTTGGTATTTGCCATGCCACGTGCACTATAAAACTTGTTTAGCTTAGTAACGCCATTGCATTCATGCATGATATTTGAGAATGTATCGCACGCATATACCTCGCATTACTATCATATTTACCTAGATTTCTAGCCAAACTCACACATCATATACATTGATATCATAGACATTTATTACATATAACATGTGGACACTATGATTTTCTTGATGATTTCAGTTTTTCTGTGATTTCTGGATTTTTGGGAAAAACCGCAAGAATTTAACAAAACCTTAGATTTATCATTTTCAAAAAAACAAAGTTGCGGTTTTCTCGTGACGTATGTGTCGTCCACCATGAGTTTTCATGTTTTCTGTTGGATTTCGAGACCCGATTCGAGGAGTGGATGAACCGTCTCGGGTACATGGTGGGCCCGGTATGGTACCCCGGGGCAAGAAGATCGAGTTGTAGACGATGAGCCTGGCAGGGGAAGACTACCTACCGGTGATGTCTGGCGCGGCGGATATCCGGAGGATACCGACCGTTGTCGTGAGATTTATGATATGGGCCGATCCGGACTGACGGAGCCCGATATTGAGACAGATATGATTCCTTTTTGGTGTCGATGCTTGACACAGGTTTTCAGATGATTTCTCGATGATATTTAGCTACTATACAGATGTTCATGTTTTAAAGTTAGGAATTCAATAACCTTAGCATTTAAAACACTTAAAGACTTAATAATGACATTGCATACCTGCGCATACATACTAGAGATATTATAGCACATATGGACATACATGTTGTTCCGCATTGCGTGCATTCTTACGATTGCCTTATTAGATGTTATATTTACTCACGAGCTGGCAACTCACCCCCGTTGTGCCACAGTGTCTTGCAGGTCGGACCCGTCATCTTTGTAGCGGCGGGCTATCTTATCATCAGCTCATTTTGCTCAGACTCGCGACTTCGCCCGTAGGTGGGTTGCGAGCATATTTTATTTCTTTTGCTTTATCATTGTATCTAGTATTCTCCATCTACCATTTCACATTGTATATGCGACTTAGTGATGAGACAGGGAGACTTGTATATTTGTGGTTCTTTTGGATCGAGCTCACTTGAGCCGATGTGTGTTTTTCTGGTATTTTTGCGTTTGCTTTGCTCTTTTCTTGATATTACTATTATATTGCATGTGGTTGTGATCCGCCTTGGGCGAAGAGCTAGCTCCCGCTTGGGGATGCCATTTTTATGATTTCATATGTATTATCTTGTTGTACCCATTTTTGGGGATAGAAAATACAGGGGAGACTCTGCCGAAATTTTCAGAAATTTTTGATGTTCTTTTTTTTGGATTCTATGCAGCTTAATTGATTTCAAAACCGTTTTCATTTATGGTTTTCCTTCACTCTCTTTTGCTTTTGGGTTAGATTTCTGGGCTTTGGCTGACTTAGGTTACGGTACGCCTTTAGACGTCTCGTAATCTAAGTGCCAGTCACGTTCCGTACTTTCGGGTCGTGACATCAGCCGTATAGTTAGTATAGTTGTTAGAGTAGATGAGACTTCTTACCTATTTCAAAAACTAACGAATCGTGGGTATTTTTAAAGACAGCTCAAGGGAATCTACGGATATTTCAAAAACGACGTATCTTTTCATAAAAACACCGTAGCCCCTATCTTCAAAACCCCATGATTCGAGTTATTTCAAAAGGCACCAATTGTAGGACTTATGTTAGATCAATGCAGATTAGTGTTGGTTACGTCTAGTTTGAGCTCCCACTCCCTTTCTGTGGTTCGCTTTGCATCGCATTTTCATACTATGTTGCATGCTCCAGTATTAATATCATGCTGCTAGGACACCAGCACCATTATCGATGATGCATCTGTTCCACGTACACTTGTTGCCGGCTCACACACTCATCATCGATAATTGCCATGTCACTACACTGTAGTACCATTACATTCATTATATGATTCCTACATGACATGATGATGTACATACCTTCTTTACATGTAGCATACATCATGGATTGATTGCATAACACATCGCATTGGATTTATTTCTTGATGTTGGATGTTCATGTGATTTCTGGATTTGGGAACCGAGGATGTCTTTAAAAGAGAATACATTATTGCTTTAAAAACCCGGTTACCCTTGATATGATATTTGGTGCGTCCACCATGTGTTTTCTCGGTGCTGAGAGCGACATGCGAAACCCGAATCGAGGAGGCGGATGAGGCCGATTGCGGGTACATGGTGGACCCGGTAAGGTACCCCGGGGCAAGAAGACGTGGTGATGACGATGAGCCTGGCAGGGGGAGATTGCCTACCGGTGACTTTACCCGACGCGTCGGATATCCGGAGGATACCGTCGTGGTCTGAGATTTATGGTAGGGGCCGGTCTGGACTGACGGCGCCCTAGATATGATGGTTGAGACTTTGAGATATCAGGATATTGGGATTTCGTTTGTGCCGATGCTAGGCACAGTTTTATGCTGATTTCATTATGGTACCTCATCTTTTAAAATACAGGGAAATCTCACTAAAGTATGAAAACTGTTGCTTCATGTAGATGTATTCTGTTTTCTCGCATTCATATCTCATTCATTTGCTATATTGTTATCTGAGGCACTGACACAGACACATTGAGATTGCACTCGGGTTAGATATTTACCCTAGCCTTGCTATAGGCTGCATGCTTTATATTGAGGATTTTTATACCGATCGTTGACTTAGGATTATGTTTTGCATTCGGTTTCTGCTTGTAGATGTTTCTATTCACGAGTTGGCAACTCACCCCCGTTGTGCCACAGTTCTTGCAGGTTCTGCCGTACAGGTTCCTTTGCGGTATTTCTGGCACACTACTTCTTGCGGGTGACTTGCTTTTGGTAGGTGGGTTCTTTCGCATCAGGAGCCACCATTGTATTTATTTTACTTCATTGTATCTAGAAATTGTCCATCAACCAAAACTGTATATTCTTTCAGACTCAGAGACAGTGTTGTATTATTCGACCTTAGAGTCGCGCTTAGTAGTATTGCGGTTTTCTGTTGCTTTTGAGCTTTCTTTGATTTTGATCCTCGCCACTTGGCGTTGTATATTATTATATCATTGCGTGGTTGTGACCGTCGATTGACGAAGAGCTAGCTCCCGCTTGGGGATGCCTTTATCATGTTATATCTTGTTATTATCGTTTTACCCCATTCGGGGCCAGTTTTATAAAAGAAACTCTGCCGAAATTTCTAGAAAAGACTGTACCGTTTTTAAAATGCACATTCGGCTTAGTTATTTTGAAACCTTGATTTCAACGTGTTTTCTTCACTTCTTTAAACCAGTTTTCCCTACTTTTTTATTTAAAATGGTTTTAGATTTCTGGGCTTTTGGCTTACTGGGATCAGATGGAGTCCTATAGGTTTCATATGGTTCAAGGGCCAGTCACGTGCTCTTTCGGGTCGTGACAAAGTTGGTATCAGAGCGCTAGGTTGACCTTGGTTCGAGTCTAAGTTTGACTATGTGGAGCCTAGGGCGTTGTTTATATACGGAACTTAGGCTTGACCTTACGGAACTTAGACTTGGTCGAGGGGGTACTAAACCCGAACTTTCGTCGTTTTAGGATGACCCTTGGTTGATGGATTAGATGACTAAAGTAGAGTGACGTACCGTTGGTATGTTCCGCGGCATACTTACGACACGCCACTCCGCTTAAGGAACCTTAGGATGTGCATATTTCTTGAGATCAGTGATTCTTTTCATATCCAGGATTATTCATCCATTTGAGATCCCCGATTCTATTAGTTTCATGATCATACCTTCATTGATGCTGTTCCTCCCTATGATCATGTATCCACTCTGGATCTGTTGTTTCCTTTCTTGCCACTGATGTGCTCTCTTTGATACTCGATTGAGATTCCTGTCACCATGGTTGAGCGCAGTTGGGCTGCTGCTAGGGTTACGGCCGGTGTGAGCTCGTTTGGTACGGGGGCCGACCGTTGTGTTTTCTGGTGACATGGGAATGTCTCGAGTTAGTGTTGGTGATTGTGACCTCTAGTGGAGGCGAGTGCTTGGTTTTGCACCTGATGATCGGGCCATTGTTAGAGCTGCCAGTTGAGAGAGGACTGTTGATGTACAGCGTACCTCAGAGGTTGTGATGTCGCCTACCGTGCAGACAGATGGACCAGCTGTTGCTGAGATTGACAGGATGTTGCTTTCGGAGCTTACGAGCTGAGATTTGCCGGAGCTGTTAGGCAGATGAGACAGATGATAGCTAGTCTACCGGTTTGAGAGACGAAGGTGATCCGTCCGATTTTGCGCCAGAGCGGGCCCAGTTGAGTTGAAGATTTCCAGTATGGAGAATCTTACTCAGATCGAGAGCAGACCGACGCAGAGATGACCGCTTATGTGTTGCCTTTCATGGAGGATTAAGACGCTGTTCGGCGTACAGGCGTATGAGCCAGTTGTTGCTGCGAATGATGAGATATCGCCCAGGTGATTGGAGCTACTGCAGCATGAGCATGTTCTTAGAGAGATGGTAGCGAGTCGCTAGTCACCGAGGATGAATGACTAGGACGTGTGGTGAGTTTGCGTACCCCGATGCGAGGACACTAGATAGATTGTTTCCAGCTAGAGACGACTTCACGCAGGTTCGTTGAGAGTCGATAGCGACGATCGAATGTCAGGAACCCATTTTCCAAGTTTAAAGTATACGGAAAGACATGCAGGTGATTCTATGGACCCTCTAGAAGAATGAAACCCTAACTCGACTTAATGACCGTGTGACAGCCTTTGAACCTTAGGGTTTACGGCGGTTCCGCGGCGCCATTAGTGAGGCTTGGGTTTGCCCTTCTACGGCTGGACCACCGACGCTGTGGCATGTACTCGATACTATTAAACTGTACCCGAGATGTGAGCTCTTGGGGGATTATGAGGTTCTGACGAGTCGATCGGATGATTCAACATCTTTCGGATATCGTGATGGGATACTGCTTGGGAGACTCCAGAGACGAGGATAGCCGTCGGAGCGCAGTTCGTGTAGCCATGATGAGACGAGTCCGGATCAGTCGACATTTTTAGCAGAGTGAAGAAAAGAGTTCGCACGAGATTTCGATGGGATGACATTCCACTCCGCTGACATCAGAGATGTGATATGCACCCCGAGGCGTGGTATATGGATATATCTTTCGGAAAGAAGCGCGACAAGTATGCAGCCGTTCCGGAATAAGCTTTAGCTTCAGTAATGGATGACGACTTCCCGGCAATTCGGCAGGATTGAGATTTAAGAAAGGAACCTCGACAGGACTTTTCCGGAATACGACACGAGAAGACCTAGACCCAGGAGTGGTCATGATTGCGCACACCTAGCAGGCCAGAGTTCGGCATTGTCGACAAGGTAGTTGACCAGGATCGGATAAAGGAACTTACCCAGATGCGTTGCGAATTGAGCAAGGACAGTCGAGAGATGAGTATTCCTCCGATGGTTGAGACGTGTTCCCGAGGATCTGTTCGACCAGACAGCTTCTACAGGATGATGAAGCTACAGAGTACGCGATTTCGAGTCCGTGCGAGAGACTTCAGATTGACCGGTTTCCGAGAAATGTTGTGCTGAGGACACAGATGCCCTTTGAGCGAGAAGAGGTAGTACAAGAGAGCCAGCATCTGTACAGATCGGCATAGGCATGATTGGAAGAGACCTTGAGCTGGATTCCTTCCAGGACATTGCTGCAATGATGTTTACACCCAGGATCAGATGTGTGACGTGCATTCAGAGAGTCAGAGGCCGACGCCAGTGATATGCTGCCTTACGAGTGGTCGTGAGGTTTGACCGAGAGGTGACCAGAGAAGTACCAGAACGGAATCGTCCCCGTTAGCACACCTGACAGGGCCGATGAGCCGATTGACCGCGAGATAGGAAATCCGCAAAGAAGATAAGGACCCAGAGTCAGAGGACGCCAGACCGTGAGCAAGAGGCAAGTAGATATCCTGCGCTGCTAGCAGTGGATGCACCGACTCCTTCTCGACCTTGAAGGATGAATTTACCGACGACGGTACTTATGATTTGTGATTTTGTGATTCGATTATCACGTATCCGTCCTTATTGGATTTCGGTATTTTGGGCGTTCTGTTTGCATGATTTAGTTTTGATGATTGAGTTTCCTGATATTTGTTTCATGCACCCACTGGATATTTATATATTTCACGCATAGTTATTACATTGAGATATTGATTGAGATTTCATGCCTATCGTATTCAGTGATTTGATTTGCACTTCCAGCGTAGCTTTCATGCACCTTTAGTGTTTTGACATACGATTCTAGTGCACACCAGATGCACTGAATCGGGATTCTTCGTGCATGTTATATGCACCTGATTTGGTTGCTGTCAGGCATGCACGTTGCCTACGGCAGATGTTTCGTGCACACCCGTTGCACATAGTTGTTGTTCTATACACCTGTTTGACACATATTTGGATTTTGATTCCTTGCGCACCAGACGCATAGGATATTCCTATATATGCATTTTGAGGATGGATTTCTAGTATGGCAGTACATTTTATGATATTCTCTCTGTATTGATATTTTCGGAGCCCCGACAAAATTGGAGTTTTCTGAAATGTTTTGGAAATTGGGGGGGGGGATTAAATTTAAATTCGGGGACCGAATTTCTTTAAGGGGGGTAGATTGTAACATTTCGAAATAATAAAATATTAATTTTGGGGAATTTTTATAATTTAATATTATTTTATTGAATATTTTAATATTTAGGTATTTTTAAATACAAATAAATAGGAAAAATATGAGAAAAATTGTGGAAAATTAAGAAAAATTCTAAAATAGGGTAAATTAGTGAATTATGACATTTTTAAGTTGTTGTGATCATTTTGACACTAATTTAGTGCTAATCGCGATTAAAAATCGCTAATCGGGTTTTTAGCAAATTTTGAGCAAAACATGCACACACTACTTTTTCCACACTTGTGCACTTTTCTTGCCATGATTTATCATTTGGGATTACTATTGAGGTGAGAAGGTTTGAATTAGGGATTAAAAGAAAAGAAATAGAAAAGAAAAGGATTAAAGAATGGGGTTTGGTGAGAAGAGGGTATGGGCTTCTTTGACCTCCACACTTAGCCATTTCTCTCTTCATTTTTCCCTCCCTCTCTTCCTCCTACTGCTGCTGCTGCTTCCTTTCCCCTTTCCTCCCCTCTTCAATCCCTCAAATCATCTCAAAAACTATCCCAAAACCCTATATCGGTTTCACAAAAAGTGTGCACAAGCTTGAGATCTACAAGATGGACTAAGAAAGCATGGATTTTGGTCACTAGGGGCAACTCAAGAAAATTCTTGAGTTGCCAAATGAGGTAATTTCTGAACCATTGTCTTAGTTTTAGCATTTCCTATACCCCTATGCAAGTTGTTAATCGATATTATGTGATATTATGGACTTGGTGAAAACCTAGTTAGGGTTTGAGGGAAACTTGAGTTGTAATGTGAAATTGAGTTCAATTGAGGTTATATAAACACCCTAGTGCATGAATTGGAACCCAAAACCTGAAGCTAGAACTAGAAATACGGATTTTAGAAACCGATGTCGGGGAAAATGTGAAATCTGTGCATGTTAACTTGAATCTGCTATTACCCCGAGAACCCTAAAATGATATTGAGTGGGAATTGAGATGTGCAGGCACAATAGAGGCAACACCCCAAACCCTAGCCCCCAACTCCCATTCCCGGCCGCCAATTCTTCCCTTTTGGCCGCCAATTGCGGCCTGGGTCCCACCATTCTGTCTCGTATTGGTTCTGTAGCTTCTACATTGTTAGTTTAGGCCCCTGGTATATATAGTTTTGTATAAAGTGACCTAGGGTGAAATCTGGGACATATTTCAAGAGTTGCTGTTTTGGATTTTAGTTTCCGTATTCCGTATTTTCATTTCTGCATTGGTTTGTTTCGTTTTACCTCGACTATTTGGCGTTTATACGACGATATAGAGGATTTATTGATGGTTTTGAAGGCGTGCCATAGGTTTTCACCTATAGGCCCCTTATCGTGTCGTTTTGGACTTCGTATGCCGTTTTAGCTTTGATTTGGTTTTGATGCGATGCGATACGTGTGTTATGTGTAGGTACACCGCGACGATCCGAGACGATGCGGAGGATGACAGTGACGTCGACACCGACACGCAGGACACAGGTGAGTAGATTATATATATCTACAGGGGGAAGTCGGGTGGATGGCGTATAGCACCCCCGCAGTCCGTGGTGTGGTATACGAATACGTATACCCACGTATATTTATTATGTGTTGTTAGGATCATTGATATGAATAATGGTTTTATTGATGATGAGATATATGGTTTGGGTATAGTACGAACCCTAGGTAGCGATTGCACATACTTACACACATACTTACATACCTACATTCACACCCTTGCATACTACTCATACTTGCAGTGTTTGATGATTTGGGATGACTTTGGAGATGAGTCGATGATGTGGACTTTGCGCCGCGAGATCGGCGAGTTGATATTGATTCATATATGGGATATGATTTGTGTTTCTTGCGGGCTTGGGATATGTGTTACCCCGCATGCTTACTTCATTGATGGTATCGATTGTACTAGGCATAGAGTAGTACCCCAGACTGTTTGATCTGATGATAGTGATACCTATTATGTGACGAGATAGTGAGATGTTGACCCTACCCAGCTATTGGGGATGCCGTACGATGATTTACCGTACGAGCCGATATTGATGATAGATCCGCACTCATAACTCGAGGATACCTTACGATATGACATTGAGGCGGGATCACCGACTATATATATATATATATATCGACTCAGAGGTCAGGCGGTTCCCTTACCTGTAGTTCAGCCATATAGTTAGTATAGTTGTTAGAGTAGATGAGACTTCTTACCTATTTCAAAAACTAACGAATCGTGGGTATTTTTAAAGACAGCTCAAGGGAATCTACGGATATTTCAAAAACGACGTATCTTTTCATAAAAACACCGTAGCCCCTATCTTCAAAACCCCATGATTCGAGTTATTTCAAAAGGCACCAATTGTAGGACTTATGTTAGATCAATGCAGATTAGTGTTGGTTACGTCTAGTTTGAGCTCCCACTCCCTTTCTGTGGTTCGCTTTGCATCGCATTTTCATACTATGTTGCATGCTCCAGTATTAATATCATGCTGCTAGGACACCAGCACCATTATCGATGATGCATCTGTTCCACGTACACTTGTTGCCGGCTCACACACTCATCATCGATAATTGCCATGTCACTACACTGTAGTACCATTACATTCATTATATGATTCCTACATGACATGATGATGTACATACCTTCTTTACATGTAGCATACATCATGGATTGATTGCATAACACATCGCATTGGATTTATTTCTTGATGTTGGATGTTCATGTGATTTCTGGATTTGGGAACCGAGGATGTCTTTAAAAGAGAATACATTATTGCTTTAAAAACCCGGTTACCCTTGATATGATATTTGGTGCGTCCACCATGTGTTTTCTGGGTGCTGAGAGCGACATGTGAAACCCGAATCGAGGAGGCGGATGAGGCCGATTGCGGGTACATGGTGGACCCGGTAAGGTACCCCGGGGCAAGAAGACGTGGTGATGACGATGAGCCTGGCAGGGGGAGATTGCCTACCGGTGACTTTACCCGACGCGTCGGATATCCGGAGGATACCGTCGTGGTCTGAGATTTATGGTAGGGGCCGGTCTGGACTGACGGCGCCCTAGATATGATGGTTGAGACTTTGAGATATCAGGATATTGGGATTTCGTTTGTGCCGATGCTAGGCACAGTTTTATGCTGATTTCATTATGGTACCTCATCTTTTAAAATACAGGGAAATCTCACTAAAGTATGAAAATTGTTGCTTCATGTAGATGTATTCTGTTTTCTCGCATTCATATCTCATTCATTTGCTATATTGTTATCTGAGGCACTGACACAGACACATTGAGATTGCACTCGGGTTAGATATTTACCCTAGCCTTGCTATAGGCTGCATGCTTTATATTGAGGATTTTTATACCGATCGTTGACTTAGGATTATGTCTTGCATTCGGTTTCTGCTTGTAGATGTTTCTATTCACGAGTTGGCAACTCACCCCCGTTGTGCCACAGTTCTTGCAGGTTCTGCCGTACAGGTTCCTTTGCGGTATTTCTGGCACACTACTTCTTGCGGGTGACTTGCTTTTGGTAGGTGGGTTCTTTCGCATCAGGAGCCACCATTGTATTTATTTTACTTCATTGTATCTAGAAATTGTCCATCAACCAAAACTGTATATTCTTTCAGACTCAGAGACAGTGTTGTATTATTCGACCTTAGAGTCGCGCTTAGTAGTATTGCGGTTTTCTGTTGCTTTTGAGCTTTCTTTGATTTTGATCCTCGCCACTTGGCGTTGTATATTATTATATCATTGCGTGGTTGTGACCGTCGATTGACGAAGAGCTAGCTCCCGCTTGGGGATGCCTTTATCATGTTATATCTTGTTATTATCGTTTTACCCCATTCGGGGCCAGTTTTACAAAAGAAACTCTGCCGAAATTTCTAGAAAAGACTGTACCGTTTTTAAAATGCACATTCGGCTTAGTTATTTTGAAACCTTGATTTCAACGTGTTTTCTTCACTTCTTTAAACCAGTTTTCCCTACTTTTTTATTTAAAATGGTTTTAGATTTCTGGGCTTTTGGCTTACTGGGATCAGATGGAGTCCTATAGGCTTCATATGGTTCAAGGGCCAGTCACGTGCTCTTTCGGGTCGTGACAGAGAGTTATGAGGACATAGATGAAGAGATGGCCATGGTTATGAGAGGATTCACAAAGCTCATGGGTTCCGGACATTGGAAATTTTTTAACAACAATAAATCAAACCCTCGTAAATATAAACCTGCTAAAATTGATTCTGACAATTCTGATGAAGAATTTACTTGTTTCAGGTGCAAAAAGTCAGAACACAAGAAAGCAAATTTTCTTTTATTGCAAAACGACAAAGGCAAGAAGAAGAAGAAAGCCATGACTGTCAGTTGAGATACAGCTGAAAAGGAAATAATTTTTGATGATGATGAGCCAGTTGCCAATCTATGCTTGATGGGCACATGAATGGAGAAGAAGCTAAGGATGAGACCACTGAAATAAATGATCTTACTTATGATGAATTATTAAGGGCTTGTCATGGTTTGTACATTAGTAGGATGAAAGAGTGGTTAGATTAAAACAAGAAAAAATTGATACTTTTTGCTTACATGATCAACTTAAGGATACTCATGAAGAACTTAAGGAGAAATATGAGACACTTAAAGAAAAATATTTTAAGTTGAAATTTTCTAGTGTACAAAATTATAAAAAATGTGATTCTTGCCCTAAACTAGAAGATGAAAATGTAAGCCTTAAAAAAAATGCTAGAAGAACTAGAAAAAGTAGTCTTAAGAAAAATGAATCTAATTTCAAAAAAGCGTTTATCAGTCATATATCTATGCGTTTAATGAAAATCTACTTCTTAAATCGAAAATAAACGACCTTGAATTTTCAATGAAGAAATTTGGCGTAGGCAGTAAAAATTTGAATATGCTTTTGGGTAATCAAATGTATGCTAATAACAGAAACGACTTGGTTTTGATAATAAATACTTTGACAAGAAAACACAAGCTAAGAATAATATGGCTAGGGGGAGAGGTGTGTTTCCTAAATGTTTAGGATGTAGGTATATAGGGCACACCTTCAAAAATTGTTTTTGTAGGAACCGTAACACAACGTTTAAACAAGTTTGGGATCCAAAAAGTGCACTTACTAACAAGAATGGACCTATATGGATTAGTAGGTCATATCTTTCATCTTTTTATAGGTATGCTGGCGGGATAAGAAACAAGAATGCGAGTGGTATCTTGATTCAGCCTGCTCAAGGCATATGATGGGCGATAGTAAGAAGTTCCTTAGCCTAGAAAAGAAGAGTGGTGGTTGTGTGACTATGGGAAATAATGGAAAGTGCCAAATTTTGGGAAAAGGTATTGTAGGTACAAGCACTTTTAACCATCACGATATATTCTTGGTAGAAAATCTAAAACACAACCTCATTACCATTAGCCAGTTGTACGACAAAGGTATGAATGTAGTTTTCGATTCTGATCTGCGTAAAATAATTGAAAAGGATACATGTAATGTTGTTCTTACTGGAAACCGTTTTAATAATGTTTATACCATATCTTTCCAAGAACTAATACTTGCTAAATATTTGATTGCGAGGGATGAGAAAGCAACTCAATGGCATAGAAGACTAGCACGTGTGAGTATGGGGTTGCTACAAAAGATGGAAAGGAAAGAATTGGTAAGAGGACTTCCACATGCGAAGTATGAGATTGACAAGGTTTGCAAAGCTTGCGCAAGAGGTAAAATGACTAGATCATCGTTTCATTCGAAGAATGTGGTGAGTAAAAAATGAGTTTTGGAGTTGATATACATGGAATTGTTTAGACCCAATGACATTGCAAGTTTGGAAGGTAAGAGGTTTTGTTATGTTTTGGTCGATGATTATTCTAGATTTACATAGGTATACTTTCTAGCCAAAAAGTCTGAATCTTTTGATTACTTTATAAATTTTTCAAAATAAGTTCAAAATAAAAAAATCCCTTCAATGGTTATAATAAGAAGTGATCACGGTGGTGAATTGAAAATATCAGATTTGAAAATTTTTATGCAGAAAATGGTTTTAAACATGAATTCTCTTCTCCTAGAACACCCCAACAAAATAGAGTGGTCGAGAGAATGAATCGTACATTGCAAGAATTGGCTAGAACTATGTTAAGTGAGTATGAGTTGTATTTCTCTTTTTGGGCAGAGGCGGTGAGTACCGCTTGCCATGTAATTAATAGAGTACTACTTAAATCAATACTAAAAAAAACTAGTTTTGAGTTATGAAATGAAAGAATTCCTAACATATCATATTTTAGAGTTTTAGAGTATTTGGGTGTAGGTGCTTTATTTTGAATACATATGATCAACTCGGAAATTAACGGCAAAAACGGATGATGGAATCTTTTATAGGATATTTGAAGAGGAGTAAAGCCTACATAATCTACAACAAGCGATGAAAACAATAGTGAAATCCATAAATGTCAAATCTAATGAGTCAAAAGAAGAAGTTGTAGATGGTGAGAAAGAAGATGATGTAGTTGGGATACAAGAAATAATTGGAGACGAAGTTGAAAGTTCAAATATGCCGAAGGAGAATGAAGAAAAAGGTGATGGTACACAAGTTCCTACAATATTAATTAATACAGAGAATCTCAAGTTCAATCTGAATCATCCACCCGAACTGATTATAGATAACCCAACGGGAGGTATACAAACTCGCCCTTCTTTGAATCTTTGTACCTTTTGCATCCATGGGGATTTTGTTTCAGAAATTGAGCCAACGAATATTGATGTTGCTTTAAGTGAGGATAGTTGGGTAATGGTCATGAAAGAAGAATTAAATCAGTTTGTGAGAAATAAAGTTTGGAAATTAGTTCCAAGACCGAGTGATTATCCGGTAGTTGGGACTAAATAAGTGTTTAAAAACAAATTAGATGAGGATGGTAATATGATTAGAAACAAAGCTAGGTTAGTGGCAAAAGGATATAACCAAATAGAAGGCATAGACTTTGATGAGACTTTTGCACCAGTTGCTACGTTACAGGCCATTAGAATTTTGCTTGCATTTGCATGTTTTAAGGGTTTTAAACAAAAAAAATGGATGTTAAAAGTGCATTCTTTAATGGTTATTTGAAAGAAAAAGTTTTTGTAGAACAACCCCCAGGTTTTGAAAGTCATGATTTTCCAAATCATGTTTTTGAGTTAGAAAAAACTTTATATGGTCTTAAGCAAGCTCGTATAGCTTGGTATGATCGTCTTTGTACTTATCTTTTAGAAAATGGGTTTATTAAGAGAAGCGCAGACATGACTTTGTTTCTATTGCATGAGATTCATGATTTTCTTATTGTTCATATTTATGTTGATGATATTATATATGGTTCTACTAATGATCTTTTGTGTCAAAAGTTTGAGAAAGTCATGCAGGATGAATTTGAGATTAGTCGGGTTGGAGAATTGAAGTATTTTTTAGGCTTTCAAGTGAGGCAAAGCAGCGATGGCATTTTTAACAATAATTACTTCAACAAAAGGATGTAAGAAAGCTTATGAATAAATTTGGGATGGAAAATTCAAAGCCTACAGGAACTCCAATAAGTATTTCAACAAAGTTGAACAAGGATGAACACAGAATTACATTTGATGAAAAGAAATATGAGGTGTGATTGGTTCGCTTTTATATCTAACTGCCTCTAGACCGGATATAATGTTTTCTGTGTGTTTGCGTGCACATTTTCAAGCTAACCCTAAAGAATCACATTTCAAAGCTGTTAAAAGGACTTTTAGGTATTTGTTAGGTACACAAATTTTTGGGTTGCGGTACCCCTCTTATGATAAGTTTAACTTAAATGGTTTTTCTAATGCTGATTATGCTGGATGTCATGTAGATAGGAAAAGAACTAGTGGCATTTGTTTTTTGTTGTGTCATTCATTGGTTTCTTGGTCGAGTTGTAAACAAAACAGTGTAGCTTTATCAACAACTGAGACCGAATACGTTGCATTAGGTAGTTGTTGTGCACAAGTTCTTTGGATTTTACGAACACTAGTTGATTTTGGATTAAATTTAAATAATGTACCACTTATGTGTGATAGTAAGAGTGCTATTGATTTATCTAATAATCCTGTTCATCATTCTCGTACTAAACACATAAACGTAAGGCATCACTTTTTAAAGGATATATAAGTTCATAGTGCTCTCGCCGTGTCAACTACACCTATTGCGGAATCAAAAAACTTAAAATTTACTTTAGCACTAGAAACTTTAACCCTAGAAATCGAATCCAAACACTAAACTAATATAACTAAAAGAGTTTAGTTACTAGGTTGAGAACTACAACCATTGAAGACGTGTCTTCCGGGTCTTTTGTGGTTCTCTACTTAAGCTCCTAGAGTTCTTAGATCGAGCTTGCAAGGTCTTGTTAGTGTATATGACCTAGAGGCCATTACTGTATCATACTAGTATGTATATTACTTGATGGAAGCTTGGGATATTCATAGTTGTATATACAATCTTGCTCGAAATGGTAGTATGCTACTTTGTTTGTCTCTGCTTTAATATGTGCATGTGTTTCTTTTAGCATATCGCTTATATACGATTAGTAGAGCCCGTAGGATCTTTGCTTGATTACCAGCGTTGTGATGGCGCTCACACTCGTGGGGGCTGGGTAATCCATAAGCACATCCTTATACAGGTCCCTAGTCGTAGGACTATCGAGACAGGGCATCGATACTCCAGAGTAGACTAGCGTATGCGCTTCTCATCCCGGCGTGGGAGACGGTCTGTCCCACAGCCGTCAGTACGTCGTACTTGAGATAGTATACGGGTGCTCGTTAGGTTATGAGTACACTGGACATGACTCATCGGGAACTGTTGGTTGGTATTATACCTATCGTCAGTTATCAGTTCCCAGGTGACATGAGTACAGTTTAGTCTGCTGACTTGACACTGTCACTTCGCCTCGAGTGTGTTCCCACTGTACTTTGATTACTACCCTACCACGGCTCAAAGGAGTCATGCAAACAGGTAGTAGTTGGGTGCAGTCCCGAAGCACTTGGAGGCAGTGAGGGTTAGACAGGATTCGTCTCTCCCGGTATTGAGAGTTGACATCGCGCTGTGTCCAGGAGAGCCATTACACAAGTAGTCCCTGGCCAGGGCAAGCGAGATATACTGGTAGGTTTCCAGTGTTATCTCAGGGTGTTCTGGGCTACACTCCGACACGACTTGTACCGCTATTAGGGGACTGACGTTCACCGCCCCCTAGGCCCGCCATGCGATGTATCAGACGAACAGACCGGACTGTACAGAGACTGTCACATACAGGCTCAGTAGGAGTTCAGATGGGGTCACCTCGTCAGTCTTCTTATCGGCATCTACCTGGGGACCGTTACGTACAGCTAGTGCCGCTTGCGGTCTGTGGTTAAACCCACTGCCAGCGTAGTGTCGAGTCTTTAGAGTCCCACACAGAGAGCTATTCGCCTTTAGGCAAAATGAGTAGAGGTCGCTTGGTTTTGCGACAGGGTTCGTTCACATCCGCGCACTTGTGCACGTTTGCTGTCCGGACAGCTTATACTAGCGGGCTTTGGTTTAAGCCAGATCCTAGTATATGATTTGGGATTGGTTTTATCTCATTGTATTCGTGTTCCTCGGATCACGAATACGGGTGCGTATGCACAGTTGATTGAGACAGAGGGAGAGGACTTTGATTAGGGTTAATGACCATTGTCATTTTGTTAACCCTAATGCTTATGTGTGTATTATGATTAATTGATATTAGTTAAATATAATTGTGCATGGTTAGGGTTGTTGACCTTTTGACCATTCTTGACTTGTTGACCTAGGTTGACACTTTGACCATCATCATTCCATATAAAAGATGCTCTTTGATCCTTGCAATTTGCATTAAATATGAAATGATAATGGTCATGTCTTGATTAAGCCATGACAATTATCTTGCTAATTATCAATTTACAATAATTCACACATATATGTGAGAATGGCTTATTATTCTCTCATTCTATCATTTTGATTCTCTCTCCTCCTCTTCCTCTCTCTCAAGCTCTCCCCTCTCATGTGTTGAGAAACACTTGAGCTTGAGTTAAACCTCTCCAAAGTAATCTCTACTCTCATCTAAGGTTCTAGGACTAGCACTTTTAGCACCTTAGTTACTTCTAGCTTGAAGTTGAAGCCAAAGGTTGAGGCTCTCGGATGGATCCTTCTTCGACTAGAGAAGACGACAAGGTGATCTCTTTCTTCCACTTCAAGGAGCAAGGAGAGAAGGACATAAAGCCCAAGGTATAACCTTTCTTCCATGTAGCTAATTCTAGTTAGCTTTTAGTTTGTTTTTGTTTAGCAAAGATCCTCCTTAAGCTAGTCCATGTTGCCTAGTTCGATAAAAATCCGATTTTTATTCCGTTTTTCGCCTCCCCGCAAGCACCGGGATGGGCAACGTGGACTTACAGTGGTATCAGAGCCTAACTAAACATAAACTAGCTAGGTAGTAAAGTGTATGGAAGTTCGATCGGAAAAATCGCAAAACCAAGTTTACAAAACCCTAACTTTCTGTTGAATTTTTTTTTGCTCAAAAAATAAAAAATCATACTTCAAAAATTGTCTCAGGGTTTTTTAAAGAAGCACACCAAAAACGATCCAGTGAATCGCTCAAAGCGCGGCGGTTCCGCGGCAAAAGCATGCCTATTGCCGCGGAATCGCGGCCGTTTTGACTCGGTTCTGGACCGAGTTTGGTGCAGTATTCTTCTGATGAGGTTTTGGGAATTTTAAGATGGTTTATTTCTGCCCAAATTTTCTAGAAAAGAAATTTGTAATTGGGGTGCCTATAAATCCGTATTTTTGATCGAACTTCACTACACTTTGACTAATGGGTTATATCTGTGATGTTTATATGTATTGAACGTCTGCTAATCGCTATAAGTCGATTAGTGGGGGTTATACATATCTGTGATCTGTGTTTGTTGATGGTATGTGTATATGAATGCGTTGGATTGTCGCGGGTGAATAGCCGGGGTGGATGTGAGATGAGTGTTTCTTTTTCTTTCATTCATGTAATATGTAAATTGATGTAATATTATTTGTTTGGCCGCGCAACCGGGTCGGGGTTGTATCCGTCATTGTATAATTCTTTTTACTGTTTTTGCTCCTAGGATAGACCCATGGAGGGGGTGCACAAACTACCGGGTATCTCGAAGTGCCGAGTGGCCTACTCACGGAGTTGAGGGAGGTTGCTTCGCTTCGGGTACTTGGCGGGTAGTTTGCCGCACCCGTAGGGGTCTTGGGTGGGGTATTGGCTATTCACCGCGACCGTGTAATCCGCTTTTCGTTGCAGGCTCGAACGGATTGCGGATTCCTAGTATATCCAATGTATTCATCTGTGATCTGTAATGTCTATCATTGCTATATATTTATATATGATAACTATTTAGGCGTTGCTTATGTTTTACAGCCGCGCTATCCCAGCCCCCGCTCTGTCATTAGTTAAGTAACCTAACGGGTGATGACGGGGCCCCGTGGCGAATGCGAATGGCATAAGCGTACGTCATATTTTGGTTGTTTTCTGCAATGGTAGGATTAAATGACGGGACGCATTAAAAGAACTAATGCAATAAAATAAACCAAGTAAAAGTCGATTGGAACACTTTGAAAACCACTGGTTTTTTTCAAAACTAAACTTTTAAACGCGGAGCTTGAACCACTCCTTTTAAAAGCTATCTCGTTCCATCGATTATATCAAGTTCACTACGTTCACGGGTTCGCCAAAACCATTCGTAGCCCTCCATCATTTCAGTTAAATGTTCGGTAGTATTCAAGCTATGTATTTTGACCTCACGCCAAGGCATAGTGATTGGTAGCTGCCGGATATTTATCTGTTGCATAGATAGAATGCGTTGGTTTGAGACAGTCGTACTGCCATTTTGGCCTATGTCAAGGGTAGGTACGGGTGGGTTCAAATTAACCGGGATAATGATGGGAAGAACTTGACATGTGACTTATGACATTTTGACCTCACGCCAAGGTCATAAGAGCATGGGGCAAAAATCCACATCGGGAGTTTCATAAGCACTGAAACTTGCTAGCACTGCATACCATTTGGAGTGTGATGATTCTGGTAGGATTCCTTCGGTTTTATCACGCGATGATATTTGGATCCCGATCCTACTGTGAGTATATGCTACTCCTCGGGAAAGTTCTCACTTAACGATCAATGCTATAAACCTAGTAGGTGTCTAGAAAGGTGTTAGCGGGGCTACGCCCACAGGGAAAAGAGGTTACTTAATTAAGGAACTTCGCGAAAGCGTTGGAAAACCTCCCTCGAAGTACCGACACTGGCCCGGCTGAACGGTTAAGCAAGTATTGTACCATGAGATTGATCCAGACTAATTCTTTCTTTAAGGTTTGAGAAGGGATTCGAGAGACAGTGGGAGCCATCCTGTTTAGACAAACTAAAAACCACTCTAAACTTGCAAGAGCATCATGCTAAAGTGTTTCTTTTCTCTCTCCTAATTGCAGCGACCATTCAACATGACCGGACTTAAGTTATTACTAGATAAAAACAAACTGACAGGGCCAAACTACAAAGATTGGCTCAGGAATGTCAAGATGGCAATCACTTACGACAAGTTAGGGTATATCCTTACCACCAAAGCTCCCCCTGTCCCAGGTCCCACCTCTAGCGTCGCGGATGTAGAAATCCGTAAGACATGGGAGATAGATTGCGCGAAGGCCAAATGCCTCGTACTTGCCTCGATGGACAACGAACATCAGAGGAGGCACGAGAATATGGACCTAGAGTCTATATTTCTCTATACAAAAGAACTGTATGGAGAGCAGTCTCGTATCGCAAGATACGAAGTGTCGAAGAAGCTATTTTCGGCAAGATTGGCCATCGGATCATCGGTAGCGGAACACGTGCTTAAGATGATTGGCTACATAGAGGAGCTCGCGGACCTTGGGACCACGTTGGAGAATGAACTCTACACTGATTTGATTCTCCAGTCCCTTCCTTCCACTTACGCCCAGTTTATCCTAAACTTCAACATGCAAGGAAAGGAGGTTGAACTTTCCGAACTTCTGAACATGTTGAGGAGTGCTGAGGGCACCCTACAGAAGGGTAGGGAGACATCCACTTTATTTGTAGGAGGATCTTCCTCTTCTAGGTCTAGGGCGAAAGCCAAGGGTAAGAAGAAGAAAGCCCCCGCCAAACCAAGAGGTGGTGTCAGTAAAGTGGAAACAAAGGGAAAGGGAAAGGCAACAAAGGTAGCGGGAAAGCTGGTGGGGAAGGAAGAATGCTTCTACTGTCACAGAAGTGGACATTGGAAACAGGATTGCAAGCTTGGAAGGCCAGAACCCAGGATCTGAAGCGAGTTGCGGCTTCAGCTTCAGGTGTGTATGTTATTGAAAACTGTCTATCAATAAACTCTACATCCTGGGTATTGGATACCGGATCAGGATCTCATATCTGTAATTCTTTGCAGGCGTTGAGAAAGCGTAGAGTTTTGAAGGCAGGTGATATGACCCTCAGAGTTGCAAACGGAGCTAGCATGGATGCTGAGGCCGTGGGGGACTATCACCTGGGATTGTCAGATGGACACTTTTTGGTTTTGCGTAGTTGTTATTTTGTACCAAATGCAACCTGTAATATCATTTCTATATCTTTATTGTCTAAAGAAGGTTATGAATTTGCATTTGTAAGTAATGTTGTGAACATTCACCTTAATCAAGTTTTGATTGGGTCAGGTACATTAAACAACGGTATATACGTATTAAACCAACCACAGATTTTCAATGTCCAGAATACACACAAAAGAAAGTCTCCAGAAATTAATAAAACTTTCTTATGGCATTGTAGACTGGGTCACATCAATGAGAGAAGGTTGACTAAGTTACATACAGAAGGATATTTGGATCCGTTCGAATATCAATCGTATGCAACTTGTCAATCCTATCTCAAAGGAAAGATGACAAAGACTCCGTTCACTGGACACGGAGTAAGAGCGAGCGAGCTCTTGGGACTCGTACACAACGACGTGTGCGGTCTAATGTCTACACATGCACGAAGCGGTTATTCTTACTTCATTACTTTTACGGATGATTTTTCAAGGTTCGGACATGTCTTCTTAATGAAGCATAAATCCGAAGCTTTTGAAAAATTCCAGGAATACAAGAATGAAGTAGAAAAACAAACAGGCAAAAGTATCAAGACACTAAGATCCGATCGAGGTGGAGAATACTTGAGTGCCGAGTTCCTGGGTTACTTAAAAGAGAATGGAATTCTCTCTCAGCTTACTCCTCCATACACTCCGCAACATAACGGTGTATCGGAGAGACGGAACCGAACCCTATTGGATATGGTACGGTCCATGATGAGTAACGCTGAGTTGCCGCGATCGTTCTGGGGTTATGCGCTAGAATCAGCTGCATACCTTTTGAACCGAGTTCCTACTAAGACTGTGCCTACCATACCATATGAGTTATGGAGTGGGAAGAAACCCTATCTTCAATACCTGAAGATTTGGGGATGTCCAGCTTATGTCAAAAAGCAGCATGCGGACAAACTAGAGGCACGCTCAGTACTGTGCAAGTTTGTGGGATACCCAAAGAACTCCAGGGGGTATCTTTTCTATTACGCAGATGAACAAAAAGTCCTTGTTTCTCGTAATGCCCATTTTCTGGAACATCAGTTCTTAGAAAAGGAAATAAGTGGGAGCGCAATAGAACTGGAAGAAATTCCAGAACCACAAGCTATTACTGAAAGCTTAGTAGAACCAGAGGGTTCGAAAGATCAGGACATTCCCACGCTACTCCGCAGGAGTAGTAGGCAGTCTCATCCGCCCGAGAGATACTACGGTTTTCTCATAGACGGGGATAGAGAGGATTGCATCATAGATTGTGATGAGCCTACTAGCTTCCAGCAAGCCATTCAGAGCGTTGACTCGGTAAAATGGTTGGATGCAATGCGGACCGAAATGGAGTCCATGTACACCAACAAAGTATGGACGTTGGACATTGCTCCAGATGGGGTAAAACCCGTAGGATGCAAGTGGATCTTCAAAAGGAAGATTGGTGTAGATGGACAGGTTGAGACCTATAAAGCTAGACTGGTTGCAAAGGGTTTTCGTCAGCGACCTGGTTTGGACTATGACGAAACCTTTTCTCCAGCAGCTATGCTGAAATCCATTCGGATCCTTCTTGCCATTGCTGCCTTCCACGATTATGAAATTTAGCAGATGGACGTAAAAACTGATTTTCTAAATGGACATTTAGAGGAGTGTGTCTATATGGACCAGCCAGAGGGTTTCATTCAGAGTGGGAGCAGCGGAAAGGTGTGCAGGTTGCTTAAGTCCATTTATGGACTAAAGCAGGCATCACGGAGTTGGAACATCTGTTTTGATGAGACGGTCAAGGAATTTGGCTTTATCAAAAATCCAGATGAACCATGCATCTATTGTAGATTTGTAGCGAGAACTGTAGTATTCCTCGTTTTATACGTGGATGACATTCTCTTAATAGGAAATGACATTCCTATGTTACAATCTGTCAAGGGGTTCTTGTCACACAGGTTCTTCATGAAAGACCTGGGTGATGCGTCATACATTCTGGGGATCCGGATCTACCGATCTAAGAGGATTTTATGACTCTCACAGTCCAGGTACATCGACACCATACTGAACAGATTCAGTATGGAGGATTCCAAGTGCGGTAATCTACCAGCTTGTCACGGGATCACCCTCTCCAAAGAGATGTCTCCCAAGACTGATTTGGAGAGGGATCGCATGTCTATTATACCCTACGCTTCTGCGGTAGGCTCTATAATGTATGCGATGTTTTGTACCAGACCAGATATGGCTTATGCACTGAGTGTGGTAAGCAGGTATCAGTCGAACCCTGGGGAGAAACATTGGATAGCGGTAAAGAACATTCTCAAGTACCTGAGAAGGACTAAGGAGATGTTTTTGGTGTATGGCGGAAAAGACCTCCAGATTGAGGTCTTTGCTGACTCCAGCTTCCAGAGTGACAAGGATGATTCCAAGTCCATGTCGGGTTTTGTCTTTACCCTCAATGGAGGGGCGGTGTGTTGGAAGAGCTCCAAACAGGAAACCGTTGCTGACTCGACTATGGAAGCGGAATACATCGCTGCATCTGATGCCGCAAAAGAAGCTGTCTGGATGAGGAAGTTCTTGAAAGAACTTCAGGTGGTTCCGTCCATTGTTGACCCAATACCTCTGTATTGCGACAACAACGGGGCTATAGCTTTAGCGAAGGAACCTAGGTCCCATCAGAAATCCAGACACATCTTGAGGCGGTATCACCTGATCAGGGAGATCGTGGATCGCCAGGAGATCGAGGTTCGGAGGGTTGCTTCAGAAGATAACACTGCAGATCCATTCACGAAGGCCTTACCCCAGACTCAGTTCGAGCGGCTGATCGAGATGATAGGTCTTCGATACGCCAGTACATGGCCTTAGTGCAAGTGGGAGATTGTTAGTGTATATGCCCTAAAGGCCATTACTGTATTATACTAGTATGTATATTACTTGATGGAAGCTTGGGATATTCACAGTTGTATATACAATCTTGCTCGAAATGGTAGTATGCTACTTGGTTTGTCTCTGCTTTAATATGTGCATGTGTTTCTTTTAGCATATCACTTATATACGTATTAGTAGAGCCCGTAGGATCTTTGCTTGATTACCAGCGTTGTGATGGAGCTTACACTCGTGGGGGCTGGGTAATCCATAAGCACATTCTTATACAGGTCCCTAGTCATAGGACTATCGAGACAGGGCATCGATACTCCAGAGTAGACTAGCGTATGCGCTTCTGATCCCAGCGTGGGAGACGGTCTATCCCACAGCCGTCAGTACGTCGTACTTGAGATAGTATACGGGTGCTCGTTAAGTTACGAGTACACTGGACAGGACTCATCGGGAACTGTTGGTTGGTATTATACCTATCGTCAGTTATCAGTTCTCAGGTGACATGAGTACAGCTTAGTCCGCTGACTTGACACTGTCACTTCGCCTCGAGTGTGTTCCCACTGTACTTTGATTACTACCCTACCACGGCTCAAAGAAGTCGTGCAAACAGGTAGTAGTTGGGTGCAGTCCCGAAGCACTTGGAGGCAGTGCCGGTTAGACAGGATTCGCCTCTCCCGGTATTGGGAGTTGACATCGCGCTGTGTCCAGGAGAGCCATTACACAAGTAGTCCCTGGCCAGGGCAAGCGAGATATACTGGTAGGTTTCCAGTGTTATCTCAGGGTGTTCTGGGCTACACTCCGACACGACTTGTACCGCTATTAGGGGACTGACGTTCACTGCCCCCTAGGCCCGCCATGCGATGTATCAGACGAACAGACCGGACTGTACGGAGACTGTCACATACAGGCTCAGTAGGAGTTCAGATGGGGCCACCTCGTCAGTCTTCTTATCGGCATCTACCCGGGGACCATTGCGTACAGCTAGTGCCGCTTGCGGTCTATGGTTAAACCCACTGCCAGCGTAGTGTCGAGTCTTTAGAGTCCCACACAGAGAGCTATTCGCCTTTAGGCAAAATGAGTAGAGGTCGCATGGTTTTGCGACAGGGTTCGTTCACATCCGCGCACTTGTGCACGTTTGCTGTCCGGACAGCTTATACTAGCGGGCTTTGGTTTAAGCCAGATCCTAGTATATGATTTGGGATTGGTTTTATCTCATTGTATTCGTGTTCCTCGGATCACGAATACGGGTGCGTATGCACAGTTGATTGAGACAGAGGGAGAGGACTTTGATTAGGGTTAATGACCATTGTCATTTTGTTAACCCTAATGCTTATGTGTGTATTATGATTAATTGATATTAGTTAAATATAATTGTGCATGGTTAGGGTTGTTGACCTTTTGACCATTCTTGACTTGTTGACCTAGGTTGACACTTTGACCATCATCATTCCATATAAAAGATGCTCTTTGATCCTTGCAATTTGCATTAAATATGAAATGATAATGGTCATGTCTTGATTAAGCCATGACAATTATCTTGCTAATTATCAATTTACAATAATTCACATATATATGTGAGAATGGCTTATTATTCTCTCATTCTATCATTTTGATTCTCTCTCCTCCTCTTCATCTCTCTCAAGCTCTCCCCTCTCATTTGTTGAGAAACACTTGAGCTTGAGTTAAACCTCTCCAAAGTAATCTCTACTCTCATCTAAGGTTCTAGGGCTAGCACTTCTAGCACCTTAGTTACTTCTAGCTTGAAGTTGAAGCCAAAAGTTGAGGCTCTCGGGTGGATCCTTCTTCGACTAGAGAAGGCGACAAGGTGATCTCTTTCTTCCACTTTAAGAAGCAAGGAGAGAAGGACATAAAGCCCAAGGTATAACCTTTCTTCCATGTAGCTAATTCTAGTTAGCTTTTAGTTAGTTTTTGTTTAGCAAAGATCCTCCTTAAGCTAGTCCATGTTTCCTAGTTCGATAAAAATCCGATTTTTATTCCGTTTTCCGCCTCCCCGCAAGCACCGGGGTGGGCAACGTGTACTTACAGGTCGTCTCCCTACGTCAAAGATGATCCACCCGAGGATGCTGGTTCAAGCTCTAGCTTCTAGTAATAAACTAATAAGCAATTAAAGATCAAGACTTGCTAAATAATGGTGTTTAGAGATGTAATATTAGTGCAAAGAAGTTCTCTTTCTTTTTCCTTTAGAACTCAAGAGAGAAAAGAGGAAGAAGATGAACTAAAGATTGGCTAAAGAGATAATGATAGAATAATATCACACACTCATCTGTTATCTCTTCATATAATTTTAAAATATATAATGTGAGTGGGTTTATGACTCACTAGTGTGAGTCACAAGCCCACACACATCCACCAAAACTTAGAAGACATGAGAGAAAGAGAGATGCCACCTCATAAGTGTACACATATACATATATATAAATAAATACACACACACACACACACATATACAACCATGTATGCATGTATTTATAATAAATATGTATACCCGTATTTCTACCAAAATACGAATACCGTATTTGTATCGAAAATACAAAATACTCGTATTCATATTAAGAAAGAAATACATATATTTGTATCAAGACACAAATACCTGTATTCATACAAATACACGTATTCGTATAAATACCCTATTCGTGTTAAAATACAAATACCTAAAAGAGAGCAATATAATACTAGTTCTATATCTGGATATCTTTCAAACCTACTAGTATTACCAAAATGTCTGATTAAAGCACGTGTAGAAAATACACGTGTTTTATCAAACACCCGAGCGTATCAAATATGCATACTACACCGTTTCGCCTGAACTGGGAAACACTCTTTGTGAGGCTCTAAAGACTCGACAATACACTGGCAGTGGGTTTAACCACAAGCATGTCAGTGGCACTAGCTATACGTAACGGCTACCCAGGTATCTATCGAAAGGAAGAATGACAAGCAAACTCGTTTGTATCCTTACTGAGCCTATCCGTAGCAATCTCCATGTAGTCCGGTCTGTTCGTTTGAGAGTATCGCATATCAAGTCCAGTGGGTGGAAAACGTTAAACCCCTAATAACCTGATAAGTCGTGTCGATGTAGCTCAAGACCATCCGAGAAACTACTGATCAAACTATCAGTAAATCTCAACTTCCCTGGCCAGGGTCTTATGGTTTCGGCCAACCGTACACATCGCGACTTCGACTCCCTATACCAGGAGAGACGAATCCCCGACAATCGCTCACTGCTTCCATGTGTCTCAGGACTGTATCCAACTAAAACTTGTTTGCATGACTCAGTAGATCATGGTAGGGTAGTAATCAAAGCACAGTGGGAACTCACACTAGAAAAATGACGATCTCAGGTCGACAGACTAACCTGTACTTATGTCATCTAAGAGCTGCTATTTGACGTTAGGTATAGTACCATCCAGCAACTCCCGATGAGTCCGTCCAGTGTAACTCATAACTTAATGAACATATGTATATGATTGTTCGTGTGCTGAAAAAGAGTGTTGTAAATAACCGCAATCAAGACGGTGTCGCTAGTAGCTATCCGTGATGAATACGGATCGTCCACAGGGAAACGTGAACCTTTTTCTTTCTTTAGACGAGTTGATTGAAGATGGGTGATTGATTGTCGTTACGGATATACTACGGATATAAGATTTATGAAGATAAGGCTTGTAAGGTTCATAGGACTTAGTAGTAATTGATGAATAATTAAAAATGACTCCTTTTATCTTTTAATAGTTTAAAACTAGATCGATAGTGATGAATGTAGATTAGGGTTCTTTTGGAAAAAACTAGGGTTTCCCCACTCTTAACCTTTGTCCTTGCATTGATCTCTATTCATATCTAGCCCTTAACAAAACAAGTGTTGAACAGATCTCGAATCATGGTCGTGACTAGCAATAGATTGGTAGCGCGCCAGATAAGGATGTTAACATTTATTTTGCTAAAGTTTATACACTTTAAAATGTATAAAAAAGGTTAAATGATTTTATCATCCATTGATCTACCTTAGCCTACGAACCTTAGCAAGCTAGGAATTACTCGCTCATGATTTGAGATTTAGAAGAAAGGATGAAGAAGAATGAGAGCATGATTAAGATACAGAAAGTAAGTGCAGAGAGTAAATGCAAAAAGAAATAAACTAAGATCTACCTTTATTAATCAACTATTTCATACAACTTTCCTTTTTGAAAGTAGATTACAAAGAACCCTAGTTTTTGCTCTCTCTCTCTCTCTTGTTGGAGGTAGATGACTAGCTGATGATCACCTGGATGCGTGGATCGCTTTGGACTTCTTGATCTCTTCAGTTCGATGATTTTAGATGTGAAGCTCTCGGTCCTATATATAGTCACAGAAACTAGAAACCCTAGATACCATATGTGAATATACATTGATACGATCCAATCACCAAAATATCTCATCAAACAGCCCTAGATATGCCGCGGATCTGCCTCAAATCCATGCTTTTGGCCGCCCTTCCGCGGCAATATAGTGGGATTAGGGTTTGGTATTATTTGTGCTCACTTTTGTTGACATGTGGAGATTCCTTCGATATCTGGATTCTGAGAATAATTCTCTGAGTCTCTGCCGTTGCTAAATCTTACGATTTGCTTCCACATTTCGGCAGATTTGATTCCAACATCTCGGATCTCCAGACCTGAGCTAATCTGCACAATATCTCAAATCAAAGTGTTAGTAGTATTTGGTATTTTTGAGATATTATCCTAATAATTTTATATGATATTATGTGTTAAGACTATTGATTAGAAATATTTGATATGATATGCATATTTTAATTACTAATATTTTATATAAATATTATATGCATGTATTTTCCCTCATTATGTTAATTATTAAGTAGATTCATATGATAATAAAATTTTTACACATAAACTCTCATATGTTCTATAATTACAATAAACACCTTTTAGTACTTAACAATAGTGTGGAAAATATTCATTCAAATGTGCCATATTTTAGACTAATCAAATACCCTCAAACTTAACTTTGATCGTCCTGAGCAAACTAGTTATTAAAGAGAAGAAGAAGAAGAAAAAAAGAAAAACCCAGCACATTTTCGTAGGCAACACGATTGCACTGAGCACGTGCAACAAGCCTTTAAACCTTTATATGTCTCTAGTAGGAGGAGTTATCTCCTGAAGGTTTTCAGCGGATTACACCCACAAAATCCCATAATAAAAGAAAGATGATGGAAGTTACATACAAAGATAGAGAATATATAAAAGAAAGAACTTGAAAATAAGAGTTTCAAACTATACTAGCTTTTTAGTAGCCATGAGCCCTATCTTAATGGCCAAGAAAAGATGTCAGAAATCATATCGTCCCTTAATAAAACATCGCCTTTAGTCTTCCTCCCTACCTTTCTTCCAAACATAGATCATATACCCCTATGTGTGTGTAAAAGACATCCCTACACTTAGAGAATTCAATTCAACCTATCATACTCTTGTCCATCTTCCTTGGTACCTTTTAGTCGGTGAATATTTCAGATGGAATCGCTCACACATTTTTCATGCGACCGTTAATACTTCTTGAGATACTAACCAACCGATTACTAAATGTGCTCACTCTTTTAGGCGTAATTAGCAATATTCTCATCTTGCAACACCTAAGGCTTAGCAGTGGCTCCCAGACCAGTTAGACTAAGGCACTAGGTGATAAAGCACCCTCGCTATAATTTTTTTATGCTGCCTTAAGTAATAACAAAACCAGTGTTCATTTTTCTTCACCATTTTTTCATTTATATTTTTGTTTATGTATTTATTTTCCTTCATACTAAGGCTTTTAGACAATAGCATTTCAAGGTATCCTCTACTATCCCAAGTTTCAAGATGTGTGCAAGTGCATGTAGTAGGGTATCAATGTTCAGATGTTTGGACTCAAGAATAGGGATTATTTTTCAGACTTATTTCTATTCTCAGATTAGTGATCCCCTTCATTTTACTAACTCTTGGGACAACAACTCATGACTACCTATTACTAGCTTCGTTATAAAATATCTAATTTTCTTGCATTTCTTAAATCTCCTCCCATCTTTCATATGTATTCTTCACTTCCTAATTTTTATTATCAAATTTTTTTGAGCTTTTATTTAGTATAATGCAAAAAATGATGCGTGAATAAACACAAATCTCCCCCAAACCTATTTGCAGTAGTTTCCTCACTGATGTCATCTGCTAAGCTTAAAACCTGTAGACTTGGGAGGAAAAGTTAGTAACGGGGACAAAATTAATGACAGTGAAAACCTCCTCCAAACTTATTTTTGGCTCATAATTTTGTAAAAATTTGTTATCTTTCAAGAGCCAAAATATTTTCTCCCTACAAACTTGAGTAAAATAGTATTAAGCATTTAAAATTATAAGGGGGGGAGGGGGTAAAGTTATTGGTCTATGCAAAACATTATAAAGACCAAAAGTCAACACTAACCATTCGAATATTTTATCAATGTAACAACATGGTTGGTAAAAGATCATAGATATGAAGAAGTGGGGAGATAAGAGGTGTAATCGATCGGGTTTATGTCTCAGTTGGTAGAGACGAAACAACGATGGTGGAAGAAAACGAGAATGTGAATGGTTAGGAATGAGTGGAATATTTTCATTCTCGTACATGATAAGAAGAAAGGGTGGTGGTTCAACTTCTTCGGGTGGAGGTTAAATCAGCACAACATCTATGTCTTTTAGGAATGTGAGTTCTTCGGCGAAAATGTCTTCAAAACTTTCATCAATGGTCCGAGTAATAATTTCATCAATATTTATATTGATGGAATATGCAGATTCAGTAGGACGGTTGAAAGTTCTAGATCCAGTCTTATGAGCACCAAGATTCAAAACACTCGATTCGTCAGAAATTATAGAGGTAGGAGATTCGAAATGATCGTCTCCCTCCTCCTCAAAACAATCTAAATCGAGTGATCTTTCAAGAATTATAGAACTCGAAATATCGGAGTGTGATTCATCAAAACTCGGTGGAGTTGAAAGAAGATTAGAAGAACCAAAGAAAGTGGGTGATGAAATGGGTAAACAAATTTGGGTGTCGAGCATTGTTGAACCAGATGTGGGAGATGAAGGGTGACTATCATTCTGCTTATCGGATAGGTCGGTGGTAAGAATATGATCGGTTAATTGTATAGGAAGTTGTTCGTATTCAATAGAATGGACATGATGGGTAGGAGAATCCAACTCATCCAACATAACGGGTTCATCTTCAACGAGATTCTTATCACCGCCCTCACTAACACCTTCGGTAAAATCAAACGAATAGGTATTCTTAATCGATAAATCACTTGGTTCACTTGATTGAGTTGGAATGTTTGAAATATCAAGTGTAGTCGAATAAGGATCGGTTTGATTTGAAATGGTGTCGAGATCAAAAGAATTGGTTTTGGTTTGACTTTGAGGGATCTCTTGTTCTTTGTCACTACTCAATTCCAACTCTACTTTAAAACTAGACATGGGTTGTGAAGAAGTTCCAATGAAGGATTCTCTTTGAACCGTGGAACTTTCTAATTCATTTTCATAAGCACTGTCTAGATAAGGTAAAGAAGATGAGTATGGTTGGGAAGTGTCTAATTGTTGGCTATGTGCAAGCTCAATGTGTTCAGCATTGACATACGTTTATGATTTGCCGCATTAGTCTGAAGAGAAATGTTAAGAAGAGATGCCCTTACTTGTTGGCTACGGGCGAGTTCAATGTGTTCCGCAATCGACATGCGTTTCTGATTTGTCCCATTAGCCTCAAGATAAGTGTCAATGTAACGGCTCCGTTTTTAATGTACAGAAATTTGTTTAAAGTTAAAGTACTAAATGGAGTATTGGCAACCATGAGTATGCTATAAGTATTTAATTTGATTTTGAACAGCAAGAAAACACTTTTAGCTCATTGGTAAAGCCTTGCAATGCTATGACATAGCCCTTGTGTTCGAATCCCATCAGCCACATATTATTTTTAATGATTTTTCTTTTAAACATTTTGGAAGCCCAAAAGTTTACACGTGCAATACACGTAAAATAAAAAGTCAGATTAAATCAAACATGTGGAAATTGATATATGAACAGACCCTAACACGTGTCACCAATCCAAGTACCTAACACCCACAATCGACCGGTGAGATGGCACTAAAGGCCGGCGCCGCCGGGCCCCCCGTGGGGAATGCTCTCATTTTTTTACCCTAGTCTCTTGGCCTCCCCTCTTAACTCCGGTACTATTTTTTTTTCTTGAAATTAAACAGAGAATTAAAATGAGGCATTAATCCAAAATTTTAATGCATTTTAATTCCATTCTTCAATCCTCAAAACCCTAATTTCTCCTATAAATACAACATCACACATAACCCTCTCCATTCTGAAATCCATTGTCAAAACTCTCAAATTTTTCTAAGTCCAAGAAGTATACAAGTGGAGTTAGCCTAAGGTCACTTTCCGGCGACGATTCGGGAAGATTCCGGCGACACCGCGACTCCACAAAGCTTCCATCTTGTTCCCATACCTCCACTATCTCTTTTCAACCTGTAAGTCCCCTCTCTTTCTCTCTCTTCCTAATCTAAAAAGTTTTCTTTTCAAAACTCGTCGGAAGTGGAGTTAATCCGATTCTAAATTTGTTAAAAAACCCAACTTTTCTTTATAACAAATCAACCATTTCTTTATATATTGTTTAGCAACCATAAACTAACATTAAGAACAAGTTTCAATTTAAAATACCATGCTATACAACTTGTATTACACTTTTACAGTTAAATACCACAAAGTTTACCTACGACATTCTTTTATCATAATTGCTCATATTACCTTTAGAAAAACCTTATGAGGTAATGACCTACCACTCACAACACACATCTTGACATAGCACGATTGCTTGAAAACCATATTTTTATGGCTAATACGAATTTATATTTAAATACCATAAACTATTAAAAACCATATTCTTTAAATTGTTTTAAATTAAATTCCTTACGATTATGTCTCTACAACCCACTTTTGGGGAACCTGATTTGGATGGTGTGGGTTATCGCACATCCTCGGGACTAGTAGAGCGAGATGCAGACCTCCTCACGGAGTATCCGATCTCGATGGAATTTTTAATACAATTTTTAATAATAATGTGATTTTCTATTTAATAAATAAATTCTATTTTTAATAATTATATATATATAAATATTATCAAAACATCTATTTTATATTTATAATAAATCCCATGTTTTCTAAACACAAGAATCGCAAATTTCATAAATATACCATTAACAATCCATACAAGTCAATTTACACTAAAATACCATATACTATTCAATCTAGGTTTATAATTATTAGAATACTTCACTCTTAAAAATTACATCCATGAAAACCCTAAATACGATAAATAAATGCTTGAGGTTTATTTTTAAAGTTTATCAAAACTATTTTTCATAAACCCCCCTCAAGTTTATTAATTTACAATAATGACCCTAGTAAATATAGGTTTAAGCGGGACCAATTCTCTTGAGCCCCAGGAAGCTGGAGAAAGTGGGTGCTTGCCTATTTAAGGTAGAAATATAGATTTAAGCGGGACCAATTCTCTTGAGCCTCAGAGAGCCGGAGAAAGTGGGTACTTGCCTATTTAAGGTAGAAAACTAAAACGGGGTTATCAATGGTAATTGGCTTGGAAAAAGTCACAAATCCTGCTGTCCATGTGCAGCAGTTATCGATAACTCCAAAACTTAATTCAGGAATCAAATTCTATTTAAGTGTCTGACTCAGACAGAGTCTCAGTCTAATCTGAATACAATTCCAATCTACATACAATCCAAATATAACTCCAATACAACATGAATCCATATACTGGAAATTGAAACATGAATACCAGAATACTATACAATATCAACATGACTTGAACTAACCGAACCATGGATATACATTGACTTGATTACATGACTATCCGTTTACATCCTTATCCGTTTACATGAACAATTGATATCATGGTTTCGGCAAGTCTTTCAGCTATAAACAATACAATAAACATTACGTGGTTTTAAAGGGGTAGATTGGTACGGAATGTGTTAAAAGTGGCACGATGATGGTCACTTTAATACACTTAACCTGAATGTCCGTTGCCGTTGTCCCATAGATTGACGGGTCCTTGTGCTCCGTATACCATATTCTACAGAAAAGTTGGACTCCTATCGCATACATTGGCATATTCTGTACCAAGCTACAAACAACAACATTAACATAATAAACATACATTATACCAGATATATTCTTTTTACCTGTTCAGTCTATTTCTATCTCTCTTTGGGACTTACCGAGCGATTTTTCGCTGACGACATTCATTTTCTATTCTTTCTTTGGAATGTTGTCAGGAGGACCTGACTCTCTGGTGATCGAGCCCAGCTCAGAAGACTTGGAGCAGTTCATAGAGGACTCGAAGCTCTAGCCACTTGTATATACTTTTACTTTCAGTTCATGCCATTGTTTAGGCATTGCTTTCCATATTGTATTTACTTTTCAGTTGTATTGTAAAGAATATTTAATAAATAAAAAAGTTGTTGTTCATTTACATCTCATATCTTTCTTGTGTACATTTATATTATATTGCTTATTTACGCTTAACGTGTTTACTTCTAAGTAAATACGTTGCGGGCCTCGTCACGTCTCCTTATCCGTACACCGGGAAGCAGGGCGTGACAGGTTTTGTTGGTGGCTCATGCAGGTCAGTTCTGCATGAAGTCATACCATGCAGGGTCTGTTATGCATTGAAACCTAAGCAATATATCACAAGAATTATAAGAATTAGCAACTAAACATTCTTTACATTTCACATTCTTTGAATCTATCCTAACCCTATTTTTCTTTCAAGGTTATGGATTCACCGAACAATACTAGCACCAACGTGAATGGCAACACTACACCACCACCTCTTCTACTTACACTTACCGTAGCAGCTCCGATCAACGAGCAGACGGTTTTGCTTGAGGCAATAAAGAGCCTCCTGGAGGGACAGTAGCAGTAGACCGCTATCCTACTGAACCATCCAGAAGTGGAAGCACCTGGAGTGAAGCAATTCCGGGCACTGCATCCTAAACAATTCTATTGGAAAGAGAGCCCCTTTTAAGCTGAAGAATGGGCTCAGTCAATCGAAGATGATCTTGCAGCAACACAAGTGCCAGACATTGCTTGGGTAAGGGTTGCGAAGCTGCAACTTACCAATAACGCCTGAGTATGGTGGAAGGCGGAAGAAAGCCGTCTTACTCAGCCGATCGAATGGAAGACTTTTTGCGACATGTTTGACGCGAAGTATTTTCCCGAGACTGCCCGATTTGACATGGAGCAGCAATTCATCCACGTACTACAAGGCTCTACGTGGAGCAAATCCGTGGATGAGTATGATGCTGAGTTCACTATGTTGAGAGGTAAAATATGTCTCAAATATTCGAATTTTCTGATATCACATACTACACAGCTAACACAAGACCGTAACAAGTTCGCGACACATCTCATATCGACTGCTGAGATCAGGGACAGAAGATTTCAGCATGGGTTGGACCAGGAGATCCAAGCTGCATTAGTTACAGGGGATTTCCCAAACCACGACATAGCTTTGAAGGCTGCTCGTCGATACGAGGCAGTAGTGAAGGAGAAGGGCAGACCTTAATCTGCCGGTATGAAGCGTCCTACTACTCAGATAGCAGGAGGATTCTCTTTTAGGCCACTGTTTGTACCTAAGAGACCGGGAGTACTGTTCAGTTGAAAAAACTGCATATTTGTTATTACATTTTTCCTACTATTTCTATATTAAAAAGGTCTTTATTATAATATACCATACATATGAGGGTTTATCTGTAAAAATACTATTTTCCATGTGTTGATATATTATAATTAGCATTTGGTAGGAAAATGTAAGCAAATAATATCATTGACCTAATCCTAGTAGAACTAAGTCTACTAAATATTATTTAAGTTGTTGTGCAGAATTTTCAGGTCTTAAATCAAGGAAATCAAGTTGTTAAAGCTAACCTGCCTAATTAAGAAATCAAAATTAAGAAATCAATTCTAGCAGAAGAAAAGAAAAGATTTCCAAATTCTGAAGGTTCCAAGGATCGCCAAATGTCACAATACGCCAGCCCCAGAAAAATGATCAAAGGCCCTGATCATCAGGCCGCGGATCCGCGGCCCAAGCCCCTTGATGCCGCGGATCCGCGACATTATTGAGGGATTAGATGCTGAAATTTTGGGAGATGAATCTTTACTACTAGCTTCCAATTTTAGAAGCTAACTTTCTGGCTTTTGGACTATAAAAAGGAAACGAGAGCCTCTTGGAAAATTTATCAAGTCGACGAGATCACGAAGTCCAAGACGGCTCATGCATCCAGACTGATCATCAACTGTTCGTCTACCTCTTTGATAGAGATCGAGAAGCAAACTAGTCTTTGTAATGATTTTCTAAGGAATCAAAGTGTAATGAATATTGTTGATTAATAAAGGTAGCTTTCTTTTTCTTATTCTATTTCTTCGTAGTTTAATTATGCATTTTCTCTCCATCTCTTTTTCTCCCAACATGCGCGAGTAATTTTCCGTTTGTTAGGGTTCGTAGGATTAGGGTAGGCTAATGGATGATGAACATCTCTAAACTCTTTTTAGGTCGTATAAAGTTTATGAACTTTATCAAAAGAATCATTAACATCCTAATCGGGCACGCTAACAATTCTTTGTTAGTTCCGACCGCGACTAGAGATTAGATTAATGATTGTTTTGGTAAAGGCTAGATATGAACGAAGTTCCGTGTCGAGATAAGGGTTAAGAGTGGGATTCCTTTTCCCTCCAGAAACCCTAATCTACACGCATCATCGTCGTTCTAGTTTTAAATCTATTAAAGGATAAAAGGGTAACTTTTAATTAATCATCCATGACTACTAAATCCTAACGAACCCTACAAGCCCTCTTATTATATTAACTACATCCCTAAAATAATCTAGATCTATATTTTTGCATTCTTGCTTAACGTAGATCTAGAAACCATTCCACAAGATTCTTATTTCTTCCTCTCTTTTTCAACACATCTAAAGTAAGAGTAAAAGATTCAACGTTTCCCTGAGGACGACCCGTACTCACCTCGGTCTAACTACACGCGACACCGTTCTGATTGTGGTTACTAACTACTACAAATACTCTTCCGAACCAATCAAATGGCGCCGTTGCCGGGGATACGTGCGTAATTTTTTATTCTTACTATATGTGTTGAATTCTTAGACGATTCATATCATTATTAAAACAAAACTGCAAACTGCATATTTAACGATTTGTGTATGAATTTTGCGAGGGAATCTGGAGTCACGGACTTGAGGAAACAGGAGATCTAGGGTTTCACACTTCTCTGGTATCTTTCTTAACACCTTCTCTCTCCTCTCAAATCCAATAAAATCTATTTTCTATAAGATTCTTTGCAAAATATCGCCGCTCAAAAATCTTTTTGCAAAGTTTTGTTTTGCAGTTTGTTTTTGCATATTTTAATACGGATTTTAAGGGGCAAGACCAAATCCAGATTAGGTGGGGATTTCATCACCCTTCCTAAGCCCCACAAATCACAAACCGAGCATCTGCATCAACCCTACATTAATTTAAAAAATATCTAGACCAGACTCTAAGGACTGTCGCGTTCAATAAGGGCAGAGGAAGGTCATGGTAATCTATCGCTTATTCGCATTACTTTTGTGGTGACTAGGCAAGTGTGCCCAAGGCGAGTGGTTACTTAATTAGGACCACTACTTTTGTAGTGGGGAGCCTCCCACTCACCTGGCTACAAGGGTAGTAAAGAGGCGGTAGAGGATTTATCCTGCGGCTTGTCCTTTGGAAGTCTAGGAGCGGTCTAGAGACTGGACCTAGGTAACCATAGTTCTAGGGTTGTTTGTGCATTTTTGTGTGATTTGTCTAAATCCGTCATTTTTCAAAACAAACCAATTATTTTCTCCCCTTTTTACCCCTTCCCCCTTCTTCTCTTCTTATAATGGGTGACCTAAACAGAAGAACACTTGCCGAGCTTTGCTGTCCACAACCAGATATCTCTTGTTTTCGTAATCCCTTCGGTATACCGTCCGGCTCTTCCATGTCCTTAAGAGATCATATAAAACAAGCAGGAAGAAACAGTTGGCCACCTCAGTCTAGGTCTTATCAACCGTATCCTAATCCTACACCTGTTTCAGTTCATACCCAGAGTGAGGAAGCCCCTAGACGAATGTCCATTGCTGAGCACATAGCTAGGTCTAGAGGCCAAAGTTTCAACCCGGACCAATATCAACCATCACCACCACTGTCCGGAGAAGAGTTTGATATGCGGTTTGTGGCATATAAGATGTAACACCCGAGCCCAATACTACTATTTTCTGTTATTGGTTGAGCATTAAATATTACTCATTTCATTTATCTTTCTTGTTTGGGGCTTACTGTAAAATTTTATCTGGCTAAGTCATTTCTGCATATAACAATTTTCAGCATCTAAAATAAAATTAAAAATATCTATTTGGTCTACTCGTCACCCCTAGCCGCGTGGTAGCGTCCGTGCGTCGAGTTCTCGTCCCGTTCGGTGAAACGGGCGAGTTTGGACGACTACGCGCGCGTACAGGTGACCGACTTGGGGGTATGCTTTTTAATCGTAAAACATTTCATTTTAAAATTTGGAACCCGCTTAAAATCCTATTATTTAAATTTCAAATTTTTGGACTCAACCCGGGCGCGATTTGGAAATGTTTCATTTAGCGTCGAAATCCCAAATTAATAAAATATTCAAAACTATATATATAATATAATCTTACTGATTTCTATAATCTATTAAATCTTTTTTTTATATTCTTTAAAATATTCCTGGCCAATCACGGGGCTCTTAACCCCCGTGGGCCCCTCCAATCTCTCTCTCTCTCTTTCTCTCTCCATCTCTCGTATCTCTCTCTCTCTCTAAATTCTTTACCTCTCTCTCTCTTCCCTATATATATACATTCGCTGCATCTCTTCCTTCATGAGAAACCCATCGCAACCCTAGCCCTAGCCACCGTGCCCGTCGCCGCCGCAGTCCCAACGCCGACGCCACCATCACCCTCGCCTCTTCGCCCTCGTCGCAGCCACTGCACCTTCTTCCCCCTCTTCCCTCTTCCCCGAGCGCCTGCACGCCGCCTGCACGCTACCTGTGCACCGCCTACACCTCGACGGATCTCCGCCGGCGATCTCGATCCGCCCCCGGCCTCGCTAGCACCCCCTCGGTGAGCTTCTCATCCTCCATCTTCTCCTTTCTTCTTCTTCCTTCTCTGATTAAGGTTTCTTGATCTGGAAATTTTCCGCCGTCGCTGCAGGTACCCCGCCGGAGCTCCGTCGCCGTGGTCGGTGATCACCACCCGTCCCATAGATCCTCGTGAGCAGTCCCTTCTCCATCCTCCTTCCCTTCTTCTTTGTTTTCTTTCTATTCTTGTTGCAATTCTTGATTGTCGCTGTTTTGCATCTCGCCGGAATCCGGCGATGCCGGTGACGTGTCCCGACGTTCCAGCGAGGTACCCCGATCCGCGTGGCCCCATTGTTCGTTGTTTGGATTCAATCCGTGAACCGTGCGTCCGTCGCGTGTTTTCCCGCCGACGTTACGTTCCGTTTTCGTGTTCGTCGTTCCGTCGAGGAAAGTATCACTTGCTACATGCTATACTATACAATTATATATGTTTGACTCATTAAACCTGCAAAACTTAACTTGGTATAGTCGTTTCTCATTTGGTTGCATTATGACATATATCATTTTACAGTTAACATAACATTTACATTCTGCCAATTTAACACTAATAACTAAGTTTACCTGTTAATCACATCTTACTGTTTAATAGATAATAGCCCTTACACATGTAGTTCTATTATATTCGGACATTCCTATTCAAAGGCTTGATATAACTGTATTGCATCGTCTTTTAAACTGTTGCACCGCTAAGGGTGCTCAAAACCTGTTAATATAATAAAACGACTGCACTATATTAATGCACAATTGTGATGGAATGAACTGCTTATTGTTGTTTAATTTATTGCTTATTTCCTGCTGTTAATCCCCTGTTCGATATATATCTGTTGTGAGCACACTCACAATATTGTTACATCTTGACCTGACTTTGTTACACATGATATATATTGATACCCTGACATGGTACCGTTTACTGGTGACTTGACCTGATGTACCAAAACCTGACCTGTTACCTGATCTCGTGCCTAATGCCAACAAACCCGACATGAAGTCCTCATGGACCATTCCTGTTGTCTATCCAGACAAAACCTGCTGTTACCTGATCCTGTGTTGGCATTAGTTCTTGATTACTGAATACCTGACCTGACACATATAACTTGGGGGTATGGGGAAATCAAAGTGTAAACTAAAGTGTAACTTAAAAGGGTATTACTTGATCCATGGTCCCGGGGGGTAACGGGACAGAGCCATTCGTGACTCTTACATTTTCCTGATCCGTGGTCCCGGGGGGTAACGGGACAGAACCACCATTGGTTCACATATTCCTGATCCGTGGTCCCGGGGGGTAACGGGACATATCCTTTGAGTTACATGGAGGATTACCCAAATTGATTTCAAAGACTTTAGAATAGAAAACCTGATAGAACAGTTTAGTTACCCACTGCACACTACCCTGCACTGCTTGATTCACATTATTTGCTACTCTCGTTTTATTCATGTTTATTTTGCATTGCCCGTTACACTGTTCCTATTATACTACTTGATGACATGACGTGCTGACGTCTGGGTTTTGCATGGCCCAGATTCCGTACCGCTGTCGCAGTCCGAGCAGGAGTACTTCAGCCAGCAGGCTGAGCTGTGAGGTATTAGTATTAGTTAGTTTTATTTCCTGCATTTATTTCCTGATGTGAGCCCGCATTATGGGACATACTTTTCAGTTATTTGTATTGGATCATTTGCTTCCGCATTTATTTATTATTGACTCCTGTTATTCTGGTTTATGGACATGTTTTAGAAAATTTTATGTTGTTCTTGATATCTCTACAGCCGTAATGTGACTGTGGATGGATGCTTCCAACCCACAGGTAGCATGGTTGGCTATGTCACGTGCCCAATCTAGCGCACTCTGGGAAGCGGGGCGTGACATGGTTCTTTTGGTATCAGAGCTATAGGTTAGTTGGGTTGATCCTTTTGTAGTTGGGTATTGTACCCAATACACGAATCAGAGTACCCGTGTTTAGGAAACATGTCCTACCACCTTGACCGTTTTACCATTCTTGAATCACATTCTTCCTGATTATATCGACGTGCAAACTTACTTTGCATGTCGACTCGAAACCCTGATCTCTTGTTATCCCTAGGACTTAGGCGACTTGGGTGGAGTTAAGTAGTTGTGGCTATGATACCGCGGCATAGTTACAATGCAGCACTCTATTTAAGTATCTTGGAGTTCTAGCCTTGATCTATATGTATCAAATCTATCATCATGCTAATGTTGGGTGTTTTCTTGATTTCAGGAATATGGTAGGTAAGAATTTGAAGACGTACCAGAGGCGTGTGGACGAAGCCGCCATGCTGGGAGTGATAAGGGGAATGCTAGAGAATCAAAAGAGGCAGACCGAGCTGATCTAGCAGCAAGCAGACTCGTTTCAGGAAGGTTTGCAGATCGTTCAGCAGTCTGTGCACAACGTTGGAGCTAAACCAGTTGACCGAGTAGGCACCGTAGCAGATTTCAGACGTTTGGGTCCGTCTACATTTACTGGTTTGGAGGAGCCGTTGCCAGCCGAGCAGTGGCTAGTTGACACGGAGAATTTGTTGATTGCGGCACAGATTCCAGATGACAAAAGAGTTGATGTGGTACGCATTCATTTAGTGGACTACGCCCGAGAATGGTGGCTTGTGGAGGAGACCCGCTTGCCCAAACCGATCAAATGGGCGGATTTTTCTAAGAGTTTCCTGGAGAAGTTCTTCCCGCGAACTGCACGGGAGGAAATGGAAGAGAAGTTTATTGGGCTGAGGTAGAATGGAGCACCCGTGGATGTACATGCAGCAGAATGGACGAGATTCAGCAGATTCGCTGGACCTTTAGTTGCCAACGATTTAGACAGGGCACGGAGGTTCATGCGCAGCTTGGATGTGGACATCCAGAGGCAGATTGTTTCCCTGGGTTTGACCACTTTCTCACAGGTTCTTACGGCAGCTCGGGAACAGCAGAGTTTATCTGGGATGAAAGGGAGCTTGCAGCAGACAGCAGTTGCGGCAAGGAAGCCCGCATTTGTACCTAACAGAGCTCATGGTCGCAGAGGTATTCCAGTGGACCGTCGAGGTGTAGCACCCATGAAGAAGCCTGTGATCGTTGATCGAAGAAAGAGCATGATTTGTGACTACTTCTGTTTACCCGGGCACGTGCAGAAGGATTGTCGAAGGAAGCTGGGACTTTGTTTGGTTTGTGGAGCGGCTGATCACGCAGTTGGTGCTTGTCCGTCGATGCTTCGTACGAGAGATGATATTCTGAAGCCTCCGCAGAAACCGTTCCAAGGGCAGAAACAGCTGACTCAAGGACCTAATCAGGCTCGAGCTTTTACCTTGACAGCTGAGGAAGTTAAGGCATCAGGAGAAGTGGTTTCAGGTATTCTACTCGTTCATGGTTTTCCCACAGTGGCATTATTTGATTCTGGTGCATCCTATTGTTTTATGTCATCCAAGTTTATAACTACACACTCGATTGCCTGCACGACCCTGTCTAGTTTCTGGGACATACACACCGGGAATGGGAACATTGTATCTAGTATGGAATGTAAAGACTGTACAGTTGTGGTGTGCGGACGGGAGCTTTTTGCAGATTTCTTGGTGATTGATACGGGCAGCTACGAGGTCGTCTTGGGAATGGACTTTCTTGGCACTTTCCATGGTCACATTGAATGTAGGGCAAGGAAGGTAATTTTCCAGATTCCCGGACATCCTGAGTTTACCTTCACTGGAGGAAGCAGTTCTGTCGGGCCAGTCGAGTTTAGGGCTAGGCCGACAAATGTTATTCTTGCAGCAATGGAAGTTGATAGTAGTGAAGAGCCGGCGGTTGTTAGCGATTTTATGGATGTGTTTGAAGATATATCAGGTTTACCGCCGAAGCGAGACGTAGAGTTCGCAATTGATCTTATTCCTGGTGCAACGCCAGTATCTAAAGCGTATTATCCAATGGCACCAGTAGAATTGGAAGAAGTTAAGAAGCAAGTTGCTGAATTGCTTGAGAAGGGTTGGATTCGAAGCAGCAACTCGCCTTGGGGAGCTCCAGTTCTTCTAGTAAAGAAGAAGGATGGCACAAGAAGAATGTGCATCGACTATCGAGAATTAAACCGGGTGACTATCAAGAACAAGTACCCGATCCCTCGCATTGGAGAACTCTTTGAGCAGCTTAGTGGCGCGAGGGTATTCTCGAAGCTGGATTTGCGATCCGGATATCATCAGGTCCGAGTGAAAGCAGAAGATATTTGCAAGACGGCGTTTCGAACTCGGTATGGACATTACGAGTACTTAGTAATGCCCTTCGGAGTAACGAATGCGCCGGCAATATTCATGGATTTGATGAACCGAATCTTTTCACCGTTCTTGGACCAGTTTATTGTGGTATTCATTGACGATATTCTGGTTTACTCGAAGAGTTTTGAGGAGCATGCTGAGCACTTGAAGATCACACTGCAGACATTGAGACAGGAGAAATTGTATGCGAAGATGAGTAAGTGCGAATTTTGGCTGGAAGAAGTGAAGTTTCTGGGGCATGTTGTGTCGGGCGATGGAATCGCCGTCGATCCCGAAAAGATTGCAGCAGTTCGAGATTGGCCGATTCCAAAGAATGTAGCTGAGATAAGAAGTTTCCTTGGATTAGCCGGATACTACAGGAGATCCGTGGAGAACTTCGCTCGTCTGGCAGAACCATTGACCAAGCTTACGCGCAAGGAGGTACCTTTTGTATGGACAGATAAATGTGCGTTAGCTTTCGAGACGTTGAAGCAGAAGTTGATAACCTCCCCTATTCTGACCGTGCCAGACAATTCCGGAGGATTGGTGATTCACAGCGACGCATCTGGAAAAGGATTGGGATGTGTTTTGATGCAGCATGGGAAAGTTGTAGCGTACGCATCGAGACAATTAAAGACCCATGAGAAGAATTATCCCACTCACGACTTGGAGCTTGTGGCTGTGATCTTCGCTTTGAAGATTTAGAGACACTACCTTTTGGGTGAGAGAGTCGAAGTTTTTACAGATCACAAAAGTTTGAAGTATGTGTTCACTCAGAAGGAGTTGAATATGAGGCAGCGTAGATGGTTGGAGCTGATGGCCGACTACGACCTTGATCTTAAATACCATCCGGGAAAGGTTAACGTCGTGCCGGATGTGCTTAGTCGGTTACCAACAATTCAGGTGTTAACTACACAGAGAGAGATCATTGCAGATTTTCGAAGATTTGACTTGGAAGTTGTGCTACCGCGTTCTACGGGACAGTTGATGCAGTTGCAGGTACAGTCGTCCTTGGTTGAGAAGATTAAAGCGGCACAATCGCAGGATCCTAGACTGCAAAAGTTTCGAGAGCAGGTTGAAGCCGGACTACGAACAGATTTGCTGGTCCACGAAGATGGTTCGTTGAGGTATGGTAGCCATTTGTGTGTGCCAAAGGGAGATATTCGTGAAGAGCTTATGAAGGAGGCACACAGTTCAGCTTACTCTGTACATCCAGGAGGCACAAAGATGTACCGAGATATTCGACAGCATTTCTGGTGGGAAGACATGAAACGGGAGATTGCTGGCTTTGTGGCTAAGTGCTTGGTGTGTCAGCAAGTTAAGGCTGAACATCAAAGGGTTGCTGGTTTATTACAACCACTTCCAATTCCTCAGTGGAAGTGGGAACATATAACCATGGATTTCGTGACGGCTTTACCGCGAAGTCCAAAGGGGAACAATGCAGTATGGGTGATTGTCGATTGATTGACCAAGACAGCTCACTTTATTCCTTTCCGGGTTGGTCAATCAACGGAGACTTTGGCAGAACGGTACATGCAGGAGATTGTAAGACTGCATGGCGTACCGGTGAGCATCGTGTCCGATCGGGACACTCGGTTCTTATCACACTTCTGGAGGAGTTTACAGGAAAGTTTGGGGACTCGATTGAAGTTCAGCACAGCTTATCATCCTCAAACTGATGGTCAGTCGGAGAGAACGATCCAAACTCTTGAAGGCATGTTGAGAGCATGCATGTTGGATTTCAAGGGTTCATGGGAGGATCATCTACACTTGGTGGAGTTTTCTTACAACAATAGTTTCCAAGCAACTATCCAGATGGCTCCGTTTGAAGCTTTGTATAGACGTAAGTGCCGTTCACCTGTTTGTTGGGATGATGTCGGTGAACGAAGATTGTTGGGACCAGATTTGGTGGTACAGACAGTTGAGAAAGTTAACACTATCAGAAAGCATATGAAGGCAGCTCAAGACAGACAGAAAAGTTGGGCTGACACATCAAGAAGACCTCTAGAGTTCGCCGTGGGTGATTTGGTATTCTTGAAGATATCACCGACTAGAGGGGTGATTCGTTTTGGGAGTCGATGGAAGCTTAGTCCTCGATTCGTTGGACCCTTCGAGATATTGGAGCGCGTTGGAGAGGTAGCGTACCGTTTGGCGTTACCGCAGTCCTTGGCAGGTGTGCACGATGTGTTTCATGTATCTCAACTACGAAGGTATGTTCGAGATGAAATACACGTCTTGGATCATTCGGAGTTAACTGTACGGGAAGACCTAATTGTTGAGGAGCGACCGATTGAAATCATGGATCGAAGGGAAAAGGTTCTTAAGAACAAGGTTATCCCCCTTGTGCTAGTTTCTTGGGGTAATCGATCGCATGGAGAGTCCACTTGGGAACGAGAAGACGAGATCCGACAGAAATTTCCTCATCTTTTCCTGTAGTTTTCTATCTTGTACTCTTGGAATTTCGAGGACGAAATTCTTTTGTAGTTGGGTATAATGTAACACCCGAGCCCAATACTACTATTTTCTGTTATTGGTTGAGCATTAAATATTACTCATTTCATTTATCTTGCTTGTTTGGGGCTTTCTGTAAAATTTTATCTGGCTAAGTCATTTCTGCATATAACAATTTTCAGCATCTAAAATAAAATTAAAAATATCTATCTTGGCCTACTCGTCACCCCTAGCCGCGTGGTAGCGTCCGTGCGTCGAGTTCTCGTCCCGTTCGGTGAAACGGGCGAGTTTGGATGACTACGCGCGCGTACAGGTGTCCGACTTGGGGGTATGCTTTTTAATCGTAAAACATTTCATTTCAAAATTTGGAACCCGCTTAAAATCCTATTATTCAAATTTCAAATTTTTGGACTCAACCCGGGCGCGATTTGGAAATGTTTCATTTAGTGCCGAAATCCCAAATTAATAAAATATTTAAAACTATATATATAATATAATCTTACTGATTTCTATAATCTATTAAATCTTTTTTTTTATATTCTTTAAAATCTCCCTGGCCAATCACGGGGCTCTTAACCCCCGTGGGCTTCTCCAATCTCTCTCTCTCTCTTTCTCTCTCTATCTCTCGTATCTCTCTCTCTCTAATTTCTTTACCTCTCTCTCTCTCTCTTCCCTATATATATACATTCCCTGCATCTCTTCCTTCACGAGAAACCCATCGCAACCCTAGCCCTAGCCACCGTGCCCGTCGCCGCCGCAGCCCCAACGCCGACGCCACCATCACCCTCGCCTCTTCGCCCTCGTCGCAGCCACTGCACCTTCTTCCCCCTCTTCCCTCTTCCCCGAGCGCCTGCACGCCGCCTGCACGCCACCTGTGCACCGCCTACACCTCAACGGATCGCCACCGGCGATCTCAATCCGCCCCTGGCCTCGCTAGCACCCCCTCAGTGAGCTTCTCATCCTCTATCTTCTCCTTTCTTCTTCTTCCTTCTCTGATTAAGGTTTCTTGATCTGGAAATTTTCCGCCGTCGCTGCAGGTACCCCGCCGGAGCTCCGTCTCCGTGGTCGGCGATCACCACCCGTCCCACAGATCCTCGTGAGCAGTCCCTTCTCCATCCTCCTTCCCTTCTTCTTTGTTTTCTTTCTATTCTTGTTGCAATTCTTGATTGTCACTGTTTTGCATCTAGCCGGAATCCGGCGATGCCGGTGACGTGTCCCGACGTTCCAGCGAGGTACCCCGATCCGCGTGGCCCCATTGTTCGTTGTTTGGATTCAATTCATGAACCGTGCGTCCGTCGCGTATTTTCCCGCCGACGTTACGTTCCGTTTTCGTGTTCGTCGTTCCGTCGAGGCAAGTATCACTTGCTACAAGCTATACTATACAATTATATATGTTTGACTCATTAAACCTGCAAAACTTAACTTGGTATAGTCGTTTCTCATTTGGTTGCATTATGACATATATCATTTTACAGTTAACATAACATTTACATTCTGCCAATTTAACACTAATAAATAAGTTTACCTGTTAATCACATCTTACTGTTTAATAGATAATAGCCCTTACACATGTAGTTTTATTATATTCGGACATTCGTATTCAAAGGCTTGATATAACTGTATTGCATCGTCTTTTAAACTGTTGCACCGCTAAGGGTGCTCAAAACCTGTTAATATAATAAAATGACTGCACTATATTAATGCACAATTGTGATGGAATGAACTGCTTATTGTTGTTTAATTTATTGCTTATTTCCTGCTGTTAATCCCCTGTTCGATTATATATCTGTTGTGAGCACACTCACAATATTGTTACATCTTGACCTGACTTTGTTACACATGATATATATTGATACCCTGACATGGTACCGTTTACTGGTGACTTGACCTGATGTACCAAAACCTGACCTGTTACCTGATCTCGTGCCTAATGCCAACAAACCCGACATGAAGTCCTCATGGACAATTCCTGTTGTCTATCCAGACAAAACCTGCTGTTACCTGATCCTGTGTTGGCATTAGTTCTTGATTACTGAATACCTGACCTGACACATATAACTTGGGGGTATGGGGAAATCAAAGTGTAAACTAAAGTGTAACTTAAAAGGGTATTACTTGATCCATGGTCCCGGGGGGTAACGGGACAGAGCCATTCGTGACTCTTACATTTTCCTGATCCGTGGTCCCGGGGGGTAACGGGACAGAACCACCATTGGTTCACATATTTCTGATCCGTGGTCCCGGGGGGTAACGGGACATATCCTTTGAGTTACATGGAGGATTATCCAAATTGATTTCAAAGACTTTAGAATAGAAAACCTGATAGAACAGTTTAGTTACCCACTGCACACTACCCTGCACTGCTTGATTCACATTATTTGCTACTCTCGTTTTATTCATGTTTATTTTGCATTGCCCGTTACACTGTTCCTATTATACTACTTGATGACATGACGCGCTGACGTCTGGGTTTTGCATGGCCCAGATTCCGTACCGCTGTCGCAGTCCGAGCAGGAGTACTTCAGCCAGCAGGCTGAGCTGTGAGGTATTAGTATTAGTTAGTTTTATTTCCTGCATTTATTTCCTGATGCGAGCCCGCATTATGGGACATACTTTTCAGTTATTTGTATTGGATCATTTGCTTCCGCGTTTATTTATTATTGACTCCTGTTATTCTGGTTTATGGACATGTTTTAGAAAATTTTATGTTGTTCTTGATATCTCTACAGCCGTAATGTGACTGTGGATGGATGCTTCCAACCCACAGGTAGCAAGGTTGCTATGTCACGTGCCCAATCTAGCGCACTCTGGGAAGCGGGGCGTGACATAAGATGTCTGTTGAAAATAGCCAACCAACCAACCCATATCAATATTCTTCTTATCATAATATTGATCCTACTCCTACCCAAGTTCCGCAACCATTCTATTCCTATCAATCCAATCCGACTTTTCCACCTACTGTAGACAGTTCTTCTAATCAGTCATTTGGGAGTTTTAATTATCCACAGGAATTCAATCTTATACTGAAACCCCTTATCAACCCAAGACTAGTCTGGAGCAGACATTAGAAAAATTTCTGGAAATGTCGAACCAAATTATGAAGGATTTAGGTAGTAAGACAGAACTGTACACTCTTTCTAATCAAACCTCCCCATTCCAAACTGAAATCCACAATTCCAGTTTCATAGATTCATCAAGTACACCAAATAGAATGTTTGATAAGTTGTGTGATTTTGTAGTGTTTGATTTACCCGACTGTGAAGGGTCCATTTCAAGTGAAACCATACCCAACCCTTGTGATCTCTACACCTCCACTCTTGAACCAAAACTGATTGAAAACCATACTTTTGATGAGGTTTTTGAGAATTTTAACCTTCACTTGAATGAGGCGATTGACGTTGGGGATATATTGATTGATGAACCCGAAATTTTGGATGATTTTGTCCCACCAATTCATCAAATCCTTTCACTTCCTTGTGGTCATCATCTTGAGCCTTTAATTCTTCCCGAACCCCAAATATGTCTTGAAGTTGATGATAATGGTATAACCGAAGATCAGACCGAAATACAGCCTCCATCTTCCACATCTGGTTCAGCAACACTCGACATACCAATTTGTTTACCCATTTCACCTTCTACTTTCTCCGGTTCTTTTTCTGTTTCTATAGTTTCAGTGAGTTTTGATAAATCACAATCCGTTAATTCAAGTTCAATAATACCAGAAATTCAACTTGATTTAGATATTTTTGAAAATGAGGTAGATGAGTTTTTCAAGTTCTCTACCTCAATGATTTTTTATGAATCAAGCAGGATAAATTCTGGCACAAAACTCTTTGACAGCAAAATGTTCAATCACACCATTGATAAAAGTTTTGAAGAACTTTTTACTGACGGACTTGAATTTTTAAACAATACGGATTTTGTGATTAATCAATCTCCACCTATAGAGGTTGAACCGTCACTATTCCTTCTTCCTAATCATTCACATTCATCCTCATTCTTTCTTTTCTCTAATTTCAAACCCTTTCCAGACCACCTCTTATCCCTTCCCCATTTTTTCTTGACTCGATACAACACATTCTTCCACCAACCTATATGCTATACTGATAAAATCTTTGAATGGTTGGTGTTAACTTTTGGTCTTTATAAAGTCTTACTTTGACCAAATAGCTCACCCCCTCTTAAAATGCTTCGTATTGTCTAACTCATGTTTGAGGGGGAGTATATTTTTGGCTCTTGAACATAACTTTTGTCCTCAAATTTGTGAGCCAAAAATAAGTTTGGGGGAGTATTTTCACTTTCATATATTCTTGCCCCCATTAATAATGTCCTTCCAGGCTTACAGGTTTTTGTGATCCAGCAGATGGCAACAGTGAGGACACTGTTGAAAACAAGTTTGGGGGAGGTTTGTGCTTATTTACATATCAATTTGCATCATATTTTGCATAAGCACAACGTTTTAAAAAATTTTAAAAAAAATTAAAAATATATATATTTCTTTGATAATAAAAGAATAGAAAGTGAAAAATTACATCCAAAAGATAGGAATAGTTTAAGAAAACCAAGAAAATTAGAAGTTTTCTTGAACGAACTGGTAATAAGTAGTTATGAGCTGTTGTCCCAAGGGTCAGTAAGATGAAGGAAATCACTAATCTGAGGATAAAAATAAGTCTGAAAAATAGTTTCTATTCTGGAAGCCAAACATTTGAATGTTGATACCCTATTATATGCACTTACACACGTCTTGAAACTCGGGATAGTAGAGGATACCTTGAAATGCTCTTGTCTAAAAGCCAAAGTATGAAGGAAATAATAAATGAAGAAAAATATAAATATGGTGAAAAGAAAATGAACACTGGTTTTGTTATCGCCAAGGCAGCAATAAAAAAATATAGCGAGGGTGCCTCTTCACCTAGTGCCCTAAGGCCAACTGGTCTGGGAGTCACTACTAAGCCTTAGGTGATGCAAGACGAGGAAAATACTATGACCTAATCAGCAAGCACATTAGTAATCGGTCGGTTAGTGTAAGTCCACGTTGCGACCCCCGGTTCTTACGGGGAGGCGGAAACGGTATAAAAATCAAATTTTTAGTGCAAGAGGCAACATGGACTATGCAAGGTCGGGATCGTTGTCTAAACTAAAACTAGCAACCTAGCTAAAGAAGTTTAGCTACTCGGATGAAGATGGTTATACCTAGACTTGAACTCCTTCGTCTTCAAACTTTGTAGAGGTTGATGGTACTCCTTTGTCGCCTTCTCCCGTCGAAGATGGATCCACCTCGAAGGCTCGACCTTTGGGCTCTTTCTCGTACTTGGAGTGAAACTAGAATCGCCGGCTTGCTAGACCCTTGATCCTAGAGTGAGTAGAGAGTGTCTAGGGTTTGCTTTTGTTTTTCAAGAGAAGGATTCTCAACTCATGAGAAGGTTTCTCTTGACTAGAGGAAGAAGAAGATGAAGTGAAGAGAGAGAGTGAGAGTGATAGAATGAGCTCTTTCTTTTCCTTTTGCAACCATAACAAAAGAAAAGAATAATCAAATAATAATAATAATGAAAATGAAAAAGGTTTGATGGATAGTTTAGAATGACTAATATCATTACAAGCATTAAATGAATAAAGCAAGAATGAAAAGGCATCTTGCATTTGTAATGATGGTAGTCAAATGTTCAACCATGGTCAACAAGTCAACCATGGTCAACAAGTCAACAAAAACTAACCATGACACAATTTCATTTTATTATATATTATTAAATGATATAATACAAATCCATTAGGGTTTGGAAAAAGATGACTGTCAACTGTGCATACGCACCCGTTCCGAAACCCTAATGGAAATCATCTTCCTCCTCCTCAAATAACTGTGCATACACACCTGCATTCTTGTTCCGAGGAACATGAATACAGAGAGATAAAAGCAACCCCAAATACTATACCAGTATCCGGCTCAAACCAGAGCCCGCTGGTAATATCTGTCCGGACTCCAAACGTGCACAAGTGCGCGGATGAGAACGAACCCTGTCGCAAAACCATGCGACCTCTACTCTGTTTTGCCCATAGGCGAATACCCTCTGTGTGGGACTCTAAAGACTCGACACTACGCTGGCAGTGGGTTTAACCACAGACCGCAAGCGGCACTAGCTGTGCGTAACGGTCCCCAGGTAGATGTCGACAAGAAGGCTGACGAGGTGAAACCCCATCGGTACTCCTACTGAGTCTGAATGTGACAGTCTCCGTACAGTCCGGTCTGTTCGTCTGATACATCGCATGGCGGGCCTAGGGGGCGGTAAACGTCAGTCCCCCAATAGCGGTACAAGTCGTGCCGGAGCGAAGCCCAAAACACCCTGAGATAACACTGGAAACCTACCAGTATATCTCGTTTGCCCTGGCCAGGGACTACTTGTGTAATGGCTCTCCTAGACACAGCGCGATGTCAACCCCCAATACCGGGAGAGACGAATCCTGTCTAACCGTCACTGCCTCCAAGTGCTTCGGGACTGCACCCAACCACCACCTGTTTGCACGACTCCTTTGAGCCGTGGTAGGGTAGTGATCAAAGTGCAGTGGGAACACACTCGAGGCGAAGTGCTAGTGTCAAGTCAGCGGACTAAGCTGTACTCATGTCACCTGGGAACTGATGACTGACGATAGGTATAATACCAACCTGTCAGTTCCCGACGAGTCCTGTCCAGTGTACTCGTAACCCAACGAGCACCCGTATACTATCTCCAGTACGACGTACTGATGGCTGTGGGACAGACCATCTCCCATACTGGGATGAGAAGCGCATACGCTAGTCTACTCCGGAGTATCGATGCCCTGTCTCGATAGTCCTGCGACTAGGGACCTGTATAAGGATGTGCTTATAGATTACCCAGCCCCCACTAGTGTGACTGCCATCACAACGCTGGTAATCAAGCAAAGATCCTAAGGGCTCCACTAATGCGTATAAGTGATATAGTAAAATAAACACAAGTACACATTGAAGTAGAGACAAACCAAGTAGCATACTACTATTTTGAGCAAGATTGTATATACAAGGTGAATATCCCAAGCATCCATTAAGTAATATACAAACTAGTATGATACAGTAATGGCCTCTAGGGCATATACACTAACAGTTAGTACCTCAAGAATTATTAACGGTCGCATGAAAATGTGTGAGCAAATCTAAATATTCATCAAATTAAAAAGTACTACGGCAGATGGACAAGAGTATGATAGCTTGAATTGAATTCTCCGAGTGTAGGGATGTTCTATTCACACACGTAGGGGTATATGATCGATGTTTGGATGAAAGATAGTAATTAAGAATAAAGACGATGTTTTATTGAGGGATGATGTGATTTCTAACATTTTTTCATGACTATTAAGATAGGGCTCATGACAACTGAAAAACTAGTGTAGTTGGAAACTCTTATTTTCAAAGTCTTTCTTTTATGGTTCTTATCTTTATATGTAAATTTCACCATCTCTCTTTTATTATAGGATTTTGTGGGTGTAATCCGCTGAAAACGCTCAGGAGACAACACTCCTCCTACTAGGGACACCTAGAGGTTTAACGGCTTGTTGCACGTGCTCAGTGCAATCGTGTTTGCCTACGAAAGTGTGATTAGTTTTCTCCTTTATTTTCTCTCATTCTCTTGAATAAACTAGTTTGCTCGGGACGATCAAACATAAGTTTGGGGGTATTTGTTCAGTTGATAAAACTGCACATTTGTTATTACATTTTTCCTACTATTTCTATATTAAAAAGGTCTTTATTATAATATACCATACATATGAGGGTTTATCTGTAAAAATACTATTTTCCATGTGTTGATATATTATAATTAGAATTTGGTAGGAAAATGTATGCAAATAATATCATTGACCTAATCCTAGTAGAACTAAGTCTACTAAATATTATTTAAGTTGTTGTGCAGAATTTTCAGGTCTTAAATCAAGGAAATCAAGTTGTTAAAGATAACCTGCCTAATTAAGAAATCAAAATTAAGAAATCAATTCTGGCAGAAGAAAAGAAAAGATTTCCAAATTCTGAAGATTCCAAGGATCGCCAAATGTCACAATATGCCAGCCCCAGAAAAATGATCAAAGGCCCTGATCATCAGGCCGCGGATCCGCGGCCCAAGCCCCTTGATGCCGCGGATCCGCGGCATTATTGAGGGATTAGATGCTGAAATTTTGGGAGATGAATCTTTACTACTAGCTTCCAATTTTAGAAGCTAACTTTCTGGCTTTTGGACTATAAAAAGGGACCGAGAGCCTCTTAGAAAATTTATCAAGTCGACGAGATCACGAAGTCCAAGACGGCTCACGCATCCAGACTGATCATCAACTGTTCGTCTACCTCCTTGGAAGAGATCGAGAAGCAAACTAGTCTTTGTAAACATTTTCTAAGGAATCAAAGTGTAATGAATATTGTTGATTAATAAAGGTAGCTTTTTTTCTTATTCTATTTCTTCGTAGTTTAATTATGCATTTTCTCTCCATCTCTTTTTCTCCCAACATGCGCGAGTAATTCTCCGCTTGTTAGGGTTCGTAGGATTAGGGTAAGCTGATGGATGATGAACATCTCTAAACCCTTTTTAAGTCCTATAAAGTTTATGAACTTTATCAAAAGAATCATTAACATCCTAATCGGGCGCGCTAACAATTCTTTGTTAGTTCCGACCGCGACTAGAGATTAGATTAATGATTGTTTTGGTAAATGCTAGATATGAACGGAGTTCCGTGTCGAGATAAGGGTTAAGAGTGGGATTCCTTTTCCCTCCAGAAACCCTAATCTACACGCATCACCGTCGTTCTAGTTTTAAATCTATTAAAGGATAAAATGGTAACTTTTAATTAATCATCCATGACTACTAAATCCTAACGAACCCTACAAGCCCTCTTATTATATTAACTACATCCCTAAAATAATCTAGATCTATATTTTTGCATTCTTGCTTAACGTAGATCTAGAAACCATTCCACAAGATTCTTTATCCCTCCTCTCTTTCTCAACATATCTAAAGTAAGAGTAAAAGATTCAACGTTTCCCTGAGGACGACCCGTACTCACCTCGGTCTAGCTACGTGCGACACCGTTCTGATTGCGATTATTAACTACTACAAACACTCTTCCGAACCAATCAAGTACCTTTCAACCGGCCCAGTCCAGACTTTTGCACCTACTACAGGAGGAATGGACATCTGGCGAAGGACTGCAGGCGTACTAATCGCCTTTGCTTAGACTGTGGCTCATCCACACATGATATTGGATCTTGTCCTCGTAGACTCAATCCAAATCCTGCACCCAAACCAGCAATCACTTATCCGCAGCGGCCAGCTATCCAGGCACCTACTCCTCGTCTTACTCTCCCAGCTCCACCTCCTCGTGGACCTACTGCACCTCCTCCCCGTCAGTTCCATCAAGCACAAAGGAACCTACCTCAAGGACAGAGGAGCGGACAGAAGAATGCTCCTCCAGCTAGGAGGAATGTACCTAGGCGACAGGCTTTCACAATGACTGTGGAAGAAGCTGAATCCACTGGCCAAGTCATCACTGGGAACTCTTTTCTTTCAAGCTTTCTTTCAATCCTTATACATATCAAATATCTTTTCCTATACCTAAAACATATCCTACATAATTTAGGTACAATCTTAGTAGCCTCACTTCCTGCACTAGCACTCTTCGATACTGGAGCATCTCATTGCTTTATGTCACAACGGTTCGTCTGAACTCATGTGATTCCAGTCAAACCACTCGTATCCAGCTGGAATGTCAGTTCAGGGAACGGCGTTCTAAAGGCAACTTTGGGATACGACCTGTGTCCAGTGGTCGTCTGCAGCAGAGAATTTTATGCTGACTTCAAGGTGCTGGACATACCGAACTTCGATGTAGTTTTGGGTATGGATTGGCTAGGAACTTTCTATGCTACCATCGACTGTCGTAAAAGGAGGGTAGTGTTTGAGATTCCAGAGCATCCGGTCTTTTATTTCAAAACTGGAGACCGTACCCTGGATCCTAGAACATACAAAGCAAAACCGAAGAAGGCAGTGATTGCAACTCTAAAGGTGGGAGAAGATAAGCCAGAGGTAGTTCTAGAGTTCGATGATGTATTTCCTGAAGACATATCGGGTTTGCCTCCTGATCGAGTTCCTGAATTTGGAATTGATTTAGTACCGGAGCACAACCGGTGATCAAAGCACCATATCTCTTAAGTCAAGAAGGGTTGAAGGAGATCCGTACTCAGCTGGAGGAATTTCTGCAGAAAGGATGGATTTGTCCCAATACTTCAAGTTGGGGATCTCCAGTTTTGCTTGTAAAGAAGAAGGAAGGTTCATACAGAACGTGCATTGATTATAAAGATTTGAACGAAGTCACGATAAAGAATAAGTATCCACTACCGCGAATCGACGATCTGTTCAATCAGCTAAGTGGGTTTTGCGTTTTCTCAAAGTTAGATCTTCGTTCGGGTTATCATCAGGTGAAGTTCAAAGAGTCAGATATTCCGAAGACGGCATTCAGGACTCGCTATGGACATTATGAGTTTCTCGTGATGCCATTTGGAGTAACCAATGCACCAGCCATATTCATGAATCTGATGAACCAGGTTTTCCGAGAGTACCTAGACAAGTTTGTTGTCATATTCATCGACGACATCCTGGTGTATTCTAAGAGTTAGAAGGAACACACTGAACATTTGAGAATTGTCCTGAAGACTTTGCGACAACATCAACTCTATGCCAAGTACAGCAAGTGCGAGTTTTGGCTAGAACAAGTTGGATTTCTCGGACATATCATTTCAGGTGAAGGAATCTCTGTAGATCCAGCTAAAGTATCAGCAGTAAGCGAATGGCCGACACTAAAGACAGTGAAGGACATTCGAAGTTTCTAGGGATTAGCGGGATACTACCAAAGATTCATTGAAGGCTTTTCAAAGATTGCAGCATCCCTGACCAAGCTCACACGTAAAGATGAAGAATTTGTGTGGTCAGAAGCATGCGAACAAGGTTTCGTAGAACTCAAGTCATGATTGACATCAACACCTATTCTCGTAATACCGGACCAATCTGGAGGTTTCGTAGTGCATTGCGATGCATCTGGTAAGGGATTAGGATGTGTTCTACATCATCACGGTAAAGTTTTAGCTTATGCATCAAAACAGTTGAAGATTCATGAGCGCAATTATCCAACGCATGACTTAGAGTTGGCAGCTGTTATATTTGCACTGAAGATTTGATGTCATTATCTTCTTGGAGAATGGGTAGATATATACACAGACCACAAAAGTCTGAAGTATGTGTTTACTCAGAAAGAGCTGAATATGCGGCAGAGAAGATGGTTAGAATTTATGGCGGACTTCGACATCAACCTACAATATCATCCAGAAAAGGTGAATGTAGTTTCTGATGCACTTAGTCGCCAACCACTATCAATGAATCTCACTACACAGTGGAAGCTACAACAAGATTTGCACCAGATGGAGATTGAAGTGGTCATGCCAGGTAACGCTTCAAGTTTGATGAACTTATAAGTTCAGTCTACAATTGTCAATCAGATCAAAGCAGCTCAAGCAAGCAATGCCAAGTTTCAAAAGATCAGAGAACAAGTAGAAAGTGGACTTAGAACAGACTTCATCATCCATGAAGACGGATTTTTGAGATACGAAAGCAGATTGTGTGTACCATAAGGTCCTGTTCGGGAAGAGTTGATGAAAGAAGCTCACAACTCTCCATACCCAGTACACCCTGGTGGTACAAAGATGTACAAAGATCTGTGGTAACATTACTGATGGCATGGAATGAAGCGTGAAGTAGCCAGAAGCGTAGCCAAATGTTTGGTGTGTTAGCATATGAAAGCTGAACATCACAGGACTGCTGGTTTACTTCAACCGTTACCTATCCCAGAATGGAAGTGGCAACACATTACCATGGATTTTGTGACTGCGCTTCCTCACAGCATGAAAGGTAACGATGCAGTATGGGTTATTGTGGATCGACTCACAAAATGGGCTCAATTCATCCCATTTCGAGTTGGCCAATCTACCGAGACACTAGAAAAGAAGTACATGTAAGTAAGTCTGAATCTAAGTAAGTCTGAATCTAAGTAAGATTTAACTCTTCATAGTGTACTATTTTTGATACCCATGAAATCATGCATGAGATCGTGAGATTACATGGAGTACCAGTTTTCATTGTCTCCGATCGTGACACCAGATTCCGATCGCAGTTTTGGCAGAGTCTGGAAGCTAGCTTAGGAATAAGTCTGAACTTTAGCACAGCTTACCATCCATAAACAGATGGACAGTCTGAGCAAACGATTCAGTCCTTGAAGATATGCTAAGAGCTTGTATGCTAGACTTCAGAGGATCGTGGGAAGATCACCTACATCTTGTGGAGTTTTCATACAACAACAGCTACTAAGCGAGTATTAGAATGGCACCGTTTGCAGTGCTCTATGGAAGGAAGTGTCGTTCACCATTAAGTTGGGACGATATCGGAGATAGGGAACTCGTTGGACCTGAGATGATAGTGGCGACTGTAGATGTAGTTCGCACTATCAGGGAACGAATACGCATAACCCAATACCGACAGAAGCATTGGGATGATGCAAAACGCCGACACTTGGAGTTCCAATCGGGAGATCATGTCTTTATGAAGATCTCTCCAAACCGTGGAGTGATTCGCTTTGGAAAGAGGGGTAAGCAAAGTCCAAGGTACATTAGACCGTTCGACATACTCGAACGAGTCGGAGAAGTGGCATATCGCTTGCCACTTCCACCGTCATTGGAAGGAGTGCACAACGTGTTCAACATATCCCAACTTCGAAGATATGTGAGCGACCCCCGCCATATCCTTGATCACTTCGAGCTCACTGTACAGATAGATCTATCTTGTGACCAACAACCCGTTGAAATCCTGGACAGAAAGGTAAAGTTACTTCAGAACAAGGAAGTAAACTTGGTTTGAGTGATGTAGAGAAAAGACTCACCAGGAGAATCAATGTGGGAAAGAGAAGACGACATGTGTGCAAGATACCCTTTCTTATTTGTAAATTAGTCCATAAATAATTGTAAATTTCGAAGAAGAAATTTTTATAAGGAGGGTAGTACGTAACGACAATGTTTTTAATGTACAGTTTTAAGGTTAAAGTACTAAATGGAGTATTTGCAACCCTGAGTATGCTATAAGTATTTAATTTGATTTTGAACAGCAAGAAAGCACTTGTAGCTCATTAGTAAAGGCTTGCAATGCTGTGATATAGCCCTTGTGTTCGAATCCAATCAGCCACATATTATTTTTTAATGATTTCTCTTTTAGATATTTTGGAAGCCCAAAAGTTTACACATGCAATACACGTAAAATGTGTTAGGAATATGTATGCCCTAGAGGCCATTATTGTTGATATAGTGGATGCCTGGACATACATATATAGGACTTTCTTGCTCGACATGATAGTATGTTATCAAGTTACCTTTTTCTTAACATGTAGACTGGTATTTATACTGCCTGTCTCTTACATATTGATAAAGCCCTTAGGATATGTACTTGACTACCAGGATTATGATGAGATCATACTAGTGGGGCCAGGGTGGTCCAAAAGTACATCTTTTAATCAGTTCCTAGTCGAGGGAATATCGAGACTAGGGCATCGATATTCCAGAGTATACTAGTGTGTACGTTTTTTGTCCCTTAGAGGGAGATGGTTGATCCCACAACCATTGGTATGTGACATCAAAGATTGTACACAGGTGCTCATTGAAGAATGGGTACACCGAACGGACTCGCCGAGGACTCCTAGTTGGTAGTATACCTATCGTCAGATAGTAGTCCTCTGGTGACACTGGTATAGGTTAGTCTGTAGACCCGAGATCGTCATAGAGTCTTGTGTGGCTCCCACTGTGCTTTGATTTCCTTCCTACCACGCTCAAGAGGAGTTGTACAAACAGGTGGATTTTGGGTACAGTCCCGAGTCACATGGAGGCAATGAGCGATAGGAGGCGTTTCGTCTCTCCCGATATTGGGGGTTGATGTTGCGCTATGCTCGATTGGCTATAACTGGAAGTCCTTGGCCATGGCTGCTGCTGAAATTTACTGATAAGTGTTATCAGTAGTTTCTCGAACCGTTATAGGTCAGACATCGGCATGACTTATCACGTTACTGGGGTCTGACGTTTACCACCTCTAGACATGATATGCGACATATCAGACGAAGAGACCGGACTGTACGGTAGTGTTACTGATAGGCTTCATGGAGAGTATGGACAAGCTTGCTTGTTGATCTTCATATCGCTCAATACCCGGGTAGCCATTACGTCCAGCTAGTACCGCCGACGGCTTGTAGGTAACTGATGTGATCATCACCTACTGCTGGCGTATTGACGAGTCTTTAGAGTCCCATACAGAAGTTCCCTGGTTCAAGCGAAACGACGTAGGACACGTATGTGATATGTGTGTGGGCCCAATTAAATACGTGTATGTGATACCGTATTGTAATCTGACAGTTATCTGTTATCGAGTTAGGTTATATATGATATAACCAGATTATCGAATCAAGTGTTGATTTGATAATATGATACACAGATAAATGATATTAGTTGGTCATATGCGATATGACCGGATTATTAAATCAAGTGTTGATTTAATAATGTGATCTATATTATATTTGATTTAATTATATCATAACTAATATCATTAGCTCACTAAATCTTTTATTATATGTAATAATATATATATATATATATATATATATATATATATGATATATATAAATATATATATGTAGCATGACATAAATTTCTATTTTATGAAAATAGAAATGAGGTGGAAAATAGGAAGACTTTGGGAGCATGGTTGCAAGCATGGGCTTTTATCATTGTTTATTCATCTTGACTCACTATTCAAGCATGGGTGCAATTTTATATTGCAATAATTCCATGCTTGAATGAGTGAGGTCAAGGGGTTAGCCATTCACTTGTTCATTCTAACACTTAGTCATTTTCTTGAGTTGCTCCCATTTTGCTCTCATGCTCTCTAGCTTCTTCTTCTTCCTCAATGTCATGGTTCAAGCTTCAACCCTCACATGTGATGTGAACCATGAAACTTGAACACAAATTGTGAGCAAAATCATATCCCCTACTTCACCATCCTACACTTGACTAGCGATCGAGTGTAGCGTGTTTCCTACGCTAAAGAGTTTAGTGTAGAGGTAGCTTGAGTTAGAGGGACTTCACGTGGATCATCTTCGGCACGAAGGTCATCGGAGGAAGCTCGTCCAAACCCTCAAGTGGAGCCTAGTGGAGTCACGGGACTACTACACGGAGCATGTGAAGTGAAGCACTCAATCTAAGAAGGTATAGCCATCTTCACTTCTTATAGTTTTTCTTGATATCAAACTTCAAACCCTAATCAACTAGCTAAAGATTTTGGTGAGTCTAGCTTAGCACCTATAAAATTTGAATTTGGCATGCTTGATGTCACTTGGACCTCATGGTGGTGTTAGGGTAGACTTTCATGGTATCAGAGCCTAAGCTAGATGATTAGACGATGTAATTAGAATCACGAAACCGAAAAACTTTGAAACACCGAAACCCAAGATCATAGTTTCTGTTGATTTTAAAACTTCCTCTGAAAATTATTTAAACAACTGCAAAATGTTGTATGTGATACAACTAGAACATTGGAGAAATTCGAAGCCAAAACATCAAATTTGACCCGGCGAGAACCCTCTAAATCCCAGCCTCACTAGTTTTTTGTTCGATGTTTTGGCTCGAAATTTTTTGGTGTTCTGTAGACTTGATTTTGGGGTTTCAGGTATTGTTTGATTAGTCCAGAATTACATATGATGTTAATTTTGTTTAGGGTCTAATATGGAGTGTTTCATAATCGTAATTATTGCATCGTTTCGGGTTTAAGTTTGATATGGATGCAGTAGTTGGAATCCACATTTAATTAGTTTTGTGAAAACTAGTTTGTGTTTATAAATCTAGCGTTTTAGTCTCGGTAGATCGATTTCCACGAAGTTTCGATTCGCATCGAAACTCCGTTGCAATAGTGTATTATACGCGAATACTCGCCGAATAACTGTATTAGGTAGCCACACCCCATTGCCCCAACCAAGTGACCGTAGGAGAACCCCGTTGCCAATAGTATCCACTTGGGAGCTTGCGGCCACGGTGTTTCGCCTAAGTGCACTTGGTTGACGGCATCGGGGGTGCGACCATCTACTATAGTTTCCGACGCGTATTCGATCGGGTAGTCGGGAATCTTGTTGAATTATCCGACTAAATTATTGAAAAGAGTTTTTGATATGAGACTAAAATGCAGGGTTTATAAAGTTAGGCATGAAATTCGGAATATGAGATATTCCGGGTTTATGATGTCTAAGAATATGCGGATTCTAATTATTGCAGTTTTACATTTCTTTTCTGCGACTGTAAGTGTAATATATGGGGTATCCAAATTTCGTTTCTATATGTCAATGGGATTTGGGATACGCGTATTTACTTACATTGATGATATGTGATATTATGTGTCGCTGATATGTTTTATTGGATTGTCGTGATTGAATAGCCGAGGGTTTTACGTGAGATGTGAGTTTTCAATTTTCATTCATGTAAAATTTGTATGTAATATTCTTTTATTGGGGCACATCCAGGTTGAGGATGATGTCACCACTGATGTATATTATTTACTTTTCCGCATTAGGATAGACCTAAGGCGGAGAGCACAAGTAATCGGGTTCTAGGGTCCAGTGGGAGACCATCTCAAGGAGTTGAGACCGGGTCTCCTAACTCTAGAATTGGTAGGGTTACTTGCCGCTCTCGTAGGGGTCTATGGGATGTGTGTTTGGCTATTCATCACGACCGTGGAATCCGTGTTTTACATTACTGGCTAAATTTAAAATACGGACATCCTAGTATATCCAATATTTCATATGTTGCTTCTGCTGCTTAGTTCTGTGATGTGATCATATAACCGCGTGAGACGAATGTTGTATTATATATATGATATATAATAAACGTTGCTTATGTTTTGCACCCGCGCTAGTCCAGCCCCCGCTCTGCCGGTAGTTAAGTAACCTAATGGTGCATGACGGGGCCCAGTGGCGAATGCGGATGGCATAAGCGTGCGTTCTATTTTCGTTTCACTTTTCTATAATGTTTAGGAAACATTGATTGATGGGACTTCATTAATAAGATTAATGAAAAGAAAGAAACCTAAAGATGTTATAGAATCAAATTTTCAAAAAGGGTAGCTCTAGTTTTTTCTTTGCATAGTGGTATTCCTATATATCCTGCACCTCATTCGATGAGGAAAGAGCCGAGATCCCTTCACTGGGAGTGACCTTTTTAGTGAAGCTAGAAAAGCCTCAAAAACAGTCCTTTTCAAAATCACTTAATTCTACAACGATATCAAGTTCATTACGTTAAAGGTTTTCTTAAAAACCATTCGTAGCCCTTCATCATTTTAGGAAGTAAAGTACTTAGTATTCATATTGCGTTTGTTGACCATAGTTAAGGCGTAGTGTACGGTAGCTATGTGATGTCTTCCTATAAAGCATATGTTTCGATTGATTAGGACATTCGTACGGCTTTGTTGACCATAGTTAAGGGTTGTACGGGTGGGTTTAATTTAATCAAGAAATGAATGGGTAGAACTTGACTGGCGCTTATGATTTGTTGACCATAGTTAAGGTCATAAGATGCTAGGGGTAAAAACAGACATTGGGAATTTCAAGTGTTGAAATTTGCAATGAGATTGCATACCTTCTATATGATAGTTGGATCCCGATACCCATTGCGAGTAAGAGTTACACCTGGGAGAGTTTTGCACTTTACAATTAGCTAATCCAGTAGGTGTCTAGAAAGGTGTCAACGGGGTTATGACACTAGGTAAACGAGGTTTATTTTAATTAGGTCCATGCGAAAGCATGGGGAACCTCCCTCAGAGTATCGATACCTGCCTGGACGAACTATTGGCGAACCTGTAGGGTGTAATTAATCCAGGCTAATCTTACCTTTTAGAGTTTGAAGGATGATTTGATAAAAACTGTGGGAGCCATCCTGATTAGATAAAAACTAATATAATCTTGCAAAGAGCGCACGCAAAGTGATTATCCTTCTCTCTCTACCGGTAGCGACCAATGAAATGCCTTAATCAAGATAATAATATGGATGTATTAACCGAACCAACTTATTATACCGGGCTAGGTTTTGCTCTATCTTATGATTGTCATAAGTCTGAGCAAGGAATAGGGGAATATCCGGATTCCCACTCCACCCATACGAAGAAAAAGCATGTTGGTGCATGGTCTTCGGGTGTGTTCGTAACCAAGAACTGTTTCTCAGTTTTCTCTATGTCCTAGGTATTGGATACCGGATCAGGATCCCATACATGTAATTTGTTATATGGGCTATAGAAAGGAGGAGAACTAGGAAAGGGTGATATGTCTCTAGTAGTAGAGATGGTGCAATTGTTGCAGCCAAAGCAGTTGGCAAATATCACCTAGTGTTATCAACTGGTAATACATTGATTCTAAACGACTGTTATTTCGTATCAATAATATTGTGAATATTTTCCTGAATCAAGTGTTGATTGGGTATGGTACGTTGTATAACAGTATACACGTTCTGAATCAAAACTACAGTTCTAAACGTACAGAACACACACAAGAGGAACAGTTCAGAAATGAACGAAGTCTTCTTGAGGAATTATAGACTAGGTCATGTCGATGAGACAAGACTAGATAAAGTTCCATAAGGATGCATATTTGAATCCGTTCGAATTTACATCTTATGAAACTTTCCAGTCATGTCTCAAAGACTAGGTGACTAAACCTCCGTTTACTGGAAACGGAGAAAGAGCTACTGAACTCTTGGACAGATATATGATGATGTATGCGGTCCTAAGTCTACACATGCCAGGGATGGTTCCGCGTACTTTATTACATTCACCGATGTTCTCTCAAGATACGGACATGTGTTCTTGTTGAAACACAAAACCGAATCTTTTGAGAATTTCAACGAATATAAGTACGAAGTTGAGAACCAGATGGGTAAAGGTATTCAAATCCTTCGATATGATCGGGGAGAAGAATACTGGAGCACGGAATTCCGAGACTATTTAAAAGAGAATGAGATTCTCTCTCAGCTTACTCCTCCGTATACACCACAGCACAACGGTATAGCGGGGTAGAGAAATCACACCGTATCAGATATGGTGCGCTCTATGATGAGTGCTGCTGAGTAACCTATTTCCTTTTAGGGATATGTGTAAGTGCACGGCGGCGCCCCGGCCGTCAATCCGAGGCCAAAATGCGGAAACGATACTTTTTACGAAACTTGTAAACCGGCACCACCGCGCACTTTAAACCCGGATCGGGCCATTAACATAGTCCTAGCAAACTAGAGAAGGGGTAGAGAGATATACCGAGCGATCCGTGTCCTTCTGTCTTCTCGTCGTCATCCCGATCTCCCCGCGGAATCTCCGGTCTTCATCTCCTAGTCAGAAGGGCACCACATCGCCGGGTTCATTTACGGGCTCCCACCTCTGGATCGAGGCAACTCGGGCACGAAGTTGGCGAGTCGACGTGTCCAAGAATTGCTGTAGAATAAGTGTAGTGCTCTTTATCTCATGGGGTTGTATGAAGTTGCCCTTTTTAGTGGAGGTAATGAAGTGAACCGTTTTAGATGAACTTAGGGATTTTGCAAAGCATAATAGATCAAAATCCCCACCACAATATTTTGGACAGCCTCCCCAAGAGCATGGCCGGCCAAAAAAATGGAGGGAGAGAGGAATAATACCAAGGGGGTGAGCCAAAGAAAATAATGCAAGAGAGAGAAAAAGGTGATGATGATGAAATATATCGTTACAACAAAATCCTCACTCCAAAACCCATCACTCATCTCATCACACAAAGTCAAGCAATGATGAGTGAAGAAGTCAAATGATGGTGCAACCATCATGAAGCAACAATATGCAAAGACCACCCTCCATAATGCTAATTTGCACAATTGCAAATAAGCCCTCCTCCACCAATTTTCAGCCAAGGAAATAAACAAAGGAAAATGGCCGAAACGGAAAACAAAATGGCAACTTCAAAAAAACAGACCCCGTAATAAATTACAGGAAACCCCGCTACTGTATATACATATCGCATTTGTATTCCGACCGAATAAAAATGCAATGAGACAAAATCTACACTGTACTATACTAGGATCCGGCTTAAACCAAAGCCCGCTAGTATTATCCGTCCGATCATGATCCGTGCAATACCGCACGTACCTGATCGAACCATGCCATATCTCCATACGGCCTCTACAGCGTTTCGCCCGAAACTTGAGAAAACGGTCTGTGGGGGACTCTAAAGACTCGTCAATACTTTGGCTATGGATTTAACCACTAGCACGTCAGAGGTATTAGCCATACGTAACGGGCTACCAGGTATTGACCAAAAGGGACGTCGATGAGCGAACTCATCCTGACACCCTACTGAGCCTGTCAGTGACAATATCCGTACAGTCCGGTCCGTTCGTCTACGAGCATCGCATGGCGGGCCTAGGGGGTTGGTAAAAGTCAGACCCCCAAAAGCGGTACAAGTCGTGTAGGAGTGTAGCCCAGAACACCTTGAGATACTACTGGAATACCTACCAGTAAATCTCCTGCCTTGTCCAAGGACTTCGTGTAATGGCTCTCCTAGACACAGCGCGACCTCACCCCCAATACTGGGAGAGACGAACCCCTGCAGATCCGCTCACTGCCTCCATGTGGCTCGGGACTGTACCCAACTAAAACCTGTTTGCACGTCTCCTTTGAGCGTGGTAGGGTAGTGATCAAAGTACAATGGGAACTCACACGAGACAAATGACGATCTCAGGTCGATGAACTACCTGTACACATGTCACCAGGGAACTGCTATCTGACGTCTGGTATAAGACCAACTAGCATGTTCCCGGCGAGTCCTGTCCAGTGTACTCATAATCCAATGAGCACTTGTATACATCTTAGGTGAACCAACTGACACTAGTGGCTTGTGAGACCGGCCACCGCCCCTCGTCGGGTTCTCGACTGTATACTCTAGTCTACTCTGGAGTATCGATGCCCTGTCTCGAAACTCCCATGACTAGGGACCTTTTAAGGATGTGCTTATAGACCCCAGCTCCCACGTATATGATCGCCCTCATACTGCTGGTCGTCAAGCAAGAATCCTAAGGGCTCTATCAACGTGTAATAGTGACCTGTAAGGTCACCTGAAGCAGTACACGATGATAAAGATAAATCAGATAGCATACTATCATCTTGAGTAAGACTGTCCTATCGGGATAGGTCCTCCATCAATCATTGCAATCACGTTCCTGTGATCCAATAATTGACTCTGAGGGCACTATCTCCAACAATCTCCCACTTGCACTCAAGGCTAATTATTGCGATGTCGCATACTCACAGCCTGTGTGATACCGAACACCCAACTCCTCTACTAATTAATCTCACAAAACCAGTTTGCGAAACTAATGTGTTCGAGGAATAGCCTCAGTGAGTGGATCCGCCTTGATGTTTCTTTCTTTGTCTCTCTTTATCTTAAGTTCGCGGAGAAAGCCATCTCCCGAAATGAGCAATACCTGTCTTAGAATGTGTTTGGATGTCTGATGGGACCTAGCTCATAAATGAACTCCAAATCCAAACTTCTTAGACTGTATCGCCAACTGAACATAATCAGTATCCTGCGTCATGCCTCCCTCAGTATCCCCTTGGACCACCTGTCTAAAATACTGCCCCTCGTCAGAGGGAAAACTATAACTCTGACAACCTCTCTGTCATCCATGTCACCTTGGAAGCCTGGAATGATAACTGTCTCCTAAAAGAGGCTGTTGTTATTATATCCCTAGAACATCCACTTATGTTCTACAACTGCTTCCGTTCGTTTCTCCAGGATTGGATCAATATCAACATATTGCATCTACTGCAAAAATCAACATCTGGTGTGGTGCTTGACATCTCATGATTGACTCAATTGCCTAAGCAAGTGATCTGCCAATCTTGCACATCCCTCTCCACTTTAGTCTGTAAGACACCTTTAGAGAGGGTGACTCCATCACCTACAGGTACACTACCGTGCCTGGAGTCATCCATTCTAAAACACCTTCAGAATGCTGTCTAAGTACCCTGATTGGGAAACTACCCAAATCTAGATCTAAAACCATAGATCCAGTAACCAGAATGTTTTTATATTATATCCAAGTCCCATGCGGAGAAACCACTGTGTGACAACCAAAGTATAACCGATCGTAGTATAGGAACATCACTTCCTACTCTGTGTATGTCATCCAAATACCAGGACATCACACCCTACTAGCTTCTTAACAGATCCATCCCCTATTCTGATGAAGTCAAACCTATAACTGTCACATCAGAAATAGATGATCTATCTCCGCTATATCTTCTTAAGTCTATGAATAGACATAAGCCACTTGTCCACTATGCTTCCGCTGCTCCCACTGACTACGACAACCCTCTGGCAGAGTCATATAAACGCATACTTCTAAAGCTAGTTTAGAACGACGCTATACTTACCCTCCTGCCGGGTATCACAGTCTGGAACAACAGCAATGGAAAGTCTGGGTAAACAAGAACCTCCCTGTCACCGTCCTTGAGCATACCGAAGTACCTCTCGGGTGCCTGAGGTTACCCACCTTATCTGCGGAGTGGCCAATGGAATGTCAAACCAGATTGAATCTTTGGGTTCTTATCAAATTTTCAGTAATCGTTTGCGGTTCTGGAATCACTTCCAGTTCTACCATACTCCCACTACCGTTTTCTGAAAAAATCCATTTTTGTTAAAACTGTGGCGAGTCAAGAACAATATCACTATTGATCTTCCAGATGGTAGAAAGTCAACCCTCGTCATAGCCTGGGTCAACCCACAAACAGCCATTACAGAAACGTGCTTTGAGTTATCCAGAGTCTGGTTTTAAGCATAAGCCGGACAACTCCCTGTACCTTAACATCGTTAAGATATGAACTGTTCTATATCCAATATAGAAACAGAGACACTGATTTAATTGAACCAGATTCAAATCATGCAGCTGTCTCCAGTGCATGTCAACTAAATGGAAAGAGGCCGATCAGCGTTACTCAACTTAGGAATGCGTCCAGATATGAGTAACCTGAAAGAGAAGCAAGTTCTCTTAATCATTACTATCAACTGAATACCATACACAAGTATCTACATCTTCGATCACCTTGAAAAATCCTGATACTTGCAACACCTGGTTCTCTACTTTATTCTTATACCTATAACTTCTCAAAACTCAGACCTTGTGTTTCCATGAAACACATGTCTAAGAACTAGAGAAGTCACAAGTAAACAGAATATAGTGCGAGGACCAACCCCTCTGTCCTCATGGACGCTGGATAACATACAATACTCTGTATAAGTCCCTTGAGTCTAATAACCCACTCCCTGTGTATCGTAGGTTGAAAACTGTACTTATGGTTAAGAAGAATTACACCACTGTTTAATGCTCCTTACCTAACCATCCACTGATATAGGTAAATGTCATAGACATAATTTCAAAAAGGTATATCTCACTCTATAAAAATAGACGTACAGATATATCAATTTGAAATTGGTGCATAACAACGGATATTCAAAACCAAATATTTGTCGTCCGGCAAACAACCCAGGTGACTTCCTCAAATATCACCAATTACAACGAATTCCGATATAATGAGGACAATCACTTAATTCCCAATAACTTACTTCCACTCATCATCTGTAAAACCATACAGATGTGAGAATCTAGCCTGGTAAATACATACCCTGGAGCAAGGGCTAATTGGGAAATCAGTTTTCTTTTAACAGTACACAGTGAAAATGAAACATTAAAATCTTTCGATAGGGTATCCTGGTATTCCTAGTAATGCCTCTTCCATTATCCAGATTCACAACTGTAACCGTATAATTCTTTTCCATCTCTCCAAATCTCTTTATATGTCTTTAGTCATTATCTTCTGTACACCCCTTTAGGCCAAATGGTTTTCTTCCTTCCCTACCGTTCGGCACCAGCCTATGGTTTGGAAGAAGACTATCCAATAAGCATAATGGGTGTACTATCCTAATCCTAGGAGCACTCGCAATGCGAGAGAAGATGAAGATAAAAGACAACCGAATAAACCTTATTCCTGTTTCTCCTGAACCAGAATCCATCCCCGAACTGGAACAAGTTCCTTTCGAGTTCGTATATAACCATACGATGGAGTATCCAATAAACTGTGGATCTTCGTAGTGATACAGAGTGTCCTGGAGAAATACAAAGGTGATTTAGAATTGGCGAAGAAATACTTGGTTTGGTCGTGAATAGCAGTCGCAATTTACTTTGCCCTCTTACTAATCCCTTGATATGTCTTTACTTAATACCTTCTGTACACCATCGTTATGCTAATTGGTTTTCTTCATTCCCCACCATTCGGCACCAGCCTAAGGTTTGGAAGAAGACTATCCAATTTGCGTAATAGGTGTACTATCTTCTAAACCAAGGAGTACTCGCAACCTGAGAGAAGGTAAAAGGAAAAGACAACTGAATAATCCTATTCGTTTACTCCAGAACCGGAAACCATTCTCGAATAAATTCCTTCGAGTTCGTATATAACCATACGATGGTTTTTTCCAATGGAAGTGGACGTTCGTAGTAATACGGGGTGCTCTGGAGAAAAGGGTAAAAGTAGGAGTGGCAATGAGGTTTGCAACTCTGACAATCCAAAAGCCAGTGTTTAAGAAGGTTCGATCAACTTGGTCACTGAGTCATAGTCTAGGGTCGGGTCAATGGTCGCTGCCAAAGAGAGAGAGAAAAAAAACACTCAGCGTGCACTCTAACCTAAATCAGAATGGTTATCACTTTATTTAATCAGGAAACCTCCCACTGTACCGTCAAATTCTCCTCCAAACCTGAAAGAAGAAGTAGTCGGGATCAACCGAGGAGTAAACCAACTCATCAGTGGGAATCGGGATCCAACTATCATCGCATGATAACGTGACGGAATCCGCTCACGTTATCACACTCCAGAAGGTATGCACAAATCTGGCAAGTTTCAGTTTCTTTAGAAACTCCCGATGTGATTTTTGCCCCATGCTCTTATGACCTTGACGAAGGCCAACAAATCATAAGTCACATGTCAAGTTCTACCCGTCATTATCCAGGTTAATTTGAACCCATCCGCACCTACCCTTGACTTTGGCCAAAAAGGCAGTACGGCTGTCCCAAACCAACGCATCTATCTATGCTGCAGAAAGGCAACAAGCAGCTACCATACACTATGCCTTGACGAAGGCCAACAAACATAGCATGAATACTACGTGCTACCCGTTTGAAACGACGGAGGGCTACGAAAGGTTTCTAGCGAAAAACCTTTAACGTAATGAACTTGATATCATTGAAGGAACTGGATAGCTTTTAAAAATATAGTGACGAAAACCTTTGCTAAAGAGGTCACTCCCGGTGAAGGGATCTCGGCTCTTTCCCCGTAGAATGAGGTGCAGGATATTCCAACTGAATACCACAATGCAAAGCAAAAGGCAATCGGCTATAGTGAAGTTATTACCCTGACGCAAACTTCTGTCCAAGGGGTCACTCCCGGTGAAGGGATCTCGGCCTTTGCGTCGTCGACTGAGGTGCAGGATATTCCAACTGAATATCACTGTGCAAAACAAAAGAGAACGCCCTTGCAATAACAGCTTTTTGAAAAGTGTTCCAACAACATCAGAATAGGTTTTTTTAGCTTGCATTGATCCGAATCAATGCAGTCCCATCAATTGATCACACCAATAAAGAACGAAAATAATGATGTACGTATATGCCATCCGCATTCGCCACTGGGTCCCGTCATTACCCGTTAGGTTACTTAACTAACGACAGAGCGGGGACTGGACTAGCGCGGATGCAAAACATATACAACATCTACTAGTATATATATCAATATATAATATTCGCTCAAGGCGTGATAAAATGCAACATCACAGAAATGTAATAAGCATCACAGAACAATACAGATATCTGGGATCCCCGGGTTTCAAAGAGCCGCTACTGAAACCCGACGTTCCCCTGGTCGTGTGGATAATCTGTGCAATGAAATCCTAGACCCCTACAGGCGCGGCAAGTTACCCGCCAAAACCTGAAGCGAGGCAGCCCCCTTCAGCAACGTGAATGGACCACCCAGCACTTCACGGAATCCGATAACTTGGGCACCCCTCCTTGGGTCAACCTGTACCCCCTACGAGTGCGGCGAATAGCCCGCCAATTCTAGAGTGAAGCCCCCTCCGTCTCAATGCCATGAGATGCAAGCTCGTTGCCCTCTAGAACCCGGCTATCCGTGCACCCCACCATGGGGTAATCCTGTTAGTTATATGTATGCCCTAGAGGCCATTACTGTACATAGGATGTATATTGTAGTGGATGCTGGGACATATATAGGGAGGACTTTCTTGCTCGACATGATAGTATGCTATCTGGTTACTCTTTACCTTAACGTGTACTGATTGTCTCTCTGTTACATGTTGGTAAAGCCCTTAGGATGTGTACTTGACTACCTGGACTATGATGCGGATCATACTAGTGGGGACATGGTAGTCCATAAGTACATCCTTCTAAGTCCCTAGTCGTGGGTGTATCGAGACGGGGCATCGATATACCAGAGTAGACTAGCGTATACCTTCTCGACCCATACAGATGGGCGATGGATGATCCCATATCCATTGGTGTTTGACATCAGAGATGATATACGGGTGCTCAGTAAAGACTGGGTATACTGGACGGACTCGCAGAGAACTCCCAGATGGTATTATACCTTACGTCAGATGGCAGTTCTCTGGTGACACTGGTACAGAGTAGTCTGTTGACCCGAGATCGTCATAGAGTCTTGTGTGGTTCCCACTGTGCTTTGATTTCCATCTTACCACGTCCAAGAGGGCGTGCAAAACGGTGGATTTTGGGTACAGTCCCGAGTCACATGGAGGCAATGAGCGATAGGAGGGGATTCGTCTCTCCCGGTATAGGGAGTTGATGTTGCGCTGTGTTCGATTGGCTATAACCGGAAATCCCTGGCCAGGGTTGCTGAGATTTACTGGTAAGTGTTACCAGTAGTTTCTCGAATTGTTATAGACCTCGTATCGACACGACTTATCGAGCTATTGGGGTTTGACGTTTACCACCCCTAGGCGAGATATGCGACATATCAGACGATCAGACCGGACTGTACGGGAGTGTTACTGGTTGGATTCACTGGAGTGTGAGCGGGCTTGCTCGTCGATCTTCTGATCGTTCAATACCCGGGTGGCCGTTACGTTTAGCAGACCGCTTGCGGCTTGCGGGTGTTTGATATGATCATCACCTGCTGCCGGCGTATTGACGAGTCTTTAGAGTCCTACACAGAGGTTTCCTGGCTCAAGCGAAACGAAATAGGAGCGCATATGAGATATGTGCGGGACCGAGAATAATGCGTGTATGTGATACCGTATTCTATTCTCGCGATGAATGTATCGAATGGTTGTATGCGATATAACCTAGTTATCGAATCAAGGATTGATTCGATAAGCCGATACATTGGATACTAGTCGGTTATATGCGATATGACCGGATCGTTAAATCAAGTGTTGATTTAATGATTTAGTGTATAATTATATATTTGATATATTACTTTGCATTAACTAGTATTGGTTCACTTTATATGGATTTTCTCACTTGAATGTACAAGTTGTATATGTGATATACTTTTTGTGCAAATGTTTGTATCATGTTTGATGATACATGTTAACTTGGTTAAGTGTAAAGATTAAACCATGGTTAAATTGATGATTAGGGTTTTCTTTTTCTTAATCATTTATTTATTTGGAAAAGATTAGAAATGAAATGGTTGCAAGTTTTGTCTCTTTCTTTGAAGCTTCATGAAGCTTTGACTTTGTGACCATTTTGTCTCATGCTTAACCCTAACCCTTGCAATTAACCATGGTCTATTCTCTACACCTAATCATGGTTATTATTATGATAAGTATCCTTTTTCTTTTCTTTTTAATTAACTATCATAATAATTCTTTCTTCATCTTCATCTTCTTCTTCCATGAAGAAGCTTGACTTCATTAATGGTGGATTGATGAAACAAGTGAGAAATCCAATTCTAAAGTCTACCCACTTCCTATTTCTTCATCCTCTACCTCTTGCCAAGTAGTAGAGTGTGTTTCCTTCACAAGTTTTCATGGCTTGGTGAAGGTGGAGCTTGATCTAGTGATGCTTCGACGTAGATCATCTTCGGCACGTCATCGATGAGCTAGCCCGCTTCTTCTCCGATGAAGCCGACGCAAGAGCCCGGATTTCGATTTGGACAGCGAGGATACTTCGTTGCGGAGCTATGGAGGTGGAGAACCGGATCTACAAAGGTTGTATTTCCGTATTCTTATAGTTAAGTGTTAACTAGTTTAATGTTTCGCCTAGATTTCTAGCCAACGATCCGTAGTCGGGTTTCTCGGCACCTAGATTTTTTGAAATTGGCATGGTTGATGCCTTGTGAGACCTCTTGAGAGTGCCTAGGAACCCTACAGTTGTATCAGAGCCTAGCTAGAGCCTTAGGCGATGCGTAGACGGAGTTAGAAGTCCGATCGACCCGAAACCCCGACTTTAAAATGCTCTCTGGACATTTTTGTAAAATGTGGATTTTTGCAAATTAAAAATATGCAGAAAAATCAGCAGGTAAATATAAGAATTACGATGCAAAAATTACCTAATGATCTTTCTAAAGTGCGGCGGAACCGCGGCATTGGCGTGCTAATGCGGCCCTTCCGCGGCCCTTTTGTCTTATCTGCCATTGAATCTTGCACAGTAACTCCTATTTTTCAGTGCTGGTTTTCCTGGGAATTTTTAATCTGAAATAAAGAGTTGAGTATTTTGGGTTGTATTGGGAGTTCATACATTCGATCGGATTGTCAAACTTTGTCTATGTGTCGTTCCGGATAATTTTTTTGAATATGTTAAAAAGTTCGACCGGATATAAATACCCAATTTTCCCCTGTCGGGAAATTTCCAAGTGTTGGATATTTCTGTAGTTTAATCACGTTCTAAGTAGTGCAAGTAACACGATGGTCCCTCTAGAAGACAACAAACCTTAACTCGATTATGTGACCGTCTTGAACTGCCCTTTGAACCTTCGGGTTTGGGGCAGTACGGCGTGCCACATGTGAGGCGTTGGCTTGACCCTTCTACGGCTGGACCGTTGGGATCATGAGTAGTAATAGGGTGGTCCAGCTTGTCATAGGCAATGGTCATCTGGACAGACCTTTGCCAGTCATATAAGTTAGATTCAGTCAACTTGTTATCTAGATGTAACCTAGTCATGGTCACAAGGTCGCTGCAATGAGAGAGAGAGAGAAGAAAACACTTTAGCATGATGCTCTTGCAAGTTTAGATTGGTTTTTAATTTATCTAAACTGGATGGCTCCCACTGTTTCTCGAATCCTTCCTCAAACCATAAAAGAAGAAATAGCCAGGACTATTCTCACTGTACAATTCTTGCTTAACCGTTCAGCCAGGCTAGTGTCGATACTTCGAGGGAGGTTTTCCAACGCTTTCGCGAATTTCCTTAATTAAAGAACCTCTTTTCTCTGGGGGCGTAACCCCGCTGACACCTTTCTTGACACCTACTTGGTTTATAGCATTGATCGTTAAGTGACGAATATCCTGATAAGTAGCATATACTTACAGTAGGATCGGGATCCAAATATCATCGTATGATAATGTTGAAGGAATCCTACCAACATTCATTAAACTCCAAATGGTATGCATCTCTTTGCAAATTTCAGTTTTTTAGAAATTCCCGATAAATATTTTTGCCCCATGTTTTTATGACCTTGACGAAAGCCAACAAATCATAAAACACATGTCAAGTTCTGCCCATCATTATCTTGTTAATTTGAACCCACCCGTATATACCCTTGACGAAAGCCAACAAGGTTATACGACTGTCCCAAACCAACTCATCTATCTATGCAACAAATGAATACCCCAGCAGCTACCAAACACTATGCCTTGACGAAAGCCAACAAGCATAGCTTGAATACTACTGACCATCCATAAGAAATGACGGAGGGCTACGACTGGTTTTGGCGAAACCGTGAACGCAGTGAACTTGATATAATCGAAGGAACCTGATAGCTTTTTAAAAGGAGTGGTTAAAGCTCTGTAATTAAAAATTGTGCTCTTTTAAAATAACCGAGTGGTTTCTTTTAAATTGTTCCAACGATTAAACTTTTGGTTTATTTTCTTTGCATTATAAATAATGCGTCCCATCATTAACCTATCATTGTAGAAAACAACGAAAATACAACGTCCTCTTATGCCATCCGCATTCGCCACGGGGTCCCGTCATCACCCGTTAGGTTACTTAACTAACGACAGAGCGGGGGATGGGCTAGCGCGGGTGTAAAACATAAGTGACGTCTAAATAGCTATCATATATAGATATTGTATATTCGTCAGACGCAATAATAGGCATTCCAGATCACAGATGAACTTTATTGGATTTGCAAGCAATCCGTGTTTGTTTTGAGCCTGCAACAAAAGACGGATTACACAGTTGTGATGAATAGCCATTACCCCACCCAAGACCCCAACGGGTACGGCAAACTACCCGCCCGGCAGTTTGTGCACCCCACCTTGGGTCTGTCCTAGGAGAAAAAACAGTAAAATGAAATAATACAACGGTGGCTACAACCGCAACCTGGATGTGACCCGCAAAATAATATTACAACAAATTACATTTACATCAAATGAATTAAATAATAACCCATCACATAACCCCGGCTATACATCACAACAGTCCAACACAGTTCATATACACAAACAGATAAAATCCATTACAGAAATGTGCAACCCCCTGCCAACCGACATACTAGCAGTTAGGGGAGGTTTACGAACACATTATACAAACACAGATATAATCATATTAGCAAACATCGTAAAATTTCGATCGAACAAACGCATTTAGATTCTACTCCAATACTTCTCTGTGCACCTGAGACTTGAGCAGAAAAATAAACATCCCAGAAACATCACTGTTAACACCTAGGAGTTACTGAATAAATTTGGGCCGACTCGGCCCCAACTCGGCCGCGGATCCGCCGCGGATCGCAAGGATCCGCCGCGGTTCCGCGGTGAGATGGTCGAGTTAGGGGTCCAAATTTCTTCAGTAGCCCTAGTTTTTGCTGCTTGTTATTCTGAGGCACCCTGAAAAATTTTTAGAGCCAGTTTAAAAATCGACAGCAAGCGTGATAATCGACGATGTTTCCGGTTCCTTTTTGCGTTCGAAATTCATACGACTTTGCTAATGAGTTAATTATTGTTTAGCGAGGCTCTGATACCACTGTAAGTCGATGTACAACACCTCACGACTTGCGGGGAGGCGGAAATATGAAAAACGATCTTGTTCTTTGCTTAAACATCGACTAACCGCATGAATCGAAGCTAAATGATAACTAACATCAAACATAGAAGTTAACAACTACTATGTTAAGGGATTATACCTCAAGAACCGTGTCCTTCGTCTTTACGAACTCCACCTCCTCCTCGACCTTCTCCAAGTAGTAGACGATCCACTACGAGAGCTTTACTCCAAGCTTTGCCTCTAAACTTGAGGCAACTAGGTTTCTTTAAGTGCTAATCAAAGTACCTAGATGATATAGAGTGGGGGTTATAGATTAAGTAGTCTAACTAATCCTTATACTCAACACATGAGAGGGGAGGATTAGGGTTTGAAGAGAGGAAGCTTGAGGAGAGAGAAGGTGAGAAGAATAATTGATATGAGAAAAATGAGTTATCATAATATATATGAAGCATTAAGATTTATCAATAAAAGTAAATCAAATGATGAATAATCATGCTTCATAAATATCTAATGGTGATTCATTACCATGAGTCATTAAGCATTTATGATGCATTAATGACATGGATGAATCACTCATATGACTCACTAATCTCATTCAATGTATATGCCACCTTAACCTCCTTAGTCACCATCTTTTAGAAGCTTCTCGCGCAATTACGAGAACGCCCCTCCTATCCGTGAAAACACGGAAAAACTTTAGACTCTATAAATCCAATAACCGGATACTAGTAACTGGCTTAAACTAAAGCCGACTAGTAAAAACTGTCCGAAAGTCGTACGTGCGTAAACACACGTATGCGTCCGAACCCTTGTTGTAAAACCATACGACCTCTATATCGTTTCGCCTGAAGTAGGGAAACTCTCTGTGTGGGACTCTAGAGACTCGACTACTACGCTGGCAGTGGGTTTAACCACAGACCGCAAGCGGCACTAGCTGTACGTAACGGTCCCCAGGTAGATGTCGATAAGAAGGCCGATGAGGAAACCCATCCGAACTCCTACTGAGCCTGCTGTGACAATCTCCATACAGCCCGGTTCGTTCGTCTAAGACTATCGCATATCGGGCCTAGGGGGCGGCAAGCGTCAGTCCCCTAATAGCGGTATAAGTCGTGTCGGAGCGAAGCCCATTACACCCTGAGAAACTACTGGAACCTACCAGTAAATCTCGCTTGCCCTGGCCAGGGACTTTGCGTAATGGCTCTCTGACACAGCGCGATATCAACCCCCAATACCAGGAGAGACGAATCCTGTCTAACCGCCACTGCCTCCAAGTGCTCGGGACTGCACCCAACTGCTACCTGTTTGCACGACTCCTTTGAGCCGTGGTAGGGTAGCAATCTAAGAACAGTGGGACACACTCGAGGCGAAGTAGCAGTGTCAAGTCTGCGGACTATGCTGTACTCATGTCACCTGGGAACTGTTTACTGACGACTGGTATAAAACCAACCAACAGTTCCCTGTGAGTCCTGTCCGGTGTACCCGTAACCTAACGAGCACCTGCATACTATCTCCAGTACGACGTACTGACGGCTGTGGGACAGACCATCTCCCCAACTGGGATGAGAAGCGTACACACTAGTCTACTCCGGAGTATCGATACCTTGTCTCGATAATCCTAAGACTAGGGACCTGAATAAGGATGTGCTTGTAGACTACCCAGCCTCCACTAGTGTGACTGCCATCACAACGCTGGTAGTCAAGCAAGATCCTAAGAGCTCTATCAATACGTATACTCACATATTAAGATAGAAAAACCAAGTAGCATACTACCATGTTTAGCAAGACTGTTATATACATGTGAATATCCCAAGCTTCCATTAAGTAATATACAAACTAGTATGATACAGTAATGGCCTTCTAGGGCATAAACACTAACAAAGACCCCCCGATTATCATTGAAGACGACAGAGGGGAGACATCGAACCCTCCTCCGGCTCTTTCAGCAGCTAAGGAGGAGACCATCTCTAAGGCCGCTCTGGATGATTACATCGCTCAGCAAATACGAGCTCATCATGCGAGCGAAACGGCTGGGCAGATCGTTAGGACTGGACGACCCTATCCGGGCTGGTATGACCAAATAAGTTACCCACCGGGATATACGATCCCTAAATTCCACGTATATAAGGGGACGGGAAATCCGCACCAGCATGTCGCCCAGTTCAGGGCTTTATGTGGAAACACTGGAGGTGACGATAAACTGCTACTTCGCCAGTTCGTCGGCAGCTTGTCAGAGACAACGTTCGAATGGTACTCTGAACTCCCGAATGACTCCGTCAAAACTTTTGCAGAGATGGAGCTACTATTTACCCAGCGTTTCATGAGTGCTAGTGAACGCACCCCAATAACGACATTGATCAATGCCAGGTTGAAGCCTGGAGAAACATGGCTTCATACGCAATACGATGGCGGAATTTATGGTCGAAATGTAAGCAGCGCATCGAAGAAGCACCGACAGTGGGCATGGTCGTGGGCAGTCTTGACCCTCAAGCGACCATCTCACAATTTATGATGTTTTTCAAGCCCACCACCTTCCAAGCCCTGATTGACAAACTGGCCCAAATGGATCAGATGGGCCATAGGCCTTCCTCTTCAAAGCCGGAGCCACGGAATGAAAAAGGGAAAGGGAAAGCGACCTTTGTCGCCAACGCTCAACAACAACCTAGTGGTCCAAAATTAACTGACCGCCTAGACGAGAGACGACGATTTTATAATGAGAAAATGAAGCGCCCTTGTTTCCCCGGGACAAAACGAGGAGATTGTTTGAACTATCGGTGCGCAACAGGCTCATCAATCTGCGGAATCCGAAACGCCCATTGCAACCCGGTGAGGCTAATAATCCCAATTATTGCCCCTATCACCAAACGACAGGCCATCCAATTGAAGAATGCTTCTTCTTTAAAGGCTGGATTGAAGATCAATATCAACAGGGCAAATTCGCCCTGTCCGAGAATTGGAAAGTAAGCCCGCCGCAGCAGCACGCTCTCAGATGGATGGACAAACCGGGGGCATCATGCTCTTTTGTAGAAGAAGCTCCATGGGAGGTCGCTCTTTCAGCCAAAACAAAAGGAATGCTGAAGGATCTCCAAACATGCCCGGCGATCAAACAGAAAAATCCATTAGAACCCGAGATCATCGAGGGAATGCTGAAACAGCGCCCAGCTCCAAAAATTGGTGGTGATAGTCAAAGCGCTCACACCCAGCCGTCAAAGTCTTCGAAGAAAAAGAAGAAGGGCAAAAAGCCCGTGAATCTTAGTGACGAGCGCACGGACCTGCAAAAATATATCGACACGCTGAAAGAATATAACCATAAGGCACGGGCCCCACTCACACTCTAAGAATTTCTCAGCCACGTCCTTGAGGACGGAGATGATGACAATGGAGAAGAATCATCGGATGAGCCTGAAAATTATGTGGCAAGCTGCCATGTGATCTCTCACTCGTCGATAAAAGATGAAGAAGCTCCTTATGCAGAGAAACTGGGGGCAGATCTTGAGCTGGAACTTCTAGGACCATCAGACGAAATGATTGATGCATTCCTGAATGAAGCTCTTCTTGAAAGCAAAGCTGATCGAGAGCATGAGATGGCCATATTTGAAAAGGCCAAATGCCGGCGACTGGATGAAAGGGTCGAAACACTCTCACCAGATCAAAGTACATTCGCCGCAAATAAAAGCAGGTTCAAGACAAGGAAAAGGTTCGCCAAAGCCATGTCGATGGGAATGAAGCTGCCACCCTCTGAAGGAAACACTCCTGATGAAGCGGATATACATCCTAACTACTGTCTATATCATCGAAGGATTACGCACCCCACCGAAAAGTGCAATGTTTTTAAAAGCTGGTGGCAGGGATATGTTGCTCACCGACAACATTTCAAGCGGATGAAACACAAAACTCGTCGGGAGCAAAGAAATACGACCGAAGAGCGCAAAAGAACGACCAACAACTATCACATGGTCGACGCTGGGGGATCGCAAGTTCTTACCTTTAGGAGCGATTCTGATGAAGAAATATCTATTGGCCCTCTTTTCAAAGAATCCACCTCAGGAAAAGAGGAAGAACCGAAGAGCTCCGAGAACATTCAGCTGCGCAATCGCACATTGCCTGAAAAGAATCTCGGATCTGCGAACAAGGGACCGAATAAAAAGTATAAGGAAAAAGAAAAAATCCCTGAAGACATCGCCTTCGATGATCGAGTCGTCGAAGAGCTGGCAGCCAAGGACCCGCCCAAGAAAAGTAAGGTGGATTACAACATTCTGGCACACCTGAGGAAGATACCCTCGCAGCTCAGCATTTTCGACGCCCTTCTGCTATCAAAAGAAGCGAGAGATTTGCTAATCAAGGCGTTACAAGAGACTGAACAATTCCAAGCTTTCCTCGCCGAAGAAAAGATGAAGGACGAGTTGGAAGAAGTGCATACAACCGATATCACCTTCGGCGATGAAGATCTCCTCCTCGGGACGTGCGAGCATAACCGTCCCCTTTATGTCTCCGGATACTGTCATGATACGAAGTTAGGCAAAATCCTGGTTGACAATGGGTCCTCTGTTAACCTCCTCAATGTAAGAGTGTTGAAGGAAATCTGCATTAGTGTTCAACACCTCGCTCGGGATAAGATCACTATCTCCGGGTTTGACTCCCAGTCATCAAGGACGCTCGGGTCTGTGATACTGACGTTGCGCTTTGGGCTGCTCGTCACGGACATTAAATTTCACGTCATTGATGCTAAGACTTGCTATAACGCTTTGCTCGGCCGGCCTTGGCTACATGAGTATAATATTATCCCTTCTACACAACATCAGTGTATGAAGTACTTCAAAAATGGTCTTGAGTACACTGTGACAGGAGAACTAAACCCATTCTCCATGAATGAAGTCCGCAAATATGAGGATGCTAAGTACTTCCTGCCTGATTTCGAAGACATAGAAAGATGTCGCAAACCGGAGGACAAGAACAAATCTATCACTACTATTCCGGTCTTCGGGAGCGATACCGAAGAGGAAGAAGAGATAGTTTATTCGAAGCCGCCCTAATGCAACAAGCCGGGACCGTCCATCCCTATTCTGGTCTTCGGCAGCGATTTGGAAGATGAGGTCAATGCCGTATTTTCTGCTCGGCCATCAATACAAGCCTTCGCTGATAAAGATCAAAGTTTGCAAGTTGCCATGGTTCCACAAGAGCATTATAGAGAGCTCGATGCACTTGAAACTTATAGTGTGCAAGAACTGCAGGCATTCTATGTCCCCCCAGGCGAAAGGGTGAAAAGGTGATCCTATTCTACCGATCCGGGGAAATCAAAGTGGAAAAATAAATTTGGCATGGTGCGGATTCTACACTTGACAGGCTCCAACCCATCCGTTTGCCCAGATACTACACAGACGGATTGAAAAGACTGTTGAGGCGCCAAAGCTTACCCTTCAAACAGAATGCTCGACAAGCCCAGTTTTACAACAGGATCTGGAACATCCCCGGAACTCAGTGAAAATTGCCCAACGGGAGAATGGAAGCGATCAGGCTTGGATATATCCGATCCAAGAAACGGGAGCGATTCCGCGGCTGCTATGTCATACATGACTTTGATGAAGAAGGAGATGATCTGTGGGAAGATGCTAATCCTGAACCAAAACGAGCGCCCGTCGTGAAAATGCCAAGCCCGTCGTTCGAAGAACAAATGGACAAGCTTATAAGGGAAGCGGGTCAAAAGGTTCGAGACGACCATAATCGCGAAATGGCCATCTACGAGAAAACCAGAAAGCGGCGCCTCCTTCAGCAATCTGCGGAGAATGACGATGCTCTTTGTCGCCAGCACGTCATACAAAAGACCAGACGCAGAGGTAAAAATAAACCAAAGAACGGAAAAAGCGTTCGACAGCGACAAAGCGGGTCCAAGAAGCCACGCGATCGAGAATCGAGCAACCAAGATTCGTCTCTTATGAAGAAGATGGGTCGAGCATATTCTTTTCCCCAAGACAAGACAAAGAAGATATTCGATCTTGTCGTAAAATATCAGATGATGACACCCCCGAAGTCCAAGCACCTCGAGCAAGCAGACGAGGTCTCTCACCCACACTATTGCTCCTATCACCGAGCAATATGACATCCTCTCGAAGACTGCTTCACCTTCAAGAATTGGGTTGAAGACCAGTATCAACAAAGAAGGTTCGCTCTATCCAGCAGTTGGAGGGTAACCCCGCCACAGAAGCATGAACCAAAAGCCATGAGAGTAGAGCCGGATCAACATCGGTCTTGGAATCGATTTCGTACCTGTCACGTAATAACGCTATCAGAAAAAGAACCCGAGAATATGGTTAATCTCCCATGGTGCTTCGAAAACGATAATGATGAGGTGATCTTAGAATTTCCACCGGCGCCAAAAGAGCTGGAAGATGGAATACATACTACTGCAGATAACCTCAGAAAAATCGACTTAGGAACGGCAAACGACCCACGACCGACATTCGTCAGTGAGTTGTTGTCTGAAGAAAGGGTGGTTACGCTAAAAGACGTGCTCATACAATATAAAGATTGCTTCGCATGGAACTATTCCGAAATGCCGGGATTAGATCCAGAGATTGCTGTGCACAAATTGGCGATATCTCCGGATGTCAAGCCAATCAAGCAAGCACCGAGAAGAATGTGGCTTGAGCTTGAGATGAGCATCAATGCCGAGGTCAATAAGCTAATCGACTCCGGCTTCATCCAAGAAGTTCAATATCCTGACTAGATTGCCAATATCGTCCCAGTGATGAAGAAAAATGGGACGATGCGCATGTAAGTCTACGGTAGCGCCCCGGCCGTCTTTCAGACGCCAAAATGCGGAACAAAAACTTTTATAACTGGCGCTATCGCATACTATAACCCGGATCTGCCATTAACGCTAAACTAACAATCTACAAAGAGGGAAGAAAGGTTATACCGAACGATCCGAGTCCTTCATTCTTTAACCATCATCCCACGCTCCGTTGCGGCTGCTCCGATCTCATCGATCTCCGATCTCCTCGTCCAGGTGGGACCACGTCATCGGATCTTTAAACGGGCTCCCGCCTATGACTCGAGGCAACTCGGTCGTCAAGTTTGCCAAAAGAGACGACCAAGATTGATGTAGAGAATGAGTGGAATACTTTGTCTCGCTTCGTCCAAAACTATGGACGAACGGTTAATGAAGTTGCCATAGGAATCGGGTGATGGAATGAAATGAGCTGTGAAATTCCATACACCGAAACCTATCATCTTTTTCCATATGAATCAAATCAAGTGAGTGAAAAATCTCATGGGCACCAAGGAGGGGGCCGGCCACAATATATAGAGGTGGGGGGGGGGGTGATTGTAGGATAGGGGAAGGTGACAATAAGAAAATATCTCTAGTGTGAACACAAAGTGTGAACACACTTAATGAAATGATGAATCATTAACCTAGTCATCGAGCATTAATGGAATCATTAAATGCAACCATGACTCACTAAACACCTCACCACTTCTAGAACCTTCTAGAAGCTTCCACACTCATCTCAAGAAAAGATAAATCCGTATTTAACCAAATGTTAAATACGACTGATAGAAAACTGGAAACTGGCAACTTCCAAAAGTGATCCCGAAACGAATTTCAGGATAACCCCGTAACTGTATAAATATACCCGCATTTTTATTACGACCGAATACAAATGCAACTGAGAGAAAGATATTATATCTACTCTGTATAATACATGGATCCGGCTTAAACCGAAGCCCACCAGTATTATCTGCCCGAAATATGACACGTACGTAAACGCACGTGCATTTTCCGAACCCTGCCATAAAACCATACGGCCTCTACAACGTTTTGCCCGAACTTGGGAAACTATCTGTGGGAGACTCTAATGACTTGTCAGTACCCTGGCAGTGGGTTTAACCGCAAGTCGTCAGTGGCACTAGCTGTGCGTAACGGCCGCCTATAGACTGACCTCAAGGGAGGCTGATGAGCGAACTCATCCAGAAACCCTACTGAGCCTAACAGTGATAATGTATATACATTCCGGTCCGTTCGTCTATGAGTATCGCATATCCGTCCTAGGGGGCTAGTAACGTCAGACCCCCAATAGCTGTATAAGTCGTGTCGGAGACAAGCCCTAAACACCCTGAGATACTACTGGAGTACCTACTAGTAAATCTCACCTGCCTTGGCCAAGGACTTGGTGTAATGGCTTTCCTAGACACAGCGCGACCTCCACCCCCAATACCGGGAGAGACGAATCCTCTGCCGATCCGCTCACGTGCCTCCATGTGGCTCGGGACTGTACCCAAAAACTACCTGTTTGCACGACTCCTTTGAGCCGTGGTAGGGTAGAAATCAAAACACAGTGGGAACTCACACGAGACAAATGACGACCTCAGGTCGATGAACTAACCTGTACACATGTCACCAGGGAACTGCTATCTGACGATATGTATAATACCAACTAGCAGGTTCCCGGCGAGTCCTGTCCGGTGTACTCATAACCCAATGAGCACCTGTATACATCTTAGGTGATCCAACTGACACCAGTGGCTTGTGAGACCGGCCACCGCCCCTCGTCGGGGTCTCGACTGTATACACTAGTCTACTCCGGAGTATCGATGCCCTGTCTCGAAACTCCTACGAGTAGGGACCACTATTAAGGATATGCTTATAGACCACCCAACTCTCACTTATATGATCGCCCTCATACTGTTGGTAGTTAAGCAAGATCCTAAGGGCTCTATCAAAGTGTAATCGTGATCAGTCACCTGAACCTATACACGACTGATAAAGGCAAACCAGATAGCATACTATCATCTCGAGTAAGACTGTCCTACCGGCATAGGTCCTCCTCAATCATTGCAATCACGTGCCTGCGATCCAATAATTGACTTTGAGGGCACTATATCCAACAATCTCCCACTTGCACTTAAGGCTAATTATTGCGATGTCGCGTACTCACAGCCCGTGTGAAATCAACACCCAACTCCTCTACTAATCAGTTTCACAAAGCCCGTTTGTAAAACTATTGTGTTCGAGAAATAGCCTTAGTGAGTGGATCCGCCCTGATGTTTCTTTCTATGTCTCTCTTAATCTCAAGTTCGCGGAGAAAGCCATCTCCCGAATTGAGTAATACCTGTCTTAGAATATGTCTGGATATCTGATGGGACCTAGTTCATAAATGAACTCCAAATCCAAACTTCTTAGACTATATCGAAAACTGAACCTAATCAGTATCCGGCACCAAGCCTCCCACAGTATCCTCTTGGACCACTTGTCCATAATACCGTCCCTCTTCGTCAGAGGGAAAACTATAACTCTGACAATCACTCTGTCATCCATGTCACCTTTGAAGCCTGGAATGATAACCGTCTCCCGAAGGAGGCTGCCGTCATCAATTCCGCAGAACATTCACTTATGTTCTAAAACTGCTTCCTCATGTTTCTCCAGGATTGGATTAATACAAACTTATTGCATCTAGTGCAAAAACAACATTTGGTGTGGTACTTGACATCTCATGATTGACTCAATTGCCTAAGCAAGTGATCTGCCAATCATGCACATCTCTCTCTCCTTTAGTCTGTAAGACACCTTTAGAGAGGGTGACTCCATCACCTGCAGGTACACCACCATGCCAGGAGTAATCTATTCTAAAAACCATTAGAATACTGTCCAAGTACTCACATTGGGAAACTACCCAAATCCAGATCTAAAACCATAGATCTAGAAACCAGATTGTCAGATATTATATCCATATCCTGTCTGGAGAAACAACTGTGTGACGACCAAAGTATAACCGATCGTAGTATAGGAATTTTACTTCCTACTATGTGTATGTCATCCAAAAACCAAGACATCACACCCTACTACCTTCTTAACAGATCCATCCCCTATTCTGATGAAGTCAAACCCATGACTGTCACATCAAAATTAGATGATCAATCTCCGCTATAACTGCTCTAGTCTATAAATAGACATAAGCTACTTGCCCACTATACTTCCGCTGCTCCCACTGACCACAACAACCCTCCTACCAGGTCTCATAGCCTGGAAAAACAGTAGTGTCAAGTCTGGGTAGATAAGAACCTCCCTGTCACCGTCCTTGAGGCTACCGGAGTACCTCTCGGGTGTCTGAGGTTACCCACCAAATCTGTGGAGTGGCTAATGGAATGTCAAACCTGATTGAATCTTTAGGTCTTATTAAATTTTCCGTAATCGTTTGCGGTTCTGGAATCACTTCCAGTTCTACCATACTCCCACTTCTGTTTTCTGAAAAAATCCATTTTACTAAAACTGTGGTGAGTCAAGAACAATATCACTATTGATCTCCCAGATGGTAGAAAGTCAACCCTCGTCATAGCCTAGGCCAACCCACAAACTGCCATTACAGAAACGTGCCCTGAGTTATCCTGGGTCTGGTTTTAAGCATAAGCCGGAAAACTCCCCGTACCTTAACAACGTTAAGATATAATCCATTCTATATCCAATATAGAAACTTTAGCACTTATTTAATTAGAACCAGATTCAAAATATGCAGCTGTCCCTAGTGCATATCAACTTTAATGGAGAGAGGCTAATCAGTATTACTCAACTTAGGAATCCATCCAATCATGAGTAACCTGAAAGAGAAACAAGTTTCTCAAAACTTTTACTATCATCTGAATACCAATCACAAGAATCTACATCTTCGATCTCTTTGAAGAATCCCGATATTTACGACATCTGGTTCTCTACTTTATTATCATACCCACAACTTCTCAAAACTTAGACCTTGTATTTCTACGAAACACTTGTCTAAAAATTAGAGAAGTCATAAGTAAACAGAACATAGTACGAGGACCTACCCCTTTGTCCTGATGGACAATGGACAACATACAATACTCTGTATAAGTCCGCTGAGTTGAATAACTCAAAACCTGTGCGTCGTAGGTTGAAAACTGTACCTTGGAGATTTCCTCAAATATCACCGATTACAACGAATTCCGATATAATGAGGATGATCACCTAATTCCCAATAACTTCCTCCCACTCATCATCTGTAAAACCATACAGATGTGAGAATGAAACCTGGTGAATACACACCCTTGGAGTAAGTATCTAATCGGGAAAACAGTTTTCCATTAACAATGCACTGAAACATAAGAATGTTTCGTAGGGGTATCCTGGTATTCATAGTAATGCCTCTTCCATAATCCAATTCATGACTTTAACCGTATATTTCTTTGCCATCTCTCCAAATCCCTTTATTTGTCTTTAGTCGTTACCTTCTGTACACTATCGTTAGGCTAAATGGTTTTCTTCCTTCCCTACCGTTCGGCTCCAGCCTATGGTTTGGAAGAAGACTATCCAGTAAGCATAATAGGTGTACCCTCCTAAACCAAGGAGTACTCGCATCTTGAGAGAAGGTGATGATAAAAGACAACTGAATAATACCTTATTCTTTTAAAGGTGAAATAGGAGTGGCGATGAAGTACGCGGTTTGGTCGTGAATGATAACAGTCGCAACTTACTTTGCCCTCTTTCTAATCCCTTTATTTTGTCTTTACTTATTACCTTCTGTACACCCTACTTAGGCTAATTAGTTTTCTTCATTCCCTACCTTTCGGCATCTGCCTATGGTTTGGAAGAAGACTATCCAATAAGCGTAATAGGTGTACTCTCCTAAACCAAGGAGCCCTCGCAACCTGAGAGAAGGTGATAATAAAAGACAACTGAATCCAATTCTATTTCTCCTGAACCTTGATCCATCCTCGAAGGAGTCCCTTCGAGTTCGTATATAACCATACGATGGATCTATCCAATGGAAGTGGATGTCCGTAGTAATACCGGTGTTCTGAGAAATACAAAGGGTAAAAGAAGGAGTGGCAATGACTTATGCAACATAGACAATCCAAAAGCCAGTATTTTAAGAGGGTTCGGTCAACTTGGTCCCTGAGTCATAGTCTAGGGCCGGTCAAAGGTCGCTGCCAAAGAGAGAGAGAAAAGAAACACTCCGCGTGTACTCTAACCTAGATCAGAATGGTTATCGCTTTATCTAATCCGGAAACCTCCCACTGTACTGTCAAATTCTCCTCCAAACCTGAAAGAAGAATCAATCGGGATCACCCGAAGAGTAAACCAACTCATCAGTGGGAATCAGGATCCAACTCTCATCGCATGATAATGTGACGGAATCCACTCGTGTTATCACACTCCAGAAGGTATGCGCATGCCTGGCAAGTTTCAGTTTCTTTAGAAACTCTCGATAAGATTTTTACCCCATGCTCTTATGATCATGACTAAGGGCCAACCCATCATAAGTCACATGTCAAGTTCTTCCCATCATTATCTTATTAATTTGAACCCACCCGTACTCGCCCTTGACTAAGGGCCAACAAGGCTGTACGACTGTCCCAAACCAACACATCTATCTATGCAACATATGAACACCCCAGCAGCTACCAATCACTATGTCCTAGCTAAGGGCCAGACCAACATAGCTTGAATACTACTGACCATTCATATGAAATGACGGAGGGCTACAGATGGTTTTTGGCGAAAAACCTTTAACGTAATGAACTTGATCTCGTTGAAGGAACCTGATAGCTTTTTAAAAATATAGTGGCGAAAACCTTTGCTAAAGAGGCCACTCCCGGTGAAGGGATCTCGGCTCTTTCCTCGTGGAATGAGGTGCAGGATATTCCACTGAATACCGCGATGCAAAGCAACATGTAATCGACTATAGTGAAGTTATTACCCCGACGTAAACTTCTGCCCAAGGGGTCAGTCCCGGTGAAGGGATATCGGCCCTTGCCCCGTCGAATGAGGTGAAGGATATTCCAACTGAATACTACTGTGCAAAACAAAAGGAAACATCTTTGTAATAACACTTTTTAAATTGTTCCAACAACATCCAAACAGGTTTGTTTTACTTTGCATTGATCAGAATCAACGCAGTCCCATCAATTAATCACACCAGAAAAGAAAGAAAATAAAATGTACGTATATGCCATTCGCATTCGTCGCTGGGTCCCGTCATCACCCGTTAGGTTACTTAACTAACGACAGAGCAGGGACTGAACTAGCGCGGGTGTAAAACATATACAACATTTAATAGTATATATACCAATATACAATAATCGCTCCGGGCGTGATAATATGCAACATTACAGAAAAGTAATAAGTATCACAGAACAATACAGATAATCTGGGATCCCCGGGTTTCACAGAGTCGCTGCTGAAACCCGACGTTCCCCTGTCGTGTGGATAGCCTGTGTAATGAAACCTAGAGCCCTACGGGTGCGGCAAGTTACCCGCCAAAACCTGAAGCGAGGCAGCCCCCTACAGCATAGTGAATGGACCACCCAGCACTTCACGGAATCCGGTAAACTTGGGCACCTCTCCTTAGGTCAACCTGTACCCCCTACGAGTGCGGCGAATAGTCTGCCAATTCTAGAGTGAGGCCCCTCTGCCTCTCAAACCCATGAGATGCGGACCCGTTGCCCTCCAGAACCCGGCTATCCGTGCACTCCGTCGCGGGGTAAATCCTAGTACAGAAATGGAAAAATAGTACAACAGGTACATCGACCGCAACCTGGTCGTGCCCCAAAAGAATATTATACAAGAGGCAGTGACGGCAGTCCACAAGTTAGACGCTCGCCCTGCAATATCAAATGTACAAATAAACCCAAACTGCACTATCATTGCACACTGCTATCCACCACGACAAATCCGCAACATCTCAGCACAACACAGAACATCAACGCGAATGTCACGTTCGCAAACCCGTCTAAAAGAACAATAGCAATCAGACGCGGTTTACTGATCAAATGAAATTCCCGGTCGGAGATATAATGTAAGTACTGTAAACTAACATGTTTAAATTTCGATCGACTAAATATCACGAAATGGGCCCCACGAACATCTGTTGAACAGTAACAAAATCTGGGCTCAAAAGATATATACCAAAACCTCCAAATTCCAGACAAGAACCCACTCTGCAAATTTGGGGCCACGATCTCACTGAATGGCCGCGGAAGCGCGGTCAAACCATAGGTTTGACCGCGATTCCACGGTGGTCTTGTCGAATCACGTGCCCAAATTTGTACGGTGTTCTTAGAAAACCCTGCTGAATTTTCTGGGATATGTAAAATTATTTTTAGAACCATTTAAAAATCAACAGAAACTCAGAACTTGAATTTTGCGGTTTTCGATATCCGGTTCGATCGATATTTTAAACGCGTTAGCACAAGTTAGTAAAGCTTAATGGCGTGGCTCTGATACCATGTAAGTCTACGGTAGCGCCCCGACCGTCTTTCAGACGCCAAAATGCGGAACAAAAACTTTTATAACTGGCGCTATCGCATACTATAACACGGATCTGCCATTAATGCTAAACTAACAATCTACAAAGAGGGAAGAAAGGTTATACCGAACGATCCGAGTCCTTCGTTCTTTAACCATCATCCCACGCTCCGTTGCGGCTGCTCCGATCTCATCGATCTCCGATCTCCTCGTCCAGGTGGGACCATGTCATCCAATCTTTAAACGGGCTCCCGCCTCTGACTCGAGGCAACTCGGTCGTCAAGTTTTCTAAAAGAGACGACCAAGACCGGTATTGAGAATGAGTGGAATACTTTGTCTCGCTTCTTCCAAAACCATGGACGAACGGTTAATGAAGTTGCCATGGGAATCGGGTGATGGAATGAAATGAGCTGTGAAATTCCATACACCGAAACCTATCATCTTTTTCCATATGAATCAAATCAAGTGAGTGAAAAATCTCATGGGCACCAAGGAGGGGGCAGGCCATAATATATAGAGATGGGGGGATGAGTGTAGGAGAGGGGGAGGTGACAATAAGAAAATATCTCTAGTGTGAACACACTTAATGAAATGATGAATCATTAACCTAGTCATCAAGCATTAATGGAATCATTAAATGCAACCATGACTCACTAAACACCTCACCACTTCTAGAACCTTCTAGAAGCTTCCACACTCATCTCAAGAAATGATTAATCCGTATTTAACCAAATGTTAAATACGGCTGATAGAAAACTGGAAACTGGCAACTTCCAAAAGTGATCCCGAAACAAATTTCAGGATAACCCCATAACTGTATAAATATACCCGCATTTGTATTACGACCGAATACAAATGCAACTGAGAAAAAGATATTATATCTACTCTGTATAATACATGGATCCGGCTTAAACCGAAGCCCACCAGTATTATCTGCCCGAAATATGACACGTGCGTAAACGCACGTGCATTTTCCAAACCCTGCCATAAAACCATACGGCCTCTACAACATTTCGCCCGAACTTTGGAAACTATCTATGGGGGACTCTAATGACTCATCAGTACCCTGGCAGTGGGTTTAACCACAAGTCGTCAGTGGCACTAAATGTGCGTAACGGCTGCCCATAGACTGACCTCAAGGGAGGCTGATGAGCGAACTCATTCAGAAACCCTACTGAGCCTAACAGTGACAATGTATATACAGTCCGGTCCATTCATCTATGAGTATCGCATATCTGGCCTAAGGGGCTAGTAACGTCAGACCCCCAATAGCTGTATAAGTCATGTCGGAGACAAGCCCTGAACACCCTAGATACTACTGGAGTACCTACCAGTAAAACTTACCTGCCTTGGCCAAGGACTTGGTGTAATGGCTTTCCTAGACACAGCGCGACCTCCACCCCCAATACCGGGAGAGATGAATCCCCTGCCGATCCGCTCACGTGCCTCCATGTGGCTCGGGACTGTACCCAAAAACTACTTGTTTGCACGACTCCTTTGAGCCGTGGTAGGGTAGAAATCAAAGCACAGTGGGAACTCACACGAGACAAATGACGACCTCAGGTCGATGAACTAACCTGTACACATGTCACCAGGGAACTGCTATCTGACGATATGTATAATACCAACTAGCAGGTTCCCGGTGAGTCCTGTCCGGTGTACTCATAACCCAATGAGCATCTGTATACATCTTAGGTGATCCAACTGACACCAGTGGCTTGTGAGACCGGCCACCGCCCCTCGTCGGGGTCTCGACTGTATATACTAGTCTACTCCGGAGTATCGATGCCCTGTCTCGAAACTCCCACGACTAGGGACTGCTATTAAGGATATGCTTATAGACCACCCAACTCTCACTTATATGACACCCTCATACTGTTGGTAGTTAAGCAAGATCCTAAGGGCTCTATCAAAGTGTAATCGTGATCAGTCACCTGAACCTATACACGACTGATAAAGGCAAACCAGATAGCATACTATCATCTCGAGTAAGACTGTCCTACCGGCATAGGTCCTCCTCAATCATTGCAATCACGTGCCTGCGATCCAATAATTGACTTTGATGGCACTATATCCAACAGCGCATTTGCGTGGACTTCCGGGATCTCAACAAAGCTTGCCTGAAGGATGACTTTCCAGTACCGGTCACCGAGCTGATGATAGATAATACGTCCACTCACGAAATTTTCTCTTTCATGGACGTCTCATCAGGATACAATCAGATAAAGATGCATCCAGAGGACCAGAAGCATACCGCTTTCCGGACCCCTTTGGGCATATTCTGCTACAAGGTGATGCCCTTCGGTCTAAAGAACGCCGGTGCCACCTATCAGAGGGCCATGACGAAAATCTTCGATGACCTCATACATGAAATAATCGAATGCTATATAGACAACCTCGTAGTTAAAAGCAAATCATACGAGGAACATTTAGAGCATCTAAAGATCGTATTTCAGCGTGTTCGGAATTACAACTTGAAGATGAACCCTCTCAAATGTACGTTTGGAGTTTCCTCGGGAAAATTCCTAGGATTCTTCGTCCGACACCGAGGCATCGAGATAGACCCGTCAAAGATCAAGGCAATCATGGAAATGCCTCCGCTGAGGACTCTCAAGCAACTGCGATCTCTCCAAGAAAAGCTCACATATATCCGGCGATTCATAGCCAATCACTCCGGCAAGTGTCATCCTTACAGTCATCTAATGAACAAAGGAACCCCTTTCGTCTGGGATCGCAAATGCCAGGGTGCACTTGACGAGATCAAGCAATACCTGCAGAATCTGCCAGTGCTGACCGTTCCAGTCAAGGGAAAGCCCCTCATTCTGTATACAACTGCCCTCGAAGGTTCTTTAGGAGCGCTGTGGGCACAAGAGAACGACCAAGGGAAGGAGAGAGCCCTCTACTATTTGAGTCGAGTCTTCCTGGGGGCAGAAAGCAATTACTCCCCCATCGAAAAACACTGCCTGGCGTTAATCTTTGCGATAACAAAGCTCCGGCACTATGCGTTGGCGCATGAGGTCCATCTCATATCAAAGGCGGATCCTCTCAAATATTTGATGTCAAAGGCCATATTAACAGGACGACTCGCTAAATAGGCCCTACTCTTGATGGAGTTCTCGATAACTTATCGTCCTCTCAAGGCAGTGAAAGGCTAGGTCATCGCCGACTTCCTCGCTGAGCATCCAATATCTGCCGATTCTCCTTTGAACTGCGAATTACCCGAAAAGCACGCGTTTGATACGATCGACGAGGAGAGAAGAGAGAATGATACCCGGTGGGAACTCTACTTCGATGGAGCGTCTTCCATGAAGAAGCGCAAACAAAGCACCCCCATAATCAAATGTGGGGTGGGCCTCATCTTCGTGACACCAAAAAGAGGGATAATGAGCTTTGAATTTTCCTTGACAGAGCCGAGGACGAACAATGAAGCTGAATATGAAGCTTTGATAGCAGGTCTTGAGATCGTTGTCGACATGGGAATTGAAAACCCCTCATATACAGAGACTCCCAATTGGTCGTTAGTCAAGTAAACGACGACTATCAAACGTGCAAGCCTGAGTTGGTGAAGTACGGCGAGAGAGTGCAGCAACTGCTGACTCAAATTCCTTCCTACACCTTGGAAAGCATACCGCGTGCGGAAAATAGAAAGGCGGATGCATTGGCCAAACTCGCTAAAGAACTAGCCGATGAGAACCTCGATGACCTGAGGATCATTGTGCAAAGCCGTCGGGTTCTTGCACCGGCAGAAATATCTCCAGAGTCGTCCGAAGAAAAGCAAGTGACCAAGCAAACATCCTTACAAATAAAAGATCAGGAAAAGGCTAAGGATTGGAGAGAATTTTTTATAGACTACTTCAAATCCCGTCGAACGCCTGAAGATGCGTCCTCAAGACATCAGCTTATGAAACGAGCTCTATCTTTTGCCTTCGTCAATGATACTCTGTATAAGAGATCGTTTGATTCTCTGTGGCTAAGATTCCTGGGACTTGAAGAGGCAAAGAGAGTCGTCCAAGAAACTCATGACGGACTCTGCGGTTCTCACCAAGCCGGGCCAAAGATGAAGCTGAAGATCAAAAGGATGGGCTACTATTGGTCCACGATGATCCAAGACTGTCTCGAATACGCAAAGCAGTGCCACTCGTGCCAGATTCACGGGGACTTTATCCATCAGCATCCAAATCCACTACATCCAATGGTGGCTAGCTGGCCGTTCGAAATGTGGGGAACTGACATAATCGGGCCCATCGAACCGGCATCAAGAGGACATCGGTTCATATTGGCGACAACTGATTACTTCTCCAAATGGGCAGAAGCGATACCGCTAAGAGGAGTGAAGACGAATAATATCTTCCATTTCTTCAAGACACACGTCATTTACCGGTTCGGCACTCCGCGATGGATTATCTCCGATAACAGGCCAGCCTACAGAAGCCACAAGTTCAGCCTTTTCGCGCAACAACATAACATAGACTGGATATACTCTTCGGTCTATAATCCCCGAGCTAACGGTCTAGCTGAGGCTTTCAACAAGACCTTGACAAAGATCGTGAAAAAGACGGTGTCTCGAAATAAAAGGGACTGGCACGAAAGACTGCATGAAGCTCTCTGGGCGTATCGGACTACGTTCAAAATAGCCACGAATACAATGCCACATGCATTAGTGTTCGGCACAGAAGTAGTACTTGTTTCCTGATTTAAAATCAAGAAAGCCTACGGAAGAGGCTTCAGAAAAGGGTCACGTGCTCACACGTGACCAGCAGTCACGTGTTGGCACGTGACATCTAAAAGCATCGGCAAGGCAGATTCAGTTTCCCGACTACATCAAAGAAAATGGCTTCAGAAAGGGTCACGTGCTCCCACGTGACCAGGGTCACGTGTCGGTACGTGACATTTAAAAGCAGCGGCAAAGGCACAACAGTTCTCTGATTAAATCAAGAAAAAGGCTCCAGACGAGGGTCACGTGCTCACACGTGACCAGGGGTCACGTGGTGGCAGGTGATGGCTAAGCAGCGACCAGAAGGCAGAGCGCAAAAAGAAAGAAGAGGGCTCATTCCAAGGGGGTCACGTGCCCACACGTGACCAGGGGTCACGTGCCCACACGTGACCGGCTTTCAAAGCCTATCTGTTAACGGAATTAAATTCTGATAAAAGATCTCTCAAATCTTTCCAAAGGAAAATGATTATTTGGAACCGATCGAATTAAAAATTTAAAGATTCTTAAATATCACCTATCTATGGAAAAATCTTGAATTTGGAAAGATCTCCCCTTAAAATCTAACCGAAATAATAAAGGAAAATCTCTGGATTTAAAATCCAATGGTGACTAAAATTCACCTGATGATCCAAAGGTCCAAACGAATGGTGAATACAAATCAAATCTCTCAAGAAAAGATTCATCAAACTAATTGATTCTGCTGCTTCTCCTATAAATAGGAGCCAAGAGACACACAGAAGGATATATGCAGAGGGATCGATACATAGAGAAAAAAGAGAGAGAGCCTGAATACTTTGGAGGAATTTGGATCTTCTACAAAAGAAAACCCTAGGTAAGAAAGGGAAGGCTTTTTGAAAGAAAAGAGAATTTAATTCTCAACAGAGTTTAACTCTGATTTTAAACGGAAGAACATAGTTCTCTCTTTAGTGGAGGATCTGTAAAGTGCATATCTCCCCTTGAATTGAGAATTTAATTCTCATTGGGTTGAGATCCTGCCATGCAGATCCAAAGCATAGAGAGGGAATGGAAGCTTGAGAATTTAATTCTCACAGAACTATAGGAATTTAATTCCTTTAAAATAAAATTAGGGTTTGACCCTATGTTATGCGAATTTAATTCCTTCAGAATGAAGAGAATCAGGGTTTAACCCTAGTTAAGAACTTAGTTCTGTTAAAATAACAGAAATTTAATTCCCTTAAGAAAGAAGAAATTAGGGTTTCACCCTATGACAGAATCTCATTCCTCAGAATAATTCTCTAAAAGTGAGTGGGAATTTAATTCCTTAAAGCTGTTATTAGGGTTTAACCCTATGATAGAATGCAGTTCTCCACATATATGAGGAATTTAATTCCTACAGAAAATTCAGAGTTCAACACTATCCCAGAATATAAATCTTCAAAAGGAAATAGGAATTTAATTCCTCTAAAATTATTGTTAGGGTTCAACCCTACGAAGAATTTAATTCTTGAAAGGGATTAACAGATCTCCTAAAAAACATACATAGAGGCAGGGTCACGTGCCACCACGTGACCCCCGAAAAGATCCACAGAAAAGGCCCTTTGAGGCAGTGCCCCACGTGACCCTTGGCAGAAGCTTTAACATACAAGCATTTAAATGCCCGTCACGTGATGGCACGTGATGCTCCAAAAGATGCGATATTCTCAGCAGAACAAATGAAGGGAGGGCGCCCTCACGTGCTACCACGTGACCCCTCTTGCCTTAGTGTTTAACACTAAATTGGAACCCCTGAATCCAGTGTTAAAACACTGTCTGGCCTTAGTGTTCAACACTAATCAAAGAACTTTATTTGCAGTGTTTAACACTGAATTTCTTAGTGTTTAACACTAATTTGAAGCCTCTGCTGCTAGTGTTTGACACTGATTTGCTCTAGTGTTTAACACTAATTTGAACCCCCTGTTGCTGGTGTTTAACACCAACTGTCTTTTAGTGTTAAAACATTAACTTGATCCCAGTGTTCAACACTGTTGAATTAACGTTAGCCCAATTGGCTAAATGGCCAGAGGCAAGGCCTCTCCTTCAATGGACCAACGGGAAGCCAATATTCCAAACATGATTGGACTTAGCCCAAGATAGCCATAAGTCCTCAATTCAGACTTAACTGGGCTAATGGGCTCATAACATAATTAATTGGTTTTGATCCCAAATTGGGCCAAAGACTATTTAATCCACCCCGGTTCAAGGGTACATCTCTTCACTCCTTTGATACTTGGCGTTGTAATTTCTCAACGTCTTCAAAGAGGTGACGGGTCCCAGTAACCACTCATTTCGCGGACTGTGGAGTCCTTAAACCCACGGACTATGAGGTCCTTAATCTTGACCGTGATGTCTTAAAACTAACATCGGACTGTGGGGTCCTTAAACTCATGGACTATGAGGTCCTTAACCTTGACCGTGATGTCTTAAAACTAACATTGGACTGTGGAGTCCCTAAATCCACGGACTATGAGGTCCTTAACCTTGACCGTGATGTCTTAAAACTAACATCGGACTGTGGAATCCTTTAATCCACGGACTATGAGGTCCTTAACCTTGACCGGGATGTCCTAAAACTAACTACGGACTGTGGAGTCCCTAAATCCACGGACTATGAGGTTCTTAACCTTGACCGAAATGTCTTAAAACTAACATTGGACCGCAATGTCCTTAAACTACCCATGGACCGCAATGTCCTTAAACTACCTACCGACCGTAATGTCACTAAACTAAACAACAGAGCCCCCCCTTTTATTGCTCTCTTGTTGGATCTAAACGATCCCGTTAAGTTGATCTTAGTCTAAAAGCTAGACTAACGTATCCTTAACAAACGTTTAAGTCGATCTTAGTCTCAAATGAGGCTAACGTATCCTTAAACCCAAACCCCCAAACCCAAATCTAAGATAATACGGATTTGGACTAGTCCACGCCCTACGGGCGACGACATAACTCAGTCTCCGTATACAATCCACGGGCAACAAAACACAAAACAAACACACACGACACGAAGTGACCATCTGAAGAAGGAGAAAGTTGTTACCGCAATGCGGTAGCGTAATTAACTGCAGGGGCTTGCGCCTGCAGGGAAGAGTGTCCCCACAATCAAAAACCCCTCAAGCGAGGGGGAATCTGATGAAGTCTGCTACATCGGACGCATCCGTTTAAACCTTCGATATACGGTGCCATAAATCAACTTGGCATCTTCGGAGAGGTGGACGGATAGCACCAATTAGCATCTGCCCCGAATTTCAGGCAAGACGCCAGTCGTGCCGTCGTTCGGAGGGGAACAGATTATGGCAAGACCTTTTCCTCTTTCCACTCCACACTTCGTGTGTCGTGATTCGCGAACTAATCGCGGTTCGTTAATGGTTGCACTTGGGTTTCAAGATACTAAGACTTGGCGTCTTGCTTATTGCAGAAAGTAAAGAATCGATGGCTTCTACTTGTGCGAAATGGTCCAACTGTTCGGACTGCAATTGCAACCAACGCTCTGCCTCGCCAGGAGTTGTAGCCTACGGACCCCAAGCTGCTTCGCTATTCGCAATGCCCGTGGAACAAGTCACTCGAGCCACCACAGGATTGTTTTTTGGGACCATGCTCCCGCCGACGAGCTTCACCGCTCCAGTGCTGACAATGGAAGCTCCCAAGAAGTCGGTCTTTGATCGTCTTACCCCTGCCGCGGCCCCTCTCAACGGGTCGCCCAACACCAGTGCCTCAGTCTTCTCCATACTGGGACAGAGCTCCTGTGGACCCGCAATGGGGCCTACAATCCCAGAGAAGGCTGCTTCTAAGAAAGTGATCGGTCCTGCTCCTGAAGACGTCAAGGCGGCTTCCCCTGCCAAAAAGTCGGTCTTTACAAGATTGACGTCTCCAGCTCCCGCTCTTGCTACCCAAAGGACATCGGTCTTTGACAGGCTGACACCAGCAACGACCCCCCACCTACACAGGGGGCAAGATGAGACTATCGCCCTCACCAAGCCGGTTCCGTCAGCACGACGCGCTCGACGTCGTTACTGGCGCCGAGTGAGGAAGGCCGGAGGCAACTCCCTTTCTGGGCTAACTCCTCCAGCCCCGATGGCAGAAGTTAATGCTGCTGTTCCAACTGGGAACAGCTTTGAGATGCTAAATAAGGTGCGTAGGAATTCTCCTACCGCGGCGCTAAAGAAGTCTCCCCATCCGCTGAAAAGGGCTATAGAAGTAAAGCCAGAACAACCCTAATCTCCTCAATGGCTGTCCTCCCGAATCTATAAAGTCTGGCGGCAGGCCCGAGACTCGATGATCGATCCAAATTTCTCCCGTCAGCACAAGAAGCTGAAAATCCAACAGGAGGCCAGTCACCAGGCTAAGCCACGAAAAGTTGTCTGGGTGCCCACCTCAACGGCCCCCTCAACTTCCACTGCTCATAAAAAGAGGAGGCCGGAGAAGATCCCCGGGCCTGCAACGAAAGCTAAAAGCGCTGAACCCAGATGCCCTAAGGCTGGGGGCAGCATGGTCCACACTGTATACATGGCGTCGGGGAAAGAAGATAGCCGCGCGTCCACAGGTCATAGACCGCTTACACGGTCAGTAACCAAAGCTCAAGAGCAACAGCAAAAGCTCCAGTAAATGATGATCGCAATGGCCGCGTTTACTGGGCCGAAAGAAAGCCCCGAGGCTTCCTCGGATCAGCAACAAGAACAGGAAACCGACGCCGAGTTCCTCCGGAGGATGTTGGAAAAGAAGGATAAAGAGGCTGCGGAACAAGCAGCCAATATAAAGCAGATAGCCCACTTATTCCAAGACATGGTTGGGATGATGATCCAACAAGATCCTCCCACTGAAGATCCCCCGACCATACTTGAAGACGATAGGGGAGAAACATCGAATCCTCCGCTGGCCCTCTCAACGGCCAAGGAGGAGACAATCTCTAAGGCTGACTTGGACAACTATATAGCCCAGAAAATCCGGGTTCATCAGGCGACTGAGGCAGCTGGTCAAGTCGTAAAAACGGGGCGACCATATCTGAGCTGGTACGACCAAATTAAATATCCGTCGGGTTATACAATACCAAAATTCCACGTGTATAAGGGGACCGGCAATCCCCATCAACAACTTGCCCAGTTCAGGGCCCTTTGCGGTAACACCGGCGGTGATGATAAACTGTTGCTTCACCAGTTCGTGGGCAGCTTATCAGAAACAGCGTTCGAATGGTATTCGGAACCCCTGAACGATTCTATCAAGACGTTCGCTGAAATGGAGTTGTTATTCACTCAGCGGTTCGCGAGCGCCAGCGAACGCACTCCAATAACGGCGTTGATTAATGCCAGGGTGAAACCAGGCGAAACGTGGGTCCAGTATGCTATACGCTGGTGAAATTTATGGTCGAAATGCGAGCAACGCATTGAAGAAGCGCCCGCGGTGGGCATGTTCGTGGGAACCCTAGACCCTCACGCAACTATCTCCCAGTTTATGATGTTTTTTAAGCCAACAACATTCCAGGCTCTAATCGACAAGTTGGCCCAGATGGACCAAATGGGTCATAGACCGTCTCCCCCGAAGCCCGAGCCTCAGAGTGACAAGGGTAAAGGAAAGGCAACCTTCGTCTCGAATGCCCAACAACAACCCAATGCCCCAAAGCTAGCGGATCAATTGGAAGAAAGGCGCCGGTATTATAACGAGAAAATGAAGCGCCCCTACTCGTTCCCGCGGGATAAGACAAAATGGTTATTCGAGCTGGCAGTACACAACAGACTTATAAACTTGCCAAATCCAAGGCGACCGCCACAACCCACCGAGGTGAATAACCCCAATTATTGCCCTTACCATCAAACGGTAAGCCACCCGATTGAGGATTGCTTCATCTTCAAAGGATGGATTGAGGATCAATACCTCCAGGGAAAGTTTGCGCTGTCCGAAAAGTGGAAGGTGAACCCGCCACAACCGCATACTCCTAAGAAAGCAGATACACCGGGGGCAACCTGTTCCTTTATTGAGGAAGCTCCATGGGAGGTCGTGCTGTCAACTAAAACCAAAAGAATGCTGAAGAACCTTCATGCGTGCCCGGCAGTCGAATGGAAGGACCCGCTGGAACTCCAGATCATTGAAGGAATGCTGAAGCCGCGCCCAACTACAAAAAGCGGTGGTGATGGCCCAAGTACTCATGCCCTACCGTCAAAATCATCGAAGAAAAAGAAGAAGAAATCTAAGAAGCCCGTGATGCCTGGAGACAAGCGCACGAACTTGCAGAAGCAGATTGACGCGCTGGAGGAGTACAATCAAAAGGCACGGACTCCCGTCATGCTGCAAGAGTTCCCCAACCACGTCTTTCAGGAGGAAGATGATGGAGAGAGCTCATCGGATGAATCCGAGGGATATGTGGCAAGTTGTCATGTGATCTCCCACTCGTTTATGGACGATGAAAAAACTCCTGGCACTAAGAAACTAGGGGCAGAGCCTGAACCGGAGCTTGTATGGCCAACAGATGAAATGATCGACGCCTTTCTAGACGACATTCGTCTGAAGAGTAAAGCGGATCAGGAGAGTGAGATGGCCGCATCGGAAGGAGCCAAACACAGGCGACTAAACGAAAGAGTTGAAGTATTCCCGCCAGATCGAAAGGCATCCGAGGCAGACAAGAAGATATTCAAGACGAGGAAAAGGTTTGCCAAAGCCATGTCAATGGGAATGAAGCTACCACCCTCGGAAGAAAACACGCTCGATGGGGCGGAGAGACACCCTAATTATTACGCATATCATCGGAAGATTTCACACCCCATAGAGGAGTGCGACACCTTTAGGATATGGTGGCAGGGATATGTTGCTCATCGGCAACATTTTAAGCGCATGAAACGCAAGAATCTTCGGGAACGAAGAAGTACTGCCGAAGGGCACAACAGAACTACTGGCAACTGTTACATGGTTAACACCGGAGGGTCACAAGTTCTCACCTTTGGGAGCGACTCTGATGAAGAAATGGCTCTGGGCCCTCTCTTTAAAGAATCCGTCTTGGGGAAAGATGAAGAACCAGAGGCCTGCGAAAACATTTAGCTGCGCAATCGTACGCTCCCGGAAAAGAATCTCGGGCCTGCAAATAGAAAAGATAAGGGAAAGGAAAAGGTCACTAAGGATATCACTTTAGATGACCAAGTCATGAAAGAGCTGACTACCAAGGACCCTCCCAGAAAGGGTAAGGTAGACTACAACATCCTAGCGCACCTAAGGAAGTTACCTTCTCAGCTCAACATCCTCGATGCTCTCCTATTATCCAAAGAAGCGCGAGATTCATTAATCAAGGCGTTACAAGAGCGCGAGCAATTCCAAGCCTTCCTCGCCGCGGAAAGGATGAAGGATGAACTGGAAGAAGTGCATACGGCCGACATCACTTTCGATGACGAAGACCTTCTCCTCGGAACATGCGACCACAACCATCCCCTATATGTCTCTGGATATTGCCATGATATCAAGATAGGCAAGATCCTGGTAGATAATGGATCCTCCGTCAATCTCCTTAATGTTCGGGTGTTAAAGGAAATTTGCATGAGCATGTAGCACCTCACTCGTGACAAAATTACCATCTCTGGTTTCGACTCCCAATCGTCACAGACTCTCGGATCCGTAATATTGACATTACGCTTCGGACTGCTCGTCACGAACATCAAGTTTCACGTCATTGAAGCCAAGACCTGCTACAATGCCTTGCTCGGTCGTCCTTGGTTACACGAGTACAACATCATCCCTTCTACATAGCATCGGTGTATGAAGTACTTCAAGGATGGTTTTGAGTATACCGTAACAGGTGAGCTGAACCCATTTTTCGTGAACGAAGTCCGCAAGTACGAAGATGAAAAGTACTTTTTGCCAGACTTCGAGGATACAGAAAAGTGTCGCAAGCCAGAGAACAAAGTCGTCGCCACCATCCCTGTTTTCGGGAGCGATACCGAAGAAGAAGAAGAGATAGTTTATGCTGGGCCGTCTCGACGCAACAACCCGGGACCGTCCGCCCCCATGTTGGTCTTCGGAAGTGACTCGGAAGATGAGGTTAATGCCGTGTTCTCCAGTCGGCCGTCAATACAAGCATCCCCTGGCGATGATCAAAGTTTACAAATCACCATGGTGCCGCAGAAACACTACAAGGATCTTGACGCACTTCAAGCTCACAATGTGCAGGACCTGCAGACGTTTTACGTCCCTCCCAGACGAAAGGGTGAAAAGGTGATCCTATTCTACCAACCCGCAGAGACGAGAGTGGAGAAAGAGATATGGCATGGCGCGGATGCTACACTCGACAGGCTCCAACCCATCCGTTGACCTCGATATTACACAAATGGACTAAAGAGGCTATTGAAGTGCCAAGGAGTGCCCTTAAAACAGACTGCTCGACAAGCTCGGTTTTACAACAGGATTTAGGATGTCCCTGGAACTCAGCGCAAATTGCCCAACGGGAGAATGGAAACGCTTGGGCCTGGATATGTGAGATCCGGGAAACGAGAGCGAGTCCACGGAAGCTACGCCATATATAACTTCGATGAGGAGGAAAACGCCCTGTCCACCAATGCCAACCCTTCATCAAAACTAGATCCCGCAATCGAAGTGCCGAGTCCGTCATTTGAAGAACAAGTGGACAGGCTTATCAGGAAAGCAGGTCAAAAGGCTCGGGAAGACCACAACCGCGAGATGGCCATCTACGAAAAGGCCAGGACGCAACGTCTGTTTCAACAGGCTACAAAAGACAAAGATGCTCCTCCCTATCAACCCGTTGTACAAAAGGCCCGACGCAGAAGCAGAAGTAAGTCAAGGAGCGAAAAAAGGAGCCGACAACAACGACGCAGGATTAGAGAGTCACGTGAGCGGGCATTGCACGGTCCGGATTTGTCCCTCACGAAGAAGACGAGTCGAGCGTATTCCTTCCCCCGAGACAAGACGAAGAAGTTACTCGATCTCGCTATAAAACATCAAATGATCGCGCTTCCGGAGTCTAAGCACCCTGAGCAAGCTCACAAAGTTCCTCATCCGGATTATTGCTCTTATCACCGAGCCGTAGGACACCCGATCGAAAACTGCTTCACCTTCAAGAACTGGGTCGAAGACCAGTACCAGCGGGGCAGATTTGCTTTATCCAGCAGCTGGAGGGTAACACCGCCACAAAAGCACGAACCCAAAGCCATAAGAGCAGAGCCAGATCCACATCGGTCTTGGAAGCGGATTCGCACTTGTCACATGATTACGATATTAAAAGAAGAGCCCGAGAATATGGATGACATCCCCTGGTGCTTTGAGAACAGCAATGACGAGGCGATCTTAGAATTTCCACCGGCTCCGAAAGAACTAGAAGATGGCATACATACTACTGCAGATAACTTCAAGAAGATTGAGTTGGGATCGGCAGACGATCTGCGACCGACATTCGTCAGTGAGCGGCTATCTGAAGAAAGGGTGGCTGCATTAAAGGACGTGCTTCTACAGCATAAAGATTGCTTCGCGTGGAACTATTCCGAGATGCCGGGATTAGATCCGGAGATTGCTGTGCATAAGTTAGCAATATCCCCGGATATCAAGCCAGTCAAGCAGGCGCCGAGAAGGATGCGGCTCGAGCTTGAGATGAGCATCAACGCCGAAGTCAAGAAGCTGATCGATTCTGGATTTATCCAAGAAGTCCAATATCCTGACTGGATTGCCAACATTGTCCCGGTAATGAAGAAAAATGGGACGGTGCGCATATGCGTGGATTTCAGGGATCTCAATAAAGCCTTCCCGAAGGATGATTTCCCAGTACCAGTAACCGAGCTAATTATAGATAACACGTCCACTCATGAGGTTTTCTCCTTTATGGACGGTTCATCAGGGTACAATCAGATAAAGATGCACCCCGAAGACCAGAAGCACACCGCTTTCCGGACCCCTTTGAGTATATTCTGCTACAAGGTTATGCCCTTTGGTCTAAAGAACGCCGGTGCTACCTATCAAAGGGCCATGACAAAGATCTTCGATAATCTCATACATGACATCGTCGAGTCCTATATTGATGACCTCGTAGTGAAGAGCACGTCATACGAAGAGCATTTAGAGCATCTGAAGACTGTATTTCAACGTCTTCGGCAATATAATTTGAAGATGAATCCCCTCAAATGCGCGTTCGGAGTCTCCTCGGGTAAATTCCTGGGATTCATCATCCGACACCGAGGTATCGAAATAGATCCATCTAAGATCAAGGTGATCATGGAAATGCCTCCCCCAAGAACCCTCAAACAGTTGCGGTTTCTCCAAGGGAAGCTCGCATACATCCGGCGGTTTATCGCCAATCTTTCAGGCAAGTGCCGTCCTTACAGCCACCTGATGAAGAAGGGAACTCCATTCGTTTGGGATCACAAATGCCAAGGCGCACTGGACGAGATCAAGCAGTACCTGCAGAACCCTCCAGTCTTGGCTGCGCCGGTCAAGGGAAAGCCTCTCATTCTTTATACAACTGCCCTAGAAGGTTCTTTAGGCGCATTATGGGCGCAAGAGAATGACCAAGGAAAAGAAAGGGCACTCTACTACTTAAGTCGAGTTCTGCTGGGGGCAGAAAGCAATTACTCTCCCACTGAAAAACACTGCATGGCGTTGATCTTTGCGATAACAAAGCTCAGGCATTATGCATTGGCGCACGAAGTCCGTCTCATCTCGAAGGTGGACCCTCTTAAATATTTGATGTCAAAGGCTATATTGACGGGTCGAATCGTTAAATGGGCTTTACTCTTGATGGAGTTCTCGATAACGTATCGACCTCTCAAGGCAGTGAAAGGCCAGGCCATTGCTGACTTCCTTGCTGAGCATCCAGTACCTGCCGGTTCTCCTCTGAACTGCGATCTGCCGGACGAACATGCATTTGATGCGATCAACGGCGGTGATACCCGATGGGAACTCTATTTTGATGGGGCATCTTTCATGAAGAAGCGCAAACAATGTACCCCCATAATCAAATCGGGAGTAGGCCTCATCTTCGTAACCCCACAAGGAGGGATAATGCGCTTTGCTTTCTCCTTAACGGAATCGAGGACGAACAATGAAGCCGAATACGAAGCTTTGATAGCGGGCCTCGAGATCGCCATTGACATGGGAATTGAAGACCTCCTTATATACGGGGATTCTCAATTGGTCGTTAGTCAAGTAAATGGTGACTACCAAACGTGTAAACCGGAGTTGGTGAAGTACGGCGAAAAGGTGCAACAACTATTGACCCAAATTCCCTCCTACACTTTGGAAAGCATACCACGTGCGGAAAATAGCAAAGCGGACGCGCTAGCTAAGCTCGCTAAAGAACTGGCTGACGAGAACCTCGATGACGTCAAAATCATGGCACAAAGCCGTCGAGTGCTCGCCCCAGCAGAAATATCTCCCGAATCATACGAAGAAAAAAGAGCGACTGAGCAGACAACCCTACAAATAAAAGACCGTGAGAAGGCCGAGGACTAGAGGGAAGTCTTCATAGACTACTTTAAGTCCCACCGAATCCCCGAAGAAGCGTCCTCAAGAGATCAGCTCATGAAACGAGCTCTATCTTTCGCTTTCGTCAATGATACTTTGTATAAGAGGTCGTTTGATTCTTTGTGGCTAAGATGTTTAGGACCGGACGAAGCAGAAAGAGTCGTTCAAGAAGTTCATGACGGAATCTGTGGTTCTCATCAAGCAGGCCCGAAGATAAGGTTAAAAATTAAACGGATGGGTTACTACTGGCCCACGATGATCCAGGACTGCCTCGAGTATGCGAAGCAATGCCACTCGTGCCAAATCCACGGGGATTTCATCCACCAGCATCCGAATCCACTACATCCAACGGTGGCTAGCTGGCCATTCGAAATGTGGGGGACTGACATAGTCGGCCCCATTGAACCAGCATCGTCCAGGGGACATCGTTTCATCCTGGCGACAACTGATTACTTGTCCAGATGGGCAGAAGCAGTACCGCTGAGGGAAGTGAGGACGGAGAATATCCTCCACTTTTTCAAGACGCACGTCATCTATCGGTTTGGAACTCCACGGCGGATTATCTCCGATAACGGGCCAGCCTACAGAAGCCATAAGATTAGCCGCTTCGCGCAGCAGCACAATATAGACTGGAGATATTCTTCAGTTTACAATCCACGAGCTAATGGTCTAGCTGAAGCCTTCAACAAGACCCTGACGAAGATCATAAAAAAGATGGTGTCCCGAAATAAGAAAGACTGGCACGAGAGGCTGCAAGAGGCCCTTTGGGCTTATCGAACTACGTTCAAGACGGCCACGAACACAACGCCGTACGCGTTGGTATTTGGGACGGAAGCAGTGCTCCCCCTCGAGATAGAGTTACCCTCTCTACGAGTGGCAGTCCACTACGAGCTGACGGACGAACAAAATGCTCACCTTCGGCTTGGGGAGCTTGATGCCCTCGATGAAACCCAGCTCTTAGCGCAACAAAATCTAGAGGCCTACAAAGCAAAGATGACGCGCTCGTACGGAAGATTGACCAGGCCGAGGACATTCCGCCAAGGCGAACTCGTACTAGCGGTCAAAAGACCTATGATCCCCAATCGTGCCAAGCGGGGAAAATTTGAGCCGAGCTATGAAGGCCCGTACATCATAGACAAAGTCTATTAGGGTGGAGCCTATCTACTCATGGACATGCACGGTGAAAGGCCCTTCAGGCCAATAAACGGCCGCTTCCTAAAGAAATACTACGCTTAATGAGCCACAGCCATGGACATGCACGGTGAAAGGCCCTTCAGGCCAATAAACGGCCGCTTCCTAAAGAAATACTACGCTTAATGAGCCACAGCCTAGGTCAATGATAGATGACGACGACTATGTCCGCTCGCTATCTTCCTAAGATCAGACTTTATAAGCAGTAGCCGACCTTCCCCTGAATAGACCTAAACGTCCTCAAACTAACGACGGACCGAAACGTCCTTAAACTAACGACGGACCGAAACGTCCTTAAACTACTACCGCAACATCCTTAGGCTGACGAGATGAATAAAAAAAAAGAAAGAAAAAAAAACGGTATGTCTATAAGCAAAATGGGCACGGATGAAAACCCGAAAGGGCTCCGTGAGTAAAAACAGCAGGGCTACCGGCAAGTGTTCGTGAAAACCCGAAAGGGCGCGACCTTGTAAAAAAAAAGAGAAAAAGAATTAAAAAAACGGTATGTCCATAAGCAGAAGGGGCACGGATGAAAACCCGAAAGGGCTCCGTGAGTAAAAACAGCAGGAGCGCTGGCGAGTGTTTGTGAAAACCCGAAAGGGCGCAACCTCGTTAAAAGACACTTACAAGATCCTCTCGACCTTGTAAGGAGAAACCACCTGCGTGGGATCCTTACGACTCAGAAGGGAACGACACACTTAGGGATCCCCACGATTCCTAAGGAGAAAATACACTTGCGAGATCCCCACGACTCGTAAAGAGAATTCTCTTATGGGACCCTCACGGCTCATGAGATTTGAAAGTCTTAAGTTACAGAAACCTAAACCTGTTCTTAAGCAAATCCCCCACAACCTTCGACACTGCCCTACAAGCGGCTCAATACTGACCCTTGTATACAATCCACGGGCGCGAATAAACATTTCCCCAGCAAAGTCCCACCCGTGACTAGAGATATGTCTATATGGTGAGCAACCCTTGTAGGTCCCCACGACCTATAAGGAGAAAGCCCTCTTGTAGGATCCTTACGACTTGCAGAGGAACATACACTTAGGAATCCTCACGATTCCTTGGGAGAAAATACGCCTACAAGATCCTCACGACTTGTAGAGAGAAATACCTTTGTGAGACCCTTACGGCTCATGAAGTCAAAAGCCTTAGTCGACAGGATCCTAACCCTGTTTGCTAAGCCAACTTTGTTCAACATCGACAGAGGCAAATGATGATTCGCTCCTGGCAATATCCCAGTGGTAGCGATGCTGATGCCGAAAGAGGCGTCTAAAACCCAAGCTTGCAGTGAAAAGGCTAGCAAGCCACACATGCCTATGAAATAGCCGAAATGATGGGGCAACTTGTAATAAAAAGCAGCAAGTAAAAATGTATGCATGAAAAATAGCCGAAATGATGGGGCAACTCGCAATAAAAAGCAGTGAGCAGAAAATAAATAAATAGCCGAAATGATTGGGCACCGCGAAAAATAACCGAAATGATGGGGCAATCGCGACCTTCGCGATATAAAAGCTGAAATGATAGAGCATCGCGGAAAGAGAAATAACATAAATAAAAAAAAAGTTTTAATTTATGCCCTACAGGTGATGTTCCATCACACCCTACATACAATCCAAGGGCGTAAACAAAAAAAGGATCATACTTCTCCTCCAAGTTTCATCATAAGAAGAAGCAAAATCTTGACGGGCCGCGAATGACTTAGAGATCATCTCAGCACTCGTCTCGTAACAACGGACACAACTCTAAGCTAAGCAGAACAGCGGAAACTCCCAGTTCCATGGCTCGGTGATATACATATCGCCAACAGTCAAACCTCCATCCCGTGAAATGCGGATACAATCAGCAAAATTCCTGGTTACGTGGAACACGGATAACGTTACTCTTTGACCCCGTGGAAAACATCCAGAGTGGAGCCTAGTCCTCGCCGAGCACGGCAGTGAACCCGTGTGAAGCATCTAGTGCAAAATTCCTGGTTACGTGGAACACGGATAACGTCACTCTTTGACCCCGTGTGAAACATCTAGAGCGGAGCCTAGTCCTCGCCGAGCACGGCAGTGAACCCGTGTGAAGCATCTAGTGCAAAATTCCTGGTTACGTCGAACGCGGATAACGTCACTCTTTGACCCCGTAGAAAACATCCAGAGCGGAGCCTAGTCCTCGCCGAGCACGATAGTGAACCCGTGTGAAGCATCTAGTGCAAAATTCCTGGTTACGTGGAACGCGGATAACGTCACTCTTTGACCCCGCGGAAAACGCCCAGAGCGGAGCCTAGTCCTCGCCGAGCACGACAGTGAACCCATGTGAAGCATCTAGTGCAAAATTCCTGGTTACGTGGAACGCGGATAATGTCACTCTTTGACCCCGTGGAAAACGTCCAGAGCGGATCCTGGTCCTCGCAGAGCACGGTAGTGAACCCGTGTAAAGCATCCAGAGCGGAGCCTAGTCCTCGCCGAGCACGGCAGTGAACCCGTGTGAAGCATCTAGTGCAAAATTCCTGGTTACATGGAACGCGGATAACGTCACTCTTTGACTCCACGGAAAACGCCCAGAGCGGAGCCTGGTCCTCGCCAAGCATGGCGGTGAACCCGTGTGAAGCATCCATAGCAAATACCGGACTGTGGAGTCCTTAAAATCCACGGACTATGATGTCCTTAACCTCGTCCGTAATGTCTTAAAACTAACAATCAACCACCCTGATTCTGTACTGATTCTACCTTGGTTTAAGGGTACATCTCTTCACTCCTTTGATACCTGGCGTTGTAATTCCTCAACGTCTTCAAAGAGGTGATGGGTCCCTGCAACCAAACATCGGACTGTGGAGTCCTTAAATCCACGGACTATGAGGTCTTTAACCTTGACCGTGATGTCTTAAAACTAACATCGGACTGTGGAGTCCTTAAATCCACGGAATATGAGGTCCTTAACCTTGACCGTGATGTCTTAAAACTAACATCGGACTGTGGAGTCCTTAAATCCACGGACTATGAGGTCCTTAACCTTGACCGTGATTTCTTAAAACTAACATCGGACTGTGGGGTCCTTAAATCCACGGACTATGAGGTCCTTAACCTTGACCGTGATGTCTTAAAACTAACATCGGACTGTGGGGTCCTTAAATCCATGGACTATAAGGTCCTTAACCTTGACCGTGATATCTTAAAACTAACATCGGACTGTGGAGTCCTTAAATCCACGGACTATGAGGTCCTTAACCTTGACCGTGATGTCTTAAAATTAACATCGGACTGTGGAGTCCTTAAATCCACGGACTATGAGGTCCTTAACCTTGACCGTGATGTCTTAAAACTAATATCGGACTGTGGAGTCCTTAAATCCACGTACTATGAGGTCCTTAACCTTGACCGTGATGTCTTAAAACTAACATCGGACTGTGGAGTCCCTAAATCCACGGACTATGAGGTCCTTAACCTTGACCGTGATGTCTTAAAACTAACATCGGACTGTGGAGTCCTTAAATCCACGGACTATGAGGTCCTTAACCTTGACCGCGATGTCTTAATACTAACATCGGACTGTGGAGTCCTTAAATCCACGGACTATGAGGTCCTTAACCTTGACCGTGATGTCTTAAAACTAACATCGGACTGTGGAGTCCTTAAATCCGTGGACTATGAGGTCCTTAACCTTGACCGTGATGTCTTAAAACTAACATCGGACAGTGGAGTCCTTAAATCCACGGACTATGAGGTCATTAACCTTGACCGCGATGTCTTTAAACTACGATGCCTCGAGAAACCCCTGACTCCGTGAAACACGAATAAGGGTGACCACATCCAGCACTTGCAGGTCCTCATGACCTGTAAGGAAGAAAAAACTCTCTTGTGATATCCTTACGACTCTCAAGGGAAAACCCGCTTAAGGATCCTCACGATTCTTAAGAAGAACCTACACCTATGGGATCCTTTTGACCCACGGGGAGAAAAACTCTTTGTGAGACCCTCGTGGCTCATAAAGTGCAAAAGTCCTAGGGAGCAGATCTTAACCCTGAATCCTGAGCTATCGCTGTCCTGCAAGGAGATCAAGATAAATTGTCCGCAAGACACATTCAACAAAAAGGAGACGCGTCATTGAGAAGAAAAACGTATCTTTTATTCATAAACCAAAATGGATACAAAGTACAATTAATGAAAGAAACAAAAAGAAGATACTCTCATCCATGAGTATGTACCAAAAAATGGAAAAGATATAAGTCCTCAAGCCGGCGGGCGGTATAGTAATTTTACCAGCTCATCGTTTTGTTGCTGAGCCACGGCTTCATGATGTAAGATCTCCAGAAGACGAGCCTCCGCCTGAGCTTGCTGAGCTTGATACGAAGCAAGCCGAGCTTCAAGCTCTTTCTCGGTGGCTTTATGAGCCTCGACCCTTTCACGAGTGAACGTGGCAGCTTTATCGAGAGCCACCACCTCTTTGATGGACTCCTGAAGCACCCGCCAGAGTTCATATGCTTTGTTGGCCTTGGCGGTAAGAGTAGCGCGAAGCTCGCTCAGCGCCTTAAAAGCCAGCTCCCTCTCCAAGAATTTACGGCCGAGCCCCTCTTCTCGCACAGCAATATGTTCGCCACGTGTCGCCCTATCAGGCCATGTAAGCTCACTTTCGCGACCGCAACCTTGGAAACGGGACATACACGCTCAAGACCATATAAATGGGCTTCCGGTCGACAGCAGTAATCGGTCTAAAACTCGCTCACATCACCTGGTACGAAAAGCAACGAGAAAATTTCCGATGTTTATCTTATCGAGCATGTGTTCGCAATCATATGAACATTCGAAAAAGAAATAAAATTCGAAGCTTTAATGTGCATGCGACATGATGACAGTGTTGATAATTAAAGGAAGTTTTCATAAAAAGAACACAAAGTTTATTCATGCAAGCGAAAACATACATACGAGTACCGAGCCTACATGGAAGTTCAACATAAAGCATACAAAAAGAAGGACTAATTTAAAAATGCTATGCTAACGGGAAAAGGTCACCAAACACGGGATCAATGGCACAAGGGTTAACAAAGCAGAGGACAAAATTCTCCATCTCTCTTTCTGCTTTCTCCAGCACATCAGAGCGACGGTTCTCGCGAGGAGTTGCTACCCATCGATTGGCGCCATGTTCGTCCGCGAAAGCAGACATAATAGCTCGCCGGGCCTTTATCTGGCTCAGCAGATGAATTGAGCAATCCTTCAAAGCCTGAGTAATCAGGAACGCTTCGTGAAAGCCATCGAGCTTTTATTCAGCCGCGTCAAGCATCGCCAGAGTCATCTCCGCCGGGTGAGGAGGGATGTCGGCAAGCACGGCCGCGAGAATCATCCGGAGCCAGAGGGACCCTATCGGGAGGGGGGATCCCCTACGGATCGAGAGTTCATACATTGCCGAGTCGCATTTATCGTCAGTAAGGAGTGGATCCACCAACCGGGCAGCAAAGCGGGGGATCATCTCCTCGATAGGAACTTCCCATGGCTGCCGACGAGCATGAGGGAGATTGCAGGCCATGGCGCTTGGTTGTTTCTCAAGACAAATTACACCAAAATAAGAAAGAAAAATATAAATCTCTCTGTGAAGGGAAAAGAAGGCTATAGCCTCAGATATAAAGAAGCGCATTATGTGTTGAGCGCGGAAAATCTTGCATGATAAAGCTATTTCCAAGGCCCAAAAAAAAGGAAAGACATCGAAAATCAGGGGAGTGGAACTATTTCCAAGGCTCCTTTTCTGCATATGATATTGTGCACTAAAAATGTGGCATGGAAAAATTTTGAACAGTCCCACCAAAGGACCCCACGTGCAGAACACGTGAGCCCCACGACTCGTAAGGAGAATTCTCTTATGGGACCCTCACGGCTCATGAGATTTGAAAGTCTTAAGTTACAGAAACCTAAACCTGTTCTTAAGCAAATCCCCCACAACCTTCGACACTGCCCTACAAGCGGCTCAATACTGATTCTTGTATACAATCCACGGGCGCGAATAAACATTTCCCCAGTAAAGTCCCACCCGTGACTAGAGATATGTCCATATGGTGAGCAACCCTTGTAGGTCCCCTCGACCTATAAGGAGAAAGCCCTCTTGTAGGATCCTTACGACTTGCAGAGGAACATACACTTAGGAATCCTCATGATTCCTACGGAGAAAATACGCCTACAAGATCCTCACGACTTGTAGGGAGAAATACCTTTGTGAGACCCTTACGGCTCATGAAGTCAAAAGCCTTAGTCGACAGGACCCTAACCCTGTTTGCTAAGCCACCTTTGTTCAACATCGACAGAGGCAAATGATGATTCGCTCCTGGCAATATCCCAGTTGTAGCGATGCTGATGCCGAAAGAGGCGTCTAAAACCCAAGCTTGCAGTGAAAAGGCTAGCAAGCCACACATGCCTACGAAATAGCCGAAATGATAGGGCAACTTGCAATAAAAAGCAGCAAGTAAAAATGTATGCATGAAAAATAGCCGAAATGATGGGGCAACTCGCAATAAAAAGCAGCGAGTAGAAAATAAATAAATAGCCGAAATGATTGGGCAGCGCGAAAAATAGCCGAAATGATGGGGCAATCGCGACCTTCGCGATATAAAAGCTGAAATGATAGAGCATCGCGGAAAGAGAAATAACATAAATAAAAAAAAAGTTTTAATTTGTGCCCTACAGATGATGTTCCATCACACCCTGCATACAATCCAAGGGCGTAAACAAAAAAGGGATCACAATTCTCCTCCAAGTTTCATCATAAGAAGAAGCAAAATCTCGACGGGCCGCGAATGACTTAGAGATCATCTCAGCACTCGTCTCGTAACAACGGACACAACTCTAAGCTAAGCAGAACAGTGGCAACTCCCAGTTCCATGGCTCGGTGATATACATATCGCCAATAGTCAAACCTCCATCCCGTGAAATGCGGATACAATCAGCAAAATTCCTGGTTACGTGGAACACGGATAACGTCACTCTTTGACCCCATGGAAAACATCCAGAGCGGAGCCTAGTCCTCGCCGAGCACGGCAGTGAACCCGTGTGAAGCATCTAGTGCAAAATTCCTGGTTACGTGGAACACGGATAACGTCACTCTTTGACCCCGTGTGAAGCATCTAGAGCGGAGCCTAGTCCTCGCCGAGCACGGAAGTGAACCCGTGTGAAGCATCTAGTGCAAAATTCCTGGTTACGTGGAACGCGGATAACGTCACTCTTTGACCCCGTGGAAAACATCCAGAGCGGAGCCTAGTCCTTGCCGAGCACGACAGTGAACACGTGTGAAGCATCTAGTGTAAAATTCCTGGTTACGTGGAACGCGGATAACGTCACTCTTTGACCCCGCGGAAAACGCCCAGAGCGGAGCCTAGTCCTCGCCGAGCACGGCAGTGAACCCATGTGAAGCATCTAGTGCAAAATTCCTGGTTACGTGGAACGCGGATAACGTCACTCTTTGACCCCGTGGAAAACGTCCAGAGCGGATCCTGGTCCTCGCAGAGCACGGTAGTGAACCCGTGTGAAGTATCCAGAGCGGAGCCTAGTCCTCGCCGAGCACGGCAGTGAACCCGTGTGAAGCATCTAATGCAAAATTCCTGGTTACGTGGAACGCGGATAACGTCACTCTTTGACCCCACGGAAAACGCCCAGAGCGGAGCCTGGTCCTCGCCAAGCACGGCAGTGAACCCGTGTGAAGCATCCAGAGCAAATACCGGACTGTGGAGTCCTTAAAATCCACGGACTATGATGTCCTTAACCTCGTTCGTAATGTCTTAAAACTAACAATCAACCACCCTGATTCTGTACTGATTCTACCTTGGTTTAAGGGTACATCTCTTCACTCCTTTGATACCTGGCGTTGTAATTCCTCAATGTCTTCAAAGAGGTGATGGGTCCCTGCAACCAAACATCGGACTGTGGAGTCCTTAAATCCACGGACTATGAGGTCCTTAACCTTGACCGTGATGTCTTAAAACTAACATCGGACTGTGGAGTCCTTAAATCCACGGAGTATGAGGTCCTTAACCTTGACCGTGATTTCTTAAAACTAATATCGGACTGTGGGGTCCTTAAATCCACGGACTATGAGGTCCTTAACCTTGACCGTGATGTCTTAAAACTAACATCGGACTGTGGGGTCCTTAAATCCAGGGACTATAAGGTCCTTAACCTTGACCGTGATGTCTTAAAACTAACATCGGACTGTGGAGTCCCTAAACCCACGGACTATGAGGTCCTTAACCTTGACCGTGATGTCTTAAAACTAACATCGGACTGTGGAGTCCTTAAATCCACGGACTATGAGGTCCTTAACCTTGACCGTGATGTCTTAAAACTAAAATCGGACTGTGGAGTCCTTAAATCCACGGACTATGAGGTCCTTAACCTTGACCGTGATGTCTTAAAACTAATATCGGACTGTGGAGTCCTTAAATCCATGGACTATGAGGTCCTTAACCTTGACCGTGATGTCTTAAAACTAACATCGGACTGTGGAGTCCCTAAATCCACGGACTATGAGGTCCTTAACCTTGACCGTGATGTCTTAAAACTAACATCGGACTGTGGAGTCCTTAAATCCACGGACTATGAGGTCCTTAACCTTGACCGCGATGTCTTAAAACTAATATCGGACTGTGGAGTCCTTAAATCCACGGACTATGAGGTCCTTAACCTTGACCGTGATGTCTTAAAACTAACATCGGACTGTGGAGTCCTTAAATCCGCGGACTATGAGGTCCTTAACCTTGACCGTAATGTCTTAAAACTAACATCGGACTGTGGAGTTCTTAAATCCACGGACTATGAGGTCCTTAACCTTGACCGCGATGTTTTTAAACTAGGATGCCTCGAGAAACCCCTGACTCCGTGAAACACGAATAAGGGTGACCACATCCAGCACTTGCAGGTCCTCACGACCTGTAAGGAAGAAAAAACTCTCTTGTGAGATACTTACGACTCTCAAGGGAAAACCCGCTTAAGGATCCTCACGATTCTTAAGAAGAACCTACACCTATGGGATCCTTTTGACCCACGGGGAGAAAAACTCTTTGTGAGACCCTCGTGGCTCATAAAGTGCAAAAGTCCTAGGGAGCAGATCTTAACCCTGAATCCTGAGCTATCGCTGCCCTGCAAGGAGATCAAGATAAATTGTCCGCAAGACACATTCAACAAAAAGGAGACGCATCATTGAGATGAAAAAAGTATCTTTTATTCATAAACCAAAATGGATACAAAGTACAATTCATGAAAGAAACAAAAAGAAGATACTCTCATCCATGAGTATGTACCAAAAAATGGAAAAGATACAAGTCCTCCAGCCGGCGGGCGGTGTAGTAATTTTACCAGCTCATTGTTTTGTTGCTGAGCCACGGCTTCATGATGTAAGATCTCCAGAAGACGAGCCTCCGCCTGAGCTTACTGAGCCTGATACGAAGCAAGCCGAGCTTCAAGCTCTTTCTCGAAGGCTTTATGAGCCTCGACCCTTTCACGAGTGAACGTGGCAGCTTTATCGAGAGCCACCACCTCTTTGATGGACTCCTGAAGCACCCGCCAGAGTTCATATGCTTTGTTGGCCTTGGCGGTAAGAGTAGCGCGAAGCTCGCTCAGCGCCTTAAAAGCCAGCTCCCTCTCCAAGAATTTACGGCCGAGCCCCTTTTCTCGCACAGCAATATGTTCGCCACGTGTCGCCCTTTCAGGCCATGTAAGCTCACTTTCGCGACCGCAACCTTGGAAACGGGACATACACACTCAAGACCAGATAAATGGGCTTCCGGTCGACAGCAGTAATCGGTCTAAAACGCGCTCACATCACCTGGTACGAAAAGCAACGAGAAAATTTCCGATGTTTATCTTATCGAGCATGTGTTCGCAATCATATGAACATCCGAAAAAGAAATAAAATTCGAAGCTTTAATGTGCATGCGACATGATGACAGTGTTGATAATTAAAGGAAGTTTTCATAAAAAGAACACAAAGTTTATTCATGCAAGCGAAAACATACATACGAGTACCGAGCCTACATGGAAGTTCAACATAAAGCATACAAAAAGAATGACTAATTTAAAAATGCTATGCTAACGGGAAAAGGTCACCAAACACGGGATCAATGGCACAAGGGTTAACAAAGCAGAGGACAAAATTCTCCATCTCTCTCTGCTTTCTCCAGCACATCAAAGCGACGGTTCTCGCGAGGAGTCGCTACCCATCGATTGGCGCCATGTTCATCCGCGAAAGCAGACATAATAGCTCGCCGGGCCTTTATCTGGCTCAGCAGATGAATTGAGCAATCCTTCAAAGCCTGAGTAATCAGGCACGCTTCGTGAAAGCCATCGAGCTTTTATTCAGCCGCGTCAAGCATCGCCAGAGTCATCTCCGCCGGGTGAGGAGGGATGTCAGCAAGCACGGCCGCGAGAATCATCCGGAGACAGAAGGACCCTATCGGGAGGGGGGATCCCCTACGGATCGAGAGTTCATACATTGCCGAGTCGCATTCGTCGTCAGTAAAGAGTGGATCCACCAACCGGGCAGCAAAGCGGGGGATCATCTCCTCGATAGGAACTTCCCATGGCTGCCGATGAGCATGAGGGAGATTGCAGGCCATGGCGCTTGGTTGTTTCTCAAGACAAATTACACCAAAATAAGAAAGAAAAATATAAATCTCTCTGTGAAGGGAAAAGAAGGCTATAGCCTCAGATATAAAGAAGCGCATTAAGTGTTGAGCGCGGAAAATCTTGCATGATGAAGCTATTTCCAAGGCCCAAAAAAAAGGAAAGACATCGAAAATCAGGGGAGTGGAACTATTTCCAAGGCTCCTTTTCTGCATCTGATATTGTGCACTAAAAATGTGGCATGGAAAAATTTTGAACAGTCCCACCAAAGGACCCCACGTGCAGAACATGTGAGCCCCAAACTTGACGTGCATTAAAAATGGAATAGCACCATGCATATTAAAAGCATCAGCAACAACAATAGTGAAATGATAAAATCCCACAGAAAGGCATGCAACATACAAAGACGTAATAGAACTTATCATTCATACTTCAAGAAGGTCATAAAAAATAAAGAGAACACATTTACAATGGTAAGACTTCAGACGCGGGGCACGGATTGAGAAACTCAAGCTTTACTTTGTCCAAGATCCTCCAAGCATTTCGAACCTCCCGAGTATGTTTTCTCTCATGATCACAAGCGTCGGGGTCCTCGCGAATGTCCTCCACCCTCCGATAGGCGGCAAGTATGGCTGACTGCTGAAAGGCTTGGTGCAAGAGATCAATGAGGTGATCTCGCCTCCTCTTTGAGATCAAGCTCATCAAGTACACCGAATGTATCTTGTCCTCGGCAGCGTCCAATGCCCTGAGCGGTACACCGGCGCAGAAGAGAGGAAGCGCCTCCCAAATTGCCAGCACGATGTGTCTCAAAAGAGAAGAGCGACGAAGGAGTAGCCGATGGTTGTACTCGCCAAAGCGGCTCATGATCTCGGCGCATTGAGCATTGGTGAACTCCTGGTTCTTACTACGGCCCAGTGCACGAATGTTTCCATAGGAAATGATTTCGTCAAGACCATACATATGAGTATCCATAATACCTGAAATAAAAGCCATGAGAATTGTTATAAAGCTTCTGTTGCATTGATTACAGAAGGACAACCTAGGGTAAGGAGACCCTAAGGAGCCCCCATGGGAAGAAACCGAGTTCTTCACAGGAATTAAATTCCTTATTAAGAAAAGGGAATTAAATTCCCCAAAAGCCTTTTCTGTGAACGGAGTTAAACTCCATGGATCATCATATGAACCCTAAGAAATCTACTGTTGCAGGTTAAATGGTTTCGTATTTTGGTTAAGAAACTCGAGGAAAAATGGGTTCTTTGTTAAAAAAGGGTAAAAACCCCTGTTTTGGATTTAAAATCCAGAGGAATGTGAGAGTTCTTCGTCCGTATGAGAGCATTACCTAAAGAGAAAAGTCTCTTCGAACAGAGTTAAACTCTGGAAGATTTTCAAGGCAGAGAACTAAGCTCTGGGAAAAGAGAATTAAATTCTCAAAAGAAGAAAGTTTGCAAGGAAGAAGATGAACAAAGTGGAGGCGTCTCTGAAATGACCCCAATATTTATAGGAGGTGATAGAAACGTTTCATCTCCCCAAATCCCTAGAGGAATCCAACGGTCACAAAAGGTGACAGCGTTGCACTCACGTGCAGACACGTGAGAACAACGCTGTGGGGGCATTTGTTTCCTGATTTAAAATCAGGAAAGCCTACGGAAGAGGCTTCAGAAAAGGGTCACGTGCTCACACGTGACCAGCAGTCACGTGTTGGCACGTGACATCTAAAAGCATCGGCAAGGCAGATTCAGTTTCCCGACTACATCAAAGAAAAGGGCTTCAGAAAGGGTCACGTGCTCCCACGTGACCAGGGTCACGTGTCGGAACGTGACATTTAAAAGCAGCGGCAAAGGCACAACAGTTCTCTGATTAAATCAAGAAAAAGGCTCCAGACGAGGGTCATGTGCTCACACGTGACCAGGGGTCACGTGGTGGCACGTGACGGCTAAGCAGTGACCAGAAGGCAGAGCGCAAAAAGAAAGAAGAGGGCTCGTTCCAAGGGGGTCACGTGCCCACACGTGACCAGGGGTCACGTGGCCATACGTGACCGGCTTTCAAAGCCTATCTGTTAACAGAATTTAATTCTGAGAAAAGATCTCTCAAATCTTTCCAAAGGAAAATGATTATTTGGAACCGATCGAATTAAAAATTTAAAGATTCTTAAATATCACCTATCTATGGAAAAATCTTGAATTTGGAAAGATCTCCCCTTAAAATCTAACCGAAATAACAAAGGAAAATCTCTGGATTTAAAATCCAATGGTGAATAAAATTCACCTGATGATCCAAAGGTCCAAACGAATGGTGAGTACAAATCAAATCTCTCAAGAAAAGATTCATCAAACTAATTGATTCTGCTGCTTCTCCTATAAATAGGAGCCAAGAGACACACAGAAGGATATATGCAGAGGGATCGATACATAGAGAAAAAAAAGAGAGAGCCTGAATACTTTGGAGGAATTTGGATCTTCTGCAAAAGAAAACCCTAGGTAAGAAAGGGAAGGCTTTTTGAAAGAAAAGAGAATTTAATTCTCAAGAAAGTTTAACTCTGATATTAAACGGAAGAACATAGTTCTTTCTTTAGTGGAGGATCTGTAAAGTGCACATCTCCCCTTGAATTGAGAATTTAATTCTCATTGGGTTGAGATCCCGCCATGCAGATCCAAAGCATAGAGAGGGAATGGAATCTTGGGAATTTAATTCTCACAGAACTATAGGAATTTAATTCCTTTAATATAAAATTAGGGTTTGACCCTATGTTATGGGAATTTAATTCATTCAGAATGAACAGAATCAGGGTTTAACCCTAGTTAAGAACTTAGTTCTGTTAAAATAACAGGAATTTAATTTCCTTAAGAAAGAAGAATTAGGGTTTCACCCTATGACAGAATCTCATTCCTCAGAATAATTCTCTAAAAGAGAGTGGGAATTTAATTCCTTAAAGCTGTTATTAGGGTTTAACCCTATGATAGAATGCAGTTCTCCACATATATGAGGAATTTAATTCCTATAGAAAATTCAGAGTTCAACTCTATCCCAGAATATAAATCTTCAAAAGGAAATAGGAATTTAATTCCTCTAAAATTATTGTTAGGGTTCAACCCTACGAAGAATTTAATTCTTGAAAGGGATTAACAGATCTCCTAAAAAACATACATAGAGGCAGGGTCACGTGCCACCACGTGACCCCCGAAAAGATCCACAGAAAAGGCCCTTTGAGGCAGTGCCCCACGTGACCCACGTGACCCTTGGCAGAAGCTTTAACATACAAGCATTTAAATGCCCATCACGTGATGGCACGTGATGCTCCAAAAGATGTGATATTCTCAGCAGAACGAATGAAGGGAGGCCGCCCTCACGTGCTACCACGTGACCCCTCTTGCTTTAGTGTTTAACACTAAATTGGAACCCCTGAATCCAGTGTTAAAACACTGTCTGGCCTTAGTGTTCAACACTAATCAAAGAACTTTATTTGCAGTGTTTAACACTGAATTTCTTAGTGTTTAACACTAATTTGAAGCCTCTGCTGCTAGTGTTTGACACTGATTTGCTCTAGTGTTTAACACTAATTTGAACCCCCTGTTGCTGGTGTTTAACACCATCTGTCTTTTAGTGTTAAAACATTAACTTGATCCCAGTGTTCAACACAGTTGAATTAACGTTAGCCCAATTGGCTAAATGGCCAGAGGCAAGGCCTCTCCTTCAATGGACCAACGGGAAGCCAATATTCCAAACATGATTGGTCTTAGCCCAAGATGGCCATAAGTCCTCAATTCAGACTTAACTGGGCTAATGGGCTCATAACATAATTAATTGGTCTTGATCCCAAATTGGGCCAAAGAATATTTAATCCACCCCGGTTCAAGGGTACATCTCTTCACTCCTTTGATACTTGGCGTTGTAATTCCTCAACGTCTTCAAAGAGGTGACGGGTCCAAGTAACCACACATTTCGCGGACTGTGGAGTCCTTAAACCCACGGACTATGAGGTCCTTAACCTTGACCGTGATGTCTTAAAACTAACATCGGACTGTGGGGTCCTTAAACTCATGGACTATGAGGTCCTTAACCTTGACCGTGATGTCTTAAAACTGACATTGGACTGTGGAGTCCCTAAATCCATGGACTATGAGGTCCTTAACCTTGACCGTGATGTCTTAAAACTAACATCGGACTGTGGAGTCACTAAATCAACGGACTATGAGGTCCTTAACCTTGACCGGGATGTCTTAAAACTAACTACGGACTGTGGAGTCCCTAAATCCACGGACGATGAGGTCCTTAACCTTGACCGCAATGTCTTAAAACTAACATTGGACCGCAATGTCCTTAAACTACCCATGGACCGCAATGTCCTTAAACTACCTACCGACCGTAATGTCACTAAACTAAACAACAGAGCCCCCCTTTTATTGAAATCTTATTGGATCTAAACGATCCCGTTAGGTCGATCTTAGTCTAAAAGCTAGACTAACGTATCCTTAACAAACGTTTAAGTCGATCTTAGTCTCAAATGAGGCTAACGTATCCTTAAACCCAAACCCCCAAACCGAAATCTAAGATAATACGGATTTGGACTAGTCCACGCCCTACGGGCGACGACATAACTCAGTCTCCGTATACAATCCACGGACAACAAAACACAGAACAAACACACACGACACGAAGTGACCATCTGGAGAAGGAGAAAGTTGTTACCGCAATGCGGTAGCGTAATTAACTGCAGGGGCTTGCGCCTGCAGGGAAGAGTGTCCCCACAATCAAAAACCCCTCAAGCGAGGGGGAATCTGACGAAGTCTGCTACATCGGACGCATCCGTTAAAACCTTCGATATAGGTGGACGGATGCACCAATTAGCATCTGCCCCGAATTTCAGGCAAGTCGCCAGTCGCGCCGTCGTTCGGAGGGGAACAATACCCCCCCTCGAGATAGAGTTACCCTCTCTACGAGTGGCAGTTCATTATGAGCTAACGGACGAAGAGAATGCTCACCTTCGGCTTGAGGAGTTCGATGCCCTTGATGAAACCAGGCTCATAGCGCAACAAAATCTCGAAGCTTATAAAGAAAAGATGACGCGCTCATACGAGAGATTGACTAGGCCGAGAACATTCCGCCAAGGCGAACTCGTACTAGTGGTCAAAAGACCTATGATCCCCAATCGTGCCAAACGGGGGAAATTAGAGCCGAATTACGAAGGCCCGTATATCATAGAAAAAGTTTACCAGAGTGGAGCCTATCTACTTATGGACATGCATGGTGAAAGACCTTTCAGGCCAATAAACGGTCGCTTCTTGAAGAAATACTACGCCTGACAAGTCACGGCCTAGGTCAACGATAGATGACGACGCTTATATCCTCTCGCTATCTTCCTAAGCCCAAACTTTATAAGTAGTAGCCAACAACGGACCGAAATGTCCTTAAACTAACGACGGACCGAAACGTCCTTAAACTAACGACGGACCGAAACGTCCTTAAACTAACAACGGACCACTATGTCCTAAAATTGGCTAATGACCGAGACGTCGATAAACTACTATGGACCGCAGCATCCCAAGGCTGACAAAAAAAACAAAAAAAATGATATGTCCATAAGCAAAATAGGCACGGATGAAAACCCGAAAGGGATCCGTGAGTAAAAACAGCAGGGCTACCGGCGAGTTTTATGAAAACCCATAAGGGCGCAAGCTCGTTAAAAGACACTTGCAAGGTCCTTTCGATCCTGTAAGGAGAAACCACCTGCGTGAGATCCTTACGACTCACAAGGGAGAAACACATTTAGGGATCCACACGATCCCTAAGAAGAAATTACACTTGCGAGATCCTCACGACTCGTAAGGAGAACCCTCCTTTGAGACCCTTACGGCTCATAGGATTCAAAAGCCTTAAGCTACAGGGATCTGAACATGTTCTTAAGCCATCACAGCCTCCAATTCTGCCCCACAAGCATCTCAATATCGACCCTTGTAAACAATCCACGGGCACGAATAAACATTTCCCTAACAAAGTCCCACCAGAGACTGGGGATATGCTCATATGGCAAAAGACACTTGTAAGTCCTCTCGACTTATAAGGAGAAAGCACTCTTGTAAGATCCTTACGACTTATAAGAGACCATACATTTAGGAATCCTCATGATTCTTAAGGAGAAAACACACCTACAAGATCCTCACGACTCGTAGGGAGAAATACCTTTATGAGACCCTTACGGCTCATGAAGTCAAAATCCTTAGTCGACAGGATCTTAACCCTGTTTACTAAGCCACCTTTGTTCGAACCGACAAAGGCAAATGATGATTCGCTCCTGACAATATCCCAGTTGTAGCGATGCTGATGCCTAAATCGGTATCAAATCCCAAACTCACAGCGAAAAGCCAGCGAGCCACAAATGCATATGAAATAGCCGAAATGATTGGGCAACTTGCAACAAAATCAGCAAGTAAAAACATTGCATACAAAATAGCCGAAATGGTTGGGCAACTCGCAATAAAAAGCAGGGAGTAAAAACAAAAAAATGGCCGAAATGATTGGGCACCGCGAAAAAATAGCCGAAATGATTGGGCAATCGCGACTCTCGCGATATAAAAGCTGAAATGATAGAGCATCGCGGAAAGAAAAATATAAAATGAAACTTTTTGCCCTACAGGTGAGATCACATTGATCCCTGTATACAATCCAGGGGCACAAACAAAGAAGGAACCATACCTTCCCCCAAGGATCCATCCGAATGAGAGCCAAATTTTGACGGTTCACAGAAAGCCTAGAGATCATCTCAACATTCGTCCCATTACAACAGACGCAACATCAGTAAAGCGGAACCTTGGCAATTCCCAGTTCCATGACTCGGCGGTGCATAGACAACCGAGAGTCAATCCCCGACTCCGTGAAATGCGGATAAAGTCAACCAAATCCTGGTATAGTGGAACACGGCTTATGTCAATCTTGACCCCGTGGGAAGCGTCCAGAGTGGATCCTGGTCCTTGCGGAACACGGCTAATGTCAATCTTGACCCCGGGGAAGCATCCGGAGCAAATCCTGGCCTAGTGGAACACGGCTAATGTCAATCCTGACCCCATGGGAAGCTTCTAGAGCGGAACCTGGTCCTTACGGAACACGGCTAATGTCAATCCTGACCCCGTGGGAAGCGTCCAGAGCGAAACCTGGTCCTTACAGAACACGGCTAATGTCAATCATGACCCCGTGGGAAGCGTCCAGAGCAAATCCTTGTCTAGTGGAACACGGCTAATGTCAATCCTGACCCCGTGGAAAGCGTCCAGAGCGGAACCTGGTCCTTGCGGAACATGGCTAATGTCAATCCTGACCCGTGGGAAGCATCCAGAGCAAATCCTGGTCTAGTGGAACATGACTTATGTCAATCCTGATCCCGTGGGAAGCGTCCAGAGCAAATCCTGGTCTAGTGGAACACGGCTAATGTCAATCCTGACCCCGTGGGAAGCGTCCAGAGCGGATCCTGGTCCTTGCCGAACACGGCTAATGTCAATCCTGACCCCGTGGGAAGCATCCAGAGCAAATCCTGGTCTAGTGGAACACGGCTTATGTCAATCCTGACCCCGTAGGAAGCGTCCAGAGAGGATACTGGTCCATGTGGAACACGGCTAATGTCAATCCTGACCCCGTAGGTGAAAGGTTCCTAGGCACCCTAGTAAGGTCTCACAAGGCATCGGACATGCCAATTTCAAATTTTTGATGCCGAGAAACCCTAGACTACGGATCTTTAGACTAGATGTTTAGGCGAAACGGAAAACTAGTTAACTATTTAACTATAGGTTAGATGCTACAACCTTTGTAGATCCGGATTTCCACCTCCTTAGCTCCACTTGGTCATGCTCTCGCTGTCCATCATGAATCCTCGACTCACACGTCGGCTTCATCGGAAAGTCGGGCAAGCAAGGTCGTCGGCTTCGTGTCAAAGACGATCTACGTCGAGGTTGCACTAGTTCAAGCTCCGGCTTCACAAACTTGTGAAACTTGTGAAGAAAACACCCGGAACCACTTGGCAAGAGGTAGAGGATGAAGAAATAGGAGATGGGTTCACTTTAGATTTGGATTTCTCACTCTAGATCACAAGTTGCCATTAATGGCATCAAGGTTTCTCACTTTGAGAAGAAGAAGAAGATGATAGAATTCTTGTGATAAGTTATCTCTAAAATGAATAATAAAGGAATTCTTATCATCTTCTAACCATGGTCAAGTGTAGAGAATTGACCATGGTTAGTGGGAGTGGTTAGGTTTAAGCAAGGAGACAAAATGGCATCATTACTAAAAGCTTCATGAAGCTTCACCACACTTCATGATAAAATGAAACCCTTTTGTTTCCATAAAGCAATTTAATAAATAATAAATGGATTTAATAATAAGAGAATAAATCTTAAACCCTAACCACTCTCATAACCATGGTTGCATTCTTTACACAAAGCCAAAACTACATGCATCATCAAACATGATACATATATTTGCACAAAAGTATATCACATATACAATGTGTAAATCAAGTGAGAAAAATCCGTTTAAAGTGAACCAATACTAGTTAATGTAAAGTAATATATCAAATATATAATTATACATTAAATCATTAAATCAACACTTGATTCAATGATCCGGTCATGTCGCACATAACCGACTAGTATTCAATGTATCGACTTATCGAATCGATCTTCGATTCGATAACTAGGTTATATCATATACAACCAATCGAAACATTAATCGCGAGAATCAAATACGGTATCACATACACGCATTATTCTCGGTCCCGCACATATCTCATATGCGCTCCTATTTCGTTTCGCTTGAGCCAGGAAACCTCTGTGTAGGACTCTAAAGACTCGTCAATACGCCGGTAGCAGATGATGATCATATCATGCACCCACAAGCCTCAAGCGGTCTGCTAAACATAACGGCCACCCGGGTATTGAGCGATCAGAAGATCGACGAGCTAGCCCGCTCACACTCCTGTGAATCCGACCAGTAACACTTGCCATACAGTCCGGTCTCTTCGTCTGATATGTCGCATATCAAGTCTAGGGGTGGTAAACGTCAGACCCCAATAATCCGATAAGTCGCGCCGATGTGAGGCTCATAACGGGTCGAGAAACTACTGGTAACACTTACCAGCAAATCTCTGATCAGCCCTGGCCAGGGACTTCCCTGCTACGGCCAATCGAGCACTGCGCAACATCAACCCCCAATACCGGGAGAGACGAAACCCCTCCTATCGCTCATTGCCTCCATGTGACTCGGGACTGTGCCCAAAGACCACCGTTTTGCACGCCCTCATGGACGTGGTAAGGTGGAGATCAAAGCACAGTGGGAATCACACAAGACTCTATGACGATCTCGGGTCTACAGACTATCCTGTACAAGTGTCACCTGAGAACTGCCATCTGACGTGAGGTATAATACCATCTGGGAGTTCTCGGCGAGTCCGTCTAGTGTACCCAGTCTCCACTGAGCACCCGTATACCATCTCTGATGTCAAACACCAATGGATATGGGATCATCCATCGCCCATCACATGGGTCGAGAAGCGCATACGCTAGTCTACTCTGGTATATCGATGCCCCATCTCGATACACCCACGACTAGGGACCTTGAAGGATGTACTTATGGACTACCATGTCCCCACTAGTATGATCTGCATCATAGTCCAGGTAGTCAAGTACACATCCTAAGGGCTTTATCAACATGTAACTACAAGACAGTATAAAGAGACTAGTGTACATGTTAAGATAAAGAGTAACCAGATAACATACTATCATATCGAGCAAGAAAGTCATCTCTATATATGTCCAAGCATCCAATATAATATACAACATCTGTACAATACTGGCCTCTAGGGCATACATACAACTAACAATCTCCCACTTGCACTAGGTCCAGCTGCTTTAGTATCGCATACCGAGCATCCCGAAGAGTCTCTCAAACTGTGTCTGGGGAATGGCCTTCGTGAGTGGATCCGCCGTGTTGTTCTTCGTGTCAACTCTCCTGACCTCGATCTCCCGGCGATCAACTATCTCCCGGATCAGGTGATACCGCCTCAGAATATGCCTGGATCGCTGATGGGACATTGGACCAGTGAATGTAGAGAGATCGTCAGTGAATGTAATGAAGTAGGAAGAACCATTTCTGGCGTGTGTAGACATTGGACCGCATACATCACTATGCACCAGTCCCAAGAGTTCAGTAACTCTTTCTCCGTGTCCTTTAAACGGAGTTTTGGTCATTTTTCCTTTGAGACATGAATGGCAAGTGTCATAGGTTCAAATATCCGTTCTTATGCAACTTAGCTAGTCGTGTCTCATTGATATGGCCAAGTCTACAGTGCCACAAGAAGGATTCGTTCATTTCTGAGCTTTTCCTTTTGTGTGTGTTTTGTATATTGAAGACTGTATTTTGATTGAGAATGAATATGCCATTATGTAGCGAGCCTGATGCAATCAACCTTTGATCTAGGAATATGTTCATAACATTATCCTTTACTACAAAATTATAACCTTCTTTACTTAATAAAGAAACTGATATAATGTTGCACATCATGTTCGGTATATAATAGCACTCATTCAGGACTAGTGTATCACCATTTGGTAATACCAGGTGATATATGCCAACTGCTTTGGCTGCAACATTTGCCCCATTCCCTACATGAACGGAATGTTCACCTTTTTTCAGTTCTCTACCTTTTCGCAGCCCATGTAACATCTTACATATATGGGATCCTGACCCGGTATCTAATACCCAGGACGTAGGGTGAACTGAGAAACAGTTCTCAATAACAAACACACCCGAAGATGATGCATCAACATGCATGTTCTCCGTTTGGGCGGTGTGAGAATCCAGATATTCTCCTGTTTCCTGTTCAGTCTTATAACATTTATAAGATAGAACGGGTCCAACGTTCCCCTGCACAGTATAACATGCGGGTTCGGTCAATACATCCATATTATTATCTTGATTAAGGCATGAACTGGTCGCTACCTGGAGAGAGAGAGAAGAAAACACTTTAGCGTATGCTCGTGCAAGATCAGATTGGTTATTATCTTATCTAATCAGGATGGCTCCCACTGCTTTTTATCAAATCTTCCTTCAAACCCTAAAAGGAAAGACTAGCCGGGATTAATTACACACTACAAGTTCGCCAATCTTTCAGCCAGGCCAGTGTCGGTACTTTGAGGGAGGTCCCCCGTGCTTTCGCACGAACCTAATTAATGTAAACCTCGTTTTCCCAGAGGCGTAACCTCGTTAACACCTTTCTAGACACCTACTTGATCGGCTAATTGTAATGTATAAAACTCTCCCAGGAGTAACAATTACTCGCAGTGGGTATCGGGATCCAACTATCTCATAGAAGGTATGCAATCTCATTGCAAATTTCAACACTTGAAATTCCCGATAATATTTTGCCTCAGGCGATCTATGACCTTGACTGAGTCAACAAACCATAGACCGCAAGTAAAGTTCAACCCGTCATTTCCTGATTGAATTAAACCCACCCGCACGACCCTTGACTAAGTCAACAAGGCCGCACGACTACCCTAATCCAATCTGCATCATATGCATAAACAGATAAATAGTAATCAGCTACCGCACACTACGCCTTGACTGAGTCAACAAACGCAGCATGAATACTAACTATTATTCATCTGAAATGACGGAGGGCTACGTCAGGTTTTTAAGAAAACCCTTTGCGTAATGAACTTTATATCGTTGTAGAATCAAATGAAGTTTTGAAATGGAGTGATTTTGAGGCTTTTCTAGTTTTGCTAAAGGAGTCACTCCGGGCGAAGGGATCTCGGTCCTTTCCTCGTCGAATGAGGTGCGGGATATATCATATATATCGCTGTGCAAAGCAAAAACTCAAAAGCAGTCAAAAGCAAACCGAGTGTGTAGCATCTGCCAGTTATTGCTAAAGGAGACACTCCCGGTGAAGGGATCTCGGTCCTTTCCTCATCGAATAAGGTGCGGGGTATATCATATATACCGCTGTGCAAAGCAAGAACTGTAGCTACCTGTTTTATTTTAAAATTCGATTCTACAACATCTTAGGTTTCTTATCTTTCATTAATCACATTAATGAAGTCCCATCATTTAAATACCTAAACATCACAGATAGATATGACGTACACTTATGCCATCCGCATTCGCCTCGATGTCCCCTCATGCACCGTTAGGTTAGGTAACTAACGACAGAGCAGGGCAGGGCTAGCGCGGGTGTAAAACATAAGTAACGTCTATATAATATATCATATATACTATATACTATATCCATCACAGAGTCACAACACAGATATCGCAGCAGAATAAACATATGAAATATTGGATATACTAGGACGTCCGTGTTTTCAATATGAGCCAGTATAAAACACGGATTCCACGGTCGTGATGAATAGCCAATCCCACACTCCTAGACCCCTACGAGAGCGGCAAGCAACCCTGCCAATTCTAGGGTTAGGAGACCCGGACTCGACTCCTCGAGTTGGTCTCCCACTGGACCCCAGAACCCGGTTACTTATGCTCTCCCCCTTGGGTCTATCCTAATGCGGAAAAGTAAATAATATACAAAAGGTGACATCTTCCGCTACCTGGAAGTGCCCCAAATAAAAGAATATTACATACAAATTTTTACATGAATGAAAATGAAAAACACTCATCTCACATAAAAACCCCCGGCTATTCAAAACACGACGATCCAATCTAACATATCCAGCAACACATAACATCACATGTCATCAACGTAAGTAAGTATGCATACCCCAATTGTCGTTGATGTATAGCAACGAAACCGGCGATATGAACATACTACACTTACGGTCACAGAAAAGAAAGTGTAAAACTACAACAATTGGAATCCGCAACCTCTTTAGACATCACATGCCTAACAGATATAAATCCCGCATTTTAGTCTCATTATCGAAAACTCTTTTCAATATCATATGGGACTAAACTGCTAAATTTATAACATTCATTCAGTTATCACATAACTGTTTGTGAATTCCAATTATTGTATCACATTCCAGATAAACAGATAATGTTAAACTTTCCGATCGAACAGTCGAATACCCAAGTTTTCCCGATACAGTCCAACACATGAAATAAGTCTAGCAACATTCAGTTCGTGCCTCAGTACCAACGGTCCAGCCGTAGAAGGGTCAAGCCAACGCCTCACATGTGGCACGCCGTACTGCCCCAAACCCGAAGGTTCAAAGGGCAGTTCAAGACGGTCACATAATCGAGTTAAGGTTTGTTGTCTTCTAGAGGGTCCATCGCGTTACTTGCACTACTTAGAACGTCGTTAAACTACGGAAAAATCCAACACTTGGAAATTTCCCGACAGGGGAAAAAAATGGATATTTATATCCGGTCGAACTTTTTAACATATTCTGGAAATTATCCGGAAATACACAAAGACGAAATTTGATAGCCCGAACGAATAATTGAATCCCCAAAGCAACCCCAAAATACTCTTCTGTAGAGTCACAATAAAAATACCCAGAAAACATAATCTCTGAATTCATGAATTACTGTGGAAAAATAACCAGACAAAGGGACAGTACGGCCGCGGAACCGCCGCGAATGCATAGCTCGTGCCGCGGTTCCGCGGTGGAAAAGTTGAATCAGGCCCTCGAATTTCACAGTATTTCATATAAGACCCTGCATGATTTTCTGGACATTTTTAATTGAAAAAAATCGAAAATTTCAGAAATTTTCCAGAGAGCACCTTGGAATTATAGTTTCGGGTTCGTTCGGACTTCAAACTCCGTCGGGACTTCGCCTAAGGCTCTAGCTAGGCTCTGATACCAGTGAAAGGTTCCTAGGCACCCTAGTAAGGTCTCACAAGGCATCGGACATGCCAATTTCAAATTTTTGATGCCGAGAAACCCTAGACTACGGATCTTTAGACTAGATGTTTAGGCGAAACGGAAAACTAGTTAACTATTTAACTATAGGTTAGATGCTACAACCTTTGTAGATCCGGATTTCCACCTCCTTAGCTCCACTTGGTCATGCTCTCGCTGTCCATCATGAATCCTCGACTCACACGTCGGCTTCATCGGAAAGTCGGGCAAGCAAGGTCGTCGGCTTCGTGTCAAAGACGATCTACGTCGAGGTTGCACTAGTTCAAGCTCCGGCTTCACAAACTTGTGAAACTTGTGAAGAAAACACCCGGAACCACTTGGCAAGAGGTAGAGGATGAAGAAATAGGAGATGGGTTCACTTTAGATTTGGATTTCTCACTCTAGATCACAAGTTGCCATTAATGGCATCAAGGTTTCTCACTTTGAGAAGAAGAAGAAGATGATAGAATTCTTGTGATAAGTTATCTCTAAAATGAATAATAAAGGAATTCTTATCATCTTCTAACCATGGTCAAGTGTAGAGAATTGACCATGGTTAGTGGGAGTGGTTAGGTTTAAGCAAGGAGACAAAATGGCATCATTACTAAAAGCTTCATGAAGCTTCACCACACTTCATGATAAAATGAAACCCTTTTGTTTCCATAAAGCAATTTAATAAATAATAAATGGATTTAATAATAAGAGAATAAATCTTAAACCCTAACCACTCTCATAACCATGGTTGCATTCTTTACACAAAGCCAAAACTACATGCATCATCAAACATGATACATATATTTGCACAAAAGTATATCACATATACAATGTGTAAATCAAGTGAGAAAAATCCGTTTAAAGTGAACCAATACTAGTTAATGTAAAGTAATATATCAAATATATAATTATACATTAAATCATTAAATCAACACTTGATTCAATGATCCGGTCATGTCGCACATAACCGACTAGTATTCAATGTATCGACTTATCGAATCGATCTTCGATTCGATAACTAGGTTATATCATATACAACCAATCGAAACATTAATCGCGAGAATCAAATACGGTATCACATACACGCATTATTCTCGGTCCCGCACATATCTCATATGCGCTCCTATTTCGTTTCGCTTGAGCTAGGAAACCTCTGTGTAGGACTCTAAAGACTCGTCAATACGCCGGTAGCAGATGATGATCATATCATGCACCCACAAGCCGCAAGCGGTCTGCTAAACGTAACGGCCACCCGGGTATTGAGCGATCAGAAGATCGACGAGCTAGCCCGCTCACACTCCTGCGAATCCGACCAGTAACACTTACCATACAGTCCGGTCTCTTCGTCTGATATGTCGCATATCAAGTCTAGGGGTGGTAAACGTCAGACCCCAATAACCCGATAAGTCGCACCGATGTGAGGCTCATAACGGGTCGAGAAACTACTGGTAACACTTACCAGCAAATCTCTGATCAGCCCTGGCCAGGGACTTCCCTGCTACGGCCAATCGAGCACTGCGCAACATCAACCCCCAATACCGGGAGAGACGAAACCCCTCCTATCGCTCATTGCCTCCATGTGACTCGGGACTGTGCCCAAAGACCACCGTTTTGCACGCCCTCATGGACGTGGTAAGGTGGAGATCAAAGCACAGTGGGAATTACACAAGACTCTATGACGATCTCGGGTCTACAGACTATCCTGTACAAGTGTCACCTGAGAACTGCCATCTGACGTGAGGTATAATACCATGTGGGAGTTCTCGGCGAGTCCGTCCAGTGTACCAAGTCTCCACTGAGCACCCGTATACCATCTCTGATGTCAAACACCAATGGATATGGGATCATCCATCGCCCATCACATGGGTCGAGAAGCGCATACGCTAGTCTACTCTGGTATATCGATGCCCCGTCTCGATACACCCACGACTAGGGACCTTGAAGGATGTACTTATGGACTACCATGTCCCCACTAGTATGATCTGCATCATAGTCCAGGTAGTCAAGTACACATCCTAAGGGCTTTATCAACATGTAACTACAAGACAGTATAAAGAGACTAGTGTACATGTTAAGATAAAGAGTAACCAGATAGCATACTATCATATCGAGCAAGAAAGTCATCTCTATATATGTCCAAGCATCCAATATAATATACAACATCTGTACAATACTGGCCTCTAGGGCATACATACAACTAACCGTGGGAAGCATCCAGAGCGGAACCTGGTCCTTGCGGAACACGACTAATGTCAATCCTGACCCCGTGAGAAGCGTCCAGAGCCGAACCTGGTCCTTACGGAACACGGCTAATGTCAATCCTGACCCCGTGGAAAGCATCCAGAGCGGAACCTGGTCTTTGCGGAACACGACTAATGTTAATCCTGACCCCGTGGGAAGCGTCCAGAGCAAATCCTGGTCTAGTGGAACACGGCTTATGTCAATCCTGACCCTGTGGGAAGCGTCAAGAGCAGATCCTGGTCTAGTGAAACACGGCTAATGTCAATCCTGACCCCGTGGGAAGCGTCCAGAGCGGATCCTGGTCCTTGCGGAACATGGCTAATATCAATCCTGACCCCGTGGGAAGCGTCCAGAGCGAATCCTGGTCCCGTGGAACATGGTTAAAGTCAATCCTGACCCCGTGGGAACGCCCAGAGCAACCCCTGACTCCGTGAAATGCGGATAATGTCAACCCTATCAATCACTTACGGGTCATCTCGACTCGTAAGGATGAAAACTCTCTTGTAAGATACTTACGACTTATATGAGAACACACACTTAGGAATCCTCATGATTCCTAAGGAGAAAATACACCTACGAGATCCTTTCGACTCGTAGGGAGAAAATTCTTTATGAGACCCTCACGGGTCATAAAGTTGAAAAGCCTTAGGCAGCAGATCTGAACCTGCTTCCTAAGCCATCACTACCTCTCGAACAGTTCAACACGGAATGTTCTCTATCAACTACAGGTAACATGCCAGCAACAAAGAAAAGAGAAGAAAAGCAAGAGATGACACAAGATAGTACGAAAGAAATATATCTTTTATTCATAAATTCAATTAGAAACAAAATACATCATATGAAAGAATAAAAGATGGATACATGTTATTCAAAATTTACAAATTGGTACAAAAACAACTATTGGGAGGGAGGCATTTTCAATAAACCAATCAGTTGCTCGGGCACTCCCCTCAGCCCCCTTTCACGATCAGCTGCCGCGGCCAACTCCGCTTCAACCTGAGGCCGTTGTTGCAAATAAGATGAAAGTTGCTCATCAATGATCCGCTGAGCTACCTCACTACTTTGCGCATCTCGCTCGATGAGTTCGAGCTTCTGCCTCAGCGTTAGCCCGACAAAAATACATTTTAGAAGGCCCTCAAAGATAGCTTTCAACTGTACAGCATTTGCATCAACCTGAGCATGCAATTGAGCAGATTCACTTGAAGCCTCTTCACATTCCTTATGCTTTAAGGCCGCTTCTTGTTCAAGATGGCGGAAGTAGGGAGTGCTCTGCTTAACCCACGCAGCCCGCTGGGAGTTCACAGCCAGGACCTCGGGAGCAGGACGTCCGAATTCGAGCTCATGCAGACAGGCTTCAATTTTCCTGCAGTGATTAACCCAAGACTCAATGACGCCCTCACTATGAAAGTTCACGAGCGTCGCCAGCATAGGATTAACCTCCGCAGCAAAATCTGCAGCGAATGTAGGAGCTTCCGCGTCAAGCTCCTCGATATAATCGCTCAACATGCGCAGACTAGTCTGTTGGTTATAGTGCCCTCAAAGTCAATTATTGGATCGCGGGTACATGATTGCAATGATTGAGGAGGACCTATACCGGTAGCACAGTCTTACTTGAGATGATAGTATGCTATCTGGTTTGCCTTTTCAGTCGTGTAAAGGTGCAGGAGACTGATCACTGTTACACATTGATAGAGCCCTTAGGATCTTGCTTGACTACCAACAGTATGATGGCGATCATATATGTGAGAGTTGGGTAGTCTATAAGCACATCCTTAATAGTGGTCCCTAGTCGTGGAGTTTCGAGACAGGCATCGATACTCCGGAGTAGACTAGTATATACAGTCGAGACCCCCGACGAGGGGCGGTGGCCGGTCTCACCAGCCATTGGTGTCAGTTGGATCACCTAAGATGTATACAGGTGCTCATTGGGTTATGAGTACACCGGACAGGACTCGCCGGGAACCTGCTAGTTGGTATTATACCTATCGTCAGATAGCAGTTACCTGGTGACATGTGTACATGTTAGTTCATCGACCTGAGGTCGTCAATTGTCTCGTGTGAGTTCCCACTGTGCTTTGATTTCTACCCTACCATGGCTCAAAGGAGTCGTGCAAACAGGTATTTTTTGGGTACAGTCCCGAGCCACATGGAGGCAGGTGAGTGGATCGGCAGGAGATTCGTCTCTCCCGGTATTGGGGGTGAGATCGTGTTGTGTCTAGGAAAGCTGGTAAGTATTCCAGTAGTTGGCCAAGGCAATGTGAGAATTACTGGTAAGTATTCCAGTAGTTTCTCAAGGTGTTCAGGGCTTGTCTCCGACACGACTTATACCGCTTTTGGGGGTCTGACGTTACCAGCCCCCTAGCCCGATATGCGATACTCATTGACGAACGGACCGGACTGTACATTATATTGTCACTGCTAGGCTCAGTAGGGTTTCAGGATGAGTTCGCTCATCGGCTACCCTTGAGGTCAGTACATGGGCAGCCATTACGCACTGCTAGTGCCGCTGACGTGCTTGTGGTTAAACCCACTGCCAGGATACTGACGAGTCATTAGAGTCCCCCACAGATAGTTTCCCAAGTTAGGGCGAAACGTTGTAGAGGCCGTATGGTTTTATAGCAGGGTTCGGAAAATGCACGTGCGTTTACGCACGTGTCAAATTTCGGGCATATAATACTGGTGGGCTTTGGTTTAAGCCGGATCCATGTATTATATTGTGTAGATATAATATCTTTGTCTCTGTTGCATTTGTATTCGATCGTAATACAAATGCGGGGTATGTTTATACTGTTACGGGGGTTATCCTGAAATTCGTTTCGGGATCGCTTTTCGAAGTTGCCAGTTTTCTATCACCGTCTTAAACATTCGGTTTAATACGGATTTATCTTTTCTTGAGGGTGAGTCATGAGGGTGAGTCATGAGGAAGCTTCTTGTTTTGGTGACTAGGTTTAGTGTGCCACCATTTTGCATTAAATGGTTGATGACTAGGTTTAGTGACTCATTATGTGCATTAATTGGTTGATGAGGTGTTAGATTGACTCATTCATTCTATTAATGTTGTGATAAGTTATGATAAGCTTCCATTATGGTCACCCCCTTGCTCCTACACTCACCTCTCCTCTTCATATAGTGGTCGGCCATTCAAAGAGAAGGATGATGATTTTAATTTGGTTCATAGAAATTTGATAAGCTCATTTCTCATTTCATTCCATTCAAAAGGCAACTTCATTAACCGTTCATCCATGGCTTTGGATGAAGCGAGACAAAGTGTTCTACTCATTCTCTACATCAATCTTGGACATGTCGGCTAGCAAATTTCATGTCCGAGTTGCCTCGGTTCAGAGGTGGAAGCCCGTATAAAGATCTGTTAACATGGTGCCACCTAGACGAGGAGACCGGAGATCGAGCGAGATCACAGATGCCGCAAAGGAGCGTGGGATGATGGCTAAAGAACGAAGGACTCGGATCGTTCGGTATAGCCTTTCTACCCCACTTTGTAGTTCTTTTAGTTTAGCGTTAATGGAAGATCCGGGTTAAAGTATGCGATAGCGCCAGTTATAAATGTTTTTGTTCCGCGTTTGGCGTCAGATTGATGGCCGGGGCGCTACCGTACACTTACAGGTATCAGAGCCACGCCATTAAGCTTTACTAACTTGTACTAACGCGTTTAAAACGTCGATCGAACAGAATTTCGAAAACTGAATTTTTCTGTGTAAAGTTTCTGTCGAATTTTTAAACAGGTCTAAAAATCATTTTGAGCATCTCAGAAAATCGTGCAGGCTTTTTTAAGAGCACAGTGAAAATTTGAGCCCATGATTCGACCGTACGGCCGCGGAACCGCCGCACATGCCTTGCTTTGGCGCGGATCCGCGGCCGTCTTGGTGCTTCAGTGGGCCAAATTTCTTCTGGGGCTTCTTCATGGGAAATTGTGGTTCTGGAATGTTTGTTTTGGGCCCAGATTTTATTACCGTATTGCAGATGTACGTGAGGCCCCACTTCGGGAAGTTTTGTCGATCGAAATTTTAAACTTGTTAGTTTACAGTACTTACATTATATCTCTGACCGTGAATGTCATTCGAGCGGTAAATTGCGTCTAATTGCTATAGTCCTTTTAGACGGATTTGCGAACGTGACATTCGCGTTGATGTTCTGTGTTGTGCTGTGATGTTGCGGATTTGTCGTGGTGGATAGCAGTGTGCAATGGTAGTGCAGTTTGGATTTATTTGTACATTTGATATTGTGGGGCGAGCGTCCAACATGTGGACTGCGTCACTGCCTGTTTGTAAAATATTCTTTTGGGGCACGACCGGGCTGAGGTTGATGTATCTGTTGTACATATTTTTCATTTCTGTACTAGGTTTTACCCCGTAACGGAGTGCACGGATAGCCGAGTTCTGGAGGGCAACGGGTCCGCATTTCTTGGATTTGAGAGGCATAGGGGTCTCACTCTAGAATTGGCAGACTATTCACCGCACTCTTACGGGGTACAGGTTGACCCAAGGAGGGGGTGCTCAAGTTACCGGATTCCATGAAGTGCAGGGTGGTCCATTCACTATGCTGTAGGGGGCTGCCTCGCTTCAGGTTTTGGCGGGTAACTTGCCGCACCCGTAGGGGTCTGGGTTTCATTGCACAGGCTATCCACACGACCGGGGGAACGTCGGGTTTCAACAGCGGCTCTGTGAAACCCGGGGATCCCAGATTATCTGTATTGTTCTGTGATGCTTATTACTTTTCTGTAATGTGCATATTATCACACCTGGAGCGATTATTGTATATTGGTATATATACTAGTAGATGTTGTATATGTTTTACACCCGCGCTAGTTCAGTTCCCGCTCTGTTGTTAGTTAAGTAACCTAACGGGTGATGACGGGCCCCAGTGGTGAATGCGGATGGCATATATGTACATTTTATTTTCGTTCTTTTCTGGTATGATTAATTGATGGGACTGCGTTGATTCTGATCAATGCAAAGGAAAACAAACTTGTTTGGATGTTGTTGGAACAATTTTAAAAAGTGTTATTACAAAGACGTTTTCTTTTGTTTTGCATAGTGGTATTCAGTTGGAATATCCTGCACCTCATTGCACGAGGAAAGAGCTGAGATCCCTTCACCGGGAGTGACCCCTTGGGTAGAAGTTTATATCAGGGTAATAACTTCACTATAGTCGATTACATGTTGCTTTGCATCGCGGTATTCAGTTGGAATATCTTGCACCTCATTCCACGAGGAAAGAGCCGAGATCCCTTCACCGGGAGTGACCTCTTTAGCAAAGGTTTTCGCCACTATATTTTTATAAAAATCTATCAGGTTCCTTCAGCGATATCAAGTTCGTTACGTTAAGGGTTTTTCGCCAAAAAAACAGCCGTAGCCCTCCGTCGTTTCAGACGGTCGCACGTAGTATTCATGCTATGTTTGTTGGCCTTTGTCAAGGCATAGTGGATGGTAGCTGCTTGTTACTGTTCTGTTGCACTAGATAGATGAGTTGGTTTGGGACAGTCGTATTACCTTGTTGGCCTTCGTCAAGGGTATGTACGGGTGGGTTCGAATTGACAAGATAATGACGGGTAGAACTTGACATGTGACTTATGATTTGTTGGCCTTCGTCATGGTCATAGAACATGGGGTAAAAATCACATCGGGAGTTTCTAAAGAAACTGAAACTTTCCAGGCATGCGCATACCTTCTGGAGTGTGATAACGTGAGTGGATTCCGTCACGTTATCATGCGATGAGAGTTGGATCCCGATTCCCACTGATGAGTTGGTTTACTCTTCGGGTGATCCCGATTGATTCTTCTTTCAGGTTTTGGAGGAGAATTTGACAGTACAATGGGAGGTTTCCGGATTAGATAAAGTGATAAGCATTCTGATCTAGGTTAGAGTGCACGCAGAGTGTTTCTTTTCTCTCTCTCTTTGGCAGCGACCTTTGACCGACCCTTGACTATGACTCAGTGACCAAGTTGACCGAACCTTCTTAAAATACTGGCTTTTGGATTGTCTGAGTTGCACAAGTCATTGCCACTCCTTCTTTTACCCTTTGAATTTCTCAGAACACCTCGTATCGCTACTAGTATCCACTTCCATTGGATAAATCCATCGTATGGTTATATACGAACTCGAAGGGACTTCTTCGAGGATGGATCCAGGTTCAGGAGAAATAGAATTGGTTTATTCAGTTGTCTTTTATTATCACCTTCTCTCAGGTTGCGAAGGCTCCTTGGTTTAGGAGAGTACACATATTACGCTTATTGGATAGTCTTCTTCCAAACCATAAGCAGGTGCCGAAAGGTAGGGAATGAAAAAAACCAATTACCCTAAGTAGGGTGTACAGAAGATAATATATAAAGACAAAATAAAGGGATTAGAAAGAGGGCAAAGTAAATTGCGACTGCTATCATTCACGACCAAACCGCGTACTTCATCGCCACTCCTATTTCACCTTTGCTTTTTTCCCCAGTTCGGGAGAAATAGAATAAGGTATTATTCAGTTGTCTTTTACCATCACCTTCTCTCAGGTTACGAGTACTCCTTGGTTTAGGAGGGTACACCTATTATGCTTACTGGATAGTCTTCTTCCAAACCATAGGCTGGTGCCGAACGGTAGGGAATGAAGAAAACCACTTAGCCTAAAAGAGGTATACGGAAGGAAATGACTAAAGATAAATAAAGGGATTTGGAGAGATGGCAAATAAATATACGGTTACAGTCATGAATTGGATTATGGAAGAGGCATTACTAAGAATACCAGGATATCCCTACGAAACATTTTCATGTTTTAGTTTCACTGTGCATTGTTAAAGGAAAACTGATTTCCCGAAAAGATACTTGCTCCAGGGTATGTATTTACCAGGTATGATTCTCACATCTGTATGGTTTTACAGATGATGAGTGGGAGTAAGTTATTGGGAATAAGGTGATCATCCTCATTATATCGGAATTCGTTGTAATTGGTGATATTTGAGGAAATCGCCTGGGTTTTTGCCAGACGTCATGTATTTGGTTTTGAGTATCCGTTGTTGAGCACCAATTTCAAAATGATATATCTGTACGTTTATTTTTATAAAGTCAGATATAACTTTTTGATATTATGTCGGTGACATTTACCTATATCAGTTGGCGATTGGGTAAGGAGTATTGAACAACGGAGTAGTTCTTTACCATAAGTACAGTTTTCAACCTACGATGCACAGGTTTTGAGTTATTCAACTCAGGGGACTCATACAGAGTATTGTATGCTGTCCAGTGTCCATCAGGACAAAGGGGTTGGTCCTCGTACTATGTTCTGTTTACTTATGACTTCTCTAGTTTTTAGACAAGTGTTTCGTTGAAATACAAGGTCTAAGTTTTGAGAAGTTGTTTGTATAAGAATAAAGTACAGAACCAGATGTCGCAAGTATCGGGATTTCTTCAAAAAGATCGAAGATGTAGATACTTGTGATTGGTATTCAGTTGATAGTAATGGTTTTGAGAAACTTGTTTCTCTTTCAGGTTACTCATAATTGGATGTATTCCTAAGTTGAGTAATGCTGATTAGCCTCTCTCTATTAAGATGATATGCACTGGAGACAGCTGCATGATTAGAATCTGGTTCCAATTAAATAAGTGCCAAAGTTTCTATATTGGATATAGAATGGTTCATATCTTAACGATGTTAAGGTACGGGGAGTTATCCGGCTTATGCTTAAAACCAGACTTTGGATAACTCAGGGCACATTTCTGTAATGGCAGTTTGTGGGTTGGCCCAGACTATGACGAGGGTTGACTTTCTACCATCTGGAAGATCAATGGTGATATTGTTCTTGACTCGCCACAGTTTTAGTAAAATGGATTTTTTCAGAAAACAGTAGTGGGAGTATGGTAGAACTGGAAGTGATTCCAGAACCGCAAACGATTACGGAAAATTTAATAGAACCTAAAGATTCAATCAGGTTTGACATTCCATTAGCCACTCCGCAGATATGGTGGGTAACCTCAGACATCCGAAAGGTACTCAGATAGTCTCAAGGACGGTGACAGGGAGGTTGTTGCTTACCCAGACCTGACACTACTGTTGTTCCTGGCTATGAGACCCGGCAGGAGGTTAAGTATAGCGTCGTTCTAAACTAGTTTCAGAAGTGCACGTATATATTATTCTGCCAGAGGGTTGTTGTGGTCAGTGGGAGCAGCGGAAGCATAGTGGGCAAGAAGCTTATGTCTATTTATAGACTTGAGCAGAATAGCGGAGATAGATCATCTAATTTTGATATAACAGTCATGGGTTTGACTTCATCAGAATAGGGGATGGATCTGTTAAGAAGGTAGTAGGGTGTGATGTCCTGGTATTTAGATGACATACGCAGAGTAGGAAGTAAAATTCCTATACTACGATCGGTTGTACTGTGGTTGTCACACAGTTGTTTCTCCAGACAGGATATGGATATAATATAAGACATTCTGGTTACTAGATCTATGGTTTTAGATCTAGATTTGGGTAGTTTCCCAATATGGGTACTTTGACAGTATTCTAATGGTATTTAGAATAGATGACTCCTGTCATGGTGGTGTACCTGCAGATGATGGAGTCACCCTCTCTAAAGGTGTCTTACAGACTAAAGGGGAGAGGGATGCGCATGATTGGCAGATCACTTGCTTAGGCAATTGAGTCAATCATGAGATGTCAAGTACCACACCAAATGTTGTTTTTGCACTAGATGCGATAAGTTTATATTAATCCAATCCTGAAGAAACATAAGGAAGCAGTTTTAGAACATAAGTGCATGTTCTACGGATTTGATGACGGCAGCCTCCTTCGGGAGACGGTTATCATTCTAGGCTTCAAAGGTGACATGGATGACAGAGTGGTTGTCAGAGTTATAGTTTTCCCTCTGACGAAGGGAGCAGTATTATGGATAGGTGGTCCAAGAGGATGCTGTGGGAGGCATGGTGCAGGATATTGATTAGGTTCAGTTGACGATACAGTCTAAGAAGTTTGGATTTGGAGTTCATTTATGAACTAGGTCCCATCATATGTCTAGACATATTCTAAGACAAGTATTACTCAATTCGGGAGATGGATTTCTCCTCGAAGTTGAGATTAAGAGAGACATAGAAAGAAACATGAGGGCGGCTGAGGCTTTTTCTCAAACACAATAGTTTTACAAATGGACTTTGTGAAACTGATTAGTAGAGGAGTTGGGTGTTCGGTATCACACGGGCTGTGAGTATGCGACATCGCAATAATTAGCCTTAAGTGCAAGTGGGAGATTGTTGGTTATAGTGCCCTCAAAGTCAGTTATTGGATCGCAGATGCGTGATTGCAATGATTGAGGAGGACCTATACCGGTAGCACAGTCTTACTCGAGATGATAGTATGCTATCTGGTTTGCCTTTATCAGTCGTGTAAAGGTTCAGGTGACTGATCACTGTTACACGTTGATAGAGCCCTTAGGATCTTGCTTGACTACCAACAATATAATGGCGATCATATACGTGAGAGTTGGGTAGTCTATAAGCACATCCTTAATAGTGGTCCCTAGTCGTGGGAGTTTCGAGACTGGGCATCGATACTCCGGAGTAGACTAGTGTATACAGTCGAGACCCCAACGAGGGGCGGTGGCCGGTCTCACCAGCCACTGGTGTCAGTTGGATCACCTAAGATGTATACAGGTGCTCATTGGGTTATGAGTACACCGGACAGGACTCGCCGGGAACCTGCTAGTTAGTATTATACCTATCGTCAGATAGCAGTTCCCTGGTGACATGTGTACAGGTTAGTTCATCGACCTGAGGTCTTCATTTGTCTCGTGTGAGTTCCCACTGTGCTTTGATTTCTACCCTACCATGGTTCAAAGGAGTCGTGCAAACATGTATTTTTTGGGTACAGTCCCGAGCCATATGGAGGCAGGTGAGCGGATCGGCATGGGATTCGTCTCTCCTGGTATTGGGGGTGAGATCATGCTGTGTCTAGGAAAGCCATTACACCAAGTCCTTGGCCAAGGCAGGTGAGAATTACTGGTAAGTATTCCAGTAGTTTCTCAGGGTGTTCAGGGCTTGTCTCCGACACGACTTATACCGCTTTTGGGGGTCTGACGTTACCAGCCCCCTAGCTCGATATGCGATACTCATAGACGAACGGACTGGACTGTACGTATATTGTCACTGTTAGGCTCAGTAGGGTTTCAGGATGAGTTCGCTCATCGGCTACCCTTGAGGTCAGTACATGGGCAGCCGTTACGCACTGCTAGTGCCACTGACGTGCTTGTGGTTAAACCCACTGCCAGGGTACTGACGAGTCATTAGAATCCTCCACAGATAGTTTCCCAAGTTCGGGCGAAACGTTGTAGAGGGCGTATGGTTTTATGGCTGGGTTCGGAAAATGCACGTGCGTTTACGCACGTGTCATATTTCGGGCAGATAATACCGGTGGGCTTTGGTTTAAGCCGGATCCATGTATTATATTGTGTAGATATAATATCTTTGTCTCAGTTGCATTAGTATTCGGTCGTAATACAAATGCGGGTATGTTTATACTGTTACGGGGTTATCCTGAAATTCGTTTCGGGATCGCTTTTCGAAGTTGCCAGTTTTCTATCACCCGTCTTAAACATTCGGTTTAATGCGGATTTATCTTTTCTTGAGGGTGAGTCATGAAGAAGCTTCTTGTTTTGGTGACTAGGTTTTGTGTGTCACTATTTTGCATTAAATGGTTGATGAGTAGGTTTAGTGACTCATTATGTGCATTAATTGGTTGATGAGGTGTTAGATGACTCATTCATTCCATTAATGTTGTAATAAGTTATGATAAGCTTCCATTATGGTCACCTCCTTTGCTCCTACACTCACCTCTCCTCTTCATATAGTGGCCGGCCATTCAAAGAGAAGGATGATGATTTTAATTTGGTTCATAGAAATTTGATAAGCTCATTTCTCATTTCATTCCATTCAAAAGGCAACTTCATTAACCGTTCATCCATGGCTTTGGATGAAGCGAGACAAAGTGTTCTACTCATTCTCTACATCAATCTTGGACATGTCGGCTAGCAAACTTCATGTCCGAGTTGCCTCGGTTCAGAGGCGGGTGCCCGTATAAAGATCCGTTGACATGGTGCCACCTGGACGAGGAGACCGGAGATCGAGCAAGATCACAGATGCCGCAAAGGAGCGTGGGATGATGGCTAAAGAACGAAGGACTCGGATCGTTCGGTATAGCCTTTCTACCCACTTTGGAGTTTGTTAGTTTAACGTTAATGGCAAGATCCGGGTTAAAATATGCGATAGCGCCAGTTATAAAAGTTTTTGTTCCGCGTTTGGCGTCAGATTGACGGCCAGGGCGCTACCATACACTTACATAGTCGCAGCGCCTTTTGAAGATGGGTGTCTGGAAAAGGGGTCTGCTGGCATTATGATTCGAGACTCGAACGGAGCTGAAGTCGGTGTCACCGCTACAAAACAAATCACAGTCAAACGACGGTTCAAGAAATAGAGAAGGTTCATGAACAATGGAGTTTACTATATCAGCGGCCGCAGATGGCAAGGCCGGGAGTACCGGTGGCGCAACTGTTCTTTCATCTCCTCCTTCAATCTGTAGTGCTGCAGTCAAAACAAAGAAGAATTAGAAACGATTTGGCTGCCCGTAAAAGAAAAGACATTAGCTAGAGGCTGTACTCACCAACGCCACTAGATGAAGCAATCTCCGACTTCAAAGAGAAATGTGGGTGCAGCACCTGATACAGGTGATAAAAAAGAACTCCTGCAAGGGTGTAATAATGCAATGTCAGTATATAAAGTATATCGCTTACAATGAAACCGATAAATCACAAACCCGTACCTTACAGCATTTGAGAGGATACGGGAGAAGGCAAAGGGGCCGCCACCGTCAAAGCAGCAACTGGCGATGCTTCCTCGGGTGGCATAACCTCAACGCTCGCCACACCTGCATTAGAAATGAAAGAAATACTGTCAGAAGAGATTGAAAGGGATTGCAGAATGAAAAGGAGAGCAATGACCCAAAATCTACCTGGTGAGTCGCCGGTCGAAACCGCGACAAAGGCGTCACTGGGTGCAGCGACTGTTTCACCCTCCTCTATCGGAATGGTTTCGTCGCCCGTAGCTTCATCCCCCGAATCCACGAGAGCCGTCGTGACACTCGCGATGCCAGGCGATGGCAAGGAACCGTAGGCGGAAAGAGCGGCAATTGGAGCAGTCCCGGACTCCTGGGAAAGAGTAGCCGCTTCGGGCTCAGTGGTTGCCATCATCTCACCCGCTACTTCCTCACCGGGACTTGGCCCTGCAGGGTAAGATACATGAGAACCTGAAGATCAAATTCGGACAAGAAGACCCAATGTTATGTTACCTTGGGACAGTTTTTCAATTGCTTCCCGAGCCGCTCGTGCTGCCTGTCTGTGAGCGGTAGACGGGGCGGCCGAAGCACCCTCTAAAGGAGCAAGGGCAGGGGTAGCAGCACTCGAGCCTGCATCCGCGGCCAAGGTGGCGCTACGTTCCCTTGCTGCACGCATTCTGCGCTTCCTTTCCGCCCGGGCCGTGAGAGCCGATCTTCTCAAGACCTCCGCCAATAGGACGTTATCATCCACACCAGGAGCTACCTCTGGAGCCGTTACGGTGTCCGTCATCGGTTGCTTGAGTAAAGCCTCTTTTGGCAATGCTGAGGAGGCCGGGACTTCGATGGCTGGCCAAAGAAGCATCTCCGCATCACCCGGCGGGATTGGCACTGTACTGGGCATGACCTGAGTCGAGGTAATCCCTGCGATCAGATGAAAAATGGGTCAGATTATCCTTGAGAAAGGCGAATGAAGGCACAATGAGCCGAAATGTACCAACGCCCAGCGAAGCGCGAATCCTCTCCTCATCCTCAAAGGTTCTGAGGGAAGTCGCGAGAGCCTCTTCAATGGAAATGCCTGTTAAACAAGGAAAAGTGTCAGTCAAAACATGATAATAAAAATATAATCCAATGACAAAAGATACGGCTGAGGTTTACTTGATTGGGCGAGGATGGCCAGTCCCGCTTTGTGGCTTGTTAATCGTTCAGAAGTTGCAATAGCAGCTTCGAGGTCGGTATCATCCGGCGCTATGAATATGCCTTCGTTGGTCCTATACTCACTTAGGCCCTCGCTATAAGGAGCATGAGGCTCCTGGCCGAGTACAACGTCTGCAGAAAGAATCAATTTCTTTTTCTTTTTCTGCGAGAGAGCACTGGTAGCCGCTAACACAAGCTTACGCTTGGTGGGCACCTTAGGACGACGAGTCCCGATATCTGAACCTACGCCAGACTCGGGAGACGCTACAGTCAGCTCTTTCACAGGAGCACGGGGTATCGGTAGCTTAGACGCATCACTCGGGACCTCGACCGCAGAAAACTTCTCTTAAGGGAGGACGGACAATGGTCCGTCGCTTCAGAGGAACATTTGGATAGCCAGCTGGTGCGGTGCCTTTGCGATCAAGCAGCAATCGCTTCTCCTCTCTAATGATGGCGCCCATCGAGTGTTGATACCACGCCACATACACATTCAGGGCCTTAGGAACGCAGCTCGGTTCACTAATAAAAAAGTTGGACCCTGTGTTTAGGGGCATAAAATGATGCAGCGCGCTTCGCATTCCCTCTTCGGTAGCAGCATGTTCTGCCAAGAAAGCCTCAAGCGGGATACCCTGATTATAGCTCAGCTGCTGGGCAAAACGATGCGGGTTGTATCTCATAAACAACGCCGCTTCATTCTGCCTAAATACGAGAAAGCCTGGCCTGATGGAGTACAGATGAAGAATCTCCCGAACTTTCACACAGAGGCCCCGTCTTTAAAGATGTCCCGCAATGACAACACCGTCTTCGAGGATTCCTGGCCGACGGTCAAAATTTTGTCGGTAAAAGACATACCATCTCCAACCGTGTGTGGACGAAGCAGCAAACCCCTAGCTTCCCGTGGTGTCGGACTTACGATGGATGCGTCGACTAGCCGTTATCCGAGGGAACTTACATCTGTCATAAAAGGAAGGTCTTCTGTGGATACCGAAGACCCCAAGCACGTGCAACTCTAGCCATGAGGTGGAATAATGCATGGAGAAGTTGGCGGGCTGCACCCCTAGCTCAGTAGTATCCATTGCCAAGCTGAGGCCGTGATATAGGTTGGCTAACCCGGCAATCCCGATGGCCACTTGTATTCCGGCAACCATTCGATGCACGGAGTAGAAGACAGATGGCCTCATATAGCGAGGGTGCATGGGAAGCGCGAACCAGCTTAACCACAAACCCAGGAACCCTAGAAAGAACGCTTCCTCATCGATGCCCGGAGCGGCAATTTCTGAAAAGGGGACGATCGTGACGTTTGGAAGAAAGAAATCCTTTTGATCGCCTTCCAATATTGGCCGGCGATCCAAGCCAAAGCCGAAAGGATCATCAACTTTAGCAAACTTTTCACCTTGTCGCGACAAAATTTCTGGGCGAAGAAAACGGGCAATGAAGTCAGCAAAGCTGACCCCCCGGCCTCCGGATTCAAGAAAGAGGCTCTCATACATATTCAACACCATTATCAAACTTGGGAACTGGTGTTGAACGGCTGGGGTAAGGCCCATTACCCCTGGTTTGGTAGCAAAAATATACTAATCCGGAGGAAGCAGCTCCTCGTAATGCTCTCCCTTAACGGGTAAACCGGAGACCTCGGCAAATTCCTCTAAGGAAATGGATACTTCTCGATCCAATAGGAGGAAGGTGTGAGTCGGAATGTTCCATTGCTCTAGAAACGCCTTGATCCACCATGTAGGAGGTGCGTAATACTGGAACAAGGATGCGTAGATTGCAGGGTACAATCCGAGCTTCATCAGCTGTGATTTCTTCGCTGACAGGATATATCGGGCACACTGTAAGTATCCGGCCGGATGGCGGGGAGTTAGTCCTATGTTGTAGGGCTGTCCCCAAGGGCGCGATTCACCTTGGCATATGCGCGTCCTAAAGTATCCAAAGCTACCGACGGCTGCACGGGTATTGCGGCCATAGAAGGCCGAAGAAGACCTTCTGAAGTTCAATTTACCTCCTCCACAGTATAGCTTATTGGGGATGCATCTGCATAAGGGATCGCAGAGATAGGCTCTGAGGGTGTCGCACAAGAAAAGCTCCGGCAGCCTCTGATAATCTGATCGTATCATCTACCCCATAGATGAAGACTCTTTTGCTCCGGGTCATGGTATTTGATCAGCGCAAGAACCTCTCGGTCTACGGGCGCTTCGGGGAACCCACCTTCCGAGTGGACGAACGGGAAAAAAGTGTCGAAAGACATAGTACCTGCGCGGGAAAAGAACAAATTGTCAGCCGCCAATGCTACAGTTTAAGTGATGTCACTAGATACTTTAAAGTTGTACCACACTGCAATGCAGTAAAAAGGGGACCAAAAGGGGACCCAAAAAATCTAGATGACAGTTCATCATTAATAAAACAGCCTCATCATTTGATGAGACTATCTATTAAATGAGGAAATCCTCAATTGATTCTCATTTAATGAGAACCCCTCGGGTTAAGGAGTAAATCTCCCCTTGAGAGCAGTGCTCTGTGACAGAGTGACATCTGTCGAACTCTAATGATGAAGGAATAAAAATTCCTGAAGAGCCTCTGAAGAAATGATGGAATAACCATCAGAAAAATTTAAAATAATTTTTTTAATGGAATAAAATTCCATGATCTTTAAGATCCATGAACAAATTCTTCAAGTTCTTTATGAAAGATTAATAAATCTATGTGATTTGAAAAGAGCAAAGCTCTGTTAATGGGTTAAGAAACCCTAAAAAGGATCTCTTAAGATCTAAGATCTAACAAAAGCAAAGCTCTATTGAGAAACCCTACAAAAGTTTTCTTGAAGATCCATGATCTAAAAAGAGCAAAGCTCCATTAATGGGTTAAGAAACCCCCAAGAAAGATCTTTTTAGATCTATGATTCCAAGAGAGCAAAGCTCTGTTAATGAAACCCTAAAAGGGTTTCCTTTAGATCAAAGATCTATGATGAGCAAATCTCTGTTAACGGGTGAAACCCTAGATTCTTAAATAATCCTTTAAAAGATTTAATCTTTACCTAAGTTTTGACAGAGTTCTGTCCTTAAAAGAAGTTCTTAAAGACAAAAAGCTATACTCTGTAGGACAGTAAAAATTCTCAGAAAACAAGAAAGAAGATGAACAGAAATCATCCTAAGAGCCAAGGGTCCTATTTATAGGCACTGAGATGCCTTTTCAACTTCCGAGTTGATCTAAGGGCGCAGATGCTGCCACCGCTGCACTCACGTGTGGGCCACGTGAGCGCAACGGTGGGGGGGCATTTGTTTCCCCCAATCAGAGCAAAACTCTGTTTAAAATTCAAATTTTGAAATGAAGCAGCGCCAAGTGTGCTGCACACTAAGCAGCGCACCACGTGTAAAGCACGTGTGCGCTAGCGCTAAGAGCGCTGCACTTAAGCAGCGCACCACATGCAAAGCACGAGTGCGCTAGCGCTAAGAGCGCTGCACTTAAGCAGTGCACGGCGTGCAAAGCACGTGTGCGCTAGCACCAAGTGTGATGCGCTCTGAGCAGCGCACCACGTGCAAAGCACGTGTGCGCTAGCGCTAAGTGCACTGCACTCTAAGCAGCGCACCGCGTGCAAAGTACGGGTGCGCTAGCACTGGAACTAAAAGCTCCCCACCGTCAGATCAAAGATCCAATAATAATGATAAATCATTAATTAATCAGAATTAAATTCTGTTAAGGAAAGATTCTCCTCAAAATCTTTCCAAACAACAAGATTGTGCTCTGTAAAACAGAGCACCGTTAGATCAATGATTCAATGGTGATTAAAAATCACCAAAATACAGAACAAATTCTGTATGGAAAGATTTTCCAATCTTGTTAAAAACAAGAAGATTGTCTTCTGTAAATCAGAAGCCCTTGGATCAAAGATCCAACGATGGGAAATTCCCCAAATCAATTAGAGAAAAGATCTCCTTAACTGATTGAACAAATCAGCTTTCCTTATAAAAAGACCCCTAGACTTCAAGTCTCAGATATACAGAAGTATAGAGAGGAACCCCCCATAAGCTTTGAGAGAACTCAGAAAGAAGAGCCAAGCTCTCAGAAAAAGAAGAGTTTTCTTCAAGGTAAAAGAACAAAGAGATGAAATCATCTCATAATTGAAAAGAAAAACTCACTTCTTTAAATATCATAGATCTAAAAGACCGAGGTCCTTCACAAAAAGATCAAAAGATCTCATCATAAATAAAAAGAAGAATTTACTTCTTTCTCACAGATCATAGATCTATAAGACAAATTGTCTTTTACAAAAAGAGATTATGAACATCTCATTATAAAATAAATGGGGAGAGAATAATTCAATTCTCTTAAGGATCATAGATCCATAAAGCCAAAGCCTTTCATCAATACAAGAGATTGAAGCACCTCCTATAAAGTAAGAACTTTTGTTCTTAGGATATTGAGACAAAGTCTCTTCTAAGGGAGAATTTATTTCCCAGATCATAAAATTGATCAAATGCGCTTCTGCGCTCTTGGACTGGCGCTCAGCGCCAAGCACACCACATATCACTCACGTGTGCGCCACTCAACAGTTAGCGTTGTGCGCTCTTGAACTAGTGCTTTGCGCTCATGGACTGGCGCTCAATGCCAAGCGCCCCACGTGCTCCTCACGTGTGCTCTACTGAACTAATAGCGCTTTGCGCTCATAAATTAGCGCACTGCGCTCATCATCTGGCGTTTAGCGCCAAGCGCACCACGTGTCCCTCACGTGTGCGCTACTTGGCAGAAGCGCACTGCGCTCTTTGATTAAAGCGCCAAGCACACCATGTGCTGCGCTGATAGAACATAAATTGTTCTTTAATAATCCCAGAGCTATGATGAATGCTCAGCATTCAATAAAAGACAAAACATTGTCAGAATGAAAGTCAATGCTCAGCAATGTTATAAGGGCCATGCCCAAACAAATGCTCAACAGCCCAAAATAAATGTTAAACATTTTAACTTGATTGGACTTAGCCCAAGACTGACCATAATTCCTTAACTCAGATTAATTGAGCCCATATGCTCGTAAATCTTTCAACAGACCTTAGTCCCAAATTGGACTACAGATCTACCAACCAAAATTGGTTTAAGGGTACATCTCTTTACTCCTCTGATATTTGTCGTTGTAATCCTTCAACGTCTTCACAGAGGTGACGGGTCCCGACAACCATATATTTCATAGACTATGATGTCTTTAACCTCAGACTGTGGGGTCCCTTTAATCCCACGGACTATGATGTCCTTAACCTCGGACTGTTGGGTCCCTTTAAACCCACGGACTATGATGTCCTTAACCTCGGACTGTGGGGTCCCTTTAAACCCATGGACCGTAATGTCCTTAAATTAATAATGGACCGTAATGTCCTTAAACTAACATTGGACCGTAATGTCCTTAAACTAACGATGGACCGTAATGTCCTTAAACTAATAACCGACCGCAATGTCCCTAAACTAAACAATAGAGTCCAAATGATCTTTTGTTGGATCTAAATGATCCCGTTAAGTTGATCTTAGTCTAGAATTAGATTAACGTATCCTTAACAAGCGTTTAAGTTGATCTTAGTCTCAAATGAGACTAACGTATCCTTAAATCCAACCCCAAACCCAAATCTAAGAAAATACGGATTTGGACTATTCCACGCCCTACGGGCGACAACATAAATTAGTCTCTGTATACAATCCACGGGCAACCAAAAATTAAACAAACACCCACGACACGAAGTGACCATCTGGAGAAGGAGAAAGTGGTTACCGCGATGCGGTAGCGTAATTAACTGCAGGGGATTGCGCCTGCAGGGAAGAGCGTCCCCATAATCAAAAACCCCTCAAATGAGGGGGAATCTGACGAAGTCTGCTACATCGGCCACATCCGTTTAAACCTTCGATACATGGTGTCATAAATCAACTAGGCATCTTCGGAGAGGTGGACGGATAGCACCAATTAGCATTTGCCCCGAATTCAGGCAAGACGGACCTGCACGGTCGCGTCTCCGAGTTCGGAGGGGAACACCCCTTCAAGTTTATTAATTTATAATAAAGACCCTAGTAAATATATGTTTAAGCAGGACCAATTCTCTTGAGCCTCAGGGAACCGGAGAATGTGGGTGCTTGCCTATTTAAGATAGAAAACTAAAACAGTGTTATCAATGGTAATTGGCTTGGAAAAAGTCACAAATCCTGCCGTCCATGTCCAGCATTTACCGATAACTCCAAAACCTAATTCAGGAATCAAATTCTGTTTAAGTGTCTGACTCAGACAGAGTCTCAGTTTAATCTTAATACAATTCCAATCTACATACAATCCAAATATAACTCCAATACAACATGAATCCATATAATAGAAATTGAAACATGAATACCAAAATACTATACAATATCAACATGACTTGAACTGACCGAACTATGGATATACATTGACTTGATTACATGACTATCCGTTTACATCCTTATCCATTTACATGAACAATTGATATCATGGTTTCGGCAAGTCTTTCAGCTATAAACAATACAATAAACATTACGGGGTTTTAAAGGGGTAGATTGGTACGGAATGTGTTAAAAGTGGCATGATGATGGTCACTTTAATACACCTAGCCTGAATATCTGTTGCCGTTGTCCCGTGGCTTGACGGGTCCTTGTGCTCTGTATACCATAGTCCACAGAATAGTTGGACTCCTCTTGTATACACTGGCATATTCTGTACCAAACTACAAACAAAAGCGTTAACATAATAAGAATACGTTATACCAGATATATTCTTTTTACCTATTCAGTCTATTTTTATCTCTCTTTGGGACTTATGAGCGATTGTTCGCTGACGACTGTTCAGTCGAAAATACTACACTTTTGATATAACATTTTCCTTACTTTTCTTAAATAATAAAATGTGTTTATTAAAAATATAAAACATATTTGGGTTTTATCTGCAAAATACTATTTACCATATGTTTATACATTATATTTAACATTATGAAGGAAAATATATGCATATAATAATTATATAATATTTTGGTAATTAAAATATGCATATCATATCAAATATTCTAATCACAATTCTTAAAAGATATAATATCATACAAATGGTTAGAATAATATTTCAAAATATATGCATAATATTTTAGTAATTAAAAGACGCATAGCATATCAAATATTTTTAATCAAGTTTCTTAAAGATTTATTACCATATAAAGTAATTAAGATACACACTCTAATTTAATAAATATTGCTAACATTATTCATGGAGATTTTGTGCAGATTTAGCTCAGGTCAAGAGGTCAGGATATTCAAGATGTCAAGATCAAAAATCTGCCAATAAAATCATAGGATCTAAAAACTTGGAAAGTGGATCTTTATTGCAAGTCTAAACCTATGAGATCTAGGATTTCTGATTTGAGGGCTATATAAAGGACCGAGGGCTAAAATTAAAACTCATCACCTTTACACTAAGCAAATCACCATCAAAGAATAAGAATCCACGACAAGTCCATGATTCGACGTGATAGGGCGACGTGAAAATCGACGGAGCATCTACTTCCTACGAGGTAGAGATCGAGAGCAACTTCTTTCTCTTGTAATCTAAATTCGTACGATTTGTACTTGTGAAGTTGATTAATAAAGGTAGATCAATTTGTTTAATTATTATTTTTTTACTTTCTGCATTTTAATTATGATCTCATTCTCTATCCTTTCTTCTTCTTCTCACAACATGTGTGAGTAATTCCTATCTTACTAGGGTTCGTAGGATTAGGGTAGAACAATGGATGAGAAAATATTTTAACTTCTTTTGAGTCTTATGAAGTTTATAAACTTTAGCAAAAGAATCGTTAACATCCTAATGGGGCGCGCTACCAATTTATTGCTAGTCTCGACCGCGATGTGAGATCAGATTAACAATTGTTTTTGTTAAGGACCAGACATGAATAGAGATTAATGAAAGGACAAGGGTCGTGGAAACCCTAGTTTCTTCCAAGAACCCTAATACTCATTCATCATTATCAATCTAGTTTTAAATCTATAAATAGATAAAAGGAGTAATATTTATTAGTCATCCATGACTACTAAATCCTAACGAACCCTACAAGCTTTCTTCTTATATATTCTATATCCTTATTTAAACTAGATCTAAAAAATATATATTCTATATCCGTATTTACCATAGATCTAGAATCTATTCTTCACTATTCTCTATTCTCCTTCCTCTTTTCTAATTAACACGTCTAAAGCAAGATTAAAAGTTCTACGAATCCATGAGGATGACCGTACTCATCTCGGCTAGCTATACGTGACACTGTTATTGATTGCGGTTATTATACAAACATTTTTTCATGATCAATTAAATGGCGCCGTTGCCGAGGATACATACGTAATTTTTTTTCTTATTATTCGTGTTGAATTCTTATTCGATCCATATCACAAAATAAAACAAAACAGCAAACTGTGTATTTAACGATTAGGGTGCGATTTTTGCGAGGGAATCTTGAGTCACTTTAGCGAGGAGATAAAGATTCAGAGAAATTCATCAAGACCCAGAGGAGAAAAGGAGGCCACAGTGAAAAAAATTAAACAAGAACCCCCTAAAGCGCGGTGGAACCGCGACTATTGCATGCGAAGCGCGGCGGAACCGCGACTGAATTGGGGAGTTTTGCCCCCAAAATTCTCAGGTATATTTCTCAACTCTTTCTCTCTCCTCTAGAAATCCAATAATATATTTTTTTGCAGGATTCTTTGCAAAATATCGCCGCTCAAAAATCTTTTTGCTTGTTTTGGTTTGCGGGTTGTTTTTGCATATTTTAATACAGACTTTAAGGGGCAAGACCAAAATGCAGATTAGGTGGGGATTTCATCACCCTTCCTAAGCCCCACAAATCACAAAACGAGCATCTGCATCAACCTACATTAATTAAAAAATTTCTAGACCAAGACTCTAAGGACCATCGCGCTCAATAAGGTTAGAGGAAGGTCGTGGGTAATCTATCGCTTATCCGCATTACTTTCATGGTGTCAAAGGCAAGTGGTTATTTAATTAGGCCGCTATTTTCGGTGATTCGTATAGCGGATACCTCCCACTTACCTGGCACTTACCTGGCCACAAGAGTAATAAAAAGATGGTAGAGGATTGATCTCGCGGCTTGTCTTTTGGAAGTCTAGGTGCGGTCTAGTGCTTGACCTAGATGACCTTAGTTTTAGGGTTTGCTTTTGCATTTTGTGATTTGTCGGGTCAACTTCAAGTCCCACTTTCAAAGCAAAACAATCTAACTAGAGCTTAAATCTTTCCCTTTTCACCATCCCTCCTCTTTCCCTCTTATAATGGGTAACCCAAATAAAAGAACTCTTTCCGAGCTTTGTTATCCAGAACCAGATATTTCTTGTTTTCGTAATCGCTTCGGTATACCATCCGACTCTACCATGTCTTTAAGAGACCGGATAGAGAAAGCGGAAAGAAACAGTTGGACACCTCACTCCAGGTCCTATCAACCACATCAAAATTCTACATCTTCTTATGTTGATACTCTATTTAAAGAGTGCGAGGAAACTCCTAACGCATGTCCATCGCTGAGCATATAGCGAGGGTTAATGCCCAAAGTTTCAATCCGATCAAACTGTTAGGACAACAAACACCATCACTTTCTAAGGAAGATATTGCTACTCGTTTTGCGGCGTATATGACATCAATTGCCAGTCGCCAACCAACTAACCAATATCAATATTCTTCTTATAACAATGTTGATCCTACTCCTGTCCAATTTTCACAACCATTCGATTCCTATCAATCCTACCCGACTTTTACACCTTCTCTAAACAATTCTTCTAATCAGTCATTTAGGAGTTTTACCTATCCACAAGAATTTCAATCTTCTACTAAAACCCCTTACCGACCTATGTCTAGTCTTGAACAGACCGTGGAAGAATATCGGGTAGCGTCGTGCTGCGCCATAGAGGAATTGAATGCGTCCATGGCCGCCCTCATACAACAAAATGATCGAGCAACTAGTTTCGATCTAGCTCAAAATTTTCCAACGTATGATACGGCCATAGGACAAATTGAGAATTTAGATAGTGAGAGAGAGCGGTACACCCTTAAAAATCAAACCTCCACATCCCAAATTGAAATCCACAACTTCAGTTTCACAGATTTATCGAGTACACCAAATGATTCACCGATTGAAGATAGAATGCTTAATGAGTTGTGCGACTTTGAAGTATTTGATTTACCCGATTGTGAGGAGTCCATTTCAAGTGAAACAACACCCAATCCTTGTGATCTCTACACCTACACTCTAGAATCACAATTGATTGAAAACCCTGCTTTTGATGAGGTGTCTGAGAATTTTAACCTTCACTTGATTGAGGATATTGACGCTACGGATATTTTGGATGATGAACCCACAGTTTTGGAAGAGTTTTTCTCACCAATTCATCATGTCCTTTCACCTTCGTGCGAACATCATCTCGAACCTTTAACTGTTTTTCCCGAACCCCATACGCGTCTTGAAATTGATGATAAATGTATGACCGAAAAGCAGAACGAAATTCAGCATTCATTTCCCACATCTGGTTCAGCAATACCCGACACCCAAATCTGTTTACCCATTTCATCACCCACTTTTTCTGGTTCTTCTTTTAATCTTCCTTTAATTTTAGCGAGTGCTGATGAGTCACAATCCGATATTTTGAGTTTGATAATACTAGAAAGACAACTTGATTTAGATAGTTTTGAGAATGAGGTAGATGAGTTTTTCGAGTCTCCTACCTCCATAATTTTTGACAAATCAAGTGTGTTGAATTCTGGCGCGACATTTATTGACATTGAAACGTTCAATCGGACCATCGATGAAAGTTTCGAAAATATTTTTGCCGACGAACTCGCATTCCTAAACGAAACGGATTTTGTGATTAATCAACCTCCACCTGAAGAAGTTGAACCACCACCATTTCTTCTTATTCCATACGAGAATGTGACTATTCTTCCCATTCCTAATCATTCACATTCTCGTTTTCTTTCACCATCACCGTTTCGTCTCTATTAATCGAGACGTAAACCATACCGCCTCCTACCTCCCCACTTCTTCAAATCTCTGATCTTCCACCAACTAGTGCGTTACATCGATAAAATATTTTAATGGTTGGTGTTGACTTTTGTTCTTTGTAAGGCTTTACTTTGACCAATAACTTTAACCCCCTCATAATTTTAAATGCTTAATACTATTTTACTCAAGTTTGGTTTGGGAGAAACATCTTTTGGCTCTTGAACGAAAAGAAATTTTTTACAAAATTGTGAGCCAAAAATAAGTTTGGGGGAGGATTTCACTGTCATTTATTCATGTCCCCGTTACTAACTTTTCCTCCCAAGTCTACAAGTTTTTTAAGCTTAACAGATGACATCAGTGAGAAAACTGCTGCAAACAGGTTTGGGTGAGGTTTGTGTTTATTTACGCATTATTTTGCATTATATTATATATAAGCAAAAAAAAAATTGATAATGAAAGTTTGAAAGTGAAAATTTACATATGAAAGATAGGAATAGTTTGAGAAAAGCAAGAAAATTAGATGTATTCTTAAACGAAACTAGTAATAAGTAGTTATGAGCCGTTGTCCCAAGGGTTAGTAAAATGAAGGAAATTGCTATTCTGAGGATAAAAATAAGTCTGAAAAATAGTCTATATTCTTTAGTCCAAACATTTGAACGTTGATATCCTACTATACGTATTTACACACATCTCAAAACTTGGGATAGTAGAGGATAACTTGAAATGCTCTTGTCTAAAAGCCTTAGTATGAAAAGTAAAATAAAAATTATAAGTGGTGAAAAAAAATGAATACTGTTTTTGTAATTTCTTAAGGCAGCATAAAAAAAATATAGCGAGGGTGCTTTATCACCTAGTGTCTTAGACCAACTGGTTTGGGAGCCACTGCTAAGCCTTAGGTGTTGCAAGATGAGGAATTATGCCTAAATGTGCGAGCACATTTTGTAATCGGTTGGTTAGTACCTCAAGAAGTATTAACGGTCGCATGAAAAATGTGTGAGCAATTCCATCTAATTTATTCACCAACTATAAAGTACTTTGGAAGATGGAAAAGAGTATGATAGCTTGAATTGAATTCTCTAAGTGTAGGGATGTCTTTTACTAACACGTAGGGGTATATGATCGATGTTTGGATAAAAGGCAGGGAGGAAGACTAAAGGAAATGTTTTATTGAGTGATAATGTGATTTTTAACATCTTTTCACGACCATTAAGATAGGGCTCATGGCAACCGAAAAGTTAGTGTAGTTGGAAACTCTTCTTTTTAAGTTCTTTCTTTTATATGTTCATATCTTTATATGTAACTTCCACCATCTTTCTTTTATTATGGGATTTTGTGGGTGTAATTCGCTGAAAACCCTCAGGAGAAAACACTTCTCCTACTAGGGACACCTAGAGATTTAAAGGCTTGTTGCACGTGCTCAGTGCAATCGTGCTGCCTACGAAAGTGTGCTACTTAGTTTTTTTTTCTTTTTTTTTCCTCTCTTGAATAAATAGTTTGCTCGGGACGATCAAAGTTCAGTTTGAGGGTATTTGTTCAGTCAAAAATATTGCACTTTAGATATAACATTTTCCTTACTTTTCTTAAATAATAAAATGTGTTTATTATAAATATAAAACATATTTGCGGTTTATCTGCAAAATACTATTTATCATATGTTTATACATTATATTTAACATTATGAAGGGAAATATATGCATATAATAATTATATAATATTTTGGTAATTAAAATATGCATATCATATCAAATATTCTAATCAAAATTCTTAAAAGATATAATATCATACAAATGTTTAGAATAATATTTCAAAATATATGCATAATATTTTAGTAATTAAAAGATGCATAGCATATCAAATATTCTTAATCAAGTTTCTAAAAGATTTACTACCATATAAAGTAATTAAGATACTCTCTCTAATTTAATAAATATTACTAACATTATTCATGAAGATTTTGTGCAGATTTAGCTCAGGTCAAGAGATCAAGATATTCAAGATTTCAGGATAAAAAATCTACCAATAAAATCGTAGGATCTGAAAACTTGGAAAGTGGATTTTTATGGCAAGTCTAAACCTATGAGATCTAGGATTTCTAATTTGAGGGCTATATAAAGGACCGAGGGCTAAAATTAAAACTCATCACCTTTACACTAAGCAAATCACCGTCAAAGAACAAGAGATCTACGACAGGTCCACGATTCGACGTGATAAGGCGACATGAAAATCGACAGAGCATCTACTTCCTACGAGGCAGAGATCGAGAGCAACTTCTTCCTCTTGTAATCTAAATTCGTAGGATTTGTACTTGTGAAGTTGATTAATAAAGGTAGATCATTTTATTTAATTATTTTTTTTACTTTCTGCATTTTAATTATAATCTCATTCTCTATCCTTTCTTCTTCTTCTCACAACATGCATGAGTAATTCCTAGCTTGCTAGGGTTCGTAGGATTAGGGTAGAACAATGGATGAGAAAATATTTTAATTTCTTTTAAGTCTTATGAAGTTTATGAACTTTAGCAAAAGAATCGTTAACATCCTAATGGGGTGCGCTACTAATTTATTGTTAGTCTCGACCGCGATGTGAGATCAGATTAACAATTGTTCTAGACATGAATAGAGATCAATGAAAGAACAAGGGTTAATAGTGTGGAAACCCTAGTTTCTTCCAAAAACCCTAATCCTTATTCATCACTATCAATCTAGTTTTAAATCTATCAATAGATAAAAGGAGTAATCTTTATTAGTCATCCATGACTACTAAATTCTAACGAACCCTACATGCCTTCTTCTTATATATTCTATATCCTTATTTAAACTAGATCTGAAAAATATATATTCTACATCCGTATTTACCATAGATCTAGAATCTATTCTTCACTATTCTCTATTCTCCCTCCTCTTTTCTAATCAACACGTCTAAAGCAAGTTTAAAAGTTCCACGAATCCCTGAGGACGACCCGTACTTATCTCGGCTAGCTACACGCGACACCGTTATTGATTACGGTTATTCTACAAACACTTTTTCACGATCAATCAACGACATTCCTTTTTCTATTCTTTCTTTGGAATGTTTTCAGGAGGACCCGACTCTCTGGTGATCGAGCCCAGCTCAGAAGACTTGGAGTAGTTCATAGAGGACCCGGAGCTCTAGTCACTTGTATATACTTTTACTTTCAGTTCATGCCATTGTTTAGGTATTGCTTTCCACATTGTATTTACTTTTCAGTTGTATTGTAAAGAATATTTAATAAATAAAAAAGTTGATGTTCATTTACATCTCATATCTTTCTTGTGTACATTTATGTTATATTGCTTATTTACGCTTAACGTGTTTACTTCTGAGTAAATATGCCGCAGACCTCGTCTCGTCTCCTTATCCGTACACCGGGAAGCGGGGCGTGATAGTCAACATGAGAGCGTATGAAGGTTTGGTACTGTGGATAAGAATTAGAAGGGTGAACCCAAGTTTCATAACCAGGATTAGGATCAATATTAGGATATGAAGAATATTGAGATTGGGTGGTTAGTTGGCGACTGGAAATTGCTATATGTTCAGCAATGGTCATGGATGTAAAAGATGTTATATTCTCCTCAAAACGAGTATCAATATTTTCATATGGAAATGATGGTGTTTGTTGTCCTAACGGTTTTGGATTAGTGAAAAGATTGAAACTTTGGCTTTCACCCTTCGCAATATGCTCAGCGATGGACATGCGTTTTGAAGTTCCCTCACTCTCCTTAAACGGATTATCAACATAAGAAGATGTGGAATTTTGATGCGGTTGATAGGACCTTGAGTGAGGTATCCAACTGTTCTTTTCCGCTTGCTCTATCTTATCTCTTAAAGATATGGTAGAGTCGGATTTTGTACCGAAGCAGTTATGAAAACAAGATATATCTGGTTCTGGATAGCAAAGCTCGGCAAGAGTTCGTCTGTTTGGGTTATCCATTATAAGAATAGAGGGTGAAATGATTTAAGATCTTTTGGATTTTGGAATTTGTTTTGCTTTGAAAGAGGGGGTTGAGGCTTGACTCAACAAATCACAGAATGCACAATCAATCCCTAGAACTAGGGTCTCCTAGTTCAAGTCACTAGACCGCTCCTAGACTTCCAAAGGACAAGTCGCAGGATCAATCCTCTACCACCTCTTTATCACTCTTGTGTCTAGGTAAGTGCCAGGTAAGTGGGAGGTATCTGCTATATGAATCACCGAAATAATGGGCCTAATTAAGTAACCACTTTCCTTAGTCATACTTGCCTAGACACCACAAGAGAAATGCGGATAAGCGATAGATTGCCCATGATCTTCCTCTGTCCTAATTGAGCACGACGGTCCTTAGAGGCTTGGTCTAGATATTTTTTAATTAATGTAGGGTGAAAGTATGCCCGTTTTGTGATTTGTAGGGCCTAGGAAGGGCGATGAAATCCCCACCTAATCTGGATTTGGGTTTATTGCTCCTTAATGTCAATTTTGGATATACAAAACAAACCAAAATCTAAAACACGCAAAAATATTTTAGTGGCGATGTTTGCAAAGAATCCTGCAAATAAAATCTGTTTATTGGAGCTTTATAGGAGAGAAGAAGATATGAAGAAATTATCTGAGGATTTTGGGGGCCCATCTCTACTAGAGCGCCGCGGTTCCGCCCCCAATAGCCCACTTCTGCCGCGGTTCCGCCACACTATGGAGGGTTCTTTTGCTAAGATTTTTTTAGGGCACCCCTATGCTTTTTTAGGCTACGTTGAAATTCTCTAACTCTCTGTTTCCTTACTCCAGTTACTCCAGATTCCCTTGCAAAACTTGCACAATGATCGTTAAATACACAAGATGTAGTTTTGTTTATTTTATGGTATGGATTTTATAAGAATTCAACCCGAATAGCAAGAAAAAAATTACGACCGTTTCTCCGGCAACGACGCCACTTGATTGTTCGTGTTCTGAAAAAGAGTGTTGTAAATAACCGCAATCAAGACGGTGTCACTGGTACCTAGCCGCGATGAGTACGGGTCGTCCGCAGGTAAACGTGAACCTTTTTCTTGCTTTAGACGAGTTGATTGAAGATGGGTGATTGATTGTCGTTACGGATATAAGATTTATGAAGAGAAGGCTTGTAGGGTTCATAGGACTTAGTAGTAATGAATGAATAATTAAAAATGACTCCTTTTATCTTTTAATAGTTTAAAACTAGATCGATAGTGATGAATGTAGATTAGGTTTCTTTTGGAAGAAACTAGGGTATCCCCACTCTTAACCCTTGTCCTTACGTTGATCTCTATTCATGTATAGGCCTTAACAAAACAAGTGTTGAACAGATCTCAAATCGTGGTCGAGACTAGCAGTAGATTGGTAGCGCGCCCGATAAGGATGTTACATTTATTTTTCTAAAGTTTATAGACTTTAAAATGTATGAAATAGATTAAATGGTTTTATCATCCATTGATCTACCTTAGCCTACGAACTCTAGCAAGCTAGGAATTATTCGCTCATGGTTTGAGATTTAGAAGAAAGGATGAAGAAGAATGAAAGCATGATTAAGATGCAGAAAGTAAATGCAGAAAGTAAATGCGAAAAGAAATAAACTAAGATCTACCTTTATTAATCAACTATTCCATACAACTCTTCTTTTTGAAAGTAGATTAAAAAGAACCCTAGTTTTCTCTCTCTCTCTCTCTCTCTCTCTTGTTGGAGGTAGATGACTAGCTGATTATCACCTGGATGCGTGGATCGCTTTAGACCTCCTAATCTCTTCGGTTTAATGATTTTAGATGTGAAGCTCTTGGTCCTATATATAGTCACAGAAACTAGAAACCCTAGATACCATATGTGAATATACGTTGATACGATCCAATCACCAAAATATCTCATCAAACAGCCCTAGATATGCCGTGGATCCGCCGCAAATCCATGCTTTTGGCCGCCCTTCTGCGAAAATATAGTGGGATTAGGGTTTGGTATTTTTTCTGCTCACTTTTGTTGACATGTGGAGATCTCTTCGATATCTGGATTCTGAGAATAATGCTCCGAGTCTCTGCCGTTGCTAAATCTTACAATTTGCTCCACATTTCGGTAGATTTGATTCCAACATCTCGGATCTCCAGACCTGAGCTAATCTGCACAATATCTCAAATCAAAGTGTTAGTAGTATTTGGTATTTTTGAGATATTATCCTAACCATTTTATATGATATTATGTGTTAAGAATATTGATTAGAAATATTTGATATGATATGCATATTTTAATTACTAATATTTTATATAAATATTATATGCATGTATTTTCCCTCATTATGTTAATTATTAAGTAGAAACATATGATAATAAATTTTTTACACAAAAATCCTCATATGTTCTATAATTACAATAAACACCTTTTAGTACTGTACAATAGTGGGGAAAATATTCATTCAAATGTGCAATATTTTAGACTAATCTGTATACAATCTTTGGTGCCGTACATCAATGGCTGTGGGACCGGCCATCTCCCCTAATAGGAATAAGAAACATATACACTAGTCTACTCTAGAGTATCGATGCCTAGTCTCGATAATCCCGACTAGGGACAATTTTAAGGATGTGCTTATAGATAGCCCAGCCCTACTAGTATGATTGCCATCACAACGCTGGTAGTCAAGCAAGAATCATACGGGCTTTATCAACATATATTAGCGATATGAAATAACTAGTAGAACATTTACACATGTTGAGATAAATATTATGATCTTTTCATTAGCATGGAACAATGGGTATTTGTTCTAGGGGGCATGTCAATAAGGGGAGCATAGTTTCATAGTATTGGTTTTATGAGATACTCATCTATATATTGATTTGGTATGCTCACACCTCATTTCACTTCACAGACATCGTATTTACATTGTTTGATTTTAACTTGGGTTTATTATCATCAAAATGGGGAGATTGTTGAGTATAACTTTGCCACGACCCAATGTGGCACGCGATCGGCACTTAAATCATATGACATCTAAAGACGTCGACGCGGTTCAAGTAAGCCGAAACCCGTAATCTAAACCCTTTAAAAATATTGGAGGTGAGTTTAAAATAGTTATCAAATGGAATCAGTTTAAATAACATTTAAATTTAACTAAGTATATTTGAAAAGCATCTATGACGTTTTGAAATTCGACAACACCTCCTTTGCATTTTTGTATAACCCGATACAATATAATAATATAAATAGCATCCCAACGGGAGCTAACCACCATGTCCAAACGACGGAGCAGCCAAACAAACTATATCAGAAGTCAACTCCAATGAGTGCGACCTCACAATTTCTAAGTCTCGCTTCTAAGTCCACAATATACCATTGCTAAGTTGATAGAGTTCTCACTAGATACAAGAATATATGAATAATCAAGGGTGAGTACGATACAATAGTAACCCACTTACCAATCAATCACCGAAAGGAATGTGTGCCCAAGCCGCTGATAATCCAAGCGGTAAAACCTGCAAGAAACTGTGGCACAACGGGGATGAGTTGCCAACTCAGTGAATGTCACGCCCCGCTTCCCAGAGTACGCTAAAGTGGGCACGTGACATAGCCAACCATGCTACCTGTGGGTAGGAAATATCCATCCACAGTCACATTATGGTTATAGAGATATCAAGAACAAAATAAAACTATCTAAAACATGTCCATAATCCAAGATAGCATGAGTCAAGAATAATAAAATACGGAAGCAAAAGATCCAATACAAAATAACTGGAATGTATGTCCCATAATGCGGGCTCACATCAGGAATAAAATGCAGGAAAGAAAAGCTAACTACTGCTAACACTCACAGCTCAGCCTGTCGGCTGAAGTACTCCTGCTCGGACTGCGACAGCGGTACAGAATTTGGGCCATGCAAAACCCAGACGTCAGCGCGTCAAATCATCAAGTAATAACATAATAAACGGGGTAACAGGCAATGCGAATATAAACATGAATAAAGCAAGGGTAATAATGATATAAATAAGAGCAGTTGCAGGGTAGTGTGCAGTGGGTAAACTAAACTGTTCTATCAGGTTTTCTGTTCTAAAGTCTTTGAAACCAAATTGATGAATCATCGATGTAACTCAATAGTATCACGTACATACCCGGGACCACGGCCCCAGATTCTCGGGCTGAAACCGAGACATGCCGCTAGGCACCAAACAGGAATGTGTACAGATGAATGATGTCAGCATCATCATTCCAAGGATGGTCTAGCCTCCAAAACTGATCAGAACAAGTAGCGAACTGTTGAGTTACAAGTCAGGTTTCACCTTTGATTTCCACATACCCCCAAGTTATATGTGTATGTCAAGTCAGGTATCCCGTAATCAAGAAACTAATGCCAACACAGGATCAGGTAAACAGGTTTGTTTGGATAGACAACAGGAACGGTCCATGAGGACTACATGTCAGGTTTGTTGGCATTAGACACAAGATCAGGTAACGGGTCAGGTCATGGTACATTAGGTCAAGTCAAACAGTATACGGTACCATGTCGGGTAAATCAATATGTGTGTAGCAAGTCAGGTCAAGATGTAAACAATATCATGGGTGTGCTCATACTCAGTTACATAATCAAGCATGGTTATCAACAGCATGATCTAAGCAATCAATTAGGCAATAGGCAGATTCACTCAATTAGCAGTACAGTTATCAGTTGTGTCACAGAGATGATTTCAACATTATAAGAATACAGTAAGACAATTATCATGTTAACAAGTTTAAGACTTCATGGATGCAATGATATAAATATATATATATATATAGGTTCCATGGATGAAATCACAGTTTATGCAGGTTAAATGTACATGAGTGTCCGAGTGAAGTAAAACGATAGATAAAGTGCCATAGGCTACGTCATTAGTGAAAGTGAAATTAAAACATGTAAATATGGTTATTAGGTTCAAAACAGTAATTGCAACAGGTAGGTTCCAAGTTTGAAAGATAAAATGATATATATCAATATTGAACACGAAAATGAGAAATGATCGTACTAAAGTTAAATTTACAGGTCTAGGGTGTCATCAATGTGTATGTAAATATTATTTAGCATGTAGCAAGGGGTACTTGCCTCGACGGGTCGCGAACCGGGAATACAGAACGTTAAACGTCGGCGGGGAAAACTCGCGACGGGCGCACGGTTCACAGAATGAACCCAAACGATGAACAGTGGAACCACACAGACCAGAGTACCTCGCTGGATCGTCGGGACACGTCGTCGGCATCACCGGATTCCGGCCAAGTACAGAACAGTGAATAATCAAGATATGCAACAAGAAAAGACAGAAGAAAAATAAAGAAGGAGGGAAGGAGGATGGAGAAGGGAATACTCACGAAGATCAGTGGGGAGATTGTGGTCGTCGATCAAGTCGATGGAGCTCCGGCGGTCGGCCTACGACGACGGCGACGGAAACCTACGGATCAAGAAAATATGAACCGAGAAAGAAGAAGAAAGGAGAAGAGAGGAGGAGAGGAGAAGAAAACACTCACTGAGGGAATGCGCGAGGCCGGGGGGCGGATCGAGATCGCAGGCGGCGATCCCACGAGGCGCAGGCGGTGTGCAGGCGTTGTGCAGGTGCCTCGTGCAGGCACTCGGGAATGAGGGGAGAGGAGGAAGGAGGTGCAGTGGCTGCGACGAGGGCGAAGAGGCGAGGAGGCCGGTGGTGATGGCATCGGCGTTGGGGCTGTGGCGGCGAGGGGCACGGCGGCTAGGGTTGCACGACGTTGGTTCTGGTTCTATGAAAGAGAAAAAGAAGAGGAGGAAATATATGGGAGAGAGAGAGATATGGAGAGATACGGAGAGAGAGAGATACGGAGAGAGAGAGGAGAGAGATCGATAGGAGAGAGAATTGAGGAGGAGAGAGAAAGAGAGCGAGAAAGCGAGAGAGAGAGGCGTAGAAAATATGGTGGGGCCTAGGGGATTAAAGAAGGAATCTGATTGGTTGGGGTGAAAGATTTGAGAGATTAAAGGAAACGGAAAAATATAAATGGGTTTATAAAAAATATATTCGACGGTTTAAAAGAAATATTAGAAATTGAGATTTTGGCGCAAAATAAAACATTTCCAAATTGCGCCCGGGTCAGGTCCAAAAATTTGAAATTGAAATAATAAAATTTTAGGCGGGATCCAAAATTTAAAATGAAGTATTTTACAACCAAAAAGCATACCCCCAATACGGATACACGTACGTGCGCGTAGCCGTCCAAACTCGCCCGTTTCACTGAACGGGACGAGAACACGATGCACGGACGCTACAACAGGGTTAGGGGTGTCAAGTAGGCCATGACGAATATTTTTAATTTTATTTTAGATGTCTTAAATTGTTATATGCAGAAATGAATTGCCGGGTAAAATTTATAACTCACAACAGTCAAGTAGGATTAACGAAATAAATACCATACGCCAACATACGACAACAGAAACCAGTAGCATTGGGCTCGGGTGTTACATTATACCCAACTACAAAAGAATTTCGTCCTCGAAATTCCAAGAATACAAAGATAGATGACAAAAATAACTACAAGAAAAGATGGGGAAACTTCTGCCGGATTTCATCTTCTCGTTCCCAAGTGGACTCTCCATGCGAGCGATTACCCCAAGAAACAAGCACAAGAGGAATCATCTTGTTCTTAAGAACCTTTTCCATTCGATCCACAATTTCAATCGGTCGCTCCTCAAAAGTCAAGTCTTCTCGTACAGTTAGCTCCGAATGATCCAATACGTGCGTTTCATCACGAACATACTTACGGAGTTGAGATACCTGAAACACATCGTGCACATTCGCCAAGGATTGCGGTAACGCCAAACGATACGCTACCTCACCAACACGCTCCAAGATCTCAAAGGGTCCAACGAATCAAGGACAGAGCTTTCCTCGACTTCCAAAACGAATCACCCCTCTAGTTGGTGATATCTTCAAGAATACCAAATCACCCACGGTGAACTCTAGAGGTCTTCTTGACGTGTCTACCCAACTCTTCTGTCGGTCTTGTGCTGCCTTCATATGATTTCTGATAGTGTTAACCTTCTCAACTATCTGCACAACCAAATCTGGTCCCAATAATCTTCGTTCACCGACATCGTCCCAACAAACAGGTGAACGGCATTTACGACCATACAAAGCTTCAAATGGAGCCATCTGGATAGTTGCTTGAAAACTGTTGTTGTAAGAAAACTCCACCAAATGCAGATGATCCTCCCAAGAACCCTTGAATTCCAACATGCATGCTCTCAACATATCTTCAAGAGTTTGGACTGTTCTCTCGGACTGACCATCAGTTTGAGGATGATAAGCTGTGCTAAACTTCAATCGAGTCCCCAAACTTTCCTATAAACTCCGCCAAAAGTGTGATAAGAACCGAGTGTCACGATCGGACACGATGCTCATTGGTACTCCATGCAATCTTATAACCTCCTGCATGTACCGCTCTGCCAAAGTCTCTGTTGATTGACCAACCCGAAAAGGAATGAAGTGAGCTGCCTTGGTCAATCGATCAACAATCACCCATACAACATTGTTGCCTTTTGGACTTCGCGGTAAAGCCGTCACGAAATCCATGGTTATATGTTCCCACTTCCACTGAGGAATTGGAAGTGGTTGCAATAAACCAGCAACCCTTTGATGTTCAGCCTTAACTTGCTGACACACCAAGCACTTTGCCACAAAGCGAGCAATCTCCCGTTTCATGCCTTCCCACCAGAGATGCTGTCGAATATCTCGGTACATCTTTATGCCTCCTGGATGTACAGAATAAGCTGAACTGTGTGCTTCTTTCATAAGCTCTTCATGAATATCTCCCTTTGGCACACACAAACGGCTACCATACCTCAACGAACCATCTTCGTGGATCAATAAATCCGTTCGTAGTCCGGCTTCAACCTGTTCTCGAAACTTTTGCAGTCTAGGATCCTGCGATTGTGCTGCTTTAATATTCCCGATCAACGATGAATGTACTTGCAGCTGCATCAACTGTCCCGTAGAATGCGGTATCACAACCTCCAAGTCAAATCTTCTAAAATCTTCAACGATCTCCTTCTGCATAGTTAACACCTGAATTGCTGGTAACCGACTAAGCGCATCCGGCACGACATTAACCTTCCCCGGATGGTACTTAAGATCAAGATCGTAGTCAGCCATCAGCTCCAACCATCTACGCTGCCTTATATTAAGCTCCTTCTGCGTGAACACATACTTCAAGCTCTTATGATCAGTAAACACTTCGACCCTTTCGCCCAAAAGGTAGTGTCTCCAAATCTTCAAAGCGAAAATCACAGCCGCAAGCTCCAAGTCATGAGTTGGGTAATTCTTCTCATGGGTCTTCAACTGTCTCGATGCGTACGCTACAATCTTCCCATGCTGCATCAAAACACATCCCAATCCTTTTCCAGATGCGTCGCTGTGAATCACCAATCCTCCGTAATTGTCTGGCACGGTCAGAATAGGGGCGGTTATCAATTTCTTCTTCAACGCCTGAAAAGCTAACGCACATTTATCCGTCCACACAAAAGGAACCTCCTTGCGCGTAAGCTTTGTTAACGGCTCCGCCAGACGAGCAAAGTTCTCCACAAATCTTCTGTAATATCCGGCGAGTCCAAGAAAGCTTCATATCTCCGCAACATTCTATGGAATCGGCCAATCTCGTACTGCTGCAATCTTTTCAGGATCGATGGCGATTCCATTGCCATACACAACATGCCCCAAAAACTTTACTTCCTCCAGCCAAAACTCCCACTTACTCATCTTCGCATATAGCTTCTCCTGTCTCAACGTCTGTAGTGCATCTTCAAATGCTCAGCATGCTCTTCAAAACTCTTTGAGTAAACCAGAATATCGTCAATGAATACCACAATAAACTGGTCCAAGAATGGTGAAAAGATTCGGTTCATCAAGTCCATGAATACTGCCGGCGCATTCGTTACTCCGAAGGGCATCACTAGGTATTCGTAATGTCCATACCGAGTTCGGAACGCCGTCTTGCAAATATCTTCCGCTTTCACTCGGACCTGATGATATCCGGATCGCAAATCCAGCTTCGAGAATAACCTCGCGCAACTAAGCTGCTCGAAAAGTTCGCCAATGCGAGGGATCGGATACTTGTTCTTAATAATCACCCGGTTTAATTCTCGATAGTCGATGCACATCCTTCTTGTGCCATCCTTCTTCTTTACTAGAAGAACTGGAGCTTCCGAAGGCGAGTTACTGCTTCGAATCCAACCTTTCTCAAGCAGTTCAGCAACCTGTTTCTTGACTTCTTCCAACTCTACTGGTGTCATTGGATAATACGCTTTGGATACTGGCGCTGCACCAGGAATAAGATCAATTGCGAACTCCACGTCTCGCTTCGGTGGTAATCCCGATATATCTTCAAACACGTCCATAAAATCGCGAACAACAGCCGGCTCTTCACTTTTATCAACTTCCATTGCTGCAAGAATATTGTTTGTCGGCCTAGCCCTAAACTCGACTGGCCCGACAAAACTGCCTCCTCCAGTGAAGCTAAACTCGGGATGCCCGGGAATCTGGAAAATTACCTTCCTTGCCCTACAATCAATGTGAGCGTGGAAAGTGCCAAGAAAATCCATTCCCAAGACGACCTCGTAGCTGCCCGTATCAATCACCAAGAAATCTGCAAAAAGCTCCCGTCCGCACACAACAACTGTACAATCTTTACATTCCTTACTAGCTATGATTTTCCCATTCCCAGTGTGTATGTCCCAGAAACTAGACAGGGTCGTGCAGTCAATCGAGTGTGTAGTTATAAACTTGGATGACATGAAACAATGGGATGCACCAGAATCAAATAACACTAATGCGGGAAAACCATGAACGAGTAGAGTATCTGAGACAACTTCTTCTGACGCCTTAGCTTCTTCAGCTGTCAAGGTAAAAGCTCGAGCCTGATTAGGTCCTTGAGTCAGCTGTTTCTGTCCCTGGAACGGTCTCTGCGGAGGCTTCTGAAAATCATCCCTCGTACGAAGCTTCGACGGACAAGCACTAACGGCGTGATCAGCCGCTCCACAAACCAAACAGAGTCCCAGCCTCCTTCGACAATCCTTTTGCATGTGGCCAGGTAAATTGCAGTAGTTACAAGTCATGCTCTTTCTTCGATCGACGACAACAGGCTTCTTCATGGGTGCTACACCTCGACGGTCCAATAGAATACCTCTGCGACCATGAACTCGGTTTGGTATAAACGCTGGCTTCCTTACCGCAACTGCTGTCTGCTGCAAACTCCCCTTCATCCCAGATAAACTCTGCTGCTCTCGGGCTGCCGCCAGTACTTGTGAGAAAGTGGTCAAACCAAGGGAGACAATCTGCCTCTGGATGTCCACGTCCAAGCTGCGCATGAACCTCCATGCCCTGTCTGCATCGTTGGCAACTAAAGGTCCAGCGAATCTGCTGAGTCTTGTCCATTCTGCTGCATGCACATCTATGGGTGCTCCCTTCTGCTTTAGCCCGATGAATTTCTCATCCATTTCCTCCCGTGCAGTCCGCGGGAAGAACTTCTCTAGGAAACTCTTTGAAAAATCCGCCCACTTGATCGGCTTAGGCAAGCGGTTCTCCTCCACAAGCCACCATTCTCGGGCGTAGTCCACTAACTGAATGCGTACCGCATCAACTCTTTTCTCATCCGGAATCTGTGCCGCAATAAGCAAATTCTCTGTGTCAACTAGCCACTGCTCTGCTGGCAACGGCTCCTCCAGACCAGTAAATGTAGACGGACCCAAACGCCTGAAATCTGCTACGGTCCCTACTCGGTCAACTGGTTTAGCTCCAACATTGTTCACAGACTGTTGAACGATCTGCAAACCTTCCTGAAACGATTCCGCTTGTTGCTGGATCAGCTCGGTCTGTTTCTCTTGATTCTCCAGCATTCCCCTTATTACTCCAAGCATGGCGGCTTCGTCCACACGTCTTTGGTACGTCTTCAAATTCTTACCGGCCATATTCCTGAAATCAAAACACCCAACATTAGCATGATGACAGATTCAAAATATAGATCAAGGCTAGAACTCCAAGTTACTTAAATAGAGTGCCGCATTGTAACTATGTCGTGGTATCATAGCCACAATTACATAACTCCACCCAAGTCGCCTAAGTCCTAGAGATAACAAGGAATCAGGTTTCGAGTCGACATGCAAAAGAAGTTTGCACATCGTAGAAGATATAATCACGAAGAATTTGATTCAAGAATGGTGAAACGACAAGGTGGCAGGACATGTTTTCCTAAACACGGGTATTCTGATTCGTGTTCTGGGTATAATACCCAACTACAAAAGAATCAACCCGATTAACATATGGCTCTGATACCAAAGAACCATGTCACGCCCCGCTTCCCAGAGTACGCTAAAGTGGGCACGTGACATAGCCAACCATGCTACCTGTGGGTAGGAAATATCCATCCACAATCACATTACGGTTGTAGAGATATCAAGAACAAAATAAAACTATCTAAAACATGTCCATAATCCAAGATAGCATGAGTCAAGAATAATAAAATACGGAAGCGAAAGATCCAATACAAAATAACTGGAATGTATGTCCCATAATGCGGGCTCGCATCAGGAATAAAATGCAGGAAAGAAAATCTAACTACTGCTAACACTCACAGCTCAGCCTGTCGGCTGAAGTACTCCTGCTCGGACTGCGTCAGTGGTACAGAATCTGGGCCATGCAAAACCCAGACGTCAGCGCGTCAAATCATCAAGTAATAACATAATAAACGGGGTAACAGGCAATGCGAATATAAACATGAATAAAGCAAGGGTAATAATGATATAAATCAGAGCAGTTGCAGGGTAGTGTGCAGTGGGTAAACTAAACTGTTCTATCAGGTTTTCTGTTCTAAAGTCTTTGAAACCAAATTGATGAATCATCGATGTAACTCAATAGTATCCCGTACATACCCGGGACCACGGCCCCAGATTCTCGGGCTGAAACCGAGACATGCCTCTAGGCACCAAACAGGAATGTGTACAGATGAATGATGTCAGCATCATCATTCCAAGGCTGGCCTAGCCTCCAAAACTGATCAGAACAAGTAGCGAACTGTTGAGTTATAAGTCAGGTTTCACCTTTGATTTCCCCATACCCCCAAGTTATATGCGTATGTCAAGTCAGGTATCCCGTAATCAAGAAACTAATGCCTACACAGGATCAGCTAAACAGGTTTGTCTGGATAGACAACAGGAACGGTCCATGAAGACTACATGTCAGGTTTGTTGGCATTAGACACAAGAACAGGTAACGGGTCAGGTCATGGTACATCAGGTCAAGTCAAATAGTATACGGTACCATGTCGGGTAAATCAATATGTGTGTAGCAAGTTAGGTCAAGATGTAAACAATATCATGGGTGTGCTCATACTCAGTTACATAATCAAGCATGGTTATCAACAACATGATCTAAGCAATGAATTAGGCAATAGGCAGATTCACTTAATTAGCAGTACAGGTATCAGTTGTGTCACAGAGATGATTTCAACATTATAAGAATACAGTAAGACAATTATCATGTTAACAAGTTTAAGACTTCATGGATGCAATGATATAAATATATATATATATAGGTTCCATGGATGAAATCACAGTTTATGCAGGTTAAATGTACATGATTGTCCGAGTGAAGTAAAACGATAGATAAAGTGCCATAGGCTACGTCATTAGTGAAACTAAAATTAAAACATGTAAATATGGTTATTAGGTTCAAAACAGTAATTGCAACAGGTAGGTTCCAAGTTTGAAATATAAAATGATATATATCAATATTGAACACGAAAATGAGAAATGATCGTACTAAAGTTAAATTTACTGGTCTAGGGTGTCATCAATGTGTATGTAAATATTATTTAGCATGTAGCAAGGGGTACTTGCCTCGACGGGTCGCGAACCGGGAAAACAGAACGTTAAACGTCGGTGGTGAAAACTCGCGACGGGCGCACGGTTCACGGATTGAACCCAAACGACGAACAGTGGAACCATACAGACCAGAGTAGCTCGCTGGATCGTCGGGACACGTCGTCGGCATCACCGGATTCCGGCCAAGTACAGAACAGTGAATAATCAAGATATGCAACAACAAACAAGAGAAGAAAAATAAAGAAGGAGGGAAGGAGGATGGAGAAGGGAATGCTCACGAAGATCAGTAGGGAGATTTTAGTAGTCGATCACGTAGACGGAGCTCCGGCGGTCGGCCTACGACGACGGCGACCGAAACCTACGGATCAAGAAAATATGAACCGAGAAAGAAGAAGAAAGGAGAAGAGAGGAGGAGAGGAGAAGAAAAAACTCACTGAGGGGATGCACGAGGCCGGGGGGCGGATCGAGATCGCCGGCGGCGATCCCACGAGGCGCAGGCGGTGTGCAGGTGCCTCGTGCAGGCGCTCAGGAATGAGGGGAGAGGAGGAAGGAGGTGCAGTGGCTGCGATGACGGCGAGGAGGCCGGTGGTGATGGCGTCGGCATTGGGGCTGCGGCGGCGAGGGGCACGGCGGCTAGGGTTGCGTGACGTGGGTTCTGGTTCTGTGAAAGTGAAAAAGAAGAGGAGGAAATATATGGGGGGAGAGGGAGAGAGAGATATGGGGAGAGAGAGTTAGGAAGAGAGAGAGAGAGATAGAGACGGGGAGAGAGGAGAGAGAGATATCGAGAGGAGAGAGAATTGAGGAGGAAAGAGAAAGAGAGCGAGAAAGCGAGAGAGAGAGAGGCGTAGAAAATATGGTGGGGCCCAGGGGATTAAAGAAGGAATCTGATTGGTTGGGGTGAAAGATTTGAGAGATTAAAGGAAACGGAAAAATATAAATGGGTTTATAAAAAATATATTCGACGGTTTAAAAGAAATATTAGAAATTGGGATTTTGGCGCAAAGTAAAACATTTTCAAATTGCGCCCGGGTCGGGTCCAAAAATTTGAAATTGAAATAATAAAATTTTAGGCGGGATCCAAAATTTAAAATGAAGTATTTTACAACCAAAAAGCATACCCCCAAGACGGACACACGTACGTGCGCGTAGCCGTCCAAACTCGCCCGTTTCACTGAACGGGACGAGAACACGATGCACGGACTCTACAACAGGGTTAGGGGTGTCAAGTATGCCATGACGAATATTTTTAATTTTATTTTAGATGTCTTAAATTGTTATATGCAGAAATGAATTGCCGGGTAAAATTTATAACTCACAACAGTCAAGTAGGATTAACAAAATAAATACCATACGCCAACATACGACAACAGAAACCAGTAGCATTGGGCTCGGGTGTTACATTGAATAAAAGTACATCTAAAGGTATAAATCGAATGCACGACGATACCAAGGTCATAAGTATAGTACTTCCATAATCTGTACTAATATAATATGATATGCGTATGGATCATAATGTAACACTAACTATCATGCAATCCCAAGTGGAATATCAGATATTTCTAAATAACGAGTCCATAGCACGTGTTTGAATTCCCTTTTGTGTATATGAATGCCCGTACAATATATATAGCTACTGTCCCCCGAATCAATCCTGGTCGGTTACAATAACTTTAATCTAACTGGGTACCTTATGATAGTAATCATATCAATATATATGGATGTCCAGCATCGACACCCGAAATCAGAAATCTCTCGTGTCCATCACCGACACGTAAATGCAGATACCGTCGACACCATCTCAATTGATGATCGCCACCCAATATCCCTGGCCCCGGTCGGTATCTCCTGGATATCCGTCGTGCCTAATCGAACCTCGGTCAGTATCCCCTGGATATCTGCCATGCTCATCACTATCTCCTGTATCGAGTATCCTCGCTAAGCTCCCCGCCTATAATGCGGCTTTCCTGCTCCTCGGTCTCGAACCGGGTCCACCATGTATCCGATTGTATAGCTCCCCCACTCGGTCTGGATAAAACAAGTCCAAAACCGTATAGCTACCTCATTCGGTCGGAATAAAACAATCAGAAAATATCAAACTCATGGTGGGCTCCAACTCATTATATCCAAAAATATCAAGTAAAGAAAGAGAATATTTGCATAGATTATTCTGATGATATATTATATATATACATATATAACAGCGTCCCATACCACTGATATATATTATCAAAAGTAAAACGTCAAAAAAACTCATAAAATCAAATATAACATTCATAGTACCGGTATTCACAATGCTTAAAGATAATAAGGTAAAGTGCGTAAATAAAACATACAAGCAAATAAACGTATCAATTCTACTGTGTCATGGCAATACTGATGATGTGTAGTGTAACATACGCGTCTGCGCTCGTGCAGCATGGCAATCATTAGTATTTGTGCAAGTGTTTTAAAGGTGTAATAGCATACTCATATCAACATCTATATACGTATTACGGAGTATAACAGTTCTACAGTGACATGGCAATACCAATGAGGTGTGGTGTAACATATACGTATGTGCTCGTGCAACATAATACTCATTGGTAATTGTGCATTGTTCTATCAGAGTGTTTGTATCACGGAAAAGTATAACATCGACAAAGATAACGTGAATATATGATGTAAATCTAAGCGTAACTGATAACTGTAACTATCTGCTATGAGCTATACCATTAACTTTGAAAATGGAACGAAACGTTGGTTTTGAGATAAGGAAGATGCCTTAGGTTAAAATAGATATTCGTTTTGGAAATTGGCACTGCATCCTTGTATTTTATCATTAAAGAGAAATGAATCGTAGTTTTTAAAAGAATATAGCTCACACCAGTATTATATCCTAAAACGGAATATAATCTAACTCTACGAGTCTAAGGGAAAACTTGGCCGTTATTCGGTATATAAATCTCATCATTTCAAATACGTATAGTTTCTCGTATCATACCTCACCGTATCACTATATCTAAATCATCTCTAGAACGTCATAATCCTTTGTACTAACTTACCAAGCCATAATTAAACTACATGCAATTGAATATCATGCTAGATGCAAACTATCTCCAATATTAATATCTTGAATAAATAATAAACTATCTAGATACCATAATACTATTTATAAGGTTGCGGGGGTGCTATACGCCATCCACCCGACTTCCCCCGTAGATGTAAATTTACTCACCAACTTGATAAGCTTGCTGAAATCCACGCTGCTATATTTGCCAACTCTGTCTCGGAAATCCTCGAAATCGTACCTATAATCGTATTTATGAAATATCGGCGTAAATATCATATCAAAACTCAAAACAACGAGATAGGCACCCATAGATTAGAACCTACAACATACTTAACCCAAAAACAATAATATGCCATCGAAATCTACGTATGAACGTCGATATTTCAGTCTCTGTATAAAATACGTAAAAACCGTAGAATATCGAAAAATTTGATAAAACCATAACCAACCACTTCCAGATTTTTCTGTATACTTCTAGAAACAAAACAAACAATACTATAGATCATAAACTACCCAAAAGAGGCTACAGAAGAAAAACCAACACCAAAAGCTTAGGGGGGCCGGCGAGCTCGGAAATAGGCTAGATGTCGCCGGTTCAAACAAAGACTTAGGGGCTCGGGCTTTAAGTTAAGTCTTCTAGTGGTCCTATGATACTTATGGTGTTGCTAGTTTTTCTATTCATTACACCTATTGGTTCCAGATTCAATATCAGTATGCTAAAACATCGCAATTATCCTAGTTTATGATACTGCACATACTAATTATGCTACGTGCGAATATCGTGAGTTAACTGAACTTAAGTTAATCTGAGCTAACCCTTTTCTGGTCATAATAGGTAAAAACAGAACTCATGATATGATATATCTGTGTCGTATTTTAGAATCATAACCCCAAAACTGATATTAGCTTCCAATTTTCATATACTGATAAACTAGCTTAAACTAGTAATACCAAACATCTTAATACATATATATAGAGCTATCCTAAAAATCCCAACACCCAACTCCCATAAAAATCCGGCGAGCTCGGATTTTTGTCAATTGTCGCCGACCAAAATCCGAGGGAATGGGTCCGTCTTCCTATAGGTTATTCTAAGTCAAATTAATAAGATAAGGGTACTGTTTGATTATATTAATTATTATCTAAACTACAACAGATTTTACACAGAGCCTATATTTACCAAAATACGATATTTCCGATATCCGATTTCTACATTTAAACTTTTGAGAACTAGAATTCTATAGAGTTTAGAGATTATACCAACAGAAGATTACTGAAAAGGATTCCTCCAAGATGCACAACTCAAAGATCCTAGCTTGATGGTAGTGGTGAATTTTCTTAGCTCTTCTTCTCTTCTCTCTTTTCTTTTCTCTTGTTGTGTTCTAAGGTTTTCTCTTTTCTAAACCAGTTTATTTCCCCTAACTTAATATATATCAACTGAACAAATTTGTAACATTAAAGGATAAGAGGAGATAAGGTAGTAGGTGATGTCACCATACAAGATGGTGGCGGTTTCATGCAAGGAGGAGGTGTGGCCATTAGGTTAACCTAGGGTGTGGTGTCTAGGAGGTATATCTTAACCTTAACCATTATCTAACCCTATTTGCATAAACACACTCATACAACTCTAATTAGCATAAGGAAACTAACATTTTCACATAAACCCCTCATTACCCATGTTATTATAAAAACAAACTATTTCTTTACTAATCTATTCTACCACATTTTAAAAGACTCTTTTATTACAAACACAATAAAAATAAATGTTTTAATTAATTAAATAAAATAATTAATTATCTAAAATATTTCAAAATGTTACAATATTCCCCCCTTAAGAAAATTCGGTCCCCGAATTTAAATTAAATCCCCTTCTTAAAACATTTTCCTTAATCCAATCTGCTCAAATTCAAAACAATTTTCCGGGGTCCAAATTAAAACATACAATGTCCGTGCAAATAATAGAACTCCAAAGTCCCACCTGAGCTAAAATGCATCATAACGCAACCGTGTGCTTGAAACATCAAAATATATAAAACTCACATAACTGTAACTCTAGCGGGCGCTATGAGAATTACTTCAGTTATGATGCAATTTGCCAAATACGAAAACCGTTGTGTATCCTAAGTACACGATCCATGCCATAATCGTGGTGCAATATCGGTGCACATGACCAGGCAAAAAATACATAAATCCAATCTATAAGATATCCTCTCAAGTACAATCATGAAAACAAAATCAATCCTAATGGGTTTGCGTGCAAATCTCAAACCGCACGTCACGGTGTGCTTGAAACTAAAACAACGCTAAGTGCAACAGGCGTGCACGAAACGATATCCATTGCATCCACTGTGCAAGGAACAAAGTGTAAAAATAGCATCTAGTAAATCGGGATGCACAAAATAAATCTCAAGTGCATCGGGGTGCACAAAAATCAAAACGTGCAGCTGGTGTGCACGAAAACATACCAAGTATACCTAGGGTATATATATATATATATATAAAATCTCTTAACCATGTGCATCTGATGTACACGGAAATATCAGTGTAGTGCATCCGGTATACACAACACTTCAATCGAGTGCAGTCACCTCGCACGAAAATCTCAACAAGTGCACCTGGTGTGCACAATACATAAATCAAAATGAAATTACTGTACATGGAAATCTCATCAAGTGCACCTGGTGTGCTCAAAGCATAAATTGACCCTCAAATCATCAAAAATATATATATCAAAATAACGGACGTTGAGTTGTTCGTTCTTCAACGTTGAAAATGAAATATTTAGATCATAAAATCGCAAATCGAACTCAAATGACATCAAAGTATATCCTCTTCAATGTCGAAAGGTGCTTATACACCCGGAACTGGCATAGCAAGGATTTCTACTTGCCGTCTGCCACGATCTAACGTTCTTTATCTTTGAATTCTGGTTCTTCTTGCGGACCTCTAACATCAGGGTCTCTTCATACAATCGTCTGGTGAGGTGCAACGACACAATCAGTCCTACATGCTGATATCTCTCACCATATCTCCTTGGCCAGTAGTCTAATTTCTCGTAACGTAACATGTTGATGACGGAAATCTCTATCCGCCGCTTGTGTGCTAACAACTGATTCTAGGTCCAATTTTACTTATTATCAACTTTCAGAAAGAATCATGATCTCAGCTATCCAGCCTATCCGGAACTAGCACCCATTACTGAATCCACTTTCACTTTCGCAACAACTATCATTTCCTTAAGATTTTCCTCTGAAGTGTAGTTGTACGCGTCTCTGTATAGGCATCAAATCATCAATATCGCCGATGAAGAACAACTTTCCATTGAAATTTTGTAATAATTTCCCGTTCCATTACTCTTCAATCCATCAGTTTAAAGAGCGTATCACGATAGTCACGCGAATCGTAAGTCATACATGGTTATGACCATGCCCGGAATCTTACAAGACTTTCAAAAACACGAATCCGACATCTCTGATACTCTGTAGAAGAATCTGGCTAAGCTCACCTTCGAAAAATCGTCCCAATTCGTCGGAGGAAAACTTACTGCACGATCTCTTTCTCGAGCGACTTGCATCAGGTCTGAGCAAGATTCATCGGATGAAACAAATCAATTTCACCGATCTCGTATTGGAGCGCCACAACAGATTAAAAGACCTAACCATCCCACATCTGAACGGCTACAAATCCTTCTGATCCATCTACACTTGTAAACATCGTCAACCTTTAACTTTGAGAACTCTAGAAGCAACATCTTGATAACCTCAACAATGTTTGTTATCGCTATCTGAACAGTACGCGACACCACGATTTTCGGAGAGGAGAAAACATCATGCCTCAAGTCCGGCTGATCTCCAGCAATGACTCGACCATCTGGTATGGATCCCGAAGAAACTCACTTTAATATTAGAACTCGATCAATTATAAATAAATGACATGTCTCTATATCACCGGAATGTCACCCTGGTCAGTCTTTGTCCCAGACAAGTCTGTTCTGACCGTATCTCTAATCGCAGCCCTCTCGGCTCAGGTAATTATGGCGACCGAAACAATCCCCATGTAATGACAAGGATAGATCAACGGAACTAATAGAAGGAAGGTCTCAAGATATAAATCCTAAGGTAACTTAGGCGGAGTATCATATCATAAATATGTCGCGGAACAAATGTACGGTACGCCACTCTACTTAGTACCTACTCCATCAACAAAGGTCATCCTATATAACGAAAGTTCGGGTATAAGACCCCTAAAGTCAAGTCTAAATCTTATAAGGTAAAGTCTAGGTAACAAAAGTGCATGCCTCGACCCCATATAGCCAAACCTAGACTCGAACAAAGGTTAAACCATACGCTCTGATACCAACTTGTCAGGACCCAAATGTGGCACATGACCTGCACTTAAATCACGTGACATCTAAAGACGTTGACGTGGTTCAAGTAAGCCGAAACCGGGAATCTAAACCCTTTAAAAATATTGGAGTTGAGTTTAAAATAGTCATCAGATGGAATCAGTTTAAATAACATTTAAATTTAACTAAGTATGTTTGAAAAGCATCTATGACGTTTTGAAATTCGACAGCACCTCCTTTGCATTTTGCTATAACCCAATACAACATAATAATATAAATAGCATCCCAACGGGAGCTAGCCTCCACGTCCAAACGACGGAGGAGCCAAACAATCTATATCAAAAGTCGACTCCAATGAGTGCGACCTCACAATTTCTAAGTCTCGCTTTTAAGTCCACAATATACCATTACTAAGTTGATGAAGTTTTCACTAGATACAAGAATATATGAATAATTAAGGGTGAGTACGATACAATAGTAACCCACTTACCAATCAATCACCGAAAGGAATGTGTGCCCAAGCCACTGATAATCCAAGCGGTAAAACCTGCAAGAAACTGTGGCACAACGGGGATGAATTGCCAACTCAGTGAATAAAAATACATCTAAAGGTAGAAATCGAATGCACGACGATACCTAGGTCATAAGTATAGTACTGCCATAATCTGTACTAATATAATATGATATGCGTATGGATCATAATGTAACACTAACTATCATGCAATCCCAAGTGGAATATCAGACATTTCAAAATAACGAGTCCATAGCTCGTGTTTGAATTCCTTTTTGTGTATATGAATGCCCGTACAATATATATAGCTACTGTCCCCTGGATCAGTCCTGGTCGGTTACAATAACTGTAATCTAACTGGGTACCTCATGATAGAAATCATATCAATATATATGGATGTCCAGCATCGACACCCGAAATCAGAAATCTCTCGTGTCCATCACCGACACGTAAATGCAGATACCGTCGACACCATCTCAATAGATGATCGCCACCCGATATCCCTGGCCCCGGTCGGTATCTCCTGGATATCCGCCGTGCCTAATCGAACCCCGGTCAGTATCCCCTGGATATCTTCCATGCTCATCTCTATCTCCGGTATCGAGTATCCTCGCTAGGCTCCCCTCTTATAATGCGGCTTTCCTGCCCCTCGGTCTCGGACCGGGTCCACCATGTATCCGACTGTATAGCTCCCCCACTCAGTCTGGATAAAACAAGTCCGAAACCGTATAGCTATCCCACTCGGTCGGAATAAAACAATCAGAAAATATCAAACTCATGGTGGGCTCCAACTCATTATATCCAAAAATATCAAGTAAAGAAAGAGAATATTTGCATAGATTATCCTGATGATATATTATATATATACATATATAACAGTGTCCCATACCACTGATATATATTATCAAAAGTAAAACGTCCAAAAAAACTCATAAAATCAAATATAACATTCATAGTACCGGTATTCACAATGCTTAAAGATAATAAGGTAAAGTGCGTAAATAAAACATACAAGAAAATAAACGTACCAATTCTACTGTGTCATGGCAATACTAATGATGTGTAGTGTAACATACGCATCTGCGCTCGTGCAGCATGGCAATCATTAGTATTTGTACAAGTGTTCTAAAGGTGTAATTTCCTACTCATATCAACTTCTATATACGTATTACGGAGTATAACAGTTCTATAGTGACGTGGTAATACCAATGAGGTGTGGTGTAACATATACGTATGTGCTCGTACAACATAACACTCATTGGTAATTGTGCAGTGTTCTATCAGAGTGTTTGTATCACGGAAAAGTACAACATCGATAAAGATAACGTGAACATGTGAAGTAAATCTAAGCATAACTGATAACTGTAACTATCTGCTATGAGCTATACCATTAACTTTGAAAATGGAACGAAACGTTGGTTTTGAGATAAGGAAGCTTCCTTAGGTTAAAATAGATATTCGTTTTGGAAATTGGCACCGCATCCTTGTATTTTATCATTAAAGAGAAACGAATCTTAGTTTTAAAAAGAATATAGCTCACTCCAGTATTACATCCTAAAACGGAATATAATCTAACTCTACGAGTCTAAGGGAAAACTTGGCCGTTATTCGGTATATAAATCTCATCATTTCAAATACGTATAGATTCTCGTATCATACCTCACCGTATCACTATATCTAAATCATTTCTAAAACGTCATACTCCTTTGTACTAACTTACCAAGCCATAATTAAACTACATGCAATTGAATATCATGCTAGATGCAAACTATCTCCAATATTAATATCTTGAATAAATACTAAACTATCTAGATACCATAATACTATTTATAAGGTTGCGGGGGTGCTATACGCCATCCTCCCGACTTCTCCCGTAGATGAAAATCTACTCACCAACTTGATAAGCTTGCTGAAATCCACGCTGCTATATCTGCCAACTCTGTCTCGGAAATCCTTGAAATCGTACCTACAATCGTATTTATGAAATATCGGCGTAAATATCATATCAAAACTCAAAACAACGAGATTGGCACCCATAGGTTAGAACCAACAGCATACTTAACCCAAAAACAATAATATGCCACCGAAATCTACGTATGAACGTCAATGTTTCAGTCTCAGTATAAAATACGTAAGAACTGTATCGGAATATCGGAAAATTTGATAAAACCATAACCAACCACTTCCAGATTTCTCTGTATACTTCTAAAAACAAAACAAACAATACTATAGATCATAAACTACCTAAAAGAGGCTACAGAAGAAAAACAAACACCAAAAGCTTAGGGGGGGACCGCGAGCTCGGAAATAGGCTAGATGTCGCCGGTTCAAACAAAGACTTAGGGCCTCGGACTTTAAGTTAAGTCTTCTAGTGGTCCTATGCTACTTATGGTGTTGCTAGTTTTTCTAGTGATTACACCTATTTGTTCCAGATTCAATATCAGTATGCTAAAACATCGCAATTATCCTAGTTTATGATTCTGTACATACTAATTATGCTACGTGCGAATATCGTGAGTTAACTGAACTTAAGCTAATCTGAGCTAACACTTTTCTGGCCGTAACAGGTAAAAACAGAATCATGATACGATATATCTGTGTCGTATTTTAGAATCTTAACCCCAAAACTGATATTAGATTCCAATTTTCATATACTAATAAACTAGCTTAAAATAGTAATACCAAACATCCTAATACATATATATAGAGCTATCCTAAAAATCCCAACACCCAACTCCCATCAAAATCCGGCGAGCTCGGATTTTTGCCAATTGTCGCCGGCCAAAATCTGAGGGAATGGGTCCGTCTTCCTATGTGTTATTCTAACTCAAATTAATAAGATGAGGGTACTGTTTGGTTATGTTAATTATTATCTAAACTACAGCAGATTTTACACAGAACCTATATTTACCAAAATACGATATTTCTGATATCCGATTTCTACATTTAAACTTTTCAGAACTAGAATTCTATAGAGTTTAGAGATTATACCTACAGAAGATTACTGAAAAGGATTCCTCCAAGATGCACAACTCAAAGATCCTAGCTTGATGGTAGTGGTGAAATTCCTTAGCCCTTAGTTCTTTTTCTCTTCTCTCTTTTCTTTTCTCTTGTTGTGTTCTAAGGTTTTCTCTTTTCTAAACCAGTTTATTTCCCGTAACTTAATATATATCAACTGAACAAATTTGTAACATTAAAGTATAAGAGGAGATAAGGTAGTAAGTGGTGTCACCATACAAGATGGTGGGGGTTTCATGCAAGGAGGAGGTGTGGCCATTAGGTTAACCTAGGTTGTGGTGTCTAGGAGGTATATCTTAACCTTAACCATTATCTAACCCTATTTGCATAAACACCCTCATACAACTCTAATTAGCATAAGGAAACTAACCTTTTCACATAAACCCCTCATTACCCATGCTATTATAAAAACAAACCATTTCTTTATTAATCTATTCTACCACATTTTAAAAGACCCTTTTATTACAAACATAATAAAAATAATTGTTCTAATTAAATAAATAAAATAATTAATTATCTAAAATATTTCAAAATGTTAAAAACTTCTATGATCTTTGTTTGATGATAACAAACCCTTATGAACTGTTTTAATGTGTTTGATGTTTTGGGCAGGCTGGCCCATTAACTTTTAAGACTTGGTATAAATACGGGATTCTCTTCTCTCCCAAACCCTAAGGCTACAAGAATTCTTAAGAACTCAAACTCCATTTCTCTCCAATGATTCCAAGATTAAACGTTTAATTTTTCCATTCAGATTTGCAGCCATTGACGAGAGAATTCAGATTCAAGGATCAAGCTTCTTAGATTCAATCTCGTTTTCTCCAACAACGATCGAGCTTCATTGAGATTTTCTCAAACTCTAATTTTATTATCAATTATTATTATTGGATCTATTGTAGTTTTTATTTTTCATTTTAAACTCTAAGACAGTCGGTGATTGGATTACGGTTTGTAATTCAGGGATTTGCAAATCACTAGGGTTGCGATTTGTGGTTTGGTGATTATTGATTATTGTTAGATATCATAGGATCTAGTTCGAATTGTTCTTAGGTTTAGAATAAGGTGAAGAGATTAGACGCTTGTACTTGGGATGTACGGGTTTTTTATATTAACAATATTAGTATTTCTTGGGGTATAGAATTAGGCTGGGGCCGAACCTGGGTAAATCTCTGTGTTTATTTACATGAACGCATTTATTTTATGTTTATATAACTGCCTGTAATTGTTTGATATGCTTATGATTGACACTTCAATTTTTATTCCGCAAAAAGATCTCACTACCCTCTTTACCACCCTCTAGGGCAGATTACGATCCTACAATGATGATACGAAAACCTAAGTAATAACTATGAAACTCTAAACTAAAAACTTGAGAACTTCAAAAGCGAAACGAAATCCTTATCCAAGTGTAAGGATATAACTCGATGATAACATGAAAATCCATATTATCATCGAGGATTTTAACAAATCACTGCGCGCCTTGGTACCCGTCTATCAGTTATATGTGTAACAGTTTTCGTCGTGATATAAAAATACTTGATGGTTGTCAACATCAAGCGTTAATCGTTTTTTTTATAATTGTCATGTAGTTTATGTGACGAGAAAACTAGTCGTACTATAACTGATAAATTTGTCCAGTATGGACAAATTAAGAGTTTATAACGTAAACACCCCATGCATTTGTGCTTTCACTCGTTTCGAGATTATTTCGTCGGTACCTTTTTACTGGTTCTCTGTGTACAAATATAGTGGGGATGGACATTTCAATGTTGTTATTTAGCATTGAAATGATTATTATCTCTTCTATTGCAGTGTACTCGGAGAACAGCGAGGAGGTGCTGCCGAAATTTTCTCAAAACGAATAAAAGTACAAATGCAGAGGCGTATGCATTATAAATTCTTAATGGGATAGAAGCCTTACCCTCGACAGCCGATGTGATGTATGATGGATCAAACTGAAACATTAAACCTAACATAAAAGTCATAAACTAAATTTCAAAATTGTTGGATATGTATGCCCTAAAGGCCATTATTGTATATGTATATATAGTGGATGCTTGGACATATGTATGCATAGGACAATCTTGCTTGATATGATAGTACGTTATTTAGTTTGTCTTTATCTTAACAAGTGTATATGTTTTACTTGTTATTACATATCGCTAATACATATTGATAAAGCTCGTAGGATTATTGCTTGACAACCAGCGTTATGATGGCGATCATACAAGTGGGGGCTGGGTAGTCCATAAACACATCCTTAAATGTCCCTAGTCATGGTAGTATCGAAACTGAGCATCGATATTCCGGAGTAGACTGATGTATACGTTTCTAGACCCTGGTGAAGGGCGATGGTTAGTCCCACAACCATTGGTCTTTGGCACTTAAGATCGTATACAGGTGCTCACTGAGGAAGAGTACACTGGACGGACTAGCCAAGAACTTCTGGATGATACTAGACGTATCGTCGGATAGTAGTTCTTAGGTGACATGAGTACATGTTAGTATTTAGACCTGAGATCATCATTTATGTCATGTGAATTTCTACTGTACTTAGATTACTGCTCTACCATGGCTCTACTGAGTCATGAAAACAGGTTTTAGTTGGGTACAGTCCCGAGCCACATGGAGGAGTGAGCGATTGTTGGGGATTCGTCTCTCCCGGCATAGGGAGTCGATATCGCACTGTGTACAGTTGACCAACACCATAAGACCTTGACCAAGACAGTTGAGAGTTACTGATAGTTAGATCAGTAGTTTTTCGGATTGGTTCTGAGTCACATCGGCACGAATTATCGGGTTATTAGGGTCTGACGTTTACCACCCCTAGACTCGGTATAAGATACTCTTAGATGAAGAGACCGGACTGTACAGAAATTGTCACAGATAAGCTCAGTAGGGATTCAGATGAGCTTTCTCGTCGGCCTTCCTTTCGACAGATACCCGGGCAGCCGTTACGTACAGCTAGTGCCACTGACATGCTTATGCTTATGGATTTATCCAGTAACTCACTATAGGCATACTGTCGTGTCTTTAAAGTCTCATACAGAGGGTTTCCCTGGTTCAGGAGAAATGATGTAGTGTTCGTATTTTGATAAGTGCAGAGTTCTGATCAAATGAGTGTACTAGCTACCCGGACTTTTGATTGGACGGTTGATAATACTAGCCGTCTTAAGATTAATACGGATTATTAAATCAGGTATTGATTTAATAATTTACATCTATATATTTAGATATATATATTCTAGTATTATGTTCATTGTATTATTCTATCTCTTTGGGTATTCGTATTTTGATACTGTTAGTGATATATGCCCTAGAGGCTATTATTGTATAATACTGGTTTGTATATTACATTTTGGAAGCTTGGGATATACACAGATATAATAACAGTCTTGCTCAAAATGGTAGTATGCCACTTGGTTTGATTCTACCTCAATATGTGTATATGTTTCTTTTAGCATATCGCTGATATATATTGGTAGAGCCCTTAGGATGTTTGCTTGACTACCAGCGTTATGATGGCAGTCGCACTAGTGGGGGCTGGATAGTCTATAAGCACATCCTTATACAGGTCCCTAGTCATAGGATTATCGAGATGGGATATCGATACTCCAGAGTAGACTAGTGTATACACTTCTCATCCCAACATGGAAGATGGTCTGTCCTACAGCCATTGGTATGTCGTACTGGAGATAGTTTACAAGTGCTCATTGGGTTATGAGTTACACTAGACGGACTCGTTGGGAACTACTAGTTGGTATTATACCTATCGTCAGGTAGCAGTTCTTGGGTGGCATGAGTATAGGTTAGTCCATTGACTTGACATCACTATTCGTCTCACGTGTGTTTCCACTGTACTTAGATTACTACCCTACCACGGCTCAAAGGAGTCGTGCAAACAGGTAGTAGTTGGGTGCAGTCCCGAAGCACTTGGAGGCAGTAGCGGTTAGATAGGATTCGTCTCTTCTAGTATTGGGGGTTGATATCTCGCTGTGTTTGGAAAGACATTACACAAAGTCCCTTGCCAGGGAAAGTGAGATTTACTGGTAGGTATTTCAGTAGTTTATCAGGGTGTATTGGGCTCTACCCCAGCATGACTTACTGCGCTATTAGGGGTCTGACGGTTACCATCTCCTTAGGTCCGATATGCGAGTATCTTAGACGAATAGACCGGACTGTATGGAGATTGTCACAGATAGGCTCAGTAGGAGTTCAGATGAGTTTGCTCATCGGCCTTCTTATCGACAGATACCTGGGTAGCCGCTACGCACAGCTAGTGCCGCTGACGGACTTGTGGTTAAACCCACTTCCAGCGTACTGTCGAGTCTTTAGAGTCCCACACAGAGGGTTTCCTTGCTTCACGCGAAACGATGTAGAGGTCATATGGTTATACGTGAGGGTTCTGATCATATACGTGTACTAGCTACACGGATGTTGTTCGGACGAATAATACTAGTGGGCTTTGGTTTAAGCCGAATTCTAGTATTATATTATTGGATTATTATTATCTCATTGTATTCTTATTTTTTGGAATACGAATACGGGTATGTATATACGGTGAGGGCATTCTTGTAATTTCACAAGAGATGCTTCTAGAAGGAGACACTTCATTATTTGGATTTATCTATTTATGGAAATAGATTAATGTTGGCTATAGTTCCCTCAAATCAATTATTGTAATCGCAGGCACGCGATTATGATGATTGAGGAAGGGCCTATACGGGTAGAACAGTCTTTCTCAAAATGATAGTATGCTATCTGGTTTGCCTTTATCATCATGTACATGTATTATGCGGTGTTACAGATCACTATTACATATTGATAGAGCCTGAAGGATTCTTGCTTGACTACCAGCATTATGATGGCGATCATATACGTAGGAGCTGGATGGTTTATAAGCACATCCTTAAATGTCCCTAGTCGAGGGAGTATTGAGACTGGGCATCGATACACCAGAGTAGACCAGTGTGTACTTATCGAGACCCCGACGAGGGGCGGTAGCTATTCTCATAAACCATTGGTATCAGTTAGTCACCTAAGATAGTATACATGTGCTCATTTGGTTATGAGTACACTGGACGGACTCGTCGGGAACATGCTAGTTGGTAATATACCATTGTCAAATAGCAGTTTCCAGGTGACATGAGTACAGGTTAGTCTGTCGACCTGAGATTGTCATTTGTCTCGTGTGAGTTCCCACTGTGCTTTGATTACTACCCTACCACGGCTCAAAAGAGTCTTACAAACAGGTTTTAGTTGGGTACGGTCCCGAGCCACATGTAGGCAGTAAGCGGATCGTCGGGGATTCTTCTCTCCCGGTATTGGGGGTTGATGTCGCGTAGTGCACGGATGGCCATCACCAGAAATCCTTGGCCAAGGTGGATGAGAATTACTGATTTGGATCAGTAGTTCCTCAGTGGATGATGGGCTTCATACCGACATGAAATATCTTGTTATTAGGGGGTCTGACTTTATCCACCCCTTAAACTCGATATGCGATACTTTTAGACGAACAGACCGGACTGTACGGAGATTGTCACTGACAGGCTCAGTAGGGGTTCAGATGAGTTCGACCTTCCTTTCGTTCAATACCTGGGTGGAAGTTACGTACAACTAGTTTCGCTGACGTGCTTGTGGTTAAACCCACTGCCAGCATATTGACGAGTCTTTAGAATCCCACACAGAAGGTTTTCACGGTTCAGGCATATGATGTAGACGGCGTATGTTGGTACATACATGTGTCCGATTAAATATGTGTACATGCTACACAGAATTTTATCAGACGGTTGATAATACTAGCGCTTTAGGATTGAGCCAGATTATTAAATCAAGTTTTAATTTAATAATTTATATATATTTATATATGTATTCTAGTATTATTGTTCACTATTCATTTTCTCTCTTGGCTATTCGTATTTTTATACGAATACACGTATATGTATTTCGATACGTATACCGTGTTGTATTCCGTATTTATACGGAATATCTTCTAGAGGATGGACACCTCATTATACGATTTTCCTTTTAGAAAATCATTTGGAAATGAGGTGGAGGGTGAGGTGGCATGAGCATGGTTGGAGGTATGAAGAGAAGTATAGCTCTTGATTGTTTATTGTAAAATGTGTTAGATATTTTCTTGCATGATTGAAAACACTTAGCCATTCTTTCTACATGACACTCATTCATTCATTCATACTCTCTTGGAGACTTAGCCATATTCTTGAGTTTCTCATGCCCATGGTTTTCCTCACCTCCTCTTTCTTCTTTTTTGATTGCTCATTTGATAATGAGGTATGAAAGAAAAAGATAGTGATATATTCCTGCACCCTACTCTCCATTGCTAGCGACCATGGAGCGTCGATTGCTTCGCTAGGCGAAGCTGGGGCTTGCATCGTTTCCCTCGGGTGGATCATCTTCGATGGTGGAAGACCAGCGGCCAAGCTCAATCGTGGACACCTCAATGAGCTAAGGATGATGGTGGAAGACCGAAGGACACGGATCATTCGGTATAATGCTTCTATCATAGTAGTTTAGCTCTTTGTAGTATGCTAGTGTAGGTTTATGGTTCGATCTTGACGGGTTCGTTAGCGCCAAGTTTTTAAATGCCAATTTTTGTTCCGCATCGGCCACGGTAGATGGCCAGGGCACTATCGTATCCCAACATGGTATCAGAGCCACCCCATAAACCCTTACTAGCTAGTTTACACAAGGTTAAAATATCGATCGACCAAATATTCCGAATCGTAATTCCATGTTGACATGCCCGCTGTTGATTTTGAAAATTGTTCAAAAAATCATTCAGAGTATCTTAAAAATACGTGCAGGTATTTATAGGGCACCAGAAGAAATATGAGCATCTAAGACAATAATTTAGCCGCGAAACCGCCGCGTAACTTGCCTATTGGCGGCGGTTTTGTGGCGATATGTTACCAAATTTTTTTTGGCACTGTATAAGTTGGAAATATGATTTTTGGAATGTATGTTTTTGGCCCAAATTTATTTGAATGCTGGTTTGCATTTGGGGCCTATATGGAAAAATTTTAATTGATCGAAATTTTAAGTACGTGTTTATCAGTGCATGTGATTATATCCGCGACCGTGAATATCATTGAGCGGTACAACCTGACTAGTTGCTATATGTTCGACTAGACGATTTTGCGAACATGATATTCACGTTGATGTTCTGTGTTGTGCTGATATTATGGTTGGATTGTCGTGGTGGATAGCCTATGGTGCAATGGTAGTAGTACAGTTCAGATTCATTTATATATTCAGTATTGCGGGGCGAGCGTCCGACATGTGGACAACCGTCTCTGCCAGATTGTATATTCTTTTATTGGGGCATGACCGGGTTGAGGTCAATGTCGCCATTGTATATATACTTTTCTTTTCTGTACTAGGTTTACCCCACGGTGGAGTGCTCGAATAGCCGGGTTCTAGAGGTCAATGGCCCCACATCTCATGGCGTTGAGACGGAGGAGACCATACTCTAGAATTGACGGGCTATTCGCCGCACTCGTAGGGGGTATGGGATGACCCATAAAGGGGTGCTCAATTTACCGGATTCCGTGAAGTGTTGGGTAGCCCATTCACTTTGTTGATTGGGGTTGCGTCACTTCTGGGATTGGCGGGTATCTTTCCACGCTCGTAGGGGTCCAGGTTTTCATTGCACGGGCTATCTACATGACCGGGAACGTCGGGTCTCATTTGCGGCTCAAATGAAACCCGAGGCTCCAAGATTATCCACTATTCTGTATTACTTGTTGATGTTCTGTGATGTTGCTTATATCATGCTTGGGACGAATGTTATATATATATATATATATTTATTTATACTAGTAGATGTTGTCTATGTTTTGCATCCGCGCTAGTCCAGCCCCTGCTCTGCCATTAGTTAAGTAACCTAACGGTGCATGACGGGGCCCCGAGGCGAATGCGGATGGCATATACGTACATTGTATTTTCGTTCCTTTTTCTGGTATGATATGGATTAATTGATGGGACTGCGTTAACTTTGATTTATGAAAGGAAAAAATCAAACCTAAATGATGTTGTTGAAACCAATTTTTGAAAATTATTATTACAGAAGTTTCGTTTTACTTTGCACAGTGGTATTCGGTTATGAATATCCAGCACCTCATTCGACGAGGCAAGAGCCGAGATCTCTTTATCGGGAGTGGCCTCTTAGGAAAAAGTTTACGTCATTGTAATAACTTCACTATTTTCGATTCTTTTGCTTTGCATCATGATATTCAGTTAGGAATATCCAGCACCTCATTCGATGAGGAAAGAGCCAAGATCTCTTCACAGAGAGTGACCTCTTTAGCAAAAGTTTAAGCCACTATATATTTGTAAAACTGTTCGGGTTCCTTCAACGATATAAAGTTCATTGCGTTAAAGGTTTTTCTCCAAAAACCAGCCATTGCCCTCCGTCGTTTCGAATAAGTAGCACATAGTATTCATGCGGTGTTTGTTGGCCAAAGTTAAGGCATCGTGAATGGTAGCTGTGTGTTGCTTATCCGTAGCATAGATAAATGCATTGGTTTAGGACAGTCGTACCACTTTTTTGGCCAAAGTCAAGGGTGTGTGCGGGTGGGTCTAAATCAATCTGGATAATGATGGGTAGAACTTGACTTGCGTGTTATGATTTGTTGGCCAAAGTCAAGGTCATAAGCATTTGGGGGCAAAAACCACATCGGGAGTTTCAAATATACAGGAAACTTTCCACGCATGCGTATACCTTCTGGAGTGTGGTGACTTGAGTGGCCTCCATCAAGTTATCATGCGATGATAGTTGGATCCCGATTCTCACTGATGAGTTGGTTTACTCCTCTGGTGATTTTAGATGATCCCGACCAATTCTCTTTTTAGGGTTTGAATGAGAATTTGAGGAAACAGTAGGAGCCATCCTGATTAGATAAAGTGATCAACCAATCTAATCTAGGTTAGAGTGCACGCTGAGTGTATCTTTTCTCTCTCTTTGGCACCGACCATGGCCTGACCTTAAAAACTCATGAACTAAGTTAACCGAACCTTCTTAAAAAACTTTGGCTTTTTGGATTGTCATTAAGTCGCATATATCCCTGCCGCTCCTATTTTCCTTTTGCATTTTTTTTCCAAAATACTCCGTATCACTATGAAGATCCATATTTATTGGATATTCCATCATATAGTTACATACAAACTTGAAGAAACTTATTTCAGTTCGAGAATGGATTCTGGTTCTGGAGAAATTGAATAGGATTATTCGGTTGTCTTTTCTCTTTACCTTCTCTCAGGTTGCGAAGGCTCTTAGTATTAGGAGAGTACACCTGTTACGCTTATTGGATAGTCTTCTTCCAAACCATAGGCAGGTGCCGAAGTGTAGGGAACGAAGAAAACCAATTAGCCTGAGTGTAGTGTACAAAAGGTAATAAGTAAAGACATAGAAAGGGATTAGGGTAAGGGCAAAAGAAATTGCGAATACTATCATTCACACCGAAGCCGCGTATACCCCTGCCATTCCTACTTCCACTTTGCATTTCTCCGGAACAATCCGTATCACTACGAAGATTCATATTGATTGGATATTCTATCGTATAGTTACATACAAACTCGAAGAAACTTATTTCAGTTCGAGGATGGATTCCGGTTCTGGAGAAATTGAATAGGATTATTCGGTTGTCTTTTATCTTTACCTTCTCTCAGATTACGAGGGCTCCTAGTATTAGGAGAGTATACCTATTGCGCTTATTGGATAGTCTTCTTCCAAACCATAGGCAGATGCCGAAAGGTAGGGAAGGAAGAAAACCAATTAGCCTAAGTGTGGTGTACAAAGTAAAGACATATAAAGGGGTTGGAGTGAGGGCAAGGAAGTATACGGTTACTATCATAAATCTGGATAGTGGAAGAGGTATTACTAGGAATACCCGGCCACCCCTTCGAAACATTTTCATGTTTCAGTTTTACTATGCGTTGTTAATTGAAAACTATTTTTCTAATTAGATTCTAACTCTAGGGTATGTATTTACCAGATTTGATTCGCACAGCTGTATGGCGTTACGGATGCTGAGTGGGAGTAAGATATTAAGAATTGGGTGATTAGATCCTCTATATATCGGAATTCTTTGTAATTGGTGATATTTGAGGAAATTACTTGGATATTGCCTGACGACAAATATTTGGTTTTGAATATTTGTCGTTATGCAACAATTTCAAACTGATATATCTGTAAGTTTATTTTATAAAGTGAGATATAACTTTTTGAAATTATGTCTATGACATTTACCTGTATCAGTTGATGGTTAGGTAAGGTACATTCAACAGCGGTGTAATTCTTCTTAACCATAGCACAGTTTTCAACCTACGACGCACAGGGTTTGAATTATTAAACTCGGTGGACTTATACAAAGTATTGTATGTTTTCCGATGTCCGTTAGGACAAAGGGGTTGGTGCTCGTACTATATTCTGTTTACTCATGACTTCTCTAGTTTTAGACAATTATTTCGTTGAAATATAAGGTCCAGATTTTAAGAAGATATAGGTATAAGAATAAAGTAGAGAACCATATGTTGAAAGTATTGGGATTCTTCAAGTGGATCGAAGATGTAGATACTTATGTTAGGTATTCCGTTGTTAGTAATAGTTTTGAGAACTTGATTCTCTTTCAGGTTACTCATACGTGGGTGTATTCCTTGATGAATAATGCTTCTTGGCCTTCTTCCATTTAGTTGATATGCACTGGGAACGGCTGCATGTATTTTGAATATGGTTTCAATTAAATAAAGGACTTTATTTCTATATTGAATATAGAATGGATTCATATATTAATGATGTTAAGGTATATGGAGTTGTCCGGCTTATGCTTAAAACCAGAATCCGGATAAACTCTAAGCACGTTTCAGTAATGGTAGTTTGTGGGTTTTTCCGGACGAGGGTTAACATTCTACTATCTGGAAGATCAATAGTTATATTGTTCTTGACTCACCACAGTTTTAGTAAAATGAATTCTTTTCAGAAAACATAAGTGGGAGATGGTAGAACTGGAAGTTATTCCAGAAACACAAGCGATTACTGAAAATTTAATAGAACCTAAAGATTCAATTAGATTCGACAATCAATTAGCCACTCCGCAGATTTGGTGGGTAACATCAGGCACCCGAGAGGTACTTCGGTCTCTTCAATGACGGTGACAGGGAGATTTTTGATTACCCAAACTTACCACTACTGCTGTTCTAGACTATGAGATCTGGCAGGAGGATGAGTATAACGTCGTTCTAAATTAGCTTTAGAAGTGCACGTGTATATCACTCTGCCAGAGGGTTGTTGTAGTCAGTGGCAGAAGCGGAAGTATAGTAGGCAAGTAGCTTATGTCTATTTATAAACTAAAGTAAGTATAGCGGAGATAGATCGTCTAGTTTTGATATAATAGTCATAGAGTTTGACTTCATCATAACAACATATGTACATGATAAGAAGGTGGTAGGGTGTGATGTCCAGGTTTTTGGATGACATGCTCTTGATAGGAAGTGATTTTCCTATACTACGATCGGTTATACTGTGTTTGTCACAAGGTGTTTCTCAACATAGGATCTGGATAAAATATCAGGGTTTCTGGTCACTAGATCTATAGTTTTAGATCTATATTTGGGAAGTGTCCCAATACGGGTACTTGACACTATTCTAAAGTTTTTTAAAATGGAGGACTCCTGGCGTGGTGCTGTACCCGCAGGTGATGGAGTCACCCTCTCTAAAGAGATGTCTTCTAGACTAATGAGGAGAGGGATTTGCATGATTGGCATATCACTTACTTAGGCAATTGAGTCAATCATGAGATGTCAAGTACCACACCAGATATTGTTTTTGCACTGGCTACAATAAGTATATATTAATTTAATCCTGGAGAAACATTGGGAAGAAGTTATGAACATAAGTGGATGTTCTTGGTATATGGTAACGGCAGCCTCTTTCAAGAAGCGGTTATCATTTCTGGCTTCCAAGGTGACCTGGATGACAGAGTGGCTGTCAGAGTTATGGTTTTCCCGCTTTTTGAGGGGCAGTATGTTGGACAGGTAGTCCAAGCGGATACCGAGGAAGGCATGCCGCAAGATACTAATTAAATTCAGTGGATGATACAGTCTAAGAAGTTTGTTGGATTTGGAGTTCATTTATGAACTAGGTCCCATCAGATATCCAGACAAATTCTAAGACAGGTATTGCTCATTTCGGAAGATAGCCTTTCTCCGCGAAGTTGAGATATCAAGAGATAAAGATAGAAGCACTGGAGCGGATCCACTCACTGAGGCTATTTCTCGAACGCAATAGTATCATAAACGGGCTTTGCGAGACTGATTAGTAGGGAAGTTGGGTGTTCGGTATCACACGGGCTGTGAGTACACCGCAATAATTAGCCTTAAGTGCAAGTGGGAGATTGTTGGCTATAGTGCCCTCAAGTCAATTATTGTAATCGTAAGCACGTGATTAAGATGATTGAGGGAGGAATTATACGGGTAGAACAGTCTTACTCAAAATGATAGTATGATATCTGGTTTGCCTTTATCATCATGTACATGCATTATGTGGTATTGCAGATCACTATTACATGTTGATAGAGCCCAAAGTATTCTTTCTTGACTACCGGCATTATGATGGCGATCATATACGTGGGAGCTGGGTTGTCTATAAGCACATCCTTAAATGTCCCTAGTCAAGGGAGTATCGAGACTGGGCATCGATACTCTGGAGTAGACTAGTGTGTACTTATCGAGACCCCGACGAGGGGCGGTAGCCGGTCTCACAAGCCATTGTTGTCAGCTAGTCACCTAAGATAGTATACAGGTGCTTATTGGGTTATAAGTACACTGGACGGACTCACCGGGAATATGCTAGTAGGTATTATACCTATTGTCAGATAGCAGTTCCCAGGTGACATGAGTACAGGTTAGTCTGTCGACCTGAGATCGTTATTTGTCTCATGTGAGTTCCCACTGTGCTTGGATTAGTTGGGTACAGTCCCGAGCCACATGGAAGCAGTGAGCGGATCATCGGGGATCCGTCTCTCCCGGTATTGGGGGTTGATGTCGCGTAGTGCAAGGGTGGCCATCACTAGAAATCCTTGGCCAAGGTGGACGAGAATTACTGATTTGGATCAGTAGTTTCTCAGTGGGTGATGGGCTTCATACCGACATGAAATATCGCGTTATTAAGGGTCTAACTTTATCCACCCCCAAGACTCGATATGCGATAATCTTAGAAGAACAGACCGGTCTGTATGTTGATTGTCACCGACAGGCTCAGTAGGGGTTCGGATGAGTTTGCTCGTCGGCTTTCCTTTCGTTCAATACTTGGGTGGTCATTACATACAGCTAGTGCCGCTGACGTGCTTGTGGTTAAATCCACTGCTAGCGTATTAACGAATCTTTAGAGTCCCACACATAGGGTTTTCACGGTTCAGGCGATATGATGTAAATGACGTATGTTGGTATATATAGATGTCCGATTAAAATGTGTACAGGCTACACATACTTTTATCGGACGGTTGATAATACTAGCTGCTTAGGATTGAGCCAGATTATTAAATCAAGTTTTGACTTAATAATTTATATATATATATATATATATATATATATGTATTCTAGTATTATTGTTCACTATTCATTTTCTCTCTTGGCTATTCGTATTTTTATACGAATACGCATATATGTATTTCGATACGTATACCGGGTTATATTCCGTATTTATACAGAATATCTTCTAGAAGATGGACACCTCATTATATGATTTTACTTTTAGAAAATCATTTGAAAATGAGGTGGAGTGTGAGGTGGCATGAGCATGGTTGGAGATATGTAGAGAGGTATGGCTCTTGATTGTTTATTGTAAAATGTGTGAGATATTTTCTTGCATGGTTGAAAACACTTAGCCATTCTTTCTACATGATACTCATTCATTCATTCATACTCTCTTGGAGACTTAGCCATATTCTTGAGTTGCTCATGCCCATGGTTTTCCTCACCTCCTCTTTCTTCTTCTTTGATTGCTCACTTGAGCATTAAGTATGAGAGAAAAAGATTTTGATATATTCCTACACTCCACTCTCCATTACTAGCGACCATAGAGCGTCGGTATTTTCGCTATGCGAAGCTGGAGCTTGGATCGTTTCCCTCGGGTGGATTATCTTCGAAAGAGGAAGACCGGCGGCCAAGCTCAATCGTAGACACCTCAATGAGCTATGAATGATGGTGGTAGACCGAAGGACACGGATCATTTGGTATAATACTTCTATCATAGTAGTTTAGCTCTTTGTAGTATGCTAGTGTAGGTTTATGGTTCGATCATGACGAGTTTGTTAGCGCCAAGTTCTTAAATGCCAATTTTTGTTCCGCATCGGCCACAGTAGATGGCCAGGGCGCTATCGTATTCCAACAATTAATGTAGTGGAAATTGGAGATATTGTGGCATGGGGTGAAGTATGGATCATTACATTTGTTTATTGGTTTGTGTTTACTATTGAACCATGGTTTCTATTTTAAATTAGAAAATAATCCATGCTTCATCTAAGATGAGTATGAGTCATTCTCCACACTAGCTAACATTTGATCATTTGCTCATTTTGTTTCTCTCTCCATTTTTTTCTCTCCTTCTTCCTCAAGACCCTAATCCCTCACATGAGTTGTGAACCATAGGGTCAAGTGAGATTAAAGACTCTATTAGATACTCTACATCTTCTAAGCTACCTAGCTTAGCGAACTAAATACCTTAGTTACTTCGGTTTAGAGGTTGGAGCTTGAAGTATAGACTCTCGGGTGGATCATCTTCGATACGAGGAGGCCGACGATCAAGCACGATCCGGATCTTCAAGGAGCTCAAGGAGAGGAGGAGGAGAAGACCCGAAGGATTAGAATCAAGAAGGTATAAATACTAACATAGAAGTTAGAACCTCCTAGTAATATAGCTGGTTAAGGTTTCCGTAAAGATCTTGGAGTTAAAGTCGGTGTTGCGAAGTAAGAAAAATCATTTTTTTTGTAAATTCCGCCTCCCCGCGAACCTGCGGGGTGCACGACATCGACTTACAATAGTATCAGAGACTACTAAACCTTAACTAGCTTGTCAGCAAGTGATTAGAACTTCGATCGACGAAAAAATACCCGAAATTAATTTTTTGAGATATGCTTGCTGTCGATTTTTTAAAACTGTTCAAAAAATTATTTCAGTGACCTTAAAAATACATGCAAGCATTTCTAAGACCTAGAAAAAAATTTGAGCACCTAACTCATCAACTTTGCTGCGGAACCACCGCCAAATAGGTCATTTGGCGGCGGAATCGCGGCCGAGTTGCTCCCAATTTTTTCTGTGGTTTTGGTTCTTGGAATTATGAATTTTGGTATATTTGGTTTTTACCCAAATTGTTTTTGTACTGGTTTGTGCATGGGGTAAACACGGATAAGTATTATCGATCGAAATTCTAAGTTCTTGGCTAATCGGTGTTTCCATGTTTATATATGTGTTGCTAATGTCTGCTAATCTCTATATGTCAATTAGTGGGGGTTGCACATATCTGTATTGTGATGGTTTGTGTATATGAAGTATTGGATCGTCGTGGATGAATAGCCGAGGGATGTGAGAAGAGCGTTTTTTCTTTCATTCATGTAAATTTGTAAATTGATGTAATATTATTTTTGTGGGGCACATCCGGGTTGAGCTTGTAGCCACCGTTGTATTATTTCATTTACTTTTTCTTGCACCTAGGATAGACCTAAGGTGGGCTACACAAACTACCGGGTTCTTGAAGTGCCAAGTGGCCTACTCATTTTATTGAGGGAGGTTGCTTCACTTCGGGAATTTGGCGGGTAGTTTTCCTCACCCGTAGGGGTCTAGGGTGGGGTTTGTCTATTCATCGCGACCGTGGAATCCGTCTGTCACGACCCGAAAGTACGGAACATGACCGGCACTTAGACTACGAACGTCTCAAGGCGTACGTAAGCTAAGTAAGCCGAAACCCAGAAATCCAAACCAAGTGAAGTAGTAGAGAATAGGAAAAACCATACCAAATCAACCTGTATGCGTCATAATATACAACGCCTAAAGGCGAGGATCATAACAGAAATGAAACTCAACCAGCAAGAACCCATCGAAATATAACCCGCGACTCTAAGGTCGAAAGAATAAACATCATTGGTCTCTATCTCAAATAAGTACATGTTTTGGTTGATGGAACTTCTAGATACAACTGAAATATAATATACAATGTATAATGATGGGTAAGATACAATAAACCCACCTACCAGCAAGTCACCAGAAGAAGATGTGCCCGCAAAGCCGTAATGAAATCCGTACGGCAACACCTGCATGAAACTGGGGCACAACGGGGGTGAGTTGCCAACTCGTGAGTAGAAAAAGATCTACGAACAGCAAATCGCATGTATGACGCAACCTAGGTCATACGATCATAATATATATAATCCTCAAATATATAACCAGTAATCTCTAACCATGGCTAGTGTAAATATCTAACCCAAATGTAATCCCATATGTCCGTGCCAGTGCATCAGGTGGCAATATATCATATGAATGATGTATGAATGCATGAAACAGAATGCATATACTGAAGAAAACTGCTTTCATAATTTGTGAGATTTCTGTACTTTTAAAATGAGGTATCATAAATGAAATCAGCATAAACAGTGCCCAGCATCGGCACAAAACATAAGTCTCAGTATCTCGATACCTCTGTACCACAATCTCTGTACCTCAATATCTCGAAATCTCAATGTCTCAATCACAAAATCTAGGGCGCCGTCAGTCCAGATCGGCCCCTACCATCCATCTCATGACTACGACGGTATCCTCCGGATATTCGACGTGTCGGGTAATATCACCGGTAGGTAGTGCTCCCCTGCATAGGCTCAACGCCATCATCTGCGATCTTCTTGCCCCGGGGTACTGCACCGGGCCCACCATGTACCCGAAACGGTTCATCCGCCTCCTCGAATCGGGTCTCGAAATCCATCAGCAAAACTCATGGTGGACGACTCGAACATCAAGGAAAAACCGCATTTTTATTAAAAAGAGAAAGCAGTTTATATATATGTTTTGCGGTTTTCCTCCAAATCCAGAAAATCTCATGGAAACTCGAATCCAATCATCAATAGCATGTGAAATCATGAATATAAGCATGAGAATCCATGAATGCATCATATAGTGAATAACAGCATGCATGAAGTGATAGGTAATAACTACAATGTCAAGCTGGTATATATGGCAAGTACACTAATATCATGTCACTACTAGCTAACAAGCTAAATCAGGCAATAATATTCTCTAAGTGTACGTGACATGGCAATTACCGATGAAGATGTGTGTGCGACAGCAAATAAGTGTACGTGGTACATACGCATCATCGGTAATGGTGCTGGTGTCCTAGCAGCATGATATCAATAATAGAATATGAATCATAACAGTATGCGATGCAGAGCAACAATAAAAATAAGCGGGAGCTGAAATACTGAACACCATGTTCATTAAACTGCATCTAATGTCATAAAGGTCATATAGCTACCCTACTACAAGGCTGAGCTAAAGCTAGTAGTAGGTAAGGGAAACCGCCTAACCTCTGAGTCGATACATATAAATATACATATATAGTCGGTGATCCCGCCTCGATCATATCACATCCGATACCATATCTCTATAATTGGTTATTCTCAAGTCAAGTAGGCGGATCAAACATCAAAATATAGCTCGTACGTAAATCCGTCGTACGGCATCCCCAATCTGGGTACGGGTCAATATCACATTTGTCATATTAATCATCAAGTATTCTCTTTATCAATATCATCATCGGGGTACTGACCTATGTCTGGTATAATTCTAACATCATTACTATAATCAAGATCTAACTACCGGTCGACAATCCCGTATAAATCGATATCATCAGCACATACCATCTCAAGGAGTATACCCCGCCCAAGGCGGCCTATTATAAATATCCTGTCATATCATATCATATCATATCATATCTCGTATCATAATCACATGTCGATCATTTACATATTTATGTCACTATTCCTATGGCATCATTATCCCAAAATCCGCTAAGGTATCAAGGTGTATCTTATCTATGAATTTAACTGTCATAACATGTCATATCGCCGATATCATAATCTCAGATCAACTCATCGACTCATATCAATCCCATATATCATCCTCAAATCCGTAATAAACACATAGCCTCATACCCAAGTGAACACATGTCCATAACGAATCCCATAAGCATATATGAAGTGAGGATGTATGCAAGTATGTATATGTGTGCATGAATGTGTAGTGCACCCACTACCCTATGGTTTCGTAACCAAATTCATCCAAGTTCACCAATATCCATTTAACATCAATAATAATCCCAACAACAATAATATTTATAGGTGTGTATACGCATCCGTATACACCACCTCGGACTGCGGGGGTGCTATACGCCATCCACCCGACTTCTCCCCATAGATATAAATCTACTCACCTAGTTAAATGTGCCTGTGCCGGTGCCGATGTCGCCGTTTGTATCTCCAACGCCTCGACGTCATGTGAGTACCTGAAAGACCCTCTCATCAAATTGGCCAAGAGAGAGCTGCAGCGCATTGTAAGATCCATCATTGAAAGCCCAAGTCCTGCAAACAGTGAGCCCTATGTGTGCAGCTGCTTGAAACACTGCCCTAACCCTTGGCCTGCTGAAATCCTCAACAACTTGATCCATCATCCAATATGAGTTCCACCCATTCACATAGAATGGCTTCCCGTCTACAACAAATTGAGCCTCACTTCTCCCCACAAAGCTCATCTTCGGGTCTGATGAGAACAGACCAAGGAACTCACCATCCCCAAATGACATGTAGATGAATGCAACACATGAGGCTATACCAATCACTGGATACAACAACCCATTTTCTATCATCATTTTTTTTGTGAGATTTGAGGGAAAGGCAAAAAGCAGAAGAAAGGAATCCTTATTTGCTCAAATCTTGAGCAAACTAAGTGACAAAGCTGAAATATCCTGATATGCTTATTATTTAAAGAGGCATGTTTGGCCTTGCCAAGAGCAGAGCTCACATGGGCATTTATCAAAGCAGTGGCCCACAAAGATTGAGAGGGTGTCAACGGCAGCAAATGGATCTCAAAGTTTTTAACTTGAGAGAAGGAAGAATTAATGCATCTCATTTGGTCTTCTGCTGACTTTAGGGGCTGTTCTGGTGGATGAAGTTAGGCAGAATTTGGGCTGATTGGTAGCAAAAGTCAGCCATTGAGGGCTGAAAAATGATGATGGGAGATTGTATATCAGCTAGGAGGGCTGATAAATCATGATGGGGTGTGCAAGTCAGCTATGGTGGGCTGAAAAGATGATGATAGGAGTGTGCAGGTCAGCAATGGTGGGTTGAAAATGTCGAGGGTAGGCTGATGTATTTTTTTTCGAAATGTTACAGTCTTCCCCCCTTAAAGAAATTCGGTCCCCGAATTTAAATTTAAACCTCCCAATTCTAAAACATTTCAATAAAATGTCCAAACCAATGGGGCTCCGAAATCATCAATCCATAAAAGGCATCATAGCGCAATACATGCGCATGAGTGACAAGCAGATAACTCGAAACAAAACTCCGTCAAGCGACTCGCAATCATCGGGGTCAATATGAAAACACGAATGCCAAATCCAAAGCAAAACCGATATGCTAGAAATCGGAATTATACATGTAAATACCAAATCCGTACATGTAAATATCTGAAAGGAATGCATGCCAAATTCTTTAAAGTCGATGTGCAATACACATAACACTGCACAGCGGCGGACGTCTCTATAAGAAAATAATCATATATGTATATCTCTTTTGTTTAATATGCACGTCCCGCCGTTTTGAATTTAATTTTAGAAGCGTTTTCCTCGTTTTAAACGTTTCGTGTCATGTCAGACACGTATGCAAATAGTGAGACTATAGATCGCTTTTGGAAATCCCCTTGAAATCTATTATGCATGAAAAATATACCCAGGCACTGTCATCTGATCAGTCCTGCTCAGTACGAAAACAAATAGCAAATATCATATAAACGTACTGCTCCATAGAAATCAATCCCAAAATGTGCATATAAAAACTCTGTGCGTCCGGTGCGCACGGAAATCAAAATCCATGAATGTGCCAAAAAGGTGCACAAAACGACATCAAGGTGCAACGGGTGTGCACGCAGCATCTGTCATAGCAACAGGTGTGCCTGACAGCACAAACAGGTGCATTTGACATGCACGAAGAATCTCGGTTTAGTGCATCTGGTGTGCACCAAATCGCATCTCATAACATGCGCCCAACATGTGCTAAAAATCCAAATCCGGTGCATTCACCATGCACGAAATCATGAAATCAAATAACGAGCATCACCATCGAACTCGAAGTCCAGTGCATCCAAGTCCACGAAATATATGTCACTGCACTGCAAGCATATGTAAACTATGCAGAGTGCAAAAACCAAATCATGTGCATGCATATGTACAAAATCAACTCAACTGTATGAAACCCCATAAAATCACAAACATGTGAAACCAAGGCTCGGAAACGATATCCAGTGCAACAACTGTGCAAAAATCGTAAATCCTTAATCACCAAAATCAAGTATGGTGGAATAGTCTGCTCAAGCGCATCCTCCAAGAATCTCTGGCCAACTGTCATAGTCACTCATAGCATGTCTCGTCGACGATCCTGAAATCTGGCCTGCTGGTGTGCATAACATGACCACTCCTAGGTCCAAGGCTTCTCTGTAGATTACCAATCTCGCGATCCATCGGCCCATCGGCCCTGTCAGGTGTGCTAACGGGGACGATTCCGTTCTGGCACCTTTCCTGGTCATCTCTCGGCCAATCATCGTGACCACTCGTAAAGCAACATGTTACTGGCGTCGGCCTCTGGTTCTCTGAATGTACGTGATACATCTGATCCTGGGCGCAAGTATCATTGCAGCAGTGTCCTGAAAGGAATCCTACTCAAGGTCCTTTCCAAATCTCGTCTCTGCTTAACTGTCCGGAAGTTATCGTCCTTTATTAAATCTGTTTTCTTATTCCGGAACGGCTGCATACTCATCGCGACTCCTTCTGGAAGGTATATCCAGTACTCTGCCTCGGCATGCGCATCGCATCTCTGATGTCGGCGGAGTGGAACGTCATCTCCTTTAGATCTGGTACGAACCTCTTACTCCACTTTTCTCTAATGTCGACTACTTCGGACTCGTCTCGTCGTGGCTGCATGGACTGAGCTCCAACGGCTATCATCGTATCTGGAGTCTCCCAAGAAATGCATCTCACCATCTAGCATCCGAATTAAATCGAGCCATCCGATCGATTTGTCAAGACCTCATAATCCTCCAAGAGCTCAACATCTTGGGTACAGTATAAGAGTATCAAGTACATACCACAGCATCGGTGGTCCAGCCGTAGAAGGGCAAACCCAAGCCTCACTAATGGCGTCGCAGAACTGCGGCAAACCCTAAGGTCAAAAGGCTTTCACATGGTCATTATGTCGAGTTAGGGTTTCATTCTTCTAGAGGGTCCATAGAATTGCATGCATGTCTTTCCAAATACTTTAAACTTGGAATAATAGGTTATTATCATTTGATCGTCTCTGTCGACTCTCAACGTCTCCGCGTGAAGTCGTCTCTAGCTGGAATCAATCTATCTGATGATCTCGCATCGGGGTAGCGAATGATCCACATGTCTTAGTCATTCATCATCGGTAACTAACGATCTTCTATCATCTCTTAGTACGATCTCGTACTACAATAGCTCTAACATCCGGGCGATATCCTGCCGTTCGCAGCAAAAACTAGCTCGCTCGCTAGCACGCTGAACCGTTCCTAAATCATCATGAGCAAGCAATACGCCAACGGTCATCGAAGTCTAGCTGGCCTCTGTCAGTGGCTCAATCCTCTGGTGCCAATCTGCATGTCCGAGTAATCTCATACAGCGATCCATCCATCGCTCGTGGCGCAAAACACAATCAAAGGACACATCTCTATAATCGTGTGTCGCCAGAATCACGCCCCGGTCAGTCCTCGTTCGTGACGAGTTCATGCTGACCGCAACTCTAGCCGTAGCTCTCCCTGCCCGTAATCATGGCAGCAAAACCATAACTCTTACCGATGAAGCTAGATCAGGAATGAATATGATACTGAACAAGGAAATGCACATCCTAAGGCTTCATAAGTGGAGTGGCGTATCGTAAATATGCCGTGGACATACCACGGTACGTCACTCTACTTTAGTCACCTATTCCATCAACCAAGGGTCATCCTATACTCCGAAGGCAAAACCTAACGCTTTGATACCAACTTTGTCACGACCCGAAAGTACGGAACATGACCGGCACTTAGACTACGAACGTCTCAAGGCGTACGTAAGCTAAGTAAGCCGAAACCCAGAAATCCAAACCAAGTGAAGTAGTAGAGAATAGGAAAAACCATACCAAATCAACCTGTATACGTCATAATATACAACGCCTAAAGGCGAGGATCATAACAGAAATGAAACTCAACCAGCAAGAACCCATCGAAATATAACCCGCGACTCTAAGGTCGAAAGAATAAACATCATTGGTCTCTATCTCAAATAAGTACATGTTTTGGTTGATGGAACTTCTAGATACAACTGAAATATAATATACAATGTATAATGATGGGTAAGATACAATAAACCCACCTACTAGCAAGTCACCAGAAGAAGATGTGCCCGCAAAGCCGTAATGAAATCCGTACGGCAACACCTGCATGAAACTGGGGCACAACGGGGGTGAGTTGCCAACTCGTGAGTAGAAAAAGATCTACGAACAGCAAATCGCATGTATGACGCAACCTAGGTCATACGATCATAATATATATAATCCTCAAATATATAACCAGTAATCTCTAACCATGGCTAGTGTAAATATCTAACCCAAATGTAATCCCATATGTCCGTGCCAGTGCATCAGGTGGCAATATATCATATGAATGATGTATGAATGCATGAAACAGAATGCATATACTGAAGAAAACTGCTTTCATAATTTGTGAGATTTCTGTACTTTTAAAATGAGGTATCATAAATGAAATCAGCATAAACAGTGCCCAGCATCGGCACAAAACATAAGTCTCAATATCTCGATACCTCTGTACCACAATCTCTGTACCTCAATATCTCGAAATCTCAATGTCTCAATCACAAAATCTAGGGCGCCGTCAGTCCAGATCAGCCCCTACCATCCATCTCATGACTACGACGGTATCCTCCGGATATCCGACGTGTCGGGTAATATCACCGGTAGGTAGTGCTCCCCTGCACAGGCTCAACGCCATCATCTGCGATCTTCTTGCCCCGGGGTACCGCACCGGGCCCACCATGTACCCGAAACGGTTCATCCGCCTCCTCGAATCGGGTCTCGAAATCCATCAGCAAAACTCATGGTGGACGACTCGAACATCAAGGAAAAACCGCATTTTTATTAAAAAGAGAAAGCAGTTTATATATATGTTTTGCGGTTTTCCTCCAAATCCAGAAAATCTCATGGAAACTCGAATCCAATCATCAATAGCATGTGAAATCATGAATATAAGCATAAGAATCCATGAATGCATCATATAGTGAATAACAGCATGCATGAAGTGACAGGTAATAACTACAATGTCAAGCTGGTATATATGGCAAGTACACTAATATCATGTCACTACTAGCTAACAAGCTAAATCAGGCAATAATATTCTCTAAGTGTACGTGACATGGCAATTACCGATGAAGATGTGTGTGCGACAGCAAATAAGTGTACGTGGTACATACGCATCATCGGTAATGGTGCTGGTGTCCTAGCAGCATGATATCAATAATAGAATATGAATCATAACAGTATGCGATGCAGAGCAACAATAAAAATAAGCGGGAGCTGAAATACTGAACACCATGTTCATTAAACTGCATCTAATGTCATAAAGGTCATATAGCTACCCTACTACAAGGCTGAGCTAAAGCTAGTAGTAGGTAAAGGAAACCGCCTAACCTCTGAGTCGATACATATAAATATACATATATAGTCGGTGATCCCGCCTCGATCATATCACATCCGATACCATATCTCTATAATTGGTTATTCTCAAGTCAAGTAGGCGGATCAAACATCAAAATATAGCTCGTACGTAAATCCGTCGTACGGCATCCCCAATCTGGGTACGGGTCAATATCACATTTGTCATATTAATCATCAAGTATTCTCTTTATCAATATCATCATCGGGGTACTGACCTATGTCTGGTATAATTCTAACATCATTACTATAATCAAGATCTAACTACCGGTCGACAATCCCGTATAAATCGATATCATCAGCACATACCATCTCAAGGAGTATACCCCGCCCAAGGCGGCCTATTATAAATATCCTGTCATATCATATCATATCATATCATATCTCGTATCATAATCACATGTCGATCATTTACATATTTATGTCATTATTCCTATGGCATCATTATCCCAAAATCCGCTAAGGTATCAAGGTGTATCTTATCTATGAATTTAACTGTCATAACATGTCATATCGCCGATATCATAATCTCAGATCAACTCATCGACTCATATCAATCCCATATATCATCCTCAAATCCGTAATAAACACATAGCCTCATACCCAAGTGAACACATGTCCATAACGAATCCCATAAGCATATATGAAGTGAGGATGTATGCAAGTATGTATATGTGTGCATGAATGTGTAGTGCACCCACTACCCTATGGTTTCGTAACCAAATTCATCCAAGTTCACCAATATCCATTTAACATCAATAATAATCCCAACAACAATAATATTTATAGGTGTGTATACGCATCCGTATACACCACCTCGGACTGCGGGGGTGCTATACGCCATCCACCCGACTTCTCCCCGTAGATATAAATCTACTCACCTAGTTAAATGTGCCTGTGCCGGTGCCGATGTCGCCGTTTGTATCTCCAATGCCTCGACGTCACGTGAGTACCTGAAAGACCCTCTCATCAAATTGGCCAAGAGAGAGCTGCAGCGCATTGTAAGATCCATCATTGAAAGCCCAAGTCCTGCAAACAGTGAGCCCTATGTGTGCAGCTGCTTGAAACACTGCCCTAACCCTTGGCCTGCTGAAATCTTCAACAACTTGATCCATCATCCAATATGAGTTCCACCCATTCACATAGAATGGCTTCCCGTCTACAACAAATTGAGCCTCACTTCTCCCCACAAAGCTCATCTTCGGGTCTGATGAGAACAGACCAAGGAACTCACCATCCCCAAATGACATGTAGATGAATGCAACACATGAGGCTATACCAATCACTGGATACAACAACCCATTTCCTATCATCATTTTTTTTTTGTGAGATTTGAGGGAAAGGCAAAAAGAAGAAGAAAGGAATCCTTATTTGCTCAAATCTTGAGCAAACTAAGTGACAAAGCTGAAATATCCTGAGATGCTTATTATTTAAAGAGGCATGTTTGGCCTTGCCAAGAGCAGAGCTCACATGGGCATTTATCAAAGCAGTGGCCTACAAAGATTGAGAGGGTGTCAACGGCAGCAAATGGATCTCAAAGTTTTTAACTTGAGAGAAGGAAGAATTAATGCATCTCATTTGGTCTTTTGCTGACTTTAGGGGCTGTTCTGGTGGATGAAGTTAGGCAGAATTTGGGCTGATTGGTAGCAAAAGTCAGCCATTGGGGGCTGAAAAATGATGATGGGAGATTGTAGATCAGCTAGGAGGGCTGATAAATCATGATGGGGTGTGCAAGTCAGCTATGGTGGGCTGAAAAGATGATGATAGGAGTGTGCAGGTCAGCAATGGTGGGTTGAAAATGTCGAGGGTAGGCTGATGTATTTTTTTTCGAAATGTTACACCGTCTTTCGTTCTAGGCTAAAACGAAACACGGAATTACTAGTATATCCAATATATTCATCTGTGATCTATGATCTGGAATGCCTATTATTGCGTGAGACGAATGGCTATATATATATTATATAATAAGCGTTGCTTATGTTTTGCACCCGCGCTAGTCCAACTCCCGATCTGTCGTTAATTAAGTAACCTAACGGTGCATGATGGGGCCCCGTGGCGAATGCGGATGGCATAAGCGTACGTTCTGTTTTCATTTCTTTTCTGCAATGATAGGGTTAAATGATGGGACCGCATTAATATTGATTAATGCAAAGAAAACAAACCGAAGTTTAAATCGTTGGACCAATTTCAAAACCACTCAGTTTTCTTGAAAAACAACTTTTAAATGCGGAGCCTAAACCACTCCTTTTAAAAACTATCATGGTTCCTTCGACTATATCAAGTTCATTACGTTCACGGTTTTGCCAAAACCATCCGAAGCCCTCCGTCAATGCAGATGGGTATTCAGTAGTATTCAAGCTTTGTATTTTGACCATCGCCAAGGAATAGTGATTGGTAGCTGCTGGGTATTCATCTGTAGCATAGATAGATGCGTTGATTTGGGACAGTCGTACAGCTATTTTGGCTTTCGTCAAGGGTTTGTACGGATGAGTTCAAATTAACCTGGATAATGACGGGTAGAACTTATGTCACGGCCCGAAGGTACGGAACGTGACTGGCACTTAAATTGCGAAACTTCTCAAGGCGTACGTAATCTAAGTAAGCCAAATGCCAGAAATCTAAACCACTTAAAGAAATAGAGTGAAGGAAACTTATTTAAAGAAAGCGATTTTAACAAATAAGTCGCATTAAACATTTTAAAAGCAACATCGTATTTTCCCGAAAATTTCGGCAGAGTCTCCTTTGTAAATACTGGCCCCGAAACAGGTACAATACATGAAAATACATATAAATGAATAACGGCATCCCCAAGCGGGAGCTAGCTCTTCGCCCAAGGCGGAATCACAACCACACGCAATATATGTAATATCATCGAGCAAAAACATATAAACACAAAAGTAAGAAAGCATCACGTCGGCTCAAGTGAGCTCTGTAAGCCAATGTTGCGCACCTCGCGGTTCGCGGGGAGGCGGAAATTTCAAAAAGGGTAATCTTTTGACTACGCAACACCGGCTATTACACCATGATCTTACTAAAGCCTTAACTTTCTAGAGTAACTTGAGGATTTATCTACTATGGTAGATTCTTATACCTAGTAGATCAAGTTCTTCGGGTCTTCTAGTGGTCCTCTCCAAGGCTCTTCGGTGATTGGATCAAGCTTGCTCCATCGGTCTTCTCTTGTCAAAGATGATCCACCGCGATGGTTTGTGCTCCAAGCTTCAACCTCCAAGTGAGGTAACTAGGGTAGAAGGTTTGCTAAGCCAACTAGCCTAGGAGATGTAGAATGTGTTAATGGATTGTTTGTCTCGCTAAACCATAAGCTCACAACACATGTGAATGTTAGGGTTTAGTATTGAGGAAGAAGATGATGGAGGAAACCTAGAGAGCTCAAGAGAGGAGAGCAACTCAAGAAATCTCAAGTGAAGAAAATGAAGCATCAAGAGGCAAGTGTAGAGAATGGCTCCTATATATAAATCCCTCATCTCACTTATTGAGCCATGGCTAGAAAAACTATAAAATATATGTGCCATGACTCAATAGTGAATCCAAACACATATTTTAATCCATGAACCATCCCTCCACCATGCCAAGCATGTCTCCTCCATTTACACATCATTAATCCATTTAACAAAATGGATAAATCTAATAATGATGTGGCACCTTCTAGATGTATACCTTAACAAATTACAAGAATGCCCCTCATACCGTATATACATACCTGTATCCGCATTCCGAAAAATACGGATACCCTGAGACAATAATAATCCAATAATACAATACTAGGATCCGGCTTAAACCAAATCCCACTAGTACTGTCTACCTGATCATCAGTGTACTAGTACACGTACGTGATCGAAGCCCAGGTCGTAAAACCATACGACGTCTACATTAATTGCTTGAAGTAGGGAAACCCTCTGTGTTGGACTCTAAAAACTCGACACTATGTTGCCAGTGGGTTTAACCACAGGCCGCAAGCGGTACTAGCTGTACGTAACGGTCCCCAGGTAGATGTTGATAAGAAGACCGATGTGCAAACTCACCCAGACTCCTATTGAGCCTGAATGTGACAATCTCCGTACAGTCCGATCTGTTCGTCTAAGATTATCGCATATCGGGCCTACGGGGCGGTAAACGTCAGACCCCTAATGGCGGTATAAGTCGTGTCGGAGTGTAGCCCAGAACACCCTAAGAAACTACTGGAATACCTACCAGTAAATCTCATTTGCCCTGGCCAGAGACTTTTTGTAATGGCTCTCCAAACACAGCGCGATACCAACCCCCAGTACCGGGAGAGACGAATCCTGTCTAACCGCGACTACCTCCAAGTGCTTCGGGACTGCACCCAAGTACTACCTGTTTGCACGACTCCTTTGAACCGTGGTAAGGTAGTAATCAAAGTACCGTGGGAACACACTCGATGCGAAGTAGCAGTGTCAAGTCAACGGACTAACCATTACTCATGTCACCTGGGAACTAATACCCGACGATAGGTATAATACCCACCAGCAGTTCCCGACGAGTCCTGTCCAGTGTACTCGTAACCTAACGAGCACCTGCATACTATCTCCAGCACGACGTACTAATGGCTGTGGGACAGACCATCTCCCCTGCTGGGATGAGAAGCGTATACACTAGTCTACTCCGGAGTATCGATGCCCCATCTCAATAATCCTACGACTAGGGACCTGTATAAGGATGTGCTTATAGATTAACCAGCCCCCACTAGTGTGACTGCCATCACAACCTTGGTAATCAAACAAAGATCCTAAGGGTTCTACTAATATGATAAGCTATAAGTTAAAAGAAACACATGCACATATTGAAGTAGAAACAAACCAAGTAGCATACTACCATTTTAAGCAAGACTGTCAATACAACTGTGAATATCCCAAGCTTCTATTAAGTAATATAAAAACCAGTATGATACAATAATGGCCTCTAGGGCATATACACTTACAAGCTCGACCCCAGAGAAACAACATATATACAAATCTCACGGTCTCATCACTAGGTCGCATATACAATGGTAGAAGTGGTAGATAGAGAATGCTAGATACAAATAATGGTACAAGTGGGGAAAAAAGTAATCCTCGCAACCCACTTACGAGCAAAGTCGCAAGTTCGAGCAAAAGAAGCCAAGAAAAAGCACGCCTGCCGCTACAATACTGACGGGTTGGACCTGCAAGATACTGTGGCACAATGGGGGTGACTTGCCAACTCGTGAGTAGTAAGTAACATCTAATAAGGCTATCATAAGCATGCACGCAAATGCGTCTCAATCTACGCATATCGATATGATACGATGTACTAACATGAATGCAACATGAATGCATAATCAAAACGAAACCTGAACAAGTCTTGTATGAGAAAATCTTTGTTATTATCTTAGAAAAAAATCTGTGTAATAACTAAAGTATCATCAATGAAATCAACAGAAAATCCGTGTCAAGTATCGACACAATATATACATACCCCAATATCTCGATGTCTCAACATCTCAATATCTCAATATCTTAATATCTTAATATCTCAATATCTCGGGCTCCGTCAGTCCGGATCGGCCCATATCACTAAATCTCACGACCACGTCGGTATCCGCCATGTTAGACATCACCGGTAGGTAGTCCGCCCCTGCCAGGCTCATCGTCATCCCCACAAAAACACTCTCGCCCCGGGGTACCATACCGGGTCAACCATGTACCTGAAACGATTCATCCTCCTCCTCGAATCGGGTCTCGAAAACCAACAGAAATTAGGAAAACTCTTGGTGGACGACATATATATCATATCACGAGAAAACCGCAACTTGCAATTTTTTTAAAGCGATAACAAGTTTATTAAATTCTTGCGGTTTCTCCTAAAATCCATAAATCTCTTAACCATGGAAATCTATAAGAAAATCACAATCCATGAACATGTCGGCAGTGATGAATGCCTATGGTATCCATAATATGAAATATGATGTGTGACTAGAAAACTATGCATGAATGATGATGCAATGAGGCATATACATATGACTAGCAATCCTACGTATCCATCCTGATTAAATGAATATACAAGTACAAGTTTACAGATCATATATGGTGCAAATTTTTTAGATTCTGATTTAAGCAAGTTCTATAGTGTTCGTGGTATAGCAATTTCCAAAGGCGTATTTGTATGCATGAATAGTGCACGTGCGGCATGAACCAACGGTAATAGTGCAAATGTCCTATGAGATAATATCATATATATATCCATGATGCAATGCAATGAGATGAATGACTAGGAGACTACGCATATAAATACAAGCACTACTAGAAATCCTGACTATCGGGTGCCTCGCGCCATCCAGACGATTCCCTCGTAGATGTGTACATCTACTCACCGGGACGCCTCGGCTAATCTGTTCCGATCTCAGCCTTTCATTTCCGCGCCACATCCGACTTCTCTGCACCCGATCCTAGAATCACACATAAGCAATTAATAGGATAAATAAATGATAGTCGCGGACACAAACGACACAAGTCAACCCACGAGCACCACAAGACGCGCACACACTTGGTGCACAAAACGCGCCGCGACAATGCCACAAACTAGAACTAGGGTCACTATACGTGACCACAACCATGTCTAAAACCCAAACGTGCATTCACCACGCATTAAATATCTTAGTGAAAAGGCTAGAGATCATCAATACCGCAAACTTAATTAAAATCGATTTATTCCAAAAAACCTAGTAAGCATCCATATACCATTTTAGTTCAAATTTTGATGCTTTAACAAAGCTAGTGGCCACAATATTCACTTAATATCTTAATTATGCCACACGAACCCTAACTATATTTTTATCTCACCAATTTATATTAATCCTAAAATACCTAGTTTGCAAGATAATATAATTTGGTCAAATTTAAAGTAACAATTTGCAATTTAATAACTAGACTAGAATTTGCTTGACTTAAGATGTTAAACTACATATTTAAACCATGAGCAAGTAATAAAAACCCTAAATTTAATTTAACCCTTCACTTGAATTTCAAACTTGCAATTTAAAACCATAATTAAACACCTAATAAGCTAATTTAAATCAATTAACTAACAATCAAACCATAGGTTAAAGATTTATACCTCACAAGTTTTGAAATCTAGCATGCTGACATAGCCTTCAAAATGGTTCTCTAGCTCCAAGATTCCAAGCTAGTTTGGCCAAAGAAAATTTGATGAAGGTTAAGTGAAGAATTTGTGAGGTTTTGCATGATTTTTTGAAGAATTTTGGAGGATTTTCTTGAAGAGAATGAGGCAGGGAAAGATGGGGGAGCTGTTGCCTTGGGCTCGGCTGGAAATGGGGAGAGGGGAGAGAGAGGATGTGGGTGTGGGTGTGTGCAAGTCAAGAAAAGCCTAAGTCAACAAAACCCATACCTCTTTCTATTGTTTTCTTTTAAATTTTCATTTTCTTTTCTCTAATTGAAGTGGGAAAACTTTGGGGAGGGGGTGCTGCTGTGCTCGGCCAGCTCATGGGAATGTGTGTGTGTGTGTGTGTGTGTGTGTAGATTTCACCAAGTCAAGAAAAGTCCTTTAACACAACATATATTAATTCATTCTTATTAATTTATTTCCTTTTCTATTTAATCCTAGACTTTTCTAGAATGGTGGAGACATATTTTTAACCAAAAGAGTATGTTACAACCTTGTTTCTAAGTTATCATGGTTCATAATGTGTGATTAACCCATTCTCATTTGAAATTAACACTAATTAAATATTTTAGTGTAAGATTAAAATAATATTTAAAATAATTAATTTGGGAAAAGTATTTAAGTAAACCAACAATTTATATGTGGCCAAATAAATATCAATACTAGCCATTACATAGCTAGAATATGTATATTTAAGTCTAGGTTGAAAAATAATTATATCTTGATTTTTATGGAAAACGCCAGTTATTTTACCGATTATCGGAAATTTCACCTAAATAATTTTTTCAAAACGTTACAATCTTCCCCCATTATAGAAATCCGGTCCCCGAATTTAAAATCTAACTATGCGTACCCTAGACGGTATGACCTCGGACCTCGGTTTCTTCACCTGCCGACCGAGAATGACTATCGGCAGCCTGATGAAAGAAAGATTGCGCTCCAGCTGTATCGCGCGAGAGGGGTCATGAAGGTACTTACGGAGTATTGATACATGAAACGCGAGGTGAATATCTGGAAAGCTGAGAAGAAAAGCCAAACGAAAAGTAACTGCGCCGACACGCTCGAAAATCTCAAAGGGACCTACATATCTGGAACTAAGCTTCCCTTTCTTTTCGCATCTCAACATGCCCTTCATCGGGGAAACCTCAAGAAAATATGATCTACAATGACGAACTCAAGTCTGCGCCGACGTCGGTCTGCATAGGATTTCTGTCTTCTCTGGGTCGCTCTTATCCTATCCCAAATCATCTGAATCTTTTCGGTCATCTCCTGTACAATCTGTGGCCCCAAAATACTACTCTCACTGAGTTCTGTCCAACAAACTGGTGATCGACATTTTCTCCTATATAATATCTCGAAAGGTGCCATCTGAATCGTCTCCTGAAAGCTGTTATTATAGGAAAACTCTATCAAGGGCTAGTGGCGATCCCATTTACCACAAAATCTAAAACACAAGCTCGGAGCATTTCCTCAAGAGTCTGAATGGTCCGCTCTGATTGATTGTCGGTCTGCGGATAGAAAACTGCACTGAAACTCAATCTGTGTCTAAGGTCTCTTAGTGTTTCTACAATAATCGGCTGGTGAACTAGGTGCCTCTGTCGGACACAATACAAGTCGAAACTCCATGTAGTCGCACAATCTCATCAACATATGTCTGAGCATACTGAACGAATCCGAAAGTGGTCTTCACTGGCAGAAAGTGAGCTGCTTTCGTCAATCGGTCTGCGATCACTCAAATATAGCCATACTCTCGACTGGTCCTAGGTAGACCCACGATATAATCCATAGAAGTTTGTTCCCATTTCCACTCCGGAATGGGCGTAATTTTCCTACTGGCCTCTGATGCTCAGCCTTGACTTGCTGACAAGTCAGCATCCCAAAATAAAATCTGTGACATCTCTCTTCATCCCTTCACACCAGTAGACTTCTCTCAAATCATAATACATCTTGGTGGAAACCGGATGAACAATGTATGCTGAATGATGTGCCTTCTCTAAGATCTCGCGTCTCAGTCCCTCGAAATCTGGCACACACAGTCGAGTCCAAAATCATAGTACTCCCTGATCATCAATCACGAACTCTAATCTCTGCCCTGTCGAACCTGCTCCATAATTTCTGACAACGAACATCATCGGACTGTGTCTCACGAATACGAGCAAATAACTGTGGATGTGTACGGACACGGACAAGTTGTCCCCCGGTCGACGTAAACTCAAACTGTACTCGGCTGTCATATAGTATCTGCCAATCTGTCGTCGACTGTCTCTGAACTGTGCTTAAACAAGAAAACCTATCTCCAGGGCTCCAACTCGAGCATCTGCCACAATATTCGCCTTGCCCGGATGATAAAGAATCTCGCAGTCATAGTCTTTTACTAGCTCCATCCAACGGCGCTGTCTCAATTTCAAATCTCGCTGCTGAAAGTTGTAGTGTCTTCAGATCTTTAAGTGTAAAAAAACCACCGCAGCCATTTCTAAGTCACGCGTGGAATAGTTCTGCTCGTGCTTCTTCGACTGTCGAGAAGCATCGCAATAAACAACAAAACCGCCTGATCCTTAAGGCAAAGATAATACTGGCGCCGTAATCAAACGAGTCTTCAACTGCTGAAAGCTCTGTTCGCATGCTTCGATCCAAAGAAAAAGAAACTCCCTTCCGTGTCAACCCGGTCAACGTTGCAGCTATATGAGAAAATCCTGTACGAAATATCAATAGTATCCGTCCAAACCCAAAATGCTGCGAACCTCCGTCACTGATACAAGTCTGGGCCAGTGCAGAACGGCCTCAATCTTTTTCGATTCTATATTTATCATCTCTCGTAACGACGTGACCCGAGAAGTCAACATCATCCAACCAGAAAACACACTTGGATACTTTAGCAAATAGCTGGTGCTCCTTCAAATCTGCAACGAAATCCTCAATTACTGCCCAGGCCCTACTCGGCTCTAAAATATACTTAAAATGTCATCAACGAACACGATAATAAACTGATCATGAACGGCCTGAATATATGGATCATCAAATCCATAAACGCTGCTGGGGCATTGGTGAGCTCGAACGAAATCACCAAGACTCATAACGCCCGTATCGTGTGTGAAAAGTTGTCTTCGGAATATCATCCTCTCGAACCCGTAACTAATGGTAACCTGATCGCAAGTCAATCTCCGAGAAATGTCCTGCACCCTGGAGCTAATCAAATAAATCGTCGATACGAGGTAAAGGATATCTGTTCCGCACAGTAACCCGATTCAACTGAAAAAAATCGAAGCACAAACACAACTGCCATCTTTCTTCTTGACGAACAGAACAGAAGATCCCCAAAGTGACGCACTCAGATGAAAATGCCCTTTATCCAACAATTCTTTCAACCGATCCTTCAGTTATTTAAGCTCCGCCGGATCCATCCGATATTGCGGTATAGAAAAGGCTCCGTGCCGGAAATCAAGTCAAAGCAGAACTCAATATCGCGCTCTAGCGACAAACCAAGCAACTCGTCAGGAAAATATCTGGAAATTCTCTCCCAACCGGGACCTGGTCCAACGGGACCTGGTCCAACGGGACCTCTGTGGCTCTAAAATCACAACAAACGCCAAGAATTCCTGACATCCTTTTCTCAAAAGATGACTAGCGCGACAAGAAGAAATCAAACTGGGAGAGGCGACGCTACGGTCTCCCTAAAAACATACAAGAACTGGCTTACCGGGAAAAGTAAATCTGACTGCCTCCTCACGGCAGTTCACGGACGCATAACACGTGGCTAACCAATCCATGCTCAGAAGAACTTCGAAGTCAAACATATCGAGAAAATAAAATTGACAGAAGGACCCCTATCTCTGATACGAACAAAACAAACACGGATGAAAAACATTTCGAGCGACAAAAGACTCGACTACTGGAATAATAACAATCAGCGGCAGATCAAACAAGGACGACTCTCGGTCCAAACACGGTACAAAGTGCGTAGATACAAGTTTAAACAACAAAAGAAATACGCACATCAAAAGAACACATCGAAACAATAACTGTCACAACAGCGTCTATCTAACCGCCTCTGAGCTGGCATACCGGTACAATTTCCGATTCGGTCCAGAAACGACTGAAGTGTTAGAAATGCGCTCCTCTAGCAGTAGGGTTGCATCCATCGCGGCTGCACAAGTGTCAAAGTGCTGGGCACTAATAGCAAGAAATAACTGCATGTCCAATCTCCACACGAACCTCTTTATCCGTTTCTCTTCAGTGTCCACCAGGTAAGGAGCATATCGAACCGCTGAGTAAACTAAATGTCGTACTCGGACACCGTCATCCCTGAAGTTTTACGCAAAGGGTCGAAACTACGAGCTCGGGCATCTCGAACGCTCTCCGGAAGGAAACGAGCAAGAAATATAGCTGTGAACTTAACCCAAGTCATAGGAAGTAGATCAGCAGCTCGGCCTCTCTCAATTGACTCGCATCATGTCTGAGCAAGACCTCTCTAGACAAAAATTCGCATGCTCAATCCATATCTCGTCAGAACATTTCTGTGAACGACAAATCCTAGCCATCCTGTCGAAGATTGTCTACGTATCCTCCGCTGCATCTGTGCTGGTAAAAACAAACTGGAGGCCTTATCCTCAAAAACTCCTATAAGGCTATGGAAATAAAATTGGTTACAACATAAATAGCTTCCTGAGCAACAGATACAATCACAGTCCCTGAAATAGGAGGGACATCATCGGCTCTCGGAGCTTGGCTAACCACCATTAACAATCCAACCATCTGTCGCAAGTCCTGAATACTCGACTCCAGCCTAGCTATCCGTCCTGGAGAAGGCGGATCACTCTGTCCCTGAGGGGTAGGCGTACTGCCCCGATCGGTCCTCGTCTCAAACGAGTCTATTCTAATCTCATCCCCGGCGGCAGCCCTCTGGCCCTCGTAATCTCCGGCGGCATAGTGTCTGGAGCAAGAACAGGATTGATAGGAACATTGCAATCAAATCAAAGGATTTCCGGAATCAAGGAAGGAAATACAAGCAAATAAATATCCTGAGGTCACTTAGGCGGAGTACCGTATCGTAAGTATTCCGCGGAACATACACACGCTACGTCACTCTGCTTAAGTTACCCACTCCATCTACCAAAGGTCATCCTATACTCAGAAAGGTAAAACCTATCGCTTTGATACCAACTTTGTCACGACCGGAAGGTACGGAACGTGACTGGAACTTAAATTACGAAACGTCTCAAGGCATACGTAATCTAAGTAAGCCAAAGCTCAGAAATCTAAACCACTTAAAGAAATATAGTGAAGGAAACTTATTTAAAGAAAGCGATTTTAACAAATAAGTCCCATTAAACATTTTAAA